>CM055116.1:1125779529-1126379529 GCA_029206835.1 Rana muscosa
TTCCTTGGTCTTTATGGCAGTGTTTGGTTAGTGGTGCCTCTTATTTAGGTGTTGCAGCCTCTGGGGCCTTTCAAAAAGGTGTGTATATGTAATGACAGATCATGTGACACTTAGATTGCACACAGGTGGACATCATTTCACTAATTATGTGACTTCTGTAGGTAATTGGTTGCACCAGAGCTTTTTATGGGCTTCATAACAAAGGGCGTGAATACATACGCACATGCCAATTATAATTTTTTTTATTTCTGAAAGATAGTTTTATGTATATATTTTTCAAATTTTACTTTACCAACTTTGACTATTGTGTTCTGATCCATCACATATAATTCAGATTAAAAAAAAACATTGAACTAAAGGCTGTAATGTAACAAAATAAGTAAAAAGCCTTTTGCAAAGGCACTGTATAGTGCCAACAGTTTACGTAGCGCATAATCATTTTAAATATAATGCACAATACTGGTAAACTTTTTTACTTAAAATTTTATTGTAATGACTTGTATTCACTCCAGTCCATCGGCCTCCAGCTCCTCTGGGTTCTGATGCTGATCTTCCCTGGACAGAGCCCTTAAAGTGCTTATAAACATTGGATTTTTTTCCATTAGATAACAAACAAACATGTTCTACTTGCCCGCTCTGTGTAAGGGTTTTGCATAGAGTATCCCCGGTCCTCCTCTTCTGGGGTCCCCCGCTGGTGTTTCTGGCTCCTTCTGCTTTCATAGTGCCCCCGGAGCAAGCAGCTTGCTATGGGGGGGGGGGGGTCTTGTGTAGACCCGGTCCCTAGCTGTTGACACGCCTAGTGTGTCTCGGCTCTGCCCCCTTCTTACTCTGCACAGGCTGTGATTGACAGCAACAGGTACCAATGGCTCCCACTGCTGCATCTGTGTCCTGTGAGGAGGGAGAGAGGAGTGCTGCTCCTCTCAGGTACAGTGCTGGATCAAAATTGTGATCTGGTAAGTATACAGGGAGGGCTGGGGGAGGGGGGGAGCCGGTAACAAAGTTTTTTACCTTAACTGCTTGCCGACCAGCGCACGACGATATACGTCGACAGCATGGCACGGACAGGCAGAAGGACGTGTATATATACGTCCTTTTTGAGAAGCCGGCATTGTGGACGCGCGCCGCCGGCTACGCACGCCCGCCGCAAGTTCCGTGAGACCGACCGCGGGTCCCACGAACTCGGTGTCCGCGGAGATACCCCCGATCGTCTCAGGGTGAGGAAGAACAGGGAAATGTTATTGTAAACAAGCATTTTCCCAGTCTTCCTAGTGACAGTGACAGTGACCACAGCTTCCTGTAATCGGAAGCGGTGATCACTGTCGTGTCACACACAGCCCATCCCCCCTACAGTTAGAAGCACTCCCTAGGGCACACTTAACCCCTACAGCGCCACCTAGTGGTTAACCCCTTCACTGCCAGTGTCATTTTCACAGTAATCAGTGCATTTTTATAGCACTGATCGGTGTAAAAATGACAATGGTCCCAAAAATGTGCCGAAAGTGTCCGATGTGGCCGCCATAATGTCGTAGTCATGATAAAAATCGCTGATCGCCGCCATTACTAGTAAAAAAAAAAAAAATTTATAATAAAAATGCCATAAATCTATCCCCTATTTTGTAGATGCTATAACTTTTGCGCAAACCAATCAATATACGCTTATTGCGATTTTTTTTTTCTTACCAAAATTATGAAGAAGAATACGTATCGGCCTAAACTGTGAAACATTTTTGTTTTTTATAGATTTTTGGGGATATTTATTATAGCAAAAAGTAAAAAATATTGCATTTTTTTCCAAATTGTCGCTCTATTTTTTTTTTATAGCGCAAAACATAAAAACCGCAGAGGTGATCAAATACCACCAAAAGAAAGCTCTATCTGTGGGAAAAAAAGGACGTCAATTTTTGTTTGGGAGCCACGTCGCACGACCACGCAATTGTCAGTTAAAGCGAGGCAGTGCTGAATCGCAAAAAGTGGCCTGGTCTTTGGCCAGCAAAATGGTCCGGGGCTTAAGTGGTTAATACATGAAGGTAAAAAGGAAAAGGAAAAAAAAAACTGCCTTTAGAGTCACTTTAAATGAGTTCCTTCTAATGCCCTGTACTACATGTCCAATAAAGCATTGCTCTACTCACATTCACAAGTTCTCAGGCACTTACTGCCATGTATGGACGGTGTACTGAGCTGTATGTGTGCTGCATTGTATTTCCTGATATGTAAATACATAATGCATTCTGCATGCAGGCCAACTAATCAGCTGACCAACTAATCGATTATGAAAATAGTTGACAACTAGAAAACTACTTGAACCCCGGAATCTGTCCTATGAAAACAAAAGCCTTGGAGAATAAAATGGTGGCTGTTGAAATTTGTCATGCGATATTTGCGCAGCCACACATTTTCAGGAAAGAATACAATAAAATGAACTTTAGTGCACACAAAAACAATATATTTCCTAATATTTTGATATAGAATGCCAACCGCAGCACTACCTGTCTGAAGTTTCCCTGTGCCTGCGTGGGTTTCCTGCGGATACTCCGAAGACATGCTGGTAGGTTACCGTATATACTCGAGTATAAGCCGAGTTTTTGAGCACTTTTTTTGTGCTGAAAATGCCCCCCTCGGCTTATACTCGAGTCACCTTTTTGCGCCTGATCTCACGGACTTTGCGGACCCGGTACCGGCCGGCCGTAGGTCTCCTGGACCCCAAACTTGGCACACATATAGCCCCACTCTTCCTCTATATGTGTGCAAAGTTTGTTGTCCGGGGGACCTACGGCCGGGGAGCACCGATTTTTCAAACCCGGGCACCCCGTCCATAGACTCCCATGTTAAACGGTAATTTCTCTGGTGAATTTGCGGACCCGGTACTGGCCGGTCGTAGGTTCCCTGGACCCAGATCTTGGCACACATGTAGCCCCATTTCTCCTCTACATGTTTGCAAAGTTTTTTGTCTGGAGGACCTACGGCCGGGGAGCACCGATTTTTCAAAGCCGGGCACCCCTTCCATAGACTCCCATGTTAAATGTCAGTCTAGTCATGGGCACAGTGAGGCATGGGCAAAGTGAGGCATGCAGATGGACACCCTAGGCTTATACACGAGTCAATACGTTTTCCCAGTTTTTTGTGAGAAAATTAGGTGCCTCGGCTTATATTCGGGTCGGCTTATACTCGAGTATATACGGTAATTGGCTGCTGTCTAAATTGCCCTTAGTATGTGTTTGGGCCTTGAGGTCAGGGACTGATATGAATGTACAATATGTGATGCGCTCTGGAAATTGTCAACACTAGATAGGTACCTGTAATAAATAAAATATAAAACCTGATGTTGCAATAAGTATATAGATACCATACTGTATATGCCAAGTCTTAAAATTGTGTGCACCCGATAAATGGCAACAAGTGACGCTACCCATTTCTAGGCAACACTTTAAAAGCTCTACAGGTTATCAGTGTAGAAAACTCTACAGGTTATCAGTGTAGAGTTCACCATGATTGATTTGCCTAGAATTATTGCTTACACTCTGCTCTTCACAGCGATACCTCACATATGAGTTAAGAAATCGTAACATTTTTACAACTACACTGGTTACAAGACACATACTCCAAATGTAATACACACAATACAATCATGAAATATATAGACTACAATTTTTTCACAAGGATTTTTTTTCTTTTTTTTTAAAGTTGGATCTCATCTTATGGTGCAACACACATGCTGGAATTTATTTTGGATATAATCAGAAGTGTAGTGTAACAAACCGACTAAACATAACATAGAGATCACAACCAGATGGCTTAATTTAGTGTCCCCGGACACCTCTTGCTGTATTTGGCCATTGAACAGAAACGTGCATGTGGCTTTTGGATGAGCCCCATCTATATAAACTGGTGTGAATGGGCTTCTGAATTTTGGAAAACACATGGCTCCCATGCTGTTTTCAATGACACGAGGATTGCTTGTTTTGTGCTCCTTGTTATTTCAAAAGAGCCTGCTGCTGACAGAACTGCAGTGCTTATGAAGATTTCTTTTGGTGACAAGATTCATTTAAAGGTCATTCCAAATTTAATTAAACATAAGTTGGGCATTGTGTATAGAAGAGATTTGATGGGGCCACTTACATCGACATTGCACTTTGGGAATTTCCCTTCATAGTGAGTGCAAGATTAATCCCCCAATGGTCACATTTATAATTTTTATATTGGACAGTTTACCATATTTCTTGAATTCTTGCTGAAAATTGGACATCAAGACCTCAGGGTTAGTATAGAATTAGATGTCTGGCTGAGCAGCAACTTGGTAGTGCAAATAACTATTTGAAAGCCATTGATGCCATCATTTTGACTGATTGTTTGGTGTCAAGTCTAAAGCCTAGTACACACTTCTAGTTTTTTTTTTCGTTCAAGCCAGCTTGGGAGGAGCTGCTGTTTTTAACTATGCAATGTTACTATAGCTATCTCCCCCGCTGAGCTATTATGTTCTGACAGAGGGGACGGCCCCCCCCCCCTGCCAGAACACACTGGTCAGCGTTTAGCCATTGGCTGAGAGCGCTGATCATGCCCCTTCGGCCGGCTTCTGTCTTATCAGACTGTTTCTTTTGAACTAGCCGATTCCACATGACATTCAGCCCATGTGCACTAGGCTTAAGTGTTTTGGTTTTTAAAGAAAACCAAAAATAAGATTAAATATATTACCCATTATAAAAACAAAAAGCCAACTTTTGCTGCCATATTTGCCCTTCAACACAGAGATTTTCCTCTACAGTATTATCGGATAAGTTGGAAGTATCTTTATGCCACACGCTCCACAGGTGCTCTTTATGCCTGTGGGGGAACCGTCCAGCACCCAGCTTGGGAGCTTCCATCAAGATATAGCTTCCTCCAGTCTGGACACAGGAACCAGGTATTATAGCTGTGCATTCAAGAATCAAGACTAGACCGTACTAGCTTAGATGCAAAGTGGTATTGACTTTACTACAAACTCGCACAGAATTTATATAGCACACAGGACCAGGTATGGCCTGATCACATTAGCCTAACAATACAAACTGTAAACGGGAATATAATTAACATAGCTAAGAAACAGCCAACATACACATAATGCTAATCCACATCTGGCCCCTACTAGTGGATAATGATCTAATTAAACTGTAAGCTAATCAACATAAACGCATAACGTCCCACAATAGTTTAATAACAAGGTAATGTGGTAATCTCATCTTCAATATGAGCAGACAGATAAGCAATAGGTGGCGCAATTAACAATGGGAATGCACTCCTAGGAGGCACACAATGGGACAATAGAGATGTACAGAACTATTCGCCGGCGAACAGTTCCCGGCGAACATAGCTTGTTCGTGTTCGCCGCGGCCGGCGAACATATGCGATGTTCGGTCCGCCCCCTATTCATTATCATTGAGCAAACTTTGACCCTGTACCTCACAGTCAGCAGACACATTCCAGCCAATCAGCAGCATACCCTCCCTCCCAGACCCTCCCACCTCCTGGACAGCATCCATTTTAGATTCATTCTCAAGCTGCAGTCTTAGCGAGAGGAGGGACAGTTTAGCTGCTGCTTATTTTATAGGGAAAGCTAGGCTAGGCAAGTGTATTCAGTGTTCACTCCACTCCTGAAAGACTCATCTGATCTCTGCTGTAAGCACAGCGTCCTGACAGCACCCCAAAAAGCCCTTTTTAGGGCTGGTAAAACACCAGTCTGCTTTTTTGTTTTTTCCTGGACAGCATCTATTTTAGATTCAGTCTGTACTTAAGCTGCAGTGTTAGCCAGAGGAGGGACAGTTTAGCTGCTGCTGATTTTATAGGGAAAGCTATAGGCAAGTGTATTCAGTGTTCACTCCACTCCTGAAAGACTCATCTGATCTCTGCTGTAAGCACAGCGTCCTGACAGCACCCCAAAAAGCCCTTTTTTAGGGCTGGTAAAACACCAGTCTGCTTTTTTGTTTTTTCCTGGACAGCATCTATTTTAGATTCAGTCTGTACTTAAAGGAGCACTATACCTTTTTTTTTTTTTGCTTAAAAATAACAAACATGTTATACTTACCTCCACTGTGCAGCTCGTTTTGCACACAGTGGCCCCGATCCTGGTCTTCTGGGGTCCCTCGGCGGCTGTCTTGGCTCCTCCCCGCAAGGACTCCACACCTTAATGCGAGTGAGCTCGCATGGTGTGGAGTGATTGCGGGTGCGCTCCCGTGATACAGCGGCGGCCATAGCCGCCGACTGTATCACTCGGCCCCGCCCCCCGGCGTGCCGCGTTATTGGATGTGATTGACAGCAGCGCCAGCCAATGGCTGCGCTGCTTTCAATCTATCCAGTGTAGCCAATCGGCGGCCAGGCAGAAAAACGAAGAGGATGACGGGGACGAGCATGGGACTTTCGAGGGGCCAGGTAAGAAAAACGGGGGCTCGGGGGGGGGCGGTATTGTCGAATGTTTTTTCACCTTAATGCATAGGATGCATTAAGGTGAAAAAACATGTAACTTTACTACTCCTTTAAGCTGCAGTGTTAGCCAGAGGAGGGACAGTTTAGCTGCTGCTGATTTTATAGGGAAAGCTATAGGCAAGTGTATTCAGTGTTCACTCCACTCCTGAAAGACTCATCTGATCTCTGCTGTAAGCACAGCATCCTGACAGCACCCCAAAAAGCCCTTTTTAGGGCTGGTAAAACACCAGTCTGCTTGTTTTTTTTCCCCGGCACAGTAGCTTACATAAAAAAAACCACAACAGTTTTGACTGCAGTAGATGAGCAGTCAGTTGCCTGCCAGCGTGTGTGTCAGACCTACAGTGTCTACTGTGCCAACTTCTGCCAGTGTACAGTGCCACTCATATCTGGTGTCACAGTAGCTTGCACGCATAGTACAACTAAACTAATCTAAAAAAAATGACAGGCAGAGGCAGGCCACCCCGCAGGGGCTGTCGTGGTCGTGGTGCTGTGATTCCCTTTGGCCCAAGAATAATGCCCAGTGTTCAGGGGCCACGTACCCTGAACTCGAAAAGTTCTGAGGACATAGTTGACTGGCTAACACAGGACAGCCAATCTTCTACAGCTTCCGCTCGGAACCTTGACGCACCATCCTTCTCCAGCTCAGCTTTGGGCACCTCTCAAGTTCCCACTCGCCCGCCTGCCGCCACCACCAACACTAGCACCACAGTTGCTTCACTTGATCTGTCAGAGGAGTTATTTACACATGAGTTGGAAGAAATGAGTGATGCGCAAACATTATTGCCAGAGGATGTAGATAAAAGGGATATGTCTCAGTCAGGCAGCATTACACACATGGATGTACGGTGTGATGATGATGATGTTGTACCCGCTGCTGCTTCCTTTGCTGAGTTGTCAGATACAAGTGAAGCGGTTGATGATGACGATGTGGATGTCACGTGGGTGCCCGCTCGAAGAGAAGAAGAACAGGGGGAAAGTTCAGATGGGGAGACAGAGAGGAGGAGGAGACGAGTTGGAAGGAGGGGTAGGTCGTCGCAAGGAGCTAGTGGCACAGTCAGACAGCATGTATCGGCACCCGGGGTCAGCCAGACAGCACGCCAATCAACGCATGCTGTTGCCACCACCAGAATGCCGCCATTGCAAAGCTCAGCAGTGTGGCATTTTTTTTGTGTGTCTGCCTCTGATAACAGCGATGCCATTTGCAACCTGTGCCAAAAGAAACTGAGTCGTGGGAAATCCAACACCCACCTAGGTACAACTGCTTTGCGAAGGCACATGATCTCACATCACAAACGCCTATGGGATCAACACATGATGACGAGTACAAGCAGCACACAAGCTCAAAGCCACCATCCTCCTCCTGGTCCAGCATCTTCAGCCACGTCAACCACTGCTGTCCTCCTTGCCCCCTCTCAACCATCTGACACTACGTCTCTCGCCTTGAGCAGTTCCTGCTCATCTGCCCACAGTCAGGTGTCTGTCAAGGACATGTTTGAGCGTAAGAAGCCAATGTCACAGAGTCACCCCCTTGCCCGGCGTCTGACAGCTGGCTTGTCGGAACTCTTAGCCCGCCAGCTTTTACCATACAAGCTGGTGGAGTCTGAGGCCTTCAAAAAATTTGTAGCTATTGGGACACCGCAGTGGAAGGTACCCGGCCGAAATTTCTTTTCACAAAAGGCAATCCCCAACCTGTACTCTATTGTGCAAAAGGAAGTCATGGCATGTCTGGCACACAGTGTTGGGGCAAGGGTCCATCTGACCACTGATACCTGGTCTGCAAAGCACAGTCAGGGCAGGTATATCACCTACACTGCTCATTGGGTAAACCTGCTGACGGCTGCCAAGCATGTAATGCGTGGCTCTGCAGAGGAGTTGGTGGTGACACCACCACGACTTGCAGGCAGGCCTGCTGTCACCTCCTCTACTCCTCCTACTCCATCCTCTTCGATAACCTCCTCGGCTGAGTCCTCTTCTGCTGCTGCGTCTTGCTCCACATCAACAGCACCCCCCCCAGCTCCCCAGGGGCTATTCCACATCCCGGATACGACAGTGTCACGCTGTCTTGGGGTTAACTTGCCTGAAAGCAGAGAGTCACACCGGACCAGCACTCCTGTCCGCCCTGAACGCACAGGTGGATCAGTGGCTGACTCCGCACCAACTGGAGATCGGCAAAGTGGTGTGTGACAACGGAAGCAATTTGTTGGCGGCATTGAATTTGGGCAAGTTGACACATGTGCCGTGCATGGCACATGTGTTAAATCTGATTGTACAACGCTTTGTGCATAAGTACCCAGACTTACAGGATGTCCTCAAGCAGGCCAGGAAGGTGTGTGGCCATTTCAGGCGTTCCTACACAGCCATGGCGCACTTTTCAGATATCCAGCGGCGAAACAACATGCCAGTGAGGCGCTTGATTTGCGACAGCCCGACACGTTGGAATTCAACACTCCTAATGTTCGACCGCCTGCTCCAACAAGAAAAAGCCGTCAACGAGTATTTGTATGACCGGGGTGCTAGGACAGCCTCTGCGCAGCTGGGAATTTTTTTGCCACGTTACTGGACGCTCATGCGCAATGCCTGTAGGCTCATGCGTCCTTTTGAGGAGGTGACAAACCTAGTCAGTCGCACTGAAGGCACCATCAGCGACATCATCCCATTTGTTTTCTTCCTGGAGCGTGCCCTGCGAAGAGTGCTGGATCAGGCCGTAGATGAGCGTGAAGAGGAAGAGGAAGAGTTGTGGTCACCATCACCACCACCAGAAACAGCCTTATCAGCATCGCTTGCTGGACCTGCGGCAACGCTGGAAGAGGAGTCTGAGGAAGAGGAGTCAGAGGAGGAATGTGGCTTTGAGGAGGAGGAGGAAGACCAACCACAGCAGGCATCCCAGGGTGCTCGTTGTCACCTATCTGGTACCCGTGGTGTTGTACGTGGCTGGGGGGAAGAACAGACCTTCAGTGAGATCAGTGAGGACGAGGAACAGGACATGAGTAGCTCGGCATCCAACCTTGTGCAAATGGGGTCTTTCATGCTGTCGTGCCTGTTGAGGGACCCTCGTATAAAAAGGCTGAAGGAGAATGACCTGTATTGGGTGGCCACGCTACTAGACCCCCGGTATAAGCAGAAAGTGCCAGAAATGTTACCGAATTACAGGAAGACGGAAAGGATGCAGCAGTTCCAAAATAAATTAAAAAGTATGCTTTACACAGCGTATAAGGGTGATGTCACAGCACAACGGGAATCTAACAGGGGAAGAGGTGAAAGTAATCCTCCTCCTACCACGACCATGCCGGCAAGGACAGGACGCTTTACAGACGTATTGTTGATGGAGGACATGCAGAGCTTTTTAAGTCCTACGCATCGCCACAGCCCTTCGGGGTCCACCCTCAGAGAACGACTCGACCGACAGGTAGCAGACTACCTCGCCTTAACTGCAGATATCGACACTCTGAGGAGCGATGAACCCCTTGACTACTGGGTGTGCAGGCTTGACCTGTGGCCTGAGCTATCTCAATTTGCGATAGAACTTCTGGCCTGCCCCGCTTCAAGTGTCCTTTCAGAAAGGACCTTCAGTGCAGCAGGAGGTATTGTCACTGAGAAGAGAAGTCGCCTAGGTCAAAAAAGTCTAGATTACCTCACCTTTATTAAGATGAATGAGGCATGGATCCCGAAGGGACTGACAGTGGGCGATACATTTGACTAAAAAAGGCCTGATGAGATGAGCTGCCTTGGGCTAAAAATGGTCCACAAGCCGCAATGTTTTAGGGCACTTTCTGCCTGAAAAACATAATTTTTTCTGGCCGCTGCTACAGCAGCGGCTGCAACAATACCTAATTTTACAGGCATGTGTACATGCCTAATTTTTCTGGCCTCTGGTGCTGCACTGTGGCTGCAAAAAAAACAAACAAAAAAACACATACCTGTGTCAATTCCCCTTCGTGATCATTACCTTGTTGTGGTGAAGGGGCTTGCGTATCACAATGAAGCGACCACCTCTATGAGTGTGTTGGCAATGGCGTTGTTGGCACACCCCAGATGGTAAGGTCGTTGCTTCATTGTGAACAGACCAAAAGCGATCGGCTTGATAATTTTGCATAGAAAAAACATAAATTTTCTTTGTGATCATCTAAGGTGATCATTAAAGCCTTGCGGTTGTGCAAATGGACTGTTTGCAGTTGTTTGCGGTGCGTTAAACGGGGAGTTTGGTCTGTCCGAGTTTGGTCTGTCACTGTGAAGCGGGCGTAACCCTTACACTACCTGATCGATACAACATCATACCTGATGTTTTAAAGCACGTTATTCCAAACACATTAGGAATGTTAGGTGATTTATGCCCTTTATGGATTAAAACCCGACTCTGCGTCAACTACGTAATTTTCCATGGGAGTTTTGCCATGGATCCCCCTCCGGCATGCCACAGTCCAGGTGTTAGTCCCCTTGAAACAACTTTTCCATCACTATTGTGGCCAGAAAGAGTCCCTGTGGGTTTTAAAATTCGCCTGCCTATTGAAGTCTATGGCGGTTCGCCGGGTTCGCCCGTTCGCGAACATTTGCGGCAGTTCGCGTTCGCCGTTCGCGAACGGAAAATTTTATGTTCGCGACATCACTATGGGACAAAGACACTTAACCCATAATCCCAGATTCAGGTTCCTTTGAGCTAATTATATTAACATTTGTTCTGAGTTTCAATCTAAAGCAGTCATTGCTGGTTTTGGGCATCGAAGCCCTAAATCTGTATCTGGGTCCTCCAGTTCCCAGAGCTTGTGTGTTTTGGGGAGACATGGACTTGAATCAGAACAAGACCACTCCAAGGGTCCCCCAGGCACACACCTCCCAAAAAGTCAGGGCCCCTAGTCAGTAGGCAAGAGGCCACCCTGCAGTCCCCTCCACATGCCCTTGTCCTGGTTGGGTCTGTCACAATGCCACAGCAGGATTTCCATTTTTTTTTAAGGGAAACTAATTGAAGGGAAAATGTAATCCCCTTTACTTTTGTAGAAAAGGGAAGGTATTCCTGAATGCAGGTGCACAGCTATTCCGTATTGACTGAGTTAAACAGATGGTTGTGACAGATGTCTCGCTGTCCTTTTGGTGAGGGACCCCTGCCCTTCCAAATTACAATGAATAGTTGAGCTATACAAATTATTGAAATAAGTGATTTTTCTGTGTGCGATTCCTATACTGTTGAGTTTTATTTTGTAAATCTGTCATGTTAAAAAAAATTCCCAGCAGAACTTCATGTCAGTTTTCCAAATTTTACTTTATCAGCGTTGCATGATGGGGGGTTTTGATTTGGATTATGACACTGGCTAAACCATCATATTTGAGATGTAAAAGTTCATGAGTTATCTCTAATTAATGTGCCCAGCGCTTCACTTAATGATCTTTAATACCTTTTAAAGAATTGTGAAGTACTTCTCCCGCAGCCTTACGGCAGTGAATTTACATTGCACAGAGATGTGTCCTCTGGAGCTGCAGAGTAGAACCCTTTGTTCTGCCGAGTCTTTTATGCTCTATATGTTCCTGCCTTGTCCACCCCCAGGTTATGAGAGTCCACAGGTATTTGAAGTCTCTGTCAAATGTGATTAAACTTACTTGCCCAACATCCATGAAGTTTGAAATTAAATCCAGGCTGCGTGGAAAAATAAGACAAGTTTAATCTGCCTGATTTGAAATGGTGAAGAAAATGGTTTTTATAGTTAATGTTGGAATTTTTGGCAGGTTTTGTTATATTCCACTAGGAATATATGAAACAACTTCAGAAACAGTACTTTGTTGAGTTTGTGACAAGTGGTCTGAGGCAACAAACTAAGCTACAGCTTAAAGTGATTTTAAATGCAATGTTTTTTTTAGTGTTTTAGTTTTTTTTTTTTTAAATAACAATGTTAGACTGACATGCTCTGTGCAGTGGTTTTGCAAAGAGGAGCCCCGATGCTTCTTTTATCAGGTTCCCTGTTGACGCCCCTGTCCCCTACCTCCTGCCAAGTGCCCCCAGAGCAAGCAGTCTGGCTTCCGAGCTGCTGCTCTGTGTGTCCATTCACACACAGAGCTGCGGCTCTGGCCCGCCCCCTCTTTCTCCTCATTGGCTCACTGGCTGTGATTGACAATGTCTCAGCCAATGAGGAGGGAGAGTCCTCAGAGAACCGAGGCTCTTGTGCACATCCCTGGATCGCAGTGGGGCTTGGGGGGGGGGGGGGGCTGCTGCACACAGAATGTTTTTTTACCTCAATGTATGGAATGCTTTAAGGCAAAAAACCTTCTGCCTTTAGAACCTCTTAAAGTGGTTGTAAACTCAGGGAAAAACAAAAAAAACCTGCACAACAAAGGCATAATGCATCGCATACTAGCTCATTATGAAATACTTACCTTAGATGGAAGCTGTTGCTTAGATCGAGCTGGCCGTTTCTTCCGTGTGCATGTGCCAATGACGTCGGCACATGCGGATACAGTGAATATCTCCTAAACGGTGCAAGTTTTTAGGAGATATTCACAGTACCTACAGGGTAAGCCTTATAGGATTTTTCTGTAGGTAAAAGTGGTGTAAAAGGGTTTACAACAACTTTAAGGGGCCCATGGCTTTTGTGTGCTTCAAGAGGGTTTTGCATTCATATACAAATCTATGAAAATGCAAAGCCCGATTGACACAGATCAAGTGCATATCTGTGAATTTTGAATGATGTCAAAAGCATCTTAAACTAATGTCACACTGAAGACCCAACTTTTTTGGAATTGGGGTTGTATAAACATTTTCAGCAAGTAGAAAAGATACCTGTTGTTCTTGCCAGGATTGCAATGTGCTTGTTACTTACTTTAGGTGAACTGCAGCCAAAACTTTATCTTTCTCTTATAAACTATTAATCCTAGCAACTGGGCATATAATCATGGGCGTCCGCTCCACAGGGCAAGGGGGGTCGTTTGCCTCCCCCCTGGAATCGAGAAGCTGCAACCTGATTGGCCCCGGCTCTTCTCGTTCTCCCGGGCACGGGCCGGCTCCGCCCCTGGCCCTTGGACTGTGCAGCGCGCCCGGGGAGAGAGGAAGAAAAAGAGCCGGGGGGAGATGGCGGAGCGGAGGGTGTCTCAAGTCGGTGGTGGTAGTACCTCAAGGGCCTGGCCTCCTGTGGGGCGGCCTGCTGCACACACCTGCTGGACCTGCTGAAGGTGAGAAGGAGTAAGGAGAGCTGGGCTGTGTGTGCGTTATGGAGGGAGGAGGAGATGTCCTACAACAAGTGTGTGTGTGTGACTGCAGAGACATGACGGCATAGGACACGTCATACATATGGTCAGTGTGGTCAGTGTGCAGTGTAGTGGTCAGTAGTCAGTGTGTAGTGTAGTGGTCAGAGTGTAGTGTGTGTGGTGTCCAGAGGTGCAGGGTGCTGCTGTGTAATGTAAAGGGGTGCGGGGTGCTGTGTAATGTAAAGGGGTGCAGGGTGCTGTGTAATGTAAAGGGGTCCAGTGATGCAGGGTGCTGTGTAATGTAAAGGGGTGCAGGGTTCTGTGTAATGTAAAGGGGTCCAGTGATGCAGGATGCTGTGTAATTTAAAGGGGTCCAGTGATGCAGGGTGCTGTGTAATGTAAAGGGGTCCAGTGATGCAGGGTGCTGTGTAATGTAAAGGGGTCCACTGATGCAGGGTGCTGTGTAATATAAAGGGGTCCATAGCTGTGGGGTGCTGTGTAATGTAAAGGGGTCCAGAGGTGCAGTTGTGGAGAGGAGGTACACAGTAGTGACAAAGAGATATTTAAAGATGCAGGGAGCACAGTGGGGTGTTTTTACATTTTAACGTGGGGGGGTCGCTTTTAACCCCCCGCTAGCGGTCGAAGAAAGGGTAAAATGTGACTGTGTATCGCCGCTGCCTAAGTGCCCCCCCCCTGAAAAAATTTCAGCGGACGCCCATGCATATAATGGAGATAAAGACAGAAGTCCAGCATGTGTGACAACTGTGGCTGTTCCTATAGATCCAATGGAGGAAAAAGCCAAGATCTGACATGAGAGGATGTATGGTAAAGTGGTTGTAAAGGCTGAATGTTTTTTTACCTTCATGCATTCTATACATGAAGGTAAAAAACCTTCAGTGTGAAGCTCCTCACTTGCCCCCCCCCCCTCCTCAATACTCACCTGAGCCTGATCCCAATCCAGCGATGTGCACTAGAGCAGTGGCTCTCCTGGGTCTCTCCTTCCCTCCTCTTTGACTGAGATGCAGCAGCAAGAGCCACTGACTCCCAGTGAGCAGGGGACAGGTCTGAGCTGCACTCTCTGTGGGCTTGGGAGCTAGCACACACCAGTGCCTCAATAGCAATCGGCTTGCTATTGGGGTACTCGGCAGGCTGGAGGGGCCCAGAGCGCTGGTGGGGGACCCGAGAAGAGAAGGATCAGGGCTGCTCTGTGCAAAACCACTGCACAGAGCAAGTAAGTATAATGTGTTTGTCATTTGTTCTTAAATACAAACACTTTAATTGCAGGGTCACGGGTGAAGTTACCAGGGGAAAAATGAAAATTAATGCAGCCGCCACATGTACGGACTGGTAAAATGCAATATATTTAATTTAGGTTCTTGGGCTTAGATACACTTGGCAGGTATGTTCTATGTTAATGCAACAATTAAAGGGGTTGTTTTTTATTTTCTAAATAGGTTCCCTTAAGCTAGTGCATTGTTGGTTCACTTACCTTTTTCCTTCGATTTTCCTTCTAAATGTTTTTTTTCTTTGTCTGAATTTCTCACTGTTCCTCCTCAGTAAGCTTGCCCCCATCATCCGAGCTGTTCTGGCTGAGGGTTAGTCAGCGTGCTCGCCCCCTCCCCTGGGACTACATCCCTGCGGGGAGATGCTGTGAATGTTCACAGCGTCTCCCCGCAGGGATGTAGTCCCAGGGGAGGGGGCGAGCACGCTGACTAACCCCCAGCCAGAACAGCTCGGATGATGGGGGCAAGCTTACAGGAAGTGAGACATTCAGACAAAGAAACACATTTAGAAGGGAAATCGAAGGAAAAGGTAAGTGAACCAACAATGCACTAGCTTAAAGGAACCTATTTAGAAAATAAAAAACGAACCTTTACAACCCCTTTAAGCCTTAAAACATAATATGGGCAGCCTACAAGATCAGAACTTGTTTTTTCATTAAGCATTACTGTAACATGCTAATCCTACCCTGGTAAAGGAAGAGGAATAGGGCGTTTCTGTCAGAAAATGTCCTCCAGTGAACTGGACTAGATTATTGTCATATCAGCATCAAGGTTAAGGGGAGGAGGAAGGACTGGGGGAGCACTTGCAGTAGCACTTCAGGTAGAGCAGTGGTTCTCAACCTTCTAGTGCCGTGACCCCTTGATAAGTTTTCCCAAGTTGTGGGGACCCCTAACAGTGAAATTATTTTCGTAGCATGAGTTGTCAGCACCCAAGGCAAGACAAGTAATTTGCGCCCCTAACCCATGGACATTTAGTGCTCCCTGAGTCCCTTCCACTCCTACAGTATTAAAACCCCTTATGGTACGTTTTAGAATGTACCACTCTTTCTCTTTGTTCTCCTTTCTTTCACTTTTATCTCTCTCTGTCCTAATTTCTTGTTTTTTTTTTCCCCATCCCTCTCTCTAGCCGTCTCTCTTGTTCTCTTATTCTTTCTCTCCCTTTTGCTTTGTTCCATTCCCTCTTTTCCTCTCCCTTCCATGTATTCTCTATTTTTATTCCTTCTCTTACTCCTTGGTACAAGGGGGGGGGGGGGGGAATGGGATGTGTGGCAGCGCTGGTGGGGGGGTGGGGATCAGTGGCACTGCTGGGGGGAGTTCTGATCAGCCAACTTAGGTGCTCTTGATCAAGGTCATCTGCTGATCTGAGAACTGTAGTGGGGACTTTTAATGGCCTTTAACCACTTAACGACCGCCCACTGTAGTGATGTCATCTCTCCTCGTGTCGGTCTTTTCGATCCGGCGCGAGGAGTGAAGACATCTCACAGTAAGTGCACCAACAGCCCACTGACACCAGTACACGTAGGCACACTTACACCCCCCGGTCACCCCCAGATCACCCCCCGTCACAGTGCACCGTTTGCAGTGGTCATTTTTTTACTGATCACTGCAATCAGTGTCATTTGTGACAGTAAAAAGTTGCAGGGCAGTTAGGTTTAGGCCCCTTTAGGTCCAGGGTAGCCCCCTAACCCCCCCTAATAAAGGTTTAACCCCTTGATCGCCCCCCAGGTAACCCTTTCACCCCCTAACGCCAGCGTCACTAAGCGATCGTATTTCCGATCGCTGTATTTAGTGCCGGTGGTGCCCTAGATAGCCAGTTATTTATTTTTAGTTTCGCCGCAGGTTTTTATAGCGTCGGGTACCCCCAAATATTATTTTAACCCCCTGATTGCCCCTAGAGTTAACCCTTTAACCAGTGATCACCGTATAAGTTTTACTGGTGACAGTGGTTAGCCGGTTAGTTATTTAGGTTACCCGTCAGGTTTTTATATAGCGTCGGGTACCCCCATATATAACCTAATAAAGGTTTTAACCCCCTGATTGCCCCTAGTTAACCCTTTCACCAGTGATCACCATATAAGTTTTACGGGTGACGCTGGTTGGTTAGTTTGCTTTTTATAGCATCAGGGCATCCGCCGTATATAACCCAATAAAGGTTTAACCCCCTGATCGCCCAGCGGCTGATATCAATTAGGTTTTAGCGCCAGAGAGGGTCTGCGTCGCCCCAGGCAGCGTCAGGTTAGTGCCAGTAATGCTAACACCCACGCGCAAAGCATACACCTCCCTTAGTGGTATAGTATCTGAACAGATCTATACTAGCGTCCCCAACGGTTTAGGGTTCCCAAAAACGCAGTGTTAGCGGGATCAGCCCAGATACCTGCTAGCACCTGCGTTTAGCCCCTCCGCCCAGCCCACCCAAGTGCAGTATCGATCGATCACTGTCACTTACCAAACACAACACACATAACTGCAGCGTTCGCAGAGACAGTCCTAATCCCTGCGATCGCTAACAGTTTTTTTGGTATCGTTTGATACATTTGCTGACAGGTGCTTTTTTTTCCTGTGAATCTTACTAGTGTACCCCTAAATTTAGAGCCCAAAATGGCAAGACGAAGGTACACTAGTAAAGAGGCCTACGAGATTCTGAGCATGACAGATAGTGAAGAGGAGGTCACGCATCTGTCAGATTCAGGCTCAGAATACCTTCCCGTAGAAGACAGTGAAGTCAGCGGCTCCTCGTCAGATAGCAGGGACCTCAACTTCGTCGTCAGAGCTAAGGTCAGGCGTACCCGATCCCGATCTTCTGAGGTTGTTGAGGAGCAAGAACCGCAGGGCTCTCGTATCGTGGAGCAGAGTAGTACTAGCGCCGCTATTCCTTCTGGTGAATTGGCAAGCACCAGCGGCCTAGTACAGCCTGGGCGTACATCCAGCACTGCAGTATCACGTGGTGACGTGGCGAGTCCCATAAGTGCAGTTCAAGCTGGCGAGGTGGCAAGCACAAGTAGTGTCCCGCTGCCACCAAGAAGACAAAGGCAGGCCCGTCGTGCCCATAGTGCCCTTCCTGCAGAATTTGCCTATCCTGATTGGGTCCCTACCACTTCTGCAGAACCCGTACTTCCCCCATTCACTGCCCAACCCGGTATTCAGGTGGAAACAGCAGATTTTATGTGAATTGATTTTTATTCGCTATTTTTCACGGAAGATCTCTATAGATCTATTGTGGACCAGAGTAATTTATATGCTGGTCAATTCATCGCTGCTAACCCCCAGTTGCCTTCCATTGCCAAAGATTGGAAACCAATTACGGTTTCCGAATTTAAGACCTTTCTGGGCTTTTCCCTCAACATGGGCACACATAAATTCCCGTCATTGCGTGCTTATTGGTCCACGCACCCAATTGACCACATGCCCGTGTTCTCTGCCTCCATGCCCAGGAAGCGATACGAGCAGATTTTGCGGTTCATGCACTTCAACGACAATGAACTTTGTCGTCCACGTGGAGACCCTGAATACGACGGCTCTATAAAATTCGGCCCCTCATAAACCACTTCAACGAACGTTTTGCAGCCTTGTTTATTCCCGATCAAGTTGTCTGCAGTACCTTCCCAGCAAGCGTGCCAGATACGGGGTCAAGCTCTATAAGTTCTGTGACAGGGCAACAGGCTATGTATCGAGCTTTACGGTTTATGAGAGAAAAGACAGTCAGGTTGAGCCGGTCAACTGCCCGGATTACATAGGGAGCGCTGGCAAGATAGTGTGGAACTTGGTGTCACCCTTATTCGGAAAGGGGTACCACTTGTATGTGGACAATTATTACACGAGCGTGCCACTGTTTAGTCACTTGTTTGATCATCAGATTGGAGCATGTGGCACCGTGCGACCTAATCGTCGGGGCTTTCCCCAGCGGCTTGTAGATGCCCGTCTTAGGCTGGGGGAGAGAGCCTGCTTGAAGTGTAATAACTTGCTCGCTATGAAGTGGAGGGACAATAAGAATGTTTTCCTTCTTACCTCCCTTCATGCAGACACGACAGTCCAAATTTGTACGGCGACTGGTGTTGTGGAGAAACCCCTCTGTGTCCACGAATATAACAAAAATATGGGAGGGGTGGACCTCAACGACCAGTTGTTGGCGCCGTATCTAATTGACCGTAAGGCGAGACGCTGGTACAAAAAAGTGTCTCTATCCTTATTCCAATTGGCTTTGCTGAACGCTCATGTGCTATACAGAGCTTCAGGCGGGACGTTATCTCTTCTAAAATTCCAGAATGAGATAGTCACAGAACTCCTGTATCCAGGCGGTTCTGCACCTCACCATCCCCAACCAAATGCAGTAGGCCGGCTGCATGAGAGACATTATCCGTATGCCCTCGAGAGTACCCCTACCCAACGAACCCCCCAAAAAAGATGTCGTGTCTGTAGCAAGGGCGGATTTAGGCGTGACACCCGTGTTTTTTGTCCACTCTGTCCTGACAAACCTCGTCTTTGCCTTGGTGAATGTTTTGAACGCTACCACTCAAAAGTGAAGTTTTAGCGTAGGGTACAGCATTTCACAGACTAGGACACACTTACACAGGGTCTCCCAAGATGCCATTACAGTTGTTAAAGTTACAAAAAAAAGTGTAAAAAATAAAAAAAAAACGTAAAAAATATAAAATAAAAAAACCAAAAATAGTTGTCGTTTTATTGTTCTCTCTCTATTTTCTCTCTATTGTTCTGCTCTTTTTTACTGTATTCTATTCTGCAATGTTTTATCATGCTTGCTTTTCAGGTATGTAATATTTTGTTTTCAGGTGTGCCATTCAACTGCAGCGCGGAATTATTTATCTTGACAGCAACAGCGTTTGCTCCCACGATACATAAAGCCGTGACTCCAACGCTGTAGGAGGTGATTTCACCACCACAGTTAAAAAAAAGAGCATATATGCTGAAGCATGGGGGCAGCAGGGGCGGAAGAGCGATTTTGCTCCTAATGTCGCGTATATACGGTCGAAATTCCGACGGAAGCTTGCCCGTGGAAAAGTCTGACCGTGTGTACGCGGCATAACCTTTTATGCCGCGTACATACGGTCGAAATTCCGACGAAGGCTTGCCCGTGGAAAAGTCAGACCGTGTGTACGCGGCATAACTTTTTTGCGGGAGGATGCCCCCATGCTTCGGCATATATAAATGGTGCATGTATGCCCATCATTAGAAGTGGGTGGATGAAGGGCGGTATTCTAATGGTGGGCATACCCACCGATCAATCTCTTTTTTTCGTTCAGCCAACAGGCTGCATGAAAAAAAAAGATTACAATACATGTCCAACAAGGACCAGCAACGTACTGGTATGTTGCTGGACTTTGAATGTTTATACCAGAATGATGCCTGCAGGTTTAGGTATCATCTTGGTATCAATCTTTTCAGCCAGTGGCCGGCTTTCATCTAAAAGCAATTCTAGCAGATAATTAGCCTCTAGACTGCTTTTACAAGCAGTGGGAGGGAATGCCCCCCCCCCCCGGATATAAACCGCGCCATTGGGAAAGCATTTTATCACACCGATCTTGGTGTGGTCAGATGCTTTGAGGGCAGAGGAAAGATCTAGGGTCTAACCCCCCAATTGTTTTTCAAAAAAAAGAGTACCTGTCACTACTTATTGCTATCATAGGGGATATTTACATTCCCTGAGATATGAGATAACAATAAAAATGGTAAAAAAAAAAAAAATGGAAGGAACAGTTTAACAGCAAAATAAAAAAGCTAAATAAATAATAAAAATAATAAAAAAAGCACCGCTGTCCCCCCCTGCTCTTGCGCAAAGGCGAACGCAAGCGTCGGTCTAGCATCATATGTAAACAGCAATTGCATCGTGCATGTGAGGTATCACTGCGAAGGTCAGATTGAGGGCAGTAATTTTAGCAGTAGACCTCCTCTGTAAATCTAACGTGGTAACCTGTAAAGGCTTTTAAATGCTTTTAAAAATGAAAGTAGTTTGTCGCCGCTACGCGTTTGTGCGCAATTTTAAAGCATGTCGTGTTTGGTATCCATGTACTCGGCCTAAGATCATCTTTTTTATTTCATCAAACATTTGGGCAATATAGTGTTTTTTAGTGCATTAAAAATAAAAAAAGTGTGTTTTTCCCCCAAAAAATGCGTTTGAAAAATCGCTGCGCAAATACTGTGTGGACAAAAAAAAATGCAACACCCACTATTTTAATCTGTAGAGCCTTTGCTTTAAAAAAATATATAATGTTTGGGGGTTTCAACATAATTTTCCTGCAAAAAAAAAAATGTTTTCATGTAAACAAAAAGTGTCAGAAAGGGCTTTGTCTTCAAGTGGTTAGAAGAGTGGATGATGTGTGACATAAGCTTCCTAATGTTGTGCATAAAATGCCGGGACAGTTCAAAACCCCCCAAAATGACCCCATTTTGGAAAGTAGACACCTCAAGCTATTTGCTGAGAGGCATGTTGAGCCCATTGAATATTTTATTTTTTTGTCCTAAGTGATTGAATAATGACAAAAAGAAAAAAAAAAAATGTACAAAAAGTTGTCACTAAATTATATATTGCTCAAACATGCCATGGTTATATGTGGAATTGCACCCCAAAATACATTCTGTTTCTTCTGAGTACGGGGATACCACATGTGTGAGACATTTTGGGAGCCTAGCCGCGTACAGGACCCCGAAAACCAAGCACCGCCTTCAGGATTTCTATGGGTGTAAATTTTTGATTTCACTCCTCACTCCCTATCACAGTTTCGGAGGCCATGGAATGCCCAGATGGCACAAACCCCCCCCAAATGACCCCATTTTGGAAAGTAGACACCCCAAGCTATTTGCTGAGAGGTATGTTGAGTATTTTGCAGATCTGCAGATCTCGCTTTTTGTCACAAAGTTTTGAAAATTGAAAAAAGAAAAAAAAAATTCTTTATTTTCAAAAACAAATGAGAGCTGTAAAATACTCACCATGCCTCTCAGCAAATAGCTTGGGGTGTCTACTTTCCAAAATGGGGTCATTTGTGGGGGTTTTCGGCTATCTTGGCATTTTATGGCCTTCAAAACTGTGATGGGTGTAGTGAGGAGTGAAATCAAAAATTTGTGCCCTTAGAAATCCTGAAGGCGGTGCTTGGTTTTCAGGGCCCCGTACGCGGCTAGGCTCTCAAAAAGTCCCACACATGTGGTATCCCTGTACTCAGGAGAAGCAGCCAAATGTATTTTGGGGGGCAATTCCGCATATAACCATGGCATGTTTGAGCAATATATCATTTAGTGACCACTTTTTGTACATTTTTTTTTTTTGTCATTATTCAATCATTTGGGACAAAAAAAATATTCAATGGGCTCAACATGCCTCTCAGCAATTTCCTTGGGGTGTCTACTTTCCAAAATGGGGTCATTTTGGGGGGTTTTGTGCTATCTTGGCATTTTATGGCCTTCAAAACTGTGATAGGTAGTGAGAAGTGAAATCAAAAATTTATGCCCTTAGAAACCTTGAAGGCGGTGCTTGGTTTTTGGGGTCCCGTACGCGGCTAGGCTCTCAAAAAGTCCCACACATGTGGTATCCCTGTACTCAGGAGAAGCAGCCAAATGTATTTTGGGGGGCAATTCCGCATATAACCATGGCATGTTTGAGCAATATATCATTTAGTGACCACTTTTTGTACATTTTTTTTTTTTTTTGTCATTATTCAATCATTTGGGACAAAAAAAATATTCAATGGGCTCAACATGCCTCTCAGCAATTTCCTTGGGGTGTCTACTTTCCAAAATGGGGTCATTTTGGGGGGTTTTGTGCTATCTTGGCATTTTATGGCCTTCAAAACTGTGATAGGTAGTGAGAAGTGAAATCAAAAATTTATGCCCTTAGAAACCTTGAAGGCGGTGCTTGGTTTTTGGGGTCCTGTACGCGGCTAGGCTCCCAAAAAGTCCCACACATGTGGTATCCCCGTACTCAGGAGAAGCAGCAGAATGTATTTTGGGGTGTAATTTCACATATGCCCATGGCATGTGTGAGCAATATATCATTTAGTGACAACTTTGTGCAAACAAAAAAAAAGTTTGTCATATTCCCGCAACTTGTGGCAAAATATAAAATATTCCATGGACTGAACATGCCTCTCAGTAAATAGCTCGGGGTGTCTACTTTCCAAAATGGGGTCATTTGGGGGGGTTTTGTGCTATTTTGGCATTTTATGGCCTTCGAAACTGTGATAGGTAGTGAGGAGTGAAATCAAAAATTTGCACCCTTAGAAATCCTGAAGGCGGTGCTTGGTTTCCGGGGTCCCGTACGTGGCTAGGCTCCTAAAAAGTCCCACACATGTGGTATCCCCGTACTCAGGAGAAGCAGCAGAATGTATTTTGGGGTGCAATTCCACATATAACCATGGCATGTTTGAGCAATATATCATTTAGTGACAACTTTTTGTAATTTTTTTTTTTTGTCATTATTCAATCACTTGGGACAAAAAAAAAATATTCAATGGGCTCAACATGCCTCTCAGCAATTTCCTTGGGGTGTCTACTTTCCAAAATGGGGTCATTTGGGGGGTTTTGTACTGCCCTGCCATTTTAGCACCTCAAGAAATGAGATAAGCAGTCATAAATTTAAAGCTGTGTAAATTCCAGAAAATGTACCCTAGTTTGTAGACGCTATAACTTTTGCGCAAACCAATAAATATACGCTTATTGACATTTTTTTTACTAAAGACATGTGGCTGAATACATTTTGGCCTAAATGTATGACTAAAATTGAGTTTATTCGATTTTTCTTATAACAAAAAGTAGAAAATATCATTTTTTTTTTCAAAATTTTCGGTCTTTTTCCGTTTATATCGCAAAAAATAAAAATCGCAGAGGCAATCAAATACCATTAAAAGAGAGCTCTATTTGTGGGAAGAAAAGGACGCAAATTTTGTTTGGGTACAACATTGCATGTCCGCACAATTTACAGTTAAAGCAGTGCAGTGCAAAATTCTGAAATCACCTCTGGTCCTTTAGCTACCAAATGGTCCGGGGCTTAAGTGGTTAAATCACAGGTAGTGTTACTCACTCCGTCTCCGGCTTCACTGTGTGTCTAACTTTGTAGTGTCTTGTAGCAGTGACACCTATGCCGAAATCAGGAGATGGGGTCTCCTCCAGCCCCTCCCACTTCACATTCCTCACCAGTCAGCTGACCTCTAGTCTCTTCCGCCCAGTCATGCCGTGAACTGAATGAGCGGCTGTGAAGAGGCTGAGTGTGTGGCCGCAAGCTCCAGGGACAGCCCTGCTGGGCGGCTGCAAAAATGCTGGGAGAGGAGTGCTGGCTTTGGGAACAGCCCAGGATTCGGTGACCCCTGGCAAATCATCATTTGACCCCCAGGTTGAGAACCACTGAGGTAGAGGAAGCAGCTCTGAAGGAAAAAAATAGAAGACGCTTCTCTAAGTGCAGCATTAAGGAGTATTCATAAAAAGCGGTTAAAAAGACTTATAATGTAGTAGATCAAATGAGCATCTCAGTCAGCATAACAGACATCCTGTAGAGTCCTTTGCCTCTAGGGGGAGGGAGGGCTGGCCCGCAGCTGTGACAGGAGAGGGAGAAACGAGGAAGCAAGTTAGCCGATGGACTTCTGGAACCACGCTGGAACGTATAGACCGGAGCTGACATCAAGGGGGAAGTAACGCATTTCAGAGCATGAGCAATTCACATCTTCATCAGACCTCTTAAATTGGTATTGGTGCAACCCTAAGCCAAAGTAAACCAAGCAACTGCTGAGGGTTCCAACACCACAGGGGGTCTTTTTGTATGATGTTTTGTCCAAGCAGTAAAAGCCTTTTCTAAATAATTATGGCTCAAAATATTGTCTGTGCTGTATGTAATCTATCCTCTCCTTACTGGCCATTTCAATAATTTTTATCATTTCATAAAATTACAAAAAAGGAAAAGAAAACTGTGAAAATATCAAATTGATGTAAAAAGTACTTCAATGTACAGTCATGGGCAAAAATATTGGCACCCCTACATTTCTGTCAGATAATGCACCACTTCGCCCAGAAAATTGTTGCAATTACAAATGTTTAGGCATTCTCATGTTTATTTCTTTTGTTTGTATTGGTATGACACAAAATAGTGGAAAAACATTCCACACAAAACTCCAAAAATGGTCTGGACAAAATTATTGGCACCCTCAATTTAATATTTGGTAGCCTACCCCTTGGAAAAAATAACTGAAATCCATTGCTTCCTGTAACCATTAGTGAGTTTCTTACACCTCTCTACTACAATTTTAGACCACTCTTCTTTTGCCAACTGCTCCAGGTTGAGAGGGTTCTTTTTCCCAACTGCTGTTTTGAGATCTCTCCACAGGTGCTCTATGGGTTTTAGATCTGGACTCATTGCTGGCCAGTTTAGTACTCTCCAGCGATTTGTCTTAAACCATTTTTGGGTGTTTTTTGACGTGTGCTTTGGGTCATTGTCCTGCTGTAAGACCCATGACCTCTGACGGAGACCTAACTTTCTGACACTGAGCCCTACATTGCACCCCAGAAATGCCTGAAGCGGCAAAGCACCCCCAAATTATCCGTGAACCTCCATTATGTTTGACTGTAGGAACTGTATCCTTTTCTTTAAAGTCCTCATTTATTTTTATGAAAACAGTAGAATGATTGGCTTTACCAAAAAACTGTAATTTTGTTTCATCTGCCCACAGCACATTCTCCCAGAAGGATTTTGGCTTCCTCAGGTAGGTTTTGGCAATGGTGTTCTCCTGGGTCTCCTGCCATAGCGTAACTTTTTTGTACGATAATAATTCGTTTAGAAAGTAAATACAAAACAAAATGCCACAACAGGACCCCTTCGAGGTGCTGGCAAGTATAAAAGTCCTCAGAACAACCTATGGGCCATCATCTGTCTAATAAAATAAACCAGAAATATAGGGTCTTACCCACAGTGTATCATAAGTTGTGATAAAACAAAAAGTAATAATGGAAGAAAAAGCTAATGCAAAAACAGAATACACTTTGGAGACATAAAATGACTAAATATTCATGGATGAGAGCCTGAAGTTAGCATCCCTTTGCATTCAGATGGTGACGTATAGTGCGAGCTGACAACATTGTACCCTGTGCCTGAAGGTCAGCTTGAATTTGTCTCAAAGTAGATTGAGGTTCTTTATCCACTATTTGAACAATCGTAATCTTTGATCTTTTTTCTCTTTCGTCCACATTAAGGGAGATTAGCTACAATGCCATGGGCTGTAAACTTCTTGACAATGTTGTGCACAGTGGACGCAGGAAGATCTCTGGCGATCATCTTGTAATGTGAGAGTGTCCATGATTTTCCACAATTTTTGTTCTCAAATCCTCAGACAATTCTTTGCTGCTTGTTCTGTTCTACATGCTCCATGTGGCACACAGACACACAACCGAAAGGTTGAGACAAATTTTCACTATTTTAACTGGTTGCTGGTGTGATTTCTAGATTAACTCACCTGTATCAAACAACAGGTGTTAAATTACAAATTCCAGGATCATCACAAACCTGGAATATAATTATTTAGTACAGTTTTTTTGAAAAGGTGCCAATTTTGTCCAGTCCATTTTTGGAGTTTTGCGTAAAATGTGTCAGATTTGGCTTTTTGTTAAAATACTATGTCCTACCAATACAAACACAAGAAATAAACATGAGAATGCCTAAACATTTGTAAATGCAACAATTTTCTGGGCAAAGTGGTGCATTATCTGACAGAATATGCTGCAATAATAACCCAAAATAAATACTGGACACACACTATACTTTCGCTTTAAAGTGAACCTTCCAAGCGTCACTCTGAACACCATTCTACATAGGCAGATCCTTGGAACGCAAACCGGATTATAATCCAACCTAGTCAATGACTATAAAGATTAAACCAATGAAATATAAATTTTAATTAAACAAATTAAATTAACATGCTAATATATTATGTAACTCGTTATATAAACAGAAGATGCCAATATATTATGCCAAAATTAAAATTAAAATCAAGCAGTACTAATGAAAGCATTAATGTCCCAATCGACATTCATGCCATATGGCCAATAAGATTTGAGTTCATAGATCCAAAAAGTTTCTAACCGTGATACACCTAATACTAGGAACCCCCCCCCCCCTTCTATGGAGAGATATATTTGTCTATGATAAGAAACTGAGTGCCTTTAGAGTCTTTATTATCATGTTGATGATAATGTTTAGGCACACTTTGATTAGTTACTCCTTTATTTATATTTGCTATATGCTCATTAAATCTAACGGAATATGGACGTATAGTCCGTCCAACATATTGTTTTTTGCATGGACATGCAAGTGAGTCAGTAAACAGTAAATTTTGTCGCAACAAGTGGTGAAGTGCTTCATCTGATAAGTGCAGTTCATGACAGTAGACTGTGAAAGGCATATGACTTTTCTCTACCACACACATTATGATGGCACAAATTACACCTGCCACATGGATAATAACCCTTTAGATTGTGAAAAAATATGGGTCTACTAGAAGGTTCAATAACATTGGGAGCTTTCTTATTCCTTAATAATGGAGCGCCACAGTAAGTAACCTTGGCGGGATCCGGAATGACCGGACCCAAAATCAGGTCATTTTTAAGGACATCCCAATGTTTGAAGATGCCCTTAATCTGTTTGTGTTGAATAGAGTATGCAATAAAGAAAGAACATTTAAATTTGTTAGTATCATCCACTTGGGGTTTGTCCAACAGTAAGGAATTTCGGTCTAAATAATGAGCTTTATCCATTTCTACATCAATCATAGCTGTGCTATAGCCTTTCTCCACAAATCTCTGTTTAAGAATCTGGGCTTGAGGGCAAAAGTTAGAGGTGGTACAATTACGTTGCAACCTCACCATTTGACTCTGACAGACAGATTTCAACCACCCATTGTAGTGACAAGTGTGTAACGGGATGTAGCCATTTCGGTTCGTAGGTTTAAAAAAGGTTATTATTTCCAACTGTTCCTTTATAATTGATATTTCCAAATCTAAGAAATGCATTTTATCTCTACTGGTTTTGTAGGCCAAAGAAATGCCTCTATTGTTCATATTTAAAAATGACATGAAATCACACAGTCATGGTCACCATTCCATAGGATGAAGATGTTGTCTATATAACTTGCCCAGAGGACCAATTCTGGTCTATCCTGGGCATAGACGACATCCTCCCCCCACTTGGCCATAAATAACTTGGCCAGACAAGGGGCAAACTTGGCTCCCATGGCCACACCTCTTTCCTGTAGGAAGAACTTGGTATAAAACCAAAAATTGTTGTGTTTAGTGGCAAATTCTAAAAGTTCCATGATGAAATCCTGTTGGGCTATGGGTAAACCATTATCTTTTGAAAGATAGTATCGTACTGCCATCAACCATAAATGATGAGGTATACAGGGATGCTACATCAGCAGTGAATAACCTGAATTTACCACAAAAGTCTACCCTCTAACAACTTGATGGTTGCTTTTGTATACTTCAAATTAGAGGGAACCTTGCTAACCAATGGTTGTAGGAAAAAGGCTACGTAACGTCCAATTGAAGCGGTGACCGTCTATCCCGCTCACAATTGGACGTCCTGGAGGTTGTATGGAATCCTGCACTTTAGGGGGGTATTACATAATCAGAATCCTTCGAGCGACCGGCATAAGATGCGATCTCTTTTTTTTTTTTATCTAAAATCCTTCCCTTTAAAACACCCATCTAGAATTTCAACGAATTCCCTTTTAAAACGAGTAGTGGGGTCCATAGGGAGTATACTATATGTCTCGTTATCCTCCAAAATTCTAGACATTTCTGTTTGATAGGCTTTTTTTTTCATCCATACAACAATACTGCCCCCTTGTCGGCGGGACAGATTACTAAATCTTTCCTCTTGCATAAGTCCATTTAAACCTACTCTAATATCAGGGTGTTTACAGATTTTATTAAAGGGTAATCTGTCCAAATCATTCAAGACTAAATCGTTGAATACATTTACTGAAGGAGCCATAGGGCCTGGAGGGTCGAAGAGAGAAGGATTGGAGAGACCTGAATGAACAGTTCCTCCATGGGCTACTGGCCATTGTCTCGTAGGATCAGATATAAAGTACCGTATATACTCGAGTATAAGCCGACCCCGAATATAAGCTGAGGCATCTAATTTTACCACAAAAAACGGGGAAAACTTATTGACTAGAGTATAAGCCTAGGGTGTCCATCTGCATGTCTCACTGTGCCCATGACTAGACTGACGTTTAGCATGGGAGTCTATGGAAGGGGTGCCTGGCTTTGAAAAATCGGTTAAAATAGGTTTCCCAGACAAAAAACTTTGCACACTTGTAGAGGAGAAATGGGGCTACAAGTGTGCCAAGTTTCGGGTCCAGGGGACCTACGACCATACGGTACTGGGTCCCCAAAGTCACTGGAGAAATGACCGTTTAACATGAGAGTCGAAGGAAGGGGTGCCCAGCTTTGAAAAAACGCTGCTCCCCGGCCGTAGGTCCCCTGGACAACAAACTTTGCACTCTTGTAGACGAAGAGTGAGGCTACATGTGTGCCAAGTTTGGGGTCCAGGGGACCTATGGCCGGCCAGTACCGGGTCCCCAAAATCCGGGAGATCAGGCACAAAAAGGTGACTTGAGTATAAGCCGAGGGGGGCATTTTCAGCACAAAAAAAGTGCTGAAAAACTTGGCTTATACTCAAGTATATATGGTATCTTTGTATATTTAATTTTAAAATGTATTTATGTACATCTATGAAAGTGTCACATTTTATTGAGTTTCTTAGGGGGAGCGAATTTGAGTCCCTTATCCAAGATTTGTTTTTCAGCATCGGTGAGTGTGACCTGACTAAGATTGAAAACTTCCTGGCACACTATGTTCTTTTTCTTTTTCCTTTGGACTCTCCGCCCCCCCTCTAATGCCGCTCTTTGATCGTAATCTTGGACAGTATTTTTTAACTCCCTGGGAAAACCCCAACTGTATTGGTCTGGATTGTTCTGATCCTAATTATATGGAGATCTGGCATAATCGCATAAACCTCCCTCTGCATATAGGGATAAGGGTTACCATGCAAGAAATCATCCCTTAGGGATGTAAACCGATTATATGTTTGTATGGGGGATCTATCTCTATAGCCCTCATGTTGGTACATATTGTAATTAAAATTCCTTACTCTTTCGTCCATGGACCGACACAGCTTCTCTATTGACAAAGTGGGTATTATCCGTTAATTAGGAGTGACTAGGCAGAAAAACTTGTAAAAAGTGTTGCATCACACCTTCTACAGTACCGCCCAGGGGGCGGACCCTCCGGGTATAACCTCTCAGTCTGCATCTTTGCAGATCAGTTTTTTTCTGTCTAGCAAGGAGTAGGACATGGCTCCCTTCGGGCCCATTGGTCCGGGGGAAAAAGATATATATTTTTTTGCTACATTTTTGTTTCCTGCGATCTTCGAACAACTGCCGACTGGGTGACAGGCTGGATCCTCGATCCTTGTAGTCTCCCCAGTTTCGGCCATCGAGCGTGTGCCGACCCTAGCTACGCGCTGGGTTTTCCACGACATGCCCGTCGCTCCACGGGTGGCCGGTGAGCCTACGCTCCAGGGCCTGCATCGGACCGCTCAGCTTCGGCTGACCTTACGGCCAAGTCGCAGCAGCCTTGCCGGTGAGCTTACGCTCCAAGGCTTGCATCGGACCGCTCAGCTTCGGCTGACCTTACGGCCGAGTCGCAGCAGCCTGTCCGGTGAGCGTCACGCTCCAGGGCATACATATGATCGTCCCTTTTGGGTCCAATCACAGCATGCCTGGCCAACAGTCACCTTCCGTGCGCAGACGATGACCTGTTTGGAATGTCTTCCAGCATAATACATGCAGGATAGGTAAGTAAAACTCCCCTGCCTCGGCTGGGTGATTTAGCTGGACATTCCTGGAGAGATCAAGTAAGTGGTTGTGGCCCCTTTCTTCCCTCTCTCCCTGCCTTTCCCTCCTCCCTGGGCTTCTAGCTAAAGGTTGCTGGGTGCTGGGGGTCACCTAGGGGGTTCCACTGGAGCGGGGCTGGCTGTAACTAACATTTAAAAGAAATGTCATTTCTGCTTACCTGTGTTTGTGTGCTTCCTCCTCCATGCTGTTGGCGGCCATTTTGAGGTGGTCCATGCCGAGTTCGGCCTCTTGTGACTGCCTGGTGGCCATCTTCCTGTGGTTCGGCCACACCCACTGGCCCCTATCAGCTGATCGGCGGCCATGTTTGTCCACCCTGTATGCATATATTGCCGTTCAGCGGCCATCTTTTTGTGGGCTATGGCTGCTTGACCTCTATCTTCGGTCGGCGGCCATTTTCTTAGAGCCCACATTATCTTCCATACAGACGTTTTTGGCAACCATTTTGCGAGAGCCTCCGGCCTCTAGGGTGAATTACACTGGTGCGAAAATTCACACAGGAAATGCTGATAAAAGAAGCAGACTGACACAGCAGCAGAGGGACAGCATCACAGGCGCAGCACACGGCAGCATAGCAGTACCTATCCAGGGTGGTGAGTCCTCTGGGTGACCCAGCCTCTCTGCAGCACAGGAGGGTGGCCTATTGATATCTTGCCTGGAGCCCTGTGAGTGTCAGCGTGTGGTCAGCATGGCATCTGAGCCAGGTGTCTTCTCCCCTGAAACACCAGATTTAGCAGCTGGTGCCCCTGAGGTGTCTATGAACGCTATGACGGCAATCCTAGAGGCGTTTGCTGCCAGGGTGGAAGCAGCACACGGGAATACAGGGGGTAGTAAACGCTCCGTCCCCTGCAAGCTTCTGGGGATAATTCTGATGCAGAACCAGGTCCAGCTACGGCTCGGGGCCCAGATTCTGACGCATCAGAGACTGCAGACCGTGACCGGACAGTGAGGATGACTCCAAGTCCAGGTCAGTACGCAAGACGGCTTTGGTATCTGACCTTATTACTGCAGTGTGGGATATGCTAAAGTTGGAAAATACTGCAGAAGCAGCAGAGACTCCGGTCCACTTGGGTTTCATAGACCTGCCCGCACTGCTAAGGTGTTCCCTTGTGTGTCTTTTGATAAACTCTTATACAAGGAATGGGAGAACCCAGTGAGGGTCTTTACAGCCCCAAAGAGGTTTGCGGTACGGTACCCCTTTGAGGAGAGTTTTCTGAAGAAATGGACCTCTCCCCTATAGTGGACCCCCTGGTGTCCAGACTTAATAGAGCCACCACAATTCCTGTAGAAGGGGCTCCTGTTTTCAAGGACCCTGTGGATAAGAAGGCTGAAGCACTCGCTTGCTACCTATACTCAGTGGTAGGCTCGGCAGTACGCCCGGCATTGGCGGGGGCCCTAGTGTCTCACACACTTACTGAATGGGCAAGATTGCTACTCCAGGGGTTAAGGAGCGAGATGCTCCTCCTGATGAGATAACATTGGCCGACCAGTTGGTCCAGGGCCTTAGGTTTGTCTGCGAGTCAGACATGGATACTATTCCCCTGCTGTCTAAAACTTCGGTTTATGCAGTAGCAATACGCCACCTGATCTGGCTAAAAGGCTGGTCTGCGGACCAGACTTCCAAGAAAGCCCTGTTGGATCTGCCTTTTAAGGGCGACAGACTTTTTGGGGCTTCTCTGGATGACATCATCAAGGATGCCACAGGAAGTAAAAGCACTTTGCTTCCCCAAATTAGCAAGGGTAAAGGGCCACGCCAAGGGGCAAGGGCCCTCCTTTACTGCACGCAAGTGTTTTTTTCGTCCCCCTAGGGCGACAAAGAAAAGACCCCAGGCCGATAAAGCGCCTGCCCAAGGACAAAAGCGTCCTTGGTCCCGCATACCCAATAAGCCTGCGGACAAATTTGCGTCCGCATGAAGGTCCACCCCCACCCAGCTCTCGGGTGTGGGGACGTCTTCACAAATTCGTGACTCAGTGGACAGCTCTAATCTCCGACAGGTGGGTTTGCAAAGTAATCTCCTCAGGCTACAAGATAGAGTTTCTCTCTTGTCCACCGGACAGATTCAACACCTCCAATCTCCAGCTACTACCGACCCGTCGGGAGGCCCTGTATAGGGCGGTCCAGGGTCTACTGGAACGCGGGGTAGTTATACCAGTTCCAGAACTGGAATGGGGTTTCTACTCAAATCTGTTCTTTGTGCCGAAGAAGGAGGGGGTTTGTCCAAGCTTGGATCTCAGAGCCCTCAATTGCTTTGTGAAGGTACAAAGATTTTGGATGGAGTCGGTTCGATCTGTAGTCACGGCTCTCCATCCGGGGGACTTTCTGGCCTCCTTGGACATCAAGGACGCATACCTGCATGTCCCCATATACTCCAGACACCAGAGGTTTCTGCGATTTGCTATCGGGAAGGACCACTACCAGTTTGTGGCCCTCCCGTTGGGCCTTGCCTCAGCACCCAGGATGTTCACCAAGATGCTCGCTCCAATTCTGGCACTTCTAAGACAGCGGGGTATCGCTATCACAGGCTACTTGGACGACCTTCTGCTGAAGGCCCCTTCAAGCTTAGAATTAGAGGTAAGCGTGTCCATTACCTGTCAGACTCTTCGAGACTGTGGTTGGATACTAAACACGCAAAAGTCAGTATTGGTGCCCACTCAACGCCTAGTGTACCTGGGGTTGATTCTGGATTCCTCAGAGGCAAAGGTATTCCTCCCTGTGGAGAAGTTGCAGACCCTCCGGGCTGCAGTACGGCAGCTGACTTCCAGGAATTGGTCGTCACTCCGTTTTTGCATGCGAGTGTTGGGCCTCATGGTAGCCTCCTTAGAGGCGGTCCCATATGTTCAATACCACACTCGAGTGTTACAGAAGGAAGTTCTGTCCAGATGGAACAGATGCCCTTCATCTCTGGATTATCAAATCCGAGTGAGCCACCTAGTCAGGAGATCCCTGGTATGGTGGCTGACAGCACCGGCTCTAATGGCCGGGAAGTCATTTCTTCCGGTTTACTGGATAGTGATCACGACGGACGCCAGCCTTACAGGTTGGGGGGGAGTCTGGGGTGTCCAGTCGGCGCAAGGTCGCTGGACCCCAGAGGAAGCCCTCCTGCCGATCAATGTCCTGGAGATCTGGGCGATCAAGCTGTGCCTCTTCAAATGGTCTCAGAGGCTGCAAGGGCGTCCAGTCAGGATCCAGTCAGACAACGCCACAGCGGTGGCATATGTCAATCAAGGAGGAACAAGAAGCTCAGCTGCAGCATCGGAGGTTGCTCGCATCCTGAAGTGGGCAGAGAAGAGCGTACCGGCACTATCGGGCGTGTACATTCCGGGCGTGGAAGACTGGCAGGCGGACTACCTGAGCCGCCAGATGCTGGACCAGGGAGTATGGTCCTTACACCCGGAGGTGTTCCAACTCCTCTGCCAAAGATGGGGCACACCAGACGTAGATCTTCTGGCTTCCCGACTCAATCGGAAGGTATTGAGATTTGTGGCCCGGTCAAGAGACCCATGGGCAGACGCAACGGACGCGTTGGTAGCATCGTGGGGTCAGTATCGGCTAATCTATGCCTTCCCTCCCTTAAGGCTTCTTCCTCTTCTGCTCCGCAGAGTGGAGGCAGAGGGAATTCCAATGATCCTAATCGCTCCAGATTGGTCTCAGCGTCCTTGGTACGCCGATCTAGTACGTCTGGTAGCAGACGTCCCCTGGCGCCTACCACTACGGAAATTCCTGCTATCGCAAGGTCCCATACTCCATCCTGCTTTACGGTCACTGGCTTTAACGGCATGGCTATTGAGAACCAGGTACTGAGAGACCGGGGCCTGTCAGATTCAGTAATCTCTACTATGAGAAGTGCTCGGAAACTGTCCTCTAGGAAGGTTTATCACCGCACTTGGAAGGCCCACATCTCCATTTGTGAGGAAATTAAATGGCATCCGCGTGCTTATTTGGTTTCCAGAATCCTGCTGGTTTTACAGCATGGGGTGGACCAAAGGCTTGCCCTAAGTACGATTTAAGGGACAGATATCTGCCCTGGCTGTCTTTTCTCAGCGACCCCTGGCGGCTCACTTTCTCGTGAGTACATTTGTGCAGGGGGTTCGACATGTGGCCCCTCCGGTCCGTCCCCCGTTACTTCCGTGGGACTTGAACCTGGTCCTCTCGGTGCTTCAGAAGGCACCGTTTGAGAATATTAGAGATCTTCCCCTGTTGACACTTTCTCAGAAAGTGGTCTTTTTGGTGGCTGTTACATCAGTTAGACGAGTCTCTGAGCTGGCAGCCTTGTCCTGCAAGGCTCCCAATTTGATTTTCCACAAGGATAAGGTGGTGCTGCGGCCGCAGCCTTCCTTTCAAAAGTCGTTTCGGCTTTTTATCTCAATGAAGACATTGTACTTCCATCCTTGTGTCCTCAGCCGTCGAATCCTAAGGAGTCGGCGTTGCATTCCTTGGACGTTGTCCGAGCTTTGAGAGTATACCTATCTGCTACTTCCCGGTTCTGGAAGTCAGACTCACTGTTTGTTTCGGTGGCTGGTCCCAAGAAGGGCCAAGCAGTCTCATCGGCCACCATCTCTAGGTGGATCCGACAGATAGTAATCCAGGCTTACGCCTTAAAGGGTCAAGCGCCCCCCTTCCCGGTCACGGCGCATTCGACCAGGGCAATAGGTGCCTCTTGGGCTTTCCGACATCAAGCGTCTGTTTCCCGATTATGTAAAGCGGCGACTTGGTCGTCCGCTCACACTTTCACAAAATTCTACAAAATTGATGTAGGTGCATCTTCGGATGCCTCTTTCGGCCGCAAGGTTTTACAAGCGGCTGTTTAGAGTTGCAGCTCCTCCGTTGGAGTGCTGTTTTGTGTTTGGGGTGAAGTTTATTTTTATGCTGTTACCACCCCTCGTTTTTTCTCTGACACTGCTTTGGGACGTCCCACTTTGTCAATAGAGAAGCTGTGTCGGTCCATGGACGAAAGAGTAAATAGGATTTTTTACTCACCGTAAAATCCTTTTCTCTGAGTCCATTTACCGACACAGCACCCACCCCTCCTTTTAAGTTTGTACTGCTTTTTGACGAACTGATCTGCAGAGATGCAGACTGAGAGGTTATACCCGGAGGGTCCGCCCCCTGGGCGGTACTGTAGAAGGTACGATGCAACACTTTTTACAAGTTTTTCTGCCTAGTCACTCCTAATTAACGGATAATACCCACTTTGTCAATAGAGAAGCTGTGTCGGTCCATGGACTCAGAGAAAAGGATTTTACGGTGAGTAAAAAATCCTATTTTTGTGTGGATGGGGTGGAGATCTCCTGTGTTGGTCCCTAGCTTGATGGTTCAAAGCCCTAAAGGGTATATGATATCCTCTACCTCTGAATTGACCCCTTCCGTGATTGGAATTAGGGTATGGATTGTTAGTAGAATATTGATTATTTGGGGTTCTATAACTAGGATGTCCATTTCTCTGATCACGGGGATTATGCCTATTATCTGATCTCCCTTGTCTAGATGAATATCCCTGTCTATAAGGAAGGGATCGATCAGTTGGAATAGGAACATACTGAGAGTTGGAGGCTATAGTCGGAAGGGTAGTGTCACCACTCGCAGGCGGCACCATCCTTCTTTTGCCAACTAAAAACTCCTGTTTTATAGTCATTCGTATCTCAAGCATATTTCTTGCATTTTTTTTGTTTTGATCCCTTTCCTCTTTTTCAAGATGGTTCTTTCAATTGGCTGAAAGAGAGGTATATTTGCCTGAACCCCATGTAGGGGGGAAGTTTCTCCTTTAACTCTTTCATTTACTCACCTAACTTGTGCCCTCTTTAGTTTCACATACTGTGAAGCAATATTTGGAGAGCAAAGAAAAGGTGAATGCGAAGCTGGGGAGGGTGGCAGTTAAGTTAATCTGTTGCTTTGCCCATGTACGTTTGCAGTAGGCTGAACACTAGCCATCTAGACAATTGCATGTAATGGAGACTATCTGTCTTTTTTTTCTTTTTTTTATTTAAATGTCATCCCAGTGTTTAATTTTTGTTACTAGCTTCAATTTATTTTCAAAAATTACAGTTGTCTTGCTGCAGAGTGCTACTACTGGCACTGCTCATGCTCTACTCAAATGACTACCAGTCATTCCATGGGCTGTAAAACAAGGCCATACATGTGGCAATTTGATTGGACTTTGTGCCAGTTTTCAGCATTTGTTGGCCTTGCCACTGCCATTTGTTCATTTCTGTAGCTTCCCCCAGCAGATTTATCTGCATTGACACCCAATGCTTGAATGTAAGAGCCTTTGATATTGAGATTGGAGGGCCAGAGGCACTATAATGGTTTTCATATGTAAAGTTAGAGATTTAATTTTTATTTATTTTATTTTTTTCTGCCTTTACTGCCAATGATTTACATTTACAGAATATAGGGAGAAAAAGTTTAAGTGGTTGAAAAAAAAGAAATCTGTATTGAATGTACATTTATCCATGTTTTACCTTTTTAAACATACTACAAGTACAGAAAAATAACTGATGTACATGAAATATCAGATCGCGAGTGCAATGTCAGGCTCCTGCAGGTAAGTACTACAGCTTTCTGTACCTTAGGTGTGCGCAGCCTTTGGCATTAGGGTGTGCACCCCAAAGCTCAAACACACCCTACCGATTACTCACGATGTTAATTCAGAAAGGGAAGGGGCCGGTAAATGGCATATTTACTGCCCCCTTCCCCCACTTATCCTAAAACATCCACAGCAACATCCCCTTGGGAGAGGGGGGAAGCCGGCAGTGCTGTGGGGGAATGGAGGGGGAGCCAGGTCAGTAGGGGGAATCTGTTCTGCACACGCCTATGCCCTGTACAGTCTTTCTGTTTGAAAGCTGCAGGGCTTGTGAATGAACTACGAGGGAGCATATCAGTTCATTGAAAACTACAAGCTGCAGTGGCATATGCGACCTGTTTTCTCATTCCTGTGAAGGAATTATGTGGCTTTGTAGGTGAAGCCCTACACAGCCACGTAATTTTTAAAATGTGACAGTGTGTGTTGCGAGAACCCACCCCCTCCTTTCACACTGTCTAGGGGGGCTTGGAGCATGTTGCAACCTAAATATTGGTGATGGTAACATGCTCCAAAGGTGAACTTGGCCTTTTAGATTTTTATACCTGATCAGATAGATACTTCAAGGACATATCTATCTTTAGAGTCTTGCACAGTGCAACAAAAAGCTCAGGTGTGAATGGGATCTCAATCTCCACTTTTCGCGTAAACGTTGATCTTGAGTTGGTTACCTTCCAGAACCCCTATATTGGTCATTGAGGCCAATATGGGCCAAGTCGAGATTTGTGCATACATTCAGCTACCTATATCACTTAATTTACTGATTGTTTAGAGCAGGAGTCTACAAACTTTCTAAACAAAGGGCCAATTTACAGTGGTCAGTGGGAATCGAAAAGGTCCCAACATCAGTGGGGGAAAAAAAAATAATGCTCATTTTTGTTATTGTGCCCCACCGTTGGTGTCATTATGAGGAATTGTGCCCCATCATTGGTGTCATTGGGAGGAATTGTGCCCCATCGTTGGTGTCATTGGGAGGAATTGTGCCCCATTGTTGGTATCAATGGATAGAATAGTGCCCCAACGGCAAGATAAAAGCAAGCAAAGGACCACATCTGGCCTCTGGGCCAGAGTTTGGAAACCACTGGTTTAGATCTACTGATCATGTTGATTTGCTGATTGTTTGTTTTGTCATATGATTTTTACTGAAGGTAATCTTTGCTTGGGCATTATTTGATATGTTTGCTGTAGGTTGGCTTTAATGAGACACCTGTTTTGCGAGGGGTGTGCCAAGACACTTGTTTTGCCTACAAGTTTGACACCATAAGCTGTCTTTTTTTTTTTATTTCTGAGGTCAGAAAGTTGGATGTGTGGGTTGCATTGTTGCTGTGGTGCTGATGTCCTTAGTAGGTACAAGTACAGCTCATGCTACATATGGGAATATATTGCTGTTCTCAATTGCTCTTTCATCTGAAAGGATATTTAAGTGGTATTTATTTTTGGTCCAGGGCGGGCAGGAAGTTTTTCTACCTAGCCAGTACACATCTCAGAGGGAGATTTGACATCTCCGTGATGTGAGAACAACTGAGCCCAGGCCTGGGTGATTGACATTAAAAAGAATTTAGAAATTATAGCAACTTAGTATGTTTTGATTGTATGTCAAACGGTGTTACGGCTTTCCGTATAGAAGGCATTAAACTCTGGCTGTTTCCATTTCTAAGGACATAATTTGTAATGTTATTTCTGACATCTGCAATACGCTTGGCACATCGAAATTCACACAGAAAATCTGGAAGGCTGATGTATTTGTAATAAGGGAAAATGTTTTCTTTCTCCTGTGTTACTTGCTACTTTTTAGGGTAACCTCAACTCCTTGGAAGCAGAAGGCATCTTGCCTTGCCATCTTTGCCATGCCCCTTTCTCCTTTCCTCAAGCCAAGCTATTATTGTTTAGTGCAGTGTTTTTGTGTGCTTTTTTTTTTTTTCATCTTGTGTGTTTTGCCTCTGGCGAGTATTTTTGTTTTTGAAACGTTTATGGCGATCACTCCTCAACAAAATGTGTTTTGACAGAAAATCAATACTTTTTCATACGAGATGTGATGGTGTGATTGTCATAATACTCATCTCAGACTTTTAATGGGTAACTAGTCACCTTTGTTTTCTTAACCTGAATTGTAACCTTTGTGGCAAAATGTTATATCCTGTGTTTCTCTCCCCCTCTTTTTTGTGTTTGACGTGACCTTCAAAGTGGAATTTCAAGGTGTAAATATAAAGGCTTTTGAAGAACATATTAATGTATGTGTTGCTGTACGAGTTTTTCTGGACTGTACTCCTGATATGAAGGTTGGCAAATATTTGTAGCTTACCCAACATTAAAGAATCTATCAGTGTTTTTACCCAAGATTCACGTTCATTTATTTGTACATAGCAAATGTCCAAAAATATATTTTTTTTTCATGGAGTTCTGCTTTATTTGGATGAATGAAAAACTTGGATGAACATATAACTAATATGTAAGATTAAAGGAGAAGTACAGCCAAAGCTCGCTGTATTTTTCCTATGGATCGCAGGAGTGCAGATCATTTTGCACTTCTGTGACTCGGTTTCAGCAGAGAGCATTTACAAGAACTACAAAATTACAATTTTAAGTAAAAAAATTTAGGCTGCAAGCAAGTACAATGAGCAATTAGCAATGTGATTTAAGATAGATATTAAGGCAAAAAAACTTTTTATTTTATTTTAAGCAAGTAACTCAGGAGGGCAAGAAATTAGACTGGATGGCGCGCACACATGAAATTGACTCTACAGTGACACTAACAGGAGTGTGCAGCAGCACAGATGATGACAGATGACGCCTCACCGACACGTACCCTCCTGAGTCATAGGGTCAGTCACTCTCCACTCCAGGTGGTCCCTTCAAACCACTCCAGTCCAAACAGCACTGACAGTCCTGCTCCCGGCTTGGCTTGCTCCCATCCTGCAGGCCAGCACACAAGGCTCTGGCCGATCTCCCTTGCTCCCATGCACCATGACATCACACAATGCTTCTTGCAAGCAATCTAGCAATCATCATTCCAGGTCAGGACTGTGTACTTACTCTTGGTCCTTACAGCTGTATGCCACCCCAACATAAAAAATAGGGAATGTTTTATCAATTCTTCATTCTCTATAGAGATATATGGAGAAGTTATCCAATTAAAATATACCACTTCTGGTTTACAAACTGGAAGTATTGTCATTTCTTTTCCACGCAAAAGATGTGTACTAAAACATTTGAGTTTCAAATATTGTTTTCACAGGCTTGTGGGAGCTGGTTTCCCTGGGAAGGAGGATGGCAGCTAATGGTATAGTAATTCTTGAGCTTGGAAGAAAATGGTGCTTCTCATAAATTTTCTCCCCCCCCCCCCCTCCCCACTGCATGCAGTGAATTTTTATTGAAGAGCGCATTGCAGCAGGCACGCTTCTTCTCTGCAGATGCCCATCCTCTTGCAAGACCCACTGAACCCAATGGGCTTCAGGGAGTCACAATCACTGCTGCTGTATCCTATGTGGTGCAGAAAACTTTCCTAGAGCCAGTTTCACCTATTTAATTTGTAGGACCCCTTTATGGGCTATCATTTTCAGAGCTGCAGGGATAGCTGCTTTTGGTTTATACAGGGCCCTGTGATTTCTATCTGACAGGGCCTCCTCAAATCCTTTTCCGCTAAAAATACACTAAAATTATTCAGGGCCTGGGCATCAGAGACAAGAGGATGGTGCACAGGGGAAGAGTTAAAGGAGCTGATTTCCCTGTGTGTCTCGGTGATCACACACAGTGGATCTGTTCCTGTAATTGCCCCCCGCCGCACAGATCACCTCCTCTCCTGCCCACATCAAATTCCCCTGCTGCCCTGTGCCTGGTACAGGAAGACCAGTGCCTACCCCCTTATCAACGGGCCAGGCTGCAGGTAATGTGGATGAACTACAGGTGTGCTCATCGGAGCAGTTTATTAAAACTACAAGTTTGTGTGCCACAGTGGAAGACCGTACTTGTAGTTTTTTAATTTACAGGCATAGGTGAATGAATGTTGCGACCACTGCTAATTTGTTTTTGAAGGTCATCAGTCTATAGTGCTGTGATCCACATCTTCCTGTACTACTCTCTGGAGTTGATTTACTAAAGCTGGAGAGTGCAAAATCTGGTGCAGCTCTACATAGAAACCAATCAGCTTCCAGTTTTTTTTTTGTCAAAGCTTAATTGAACAAGCTGAAGTTAGAAGCTGATTGGCTACCATGCACCAGATTTTGCACACTCCAGCTTTAGTAAATCAACCCCACTGAGTAACGTGGAACCAGCTTGTCAGGTACCTTAACACTTAATCTACAAAGTCTTGCACCAGAGCAATGATTTACATGGCCCTTCAAAAACAAGCCAGCAAATGTTGCTTCCATATTTCTGTACGGACAGGTTCTTATTAAAATGCTTAAATTAAAGGAGTAGTAAAGTTACATGTTTTTTCACCTTAATGCATCCTATGCATTAAGGTGAAAAAACATTCGACAATACCGCCCCCCCCCCCCCGAGCCCCCGTTTTTCTTACCTGGCCCCTCGAAAGTCCCACGCTCGTCCCCGTCATCCTCTTCGTTTTTCAGCCTGGCCGCCGATTGGCTACACTGGATGGATTGAAAGCAGCGCAGCCATTGGCTGGCGCTGCTGTCAATCACATCCAATGACGCGGGGGGCGGGGCCGAGTGATACAGTCGGCGGCTATGGCCGCCGCTGTATCACGGGAGCGCGCCCGCAATCACTCCACACCATGCGAGCTCTCTCGCATTATGGTGTGGAGTCCTTGCGGGGAGGAGCCAAGACAGCCGCCGAGGGACCCCAGAAGACCAGGATCGGGGCCACTGTGTGCAAAACGAGCTGCACAGTGGAGGTAAGTATAACATGTTTGTTATTTTTAGGCAAAAAAAAGGGAAGCTTTAGTGCTCCTTTAAAACCTGTCCAGAGAGCCATCTGAGGGTTGGTATTACTGATAACCTCCTGAAATTGCTAGTTGTCTGGCTCTTATGCTTATCCACTGTTTTTAATACTTTGAGTCACTGAACTGTGCAAAGTAAGCAAATTAGAAAAGACGGAAGTCCTTATTTCCATATTTATTCAGGGTCAGTAACCCAGAAGCTCTGTATGATTGTTGAGCAACTTGCATTTTTAGAAGACAATGGCAGCACATGTTTTTCACTCGGCACATTTCCTTTAAAGGCCAGTATTGATTGGAGTCTGGTGGGTGGAATTTCCTTTTGGCTTCTGATCTCTTGAGGATTCCAGTGCCAGACATTACTTGTAGCATTTTGTGCTCCATTCCCCCGGCATCATAAGGTCATAGTGAAGATGTCACTTTCTTGCATCCATATGTAAAAATTTGTACAGTAGTAATTTTTTTCTTCATTTTGCTGGAAGAGTGGGGCCAACATTTGGCTCAATTCTGGCTGTATGCACATATGCGGCAAAGTCCACGTGGTGCTGTCACATACATGAATACGGCCAGTGGGAAGGGGTTAAGGAGGAACTGTACTATGGAAGCTGTACCCAAAAAAAGGCAAGCAGAGGGCAAAGGATGGTTTATCAGTACGCTTTAGCCTCCTTGCAGCTGATCCATTTACAAATATGGACATACAATGCTTTTATCCTCTACTGTGTCTGTGTGGAGGTGGCCACCTGGGTAGAATAGGATTTTCTTCTTCATATCAGAGCTTCCCCCCCTGATGCCTGGTGATCTGATAGCTGAGGGGAGGGGTGAGGGAATATTCAAGAAGAAGCAGAAGACATCCATAAAGGATCCATATAATTAATAAAACAGAAGCAAAGACATGCATGGAGTGTAGATTCCTCACCATCAGGCAGCACTGTAGTTGCCAAATGTAACTGCAAATCTCATGAGACTAGCAGCTAGACATGTGCAAAAGTGTTTGTTTCCTTTCCGATAGTTTAGTTATGTTACTAATTTTGTTTTGTTTTAGAATTTGTTTAGTTTCCCAGTATAGATTGGGGGGGGACCCACGCTGGCTTTTTTTTCAGAATTTTCTATTGCCGGCATTTTGTTTACATTTCAGCTGTCAGTAGGGAAGCCCGCTGACAGCTGACAAATCATCACTTATTAAGGATGCGGCGACCAGGTTCCCGGCCCGCTGCTTAAAAACCAGCTATTCTTCACACAGAATTCGAATCGGTCGATCGTTTTTCGACTGATCCGAATCTTTCAGAATATTTGGAATTCGTTAGAAAATGAAACATTTTTAATGACTTTCAACTAAATTCGTAACCATCCGAATACATCCGAATCTCTGAATAACCAAAAAATCGTTTGAATTTGTTTCCAGCCAAAACTAATGGCACATGCCTACTAGCAGTCACAGGCAGCTGAGTTTCTCAGACTACAGATATGCAGTGTAGCTATAAGGCTCTTTACAAAGGAGTGCCTAGGCCCCCTCACATACCAGAAAGTACAATGTAATTTTTCAAAAGGAATTCAAGACAATAAGATACATTTTTAGTGTTCTGCTCAGACACAATGAAAGGCCAACTCCACCTTTAGCAACATGTTACACCTATATTTCGGGTGTAACATGATGCTAAGCAACCCAGTCAACACCAAAGCACCCCCCTACCCCTTTTATGACAGTGTGCAGGTGTACTCCTCCACAGCAGCTGTCAATTTTAAAATCAGCATGGCTGTACAGGGCTCTACCCACACAGTCATTTATTTACAGAGATCTGTGAAAGAATAAACTACAAGTTCCATCTTCCACCATGGCAGATGGACTTGTTAATGGAATACAAGTGCAGTGATCAGTACACACCCAGTCCATTGACAAATCCTCCAGCTCAGTAACTTTAATTAACTTGGAGGAGTTCCGCCCCCCCCAGAAAAAAACACATACTGTAGCTGCTGACTTTTAGTATTAGGACACTCACCTGCCCTGGAATCCAGCAATGCCTGCACCCCAGTCGTAGTAGGGGTTCCCTACTGCGCATGCGCAAAGCGTGCTGTGCCTTCTGAATGGCCCGGTGGCAGGGGAAGGAAGAGGGGGACCGAACTTCCAAGTGATCTGCCACGATCTCCCTGAAGTGGGGACGGGTACCTGTCAAAAACAGGTACCCGTTGCCCCCCCAGAAAGGTGCCAAATGTGGCATCGGGGGGGGGGGGAGGAGGCTGATGGTGGAACTCCAATTTAAAGCCAGTACAGAGGGTACAGGCAGGGATTGGGAAGAAGAGTTTGCAGGAGCCTGACATTGTACCCACCATCCACTAATTGCAGGAGAAATGCTTTGCAGGCTCCTGTGAACAAAAAGAATACATTTACATATTTTCCTGCAAAAATGTGTGCATTTATTATGTCTTTAGAGGTTCACTGCAACATCACCAAATGACTTTTTGAGTTAAAGCCCACTTAATTTCATTGTACTAGTTTGAACAAATATAACCCTGTTTTACAGCAAAAATTTTTACATTTTAGACCAACACCAGATATCTCGCTGTCGTTCACATTTCAGAGGCTAAAATTCTCTTTATGTGGCCTGAATAATGGCTGTACTAGTTTTTCATCCAAATGAATTAAATCATAAGTAGCTAGCATAAGTATATTTAAAGATGTGTTCGGGGGAGGACATGACTAAATCTTTTGAAGAATGTGGAGATCAAAGGGGGGATGCACTGAATTATATATCATGGAATTTCACTTCATATTAAGGAAAAGTCTGATAGATGGAATCACTGATACCAACATGTGCTAACAGTCCTATCTGTAAACTATTGAAGATCCAGTGAAAAATGTATTTGCCCCTAATCATTTGGGTAATTCACATTTCTGTTTTGACTGACAGCTGATGGAAAATGCCAAGAAGTTGTCTGGCTGACTTTCATACAGAAAACATGAATCTGCGCAAGAATTTACAGCCAATTTTGTCTCCTTATTTGCATAAAGCAACAAATCTGCAAGAATAGCACAAATAAGTCCCAAAAACGTTAATTGAATGAATGGTCAAGTACAATTTAAAAATTACTTTCCCTGTCCCAGCAGCAATTCTTGTTAATTTTGTTTATTAATTTTAACAATTAGCGTACATACAGTATGGTAGCAGCAAAAGAAAAGAACGCATATATATGGAAATAAGATTGATTTGTAGCGCCAACATAAACTAAAGATATGTTGTTGATATTGGATATAAACGCCCTGAACAACCTCTATCACCACTGCGCCAATGAAAAAAAATGTGCAAATATCTATAGCTGCCACTTGGTGAATAAATATTTTTATAATAGAAAAAACTTAAACTCAAAACAATCTGATTGAGAAAAGCAAATAGTAGCGCTGAAAAACAATAAAATTATATAATGGTGTAATAAACTCAACACCCCATGACAAGTGATAAGTCCATAACATAAATGATGAAATCTATGAAAAATCCTTATTTCTGTAAACCTTCCACCACACCACCGTGCTGTGCCAACTTCCCCTTTGAAAAACGCTCTCATCAAATAGATTTGCCTTTCACTCTCGTGTCAGGCTAAATCGCTTGTGTATGATCCCACAAAAGGAGAAAGCAATCTCAGCTGAATCACGTGATAGTCCTCAATGTTGCACATATAAGAATAAAAAAAGTGCTCCAACAGTGTAAAATTGTAACTCCAGTTTAATAATAAAATCCCAGCAACACTTCAATCATTCAACTCGCATGTAAAAAGTGAAAAAAGAACTTCAAATGAATTCACAGCAATCAACAGTGTAAGATTGGCTCTCCAGTGCTGAGCCGCCACGGCGGACCTGAGGTGTGTATTGCGCTGGTATATCTCGCCACACTCCATATTCCCGGCTCACAATAGCGGCAGATGGTCTAAACAGCAACGGCGTCCCTAATAGGTAAAGCTAGTAAAGTTGTAGCCAAGTTCCCGACATGTTTCGCAATCTATGCTTAAGCAAGGCTTACTAGCTTTACCTATTAGGGACGCCGTTGCTGTTTAGACCATCTACCGCTATTGTGAGCTGGAAATCTGGAGTGTGGTGAGATATACCAGCACAATACACACCTCAGGTCCGCCTTGGCTGCTCTGCACCGCAGAGCCAATCTTACACTGTTGATTGCTGTGAATTCATTTGAAGTTCTTTTTTCACTTTTTACATGTGAGTTGAATGATTGAAGTGTTGCTGGGATTTATTATTAAACTGGAATTACAATTTTACACTATTGGAGCACTTTTTTTATTCTTATATGTGCAACATTGAGGACTATCACGTGATTCAGCTGAGATTGCTTTCTCCTTTTGTGGTATCATACACAAGCGATTTAGCCTGACACGAGAGTGAAAGGCAAATCTATTTAGTGAGTGCATTTTTCAAAGGGGAAGTTGGCACAGCACGGTGGTGTGGTGGAAGGTTTACAGAAATAAGGATTTTTTTCATCGATTTCGGCATTTATGTTATGGACTTATTATCACTTGTCACGGGGTGTTATTGAGTTTATTACACCATTATATAATTTTATTGTTTTTCAGCGCTACTATTTGTTTTTCTCAATCAGATTGTTTTGAGTTTAGTTTATAATAGAAAAAACTTGGATATATCTATGCTAAAATTGTTTTAGTTAGTCTAACTACTCAAAAGATTACGTCATACATTGTTTAAGAAAGGATAAAACCAAACTAGACCTGGTTAATATAAGATGACCTCAGAATCTAAAATCTTATACTACATATTGGAACTATGTGTCATTAGTATAATGATAACCAAGGAAATAATAATTCTTCTACCAGAACTAAATAAAGAATAAATAGAGAGAGAGAGAGATAATGTTAGGTAGGAGAAAAAATAGATGGGGAAGAAAAGAGGTAGTAAGGGTAGGAGTACCCGGGGTAGCACATGGTAATAAACACATACCATCAATGCAGAGAGTGGAAGTATACATCAAGATTACCAAGGTCTTAATAGGGAATCATCAAAATTGGAAGGCAAAAAGTGAGACACCCAAGGACTCCAAATATTCTCAAAGTTGGATATTTTATCTTAAGGTTCTAGCCTCTGTTTTGGCATGGATCATTGCTTGATTGATTATATGTTTAGTTTCAGCAATTATTAAGGATGGGGATTTCCAAGCTTTAGCAATTGTTTCGCGGCTGTAGTAATCTGTAATAGGAGTTTGAATTGGCAGTAGGAGAGAGTGGCCGGTTTTATGTTTAAAAGTGCTATTGTAGGGTCAGGATTGATAGGGATTTCAAATGGTGAGAAATACATCTTTCCAGAATTTTTTTGCTACCGGGCAATCCCAGCACATATGGAGATGTGATCCTAGATCTCCACAGCGTCCCCGCAGCATTTCAAAAGGAAATCGGGCACAAAGTATAACCAGTAGTATTCTCATAGAACCAAGGGCTTTTATATTACTGAGAGGTCAAACCGATTGACAACTTTAACTAAGCGTATTAAAAATCGAGTTATACCAATGTCCATACAGACTACAATTTGCGCTCGCCTTTACATTCTATAGCCATACTTCACATGCACAAGGATCTTTCACCTGAAGAATCAGACAACAACCCTCGTACCTTAATTCTTTGGCGTATTTTAACAAAATACACCCCATATTTCTGCCTTTGTTAGGAAGTGACAACTTCACCCCTGAGCTACCAATCACAAATATTCAAGAACTGGTACAATGAAGGGAATATCTTTGTGAATATTTACACACAAAGTCCTTTCTATATGTGAAATTTGCAGTCAATTCCCCAAACATCTAAACATCTATTTTATATTCTGAGCCAAACCAAATCCTATGTTTCCAAACCAAGTTCTAAACTTTTAGCCAATACTGGATCATCATCCTTGACATAATGTTACTACACAATGCCAAGCCACTGCGTTGGATAGACGGAACCCGGAAGTGACATCTGGTCGCAAGCTCAGTGCTAGTTTACTCTGTGCATGTTTTTATTGTGTTAAATGTGAGTACCCCTATGTATTTCTACTGTGGTTACAAATAAATAGTCTTAACCTACTACACTATAGAGGTCCCTTCCTTTCTGAATTTTCCTATACATATTTGGTGCTCTTTTCTCGTATCCACAGTTTTTAGATTTAACACTTATTTTAAACATCTTTTACTTATGGTACGTCTTCCATTTGTGCCATTTAGGTTCAAGATTTTTAAATATCCAATTCTTATTGCAGTTCTTATGATTGCATTTTTATGCTGAACTATTAGCCATGGTCTCATTAGCAGTATGGTGAGAGCGGCTGAGTATAGGCAAATTTTCCCCTTTCAAGTATGGTGGATTAGTGCAGGGGTTTCCCGGAGTTCAGAGCTGGGCGTGCCTCCTGTCACATGTAAGATAAATAGCGGTGAGTCAGCACGCCGCTCATGCCCCTGGAAGACGTCATCTCTGACGAAACGGCGTAGGGAGGAGCGGCGTGCTGACGTCACCGACGAATACAACGCGATCCCGGAAGGAACGAGCGGATAGCAAGAGCCGCCCAGCTTGAAATTATTTTTACAGACGCTTTTATATTTACATCGATGTAAGTGTATCTCTTTTTATTCTTTCCATTTCAATAAATTTTTATTTTTCAATTCAAGACATGTACAGAAAATCTTAAAAAATTGTTGTTTAAACATGACAAAGGGTTATTTCCAATTGTTTATGTCACAATGTTCTCATCAAGAGATTAATTTTTTTAAAAAAAAAATGAAAAATAGGCATTCAGGGAAGTCACACCCCACCTGGACGCCCCTAACGGGATCATCCTGCGCCCAGGTCAGGCCCCCCCCCCAGCCCGCCATCCTCATATGAAACCAATAAAAAGGAACTCGGAATCTTAATGAAGAACAGTACTACACTCATATACAATAACGCCCATCAAATTTAAGACTTGGAAATACCGCAATAAGAACACAGTAAATAATGATATCAAATCTTTGAATCATGTTTAAGCATCGAAACAAAAATAAAATAAAAATAAATAAAACAAAAGATAAAAGAACCAAGAAAAGATAGAATAGAAGAAGAAAGAAATAAGAAGAAATCACATGCCGAACACGAGGCCCTTTAGGAATAAGAGCGGTCAGGGTCATGCCTGACCTTCAAAGAAACGCCACAGAAAACTGCCCAAGGTTCCCATATTGCCTCAAATTTAGGGATTAAATTAGTTGATATGCTAACCATCTTCTCTTGAGCCATAATCCAAGAGATCTTATTGTGTATAGCCTTAATGGATACCCTGGGCTTCCTCCAAGATCTAGCAATAATAATTTTAGTCCCCAGAAGTATAAAGTGAATCAGTTTTCTAGTTGGTTTAGAAACGTTGGGAATATTGTCATTGAGAAGAGCAACAGAAGCTGACCTAGGTATTGAACACGAAGTGACCTTAAATATGAGATTAAAAATTTTCTTCCAGATCGGCCTGATCCTAGGACATTCCCACCAGATATGCACCATCGAGCCCAATAAATGGCAGCCTCTAAAGCAGTTGGGATCCGATTCTGGGTAGATGGATGCAAGCCTGATGGGAGTCATATACCATCTCATGACAACTTTTAAGTTAGCTTCCATGAGGGAGGTGTTCAAAATACTTTGGAATGAGCGAAAGTTGGCCTTTTGCCAGGATCCTAGATCCCAATTTAGCTGGAGGTCATCTTCCCATGCTTTCATGTATGAGGTTTTAGTAGCTGTACAAGTAAGTGAAGAGTAGATGACAGAAATGCCCCCCCTTTGTCCCACGGCCGATCCGCACCAGATCTCATAGTCCGTAAATTTGGGAGGAAGAGGTTTCTCCATCCAAATATCATTCAAGAATTGTGAAATCTGTTCAAATCTAAATTTTTCAGAGTCAGGGAGGTCAAATTTATTTAGGCAATGGGGCATGGTAATAGGACCCCGATTTGTAAAGTATTGTCCTATCCTATATAGACCTTTGTTTGTCCACCAACTGAAGGCCTCTGTATCCATACCAGGAAAGAATTTTGGATTATTAAAAATGTGTGCTAGTGGTTGTGTTACAGACACTAGAGTGGGAAGAGGACGGAGTCTGTCCCAAAGGGAAAATGATTGAGATAAGGAAGGGGATAAAATAGGTGGTCTCTGTCTTTGTGGGCACCAAAGCAGGTACTCTAAGGATAATTGTGGTACCGCTTGTTCTTCTATCAGTACCCAGTCCGGTTTTTCATTCTTGGAATAAAATATAGATAATTGTGCTAGTCTGGCAGCTAAAAAATAATTATATAAGTTAGGCAAACCCACCCCTCCCTTCTTCCTATTTAAATATAGGGTGTTTTGGGGAACTCTGTAACTAGATTTGCCCCATACGAATGTGAGAATTTTACTTTGTAAGGAATTTATCTGATCTTTCCTGATGGGAATGGGGAGGGAACGAAATAGATATAAAATTCTAGGAAGTAATGTCATTTTCACTGAATTAATCCTGCCCAACCAAGATAGTTCGAATTTGTCCCAATTTTTAAGATCTGTAATAATTTTATGGAATAGGGGAGGATAGTTACTTGTGTAAAGAGATTCTGTTCGAGCAGTCAGAAAGATTCCCAGATATTTAATATGAGAAGAATTCCATTCAAATTTGAAAGACTGTTTGATGAGGGAAACTATGGGTAACGGGAGGGAAATATTTAGTGCCTGTGACTTGGCAAAATTGACCCTGAGTCCTGAAATATTAGAAAAATCAGAAATTACTTTATAAAGATTCGGGAGGGAGGTAATGGGAGAGGTAAGAAAGAGAAGCAAATCATCTGCGAAAAGTCCGCATTTATGCATCTGATTCCCACAGGTTACGCCTTTAATGTCAGAATTTTGTCTAATGGCTATGGCCAAGCTTTCAATGGCCATAGCAAAGACAATAGGGGATAGTGGACAACCTTGTCTTGTACCCCTGGCTATATTTATCGGAGAGGAATAATATCCCTGTATACGAATTTGAGCTTTAGGTTGAGAATACAGAGCTCTAATAACTCCCATAAAACGTGGGCCAAAACCCCATCGTTCTAATAGGGGAAAAAAGTATTGCCAGGATACAGAGTCAAAGGCCTTCTCCAGATCAAGTGCTAACAGGAAACCCTGTTGTTTTTGACCTCCGTCCCAGTTGGACTGCAAAAGGGAGATAATATCAATCGCTCTTCTCACTTGATCTGGGCCTTGTCTTCCTGGCATAAATCCTACCTGATCCTTGTGAATATATTTAGTAATAAAAGAGGAGAGGCGATTCGCTAAAATTTTAGTGAGAATTTTCAAATCATTATTTATCAAAGAAATAGGGCGATAATTGGAAACTTCTTCTGGGTTTTTATCCGGTTTGGGTATAACAGTAATGTAGGCTGTATTAAGTTGTGTACCTAATTGGGAACCCCTTGTAGTAAAATTAAAAAATTTTGTTAAATATGGGGTAAGGGTGTCCTTGAAGGCTTTGTAGTAGGGAGCTGATAATCCATCAGGTCCCGGGGCTGAACCCGCCCTGAGATCTTGAATTACTGCTGTAACCTCTTCAACAGAGAAGGGAGCTTCTAGGATATCTCTATGTTCCATACTCTTTTTATTCTTTCATTACGTACTTCACTATAATGGCCCTTATGTTTTTTTGGGGATTACACTCCCGGGAGTCATACTGAGGTGCCACAGTGTTGAGGAAGATATCATTGTGCATGCTGGTTTGCAATTTAAAGACCCTTGGCGGGGGAAAAAGCCACAGCAGTTGTGATCTCTTCATTTGAGATCCATAGGAGCTGGTAAGCAGATCTGATATTGAAGGTGGAGGATCTTTGTCTTTACCATCACTGCACTTTTCCCTCGGGTGCTTAAGAGTGTGAAGTCACTAATATCAACTTGCACGAGAGAGCTTTTTGCCACAGTGTTATCGTGGAACTTTCCTCATATGATTTCCCTCATTTTTGTTTATTACATTGTGGATATTTTACGGAAGATATAAGACTGTCACATGTCACCATAGTCACTTATTGGATCATTTCTGAATACTGTTCACTATATATCATGCATTTTTCACTGGTTTTATTAAGGTAGTATTTCTTATTGCCTAAATTTATGTGTTGATATTTTGCAGCGCAACTGCACGTTCTTAAAATTGTTATTGTGTGTATCCACATTTTCAGTTGCAGCAGCGGTTATTAATTTTACCACCCAAGTTTGGCAATTTATACTTTTGACATGCGCAGTCGTTTCCTTTACCTTTCCTATACATGCCCAGTCTACTTACCTGAGCGGATCCGCACTGACTGACCTAGCCCTAGGAGATGGGATGTTAGAGGAAGCAGGTATCAGGCTATAGACACATCGGAACCCCTTGGAAAGGAACGTGGAGAGGACCCTCCTCCTTAAGCGATCATCTAGCCCTTACACGCTGATTACCTTACAACAGTAAGGTAAGAAGGTAGTACACCTACGGGTGTTATACACCCCGAAGATTTTATTCACCGACGTCACCGAAGATTTCGTTCCATTGAAGTCATGACATCACTTATTGTTGCTACACAGCACCTTATTATCACATCTGCACTTTATGTCCTCTGTAGGAATTTTTACTGCTCCATTATTTGCACTTTATTTCACTATATGGACTTTTATTGATTTAATCAGTCTAGCGCACTTACCCCAGACTTTACCTGTTTTCTTTACTTGGCTCCTCCGCAGGAAAGAATGAGGCACACCGCACTAGCAGCCCATACCCTCCTGGATGGGGAGGTTGAGCGGTGTTAGTTTTCGGGTCTGCCTGCGGCTGGTGTTAGAATCCTCCCGAGCTGATCTCGCCTCTGCGTTTAGCCAGAGACAAGTCCTTAATTCTCCCCAGTAAAGTAACTTTCCACACCAACTGAAAGTCCAACCTTTGTATTTATTTCACCATGGATAACAAATAGTCTCTATGAGAGCAGATAGGTTGATACGAGACACAGGTCAGATAAAGTGGGAGGAGGTCCAGGCGCAAACTCAATTTAGGTTTCTCTTACTGTTTTGCTTTCACGAACAGGTTTGGGCGCACGGTCTCTGCCACAGACCGGGTGAATATGAAAAGTCACTGCCACTGACTTGTTGAAGTTGGTCACTGCCACTGACCTGGTGAATAGGGCCTTGCCCTATTTGATCACTGCCACTGACCTGGTGTGCGTAGAGTCACTGCCACTATGACCTACAGAACATGCACTTCCTTCTTGAAGAAACTTGGCCCTTGTTAAGGAGAAGAACCTCCCTCCGGAGAGTTACCAAAGGCCCCCACTGTCACCACGACTCTGCGCTGGGTCTTCAGAAGGGGTCACCTCCATGGCCTCCTCGATCCTGGATACAGGTCCCTTTGCAAGGCGGCACCCTGTGAGCCCTCAATCCCCGGCGAAACCTAGCTGAAGGCGCTGAGCTCCGGGCCTCCGAAATAGTACCTCACCCCAGACTGAAGGTGTCTGGGATGGAACAGGAACTCGGCCTCCGGGCCTAGGGCACCAGGAGACGACACACTAACCACCCAGGCTGAAGGTGCCTGGGCGCGACCCCACTGGAAGATGGCCGCCCCTTTTTATACCCTCTCCCAACAGACACAGCAGGTTCCCCCGCCCCGCCGTCACTGCTGTCGAGAGGGGACAAAAAGGCACAGCTCTGTATCGGTGGTTCAACCCTGGCCTACGGCAACAGCGCCACCTGTAGGCCACAGGGAACAGCACACCAATACTATCTCCCAGGGACAGAAATGGTCCAAGAAACCTGACAATTAGTGTATCTGAGCCATATTACCACTCAGATACTCCCCCTAAATATAGCACCCCGCTACATCAGTTTATTTATTTTCAGATTTTTTGCAATTTTAGTCATGGATTTTTTATATATTTCATCTATTGCAATTTATTTATATTTGATATAAATTTCTGTGTCACTTTGCTAGCACTTATAATTTATTTGGGAGCGCAACACCAAACATTGATTTTTTTTTTACACTGCTAAATACTATCTGTTTCTATGGAACATGTTAGAGTATACAAAATGTGAAATAAGACTTCCCAAGTGGACATAACATTTCCCTCAAATCTATATTACCCTTATACTGAGCAAGTAAACTATTGTGGAGGACATTACCCTCGGGGGGGGGGGGGACATTTCATTTTTTTTGCTTATTTATTAGAGCATACTTCTCTCCATTGTAATTGCACCAATTAGAGCTCCCTGATTCACTTATGTATATCAAATGTGACACAGAGTGAGCTAATCACTGTCATGACCTTTGGAACATTCCCTATTTTAAACGATTTTTGCACTGGATAGTTTTAAATACTTACACACATTTCTTAAAGCTGAAATTTAGGCAGAAATTAAAATATTTGTAAAAGTTTTATTAAAAAACAAGAAAAAAAACAAACATTGCTATACTTACCTGCTCTGTGCAGCCTCAATCCTCCTCTTCTGGGGTCCCCTGCCGGCTTTTCAGTCTCCTCTTTATCGGTAGCCCCTACAGAAAGTTGCTTTCCATGAAGGCACCCATGCGGGCTCACTCCTGAGTCCTGCTGCTGCATCCATTGACACAGACAGCGGGACTTGGCCCCGCCCCCCACATCACGGCTTTTGAGTGACAGCAGCAGGAACTAATGGCTCCCACTGCTATCAATCTGTCCAATGAGGAGAGCGGCTGGAGCCGCCACGCTCGTGCACATCGTTGAATCGGATCGGGCTCAGGTAAGAAAAAGGGGGGGCTAGGGGGGAACTGCAGCACAGGTTTTTCACCTTAAAGCATAGAATGCATTAAGGTGAAAAATCTTAAGTCTTTACAACCACTTTAAATTAACAAATTAAAAAAAGCTGGTAATGTATTAATACTGTACATTGTTAAAGAAGCCTTTGGTTTTACTTTAAATAAACCGTCAAAAACGCAGTGCTATTGTTTTCTGCTGGCTGGGAAGCGCAGAGAGCTCTCCCGGCTGGGAAAACACAATTACTGCTAACGGTTATAGCCGTTGGCAATAATCGCATGCCAAAAAATCCAACAGGCTGGCTGTACTGAAGCTGATCGAGGGAACGACTCCAGTACAACCAGCCTACCAATATATGGTCCCTGCTGAGCTGAAATTCAATCAATTTATGATCAGCTTGAGGGCTTGTGTACAGACTGACTATGACCGCCCGCCGGCTGTCAAAACGCTCCTATCCTAAACATGATTCTTCCGATTTCACAAGAGGGAAGTTGAACCTTCCCTAACCACAGCAGCTTCTAAACTCTGGTAAAAGCCTATGTGCACATGGACACACAGGCTTTTATGGAGTTGAGTTTAGGAGCTTTGGCAAACAAAAAACACCAAAAGCTCCTAAACTCAAGTTTAGAAGCTGGAGTGTACATGAGCCCTAAGGCAGTCCCTCCATCTAAGGACTGGTAAACTGCAATTTAATATATATGTAGCGACACCAACCCTCTCTTTACCTGCTTTGCTCGGCTCCTCGCAAGAAGAGAGGGCACACCACGCCACAAGCCCGTACCCTCCTATGTGAAGAGGTTGAGCGGTGTTGTTGGTGGGTCTCCACAGCCAGAAAGTCAGAATCCTGCAGAGAATGGCTCTCACCTCTATAGTTAATAAAGATAAGTCTCTATTTCCCCCAATGACTTCAATGTCCACACCAGCCGTAACTCCAACGTAGAGTTTATTTCTCTTCGATAACAGTCTCTGATAGAAAAGGTTGGAGAAAGAATAGGACAGCATAAGGTGTGGGAGAGGTCCAGGCACAAACGTAAATACACTTCACTGCTTGGCTTCTCAAGCAGACTCGGCCCATTTGGATAGTCTCCTTAGATAGGGACTAGCAGCCAGGATGGTGCTCTCACTCAACCGCAATCTCTGCCACAGACCTGGTGAACTCGGTCTCTGCCACAGACCTGGTGAACTCGGTCTCTGCCACAGACCTGATGAACTCGGTCTCTGCCACAGACCTGATGAACTCGGTCTCTGCCACAGACCTGATGAACTCGGTCTCTGCCACAGACCTGATGAACTCGGTCTCTGCCACAGACCTGATGAACTCGGTCTCTGCCACAGACCTGGTGAACTCGGTCTCTGCCACAGACCTGGTGAACTCGGTCTCTGCCACAGACCTGGTGAACTCGGTCTCTGCCACAGACCTGGTGAACTCGGTCTCTGCCACAGACCTGGTGAACTTGGTCTCTGCCACAGACCTGGTGAACTTGGTCTCTGCCACAGACCTGGTGAACTTGGTCTCTGCCACAGACCTGGTGAACTCGGTCTCTGCCACAGACCTGGTGAACTCGCTCTCTGCCACAGACCTGGTGAACTCGCTCTCTGCCACAGACCTGGTGAACTCGCTCTCTGCCACAGACCTGGTGAACTCGCTCTCTGCCACAGACCTGGTGAACTCGCTCTCTGCCACAGACCTGGTGAACTCGCTCTCTGCCACAGACCTGGTGAACTCGCTCTCTGCCACAGACCTGGTGAACTCGCTCTCTGCCACAGACCTGGTGAACTCGCTCTCTGCCACAGACCTGGTGAACTCGCTCTCTGCCACAGACCGACCTCCGCCCCTGGGCCAAAGGTGCCCAGGGCGGACAGGAACACAAACTCCTGGGAGTAGGAATCCCGACGACTGAAGAACCCAAACAGTCAGCGTCTGCCCCTTTTATATCCTCTCCCAGCATTCACAGCAGGCCTACCACACCCACTGTATGGCTGCTGAGAGGGGACACACAAGGCACAGCACTGTATCAGCGGTTCGACCCTGGCCTACCATGGCAGCGCCACCTGCAGGCCACAGGGAACTGTACACTGATACTCTTCCTGCGGACAAAAATGGTTGATAGAATCCTGACAATTGGGGTGTTTGAGCATAACTACCACTCAAACACTTCCCCTAAATTTAGGACCCCGCTACATATATATATTTTTAGTTTAGATAGGCTTTAGGGAAAGGCCACTGCATTCTGACAAGCATAGACCGCACGCCTTAAATATCTTAACGGGACCATGCACCCTGTTACGTCTGCTTCCGACTTGTTGTACAGTACTTGCCCACAAATGGAAAGAAGCATGCAAAGAAAAAATATATCTCCAAGCACCTCTAACCCTACTCCACTAGGCATAGGCTCTCACGTGCTTTACTGTACCAACAGCCCTGAACTACATATCAATTACAATGCTGTGGTTTAGTTCTCACAATTATAATAATTTGCTTTTAGATTTTTAAAGACAAATAGTTGTTAATCCTTCCTTTGTATAAAGAGCAGACTTGCAGAACAAAAAATTTTTGACACAGAGTCTAAGTGAGATATTATAGTGAAGAGTTAGCTATTCACCAGTCAGATAATATATAAACACGTTCAAAAAGCCATGTAATCGTGTCCCTTGGTGCACAGGATAAAATAAAATAGGATTTCTCTTCCCATTCACATAATTTTCTTTCCTTCTCGGGAATATTTTCCTCCGAGGTGTAACGTAATGATGTCTCCTTTTTTGCTTTGTTCCTTAACACCTTGGGGAAAATCGCTGCTTAAAAATTCATAGGCTCTGACCATCTGAATTCACTGCCATTTACTATAGCAGAAACTATAAAACGGTTTCCCTATTCTTTTTTATTATATATAGAAAGATGCAGATAATTTTCTAGAGAAGAGACTTTGCATAAAATAAGTCAAAGAACATCCATAAGGTTTTTCACTTGTATAAGCTGGGAACCTTCTTACTTAGTTCTGTTTTCTTGCACGCAGATAAGTGTATATAAGACAATTAATGGTTGGAAAGGGGGCAAGTCTTCAAATTTTTTAGGGGGATTATGGTTTATCTGAAAACCGTTCCTTTCTTTTCAGTCTACCTAGTCAAATTAGTATTTTTTTCCCTCTATTAAAGGGGCTCTCTAGTGACATTTACTGATGTGCACATTTTCAAATACAGTTGAAAAAGCCTAACAAATATATAAAAAAAAAAGTAAAATTTCGTTTTTCTCAGCCACTACTTAAAGCGGAGCTCCGCCGGAAAAAAAAATATTAAAAGCCAGCAGCTACAGCTACAGCAGCTGCTGGCTTTTAATATTTGGACACTTACCTGTCCTGGAGTCCAGCGACGTCCGCAGCAGAGGACGATCGATCGCTCGTCGCTCAGCTGCTCCCTCCGCCATCCTCGCTGAGGGAACCAGGAAGTGAAGCCCTGCAGCTTCATGCCCGGTTCCCTACGGCGCATGCGCGAGTCGCGCTGTGCCGTTCTGATTCGTCGTCCTGTGTTCTGGGAGCCGAGTGTCTCCCAGAACACTACGGGAAGTCTGGGGGAAGTGACGTCACTCCCGCAGATTCCCGGAGAGAGGACTCCCGGATGTGGGTGAAAATACCTGTCTTAGACAGGTATCTTCACCCCCCTCCCCCCTGAAAGGTGTCAATTGTGACACCGGAGGAGGGGGGAGGAATCCGATCAGCACAAGTTAAAATTTAGGGTGGAGCTCCACTTTAAAATCATATCTTTTTGGTTTATCATACAGAAAAGATAGTAAAAACCTCTGCCTTGATAGAGCTGATCCAAAACTTGAATGTGTGTTTTTCGCCCTGTGCGGGAAAGCTTTCCATCATACACTATATTACCAAAAGTATTGGGACGCCTGCCTTTACACGCACATGAACTTTAATGGCATCCCAGTCTTAGTCTGTAGGGTTCAACTCTTCTGGGAAGGCTGTCCACAAGGTTTAGGAGAGTGTGTATGGAAATGTTTGACCATTCTTCCAGAAGCGCATTTGTGAGGTCAGGCACTGATGTGGACGAGAAGGCCTGGCTCGCAGTCTCCGCTCCAATTCATTCCAAAGATGTTCTATTGGGTTGAGGTCAGGACTCTGTGCAGGCCAGTCAAGTTTCTCCACCCCAAACGTGCTCATCACTGTTTTAATGGACCTTGTTTCGTGCACTGTCATGCTGGAACAGGAAGGGGCCCCCTCCCCAAACTGTTCCCACAAAGTTGGGAGCATGAAATTGTCCAAAATGTCTTGGTATGCTGATGCATAAGAGTTCCCTTCACTGGAACTAAGGGAACTAACTATCTCTCCAAAAATGACATTTATGTTGCAGGGGATACCTGAAATCTGACTTGTATCTTAGGCAGACTTAAGGGAAAATTGGTGAGCCAATCACACAAGCAGGAAATTATGTTTCTGGGGAGTGGTCAGTACACATTCTGTGTACAGAACAACTCCAGGTAGCCATATTGCAATGCATTCTCAGAAAATAACAGTGCTGCAGATTGAAAAGGAAAGGTAATTTTTAATAACATTCAATTACAATATGATTAGTGTTTCAATTATATGTGCTATATTATTTTTTCTTTTCTATTTTCTTTCCCCATGAAAGTGAAGTTACCCTTTAACTGAGCCCATCACATTTCACATACTTGATGTCTGCAATTAAAACGTATCTAAATGGTTAACTTAACTATGCTTCATTCATACACCAAAAAGAGAGCGGAAAACTTTCATTTCATGTTTTTAAGAAAGTTCCATCACATGCTCAGTCTACGTTTCTCTCCAGCAGTTTAGACGCAAATCACCAGAATGCCCTCATATGCCCAACTACTGCAACCCTAGTAAAGCCAAATGTTGGCCCCACTCTTTCAGCAAAATTAAGAAAAAAAATCACTACTGTACAAATCTTTACGTATGGATGCAAGAAAGTGACAGTGCAGGATAAAGCAATGTATGTCCATATTTGTAAATGGATCAGCTGAAGGGAGGCTAAAGCGTACTGATAACCAATCCTTTGCCCTCTGCTTGCCTTTTTTTTGGGTACAGCTTCCATAGTACAGTTCCTCCTTAACCCCTTCCCACTCATGTATGTGACAGCACCACGTGGACTTTACCGCATGCTGACGCATATGTGCATACAGCCAGCATTGAGTTTTTGTTGGAAGCGCACTCAAGTGCACGCTCCAGGGCTGTCGCCAACAACTCCCAATCACATTTTAAGAGCCGTTTGGATGGGCTTCCAAACCTGTGACCCATTTGACAGCAATCACAGTGACCACATGTTCGGGAAGCCCAGGCAGCGTCTTTGGCATTTAGATGTTATACAGTACCTAATATTTTTTATATTTTAGCCAGCTAGAGTATGCAAATTAAGAGTTTACCATTTTCTCTGATACATGCTTCTTCTATGTCAGGGGCTAAAAAAAGGAAGCCAGTGGATCAGAATGACAGCCAGCCAATAATTTTTTTTAGAAGTTCAACAATGCATATTTCTGTTACCATGAGCTTCTTTATCCTGTAGGGAATGTAGAGCCCTATAGGATAAAAGTCCATTATAAGTTGTTACTTTTATGCGCTCAGTGTTGCATGTACCACTTTGGCCAGTTTACATTTAGCAGCAGTATTCTGTGTAATTCCCTTCCTGGCAAAATGGTCACGTCTTCCAGCAAACTGCAGCCTCTTCCCATCAAAATATTGGAATGTTGTATTGTTTTCTCATTATTAAAGATGGACTGGAAATATGAACATCACATCCTGCTTCATTCATATGTGTTTATAGAACGAAGGCCAGAGTTCATCACTTCTTTGCTACTAGAGCTAAAATGTAACTGCCTCATTCTATACCACTCAGAAAGATCCTACCTACATACAGAACTGTCATAATCATTGTATTTATCTGGGAAACATGCAGGCTTAAATGAGGCAGTAAAGGGTGCAGAAGGTATGGAGGCAGGAATCAATGGCGCCCAGTCAGATTTAATCTTTTATGATCTTGGTACAGTACTCCGAAAATGTAATTGGTTGCAATGGGTAGCATATGTTTGCGTATTTTTTGTTTGTGTGTTTTTGTTTTTTTTTTGTTTTTTTTTTACATTGCTTTGTTGAGCACAAATATGGCAGTGTAAATAAAATATTTCCTATACATTTTAGCTATAGGCTCATTAATTTGGTGATAATTTTTTTCTTAACACTAGAGAACTTCATATATAATTTTCCCTCCAACAGCCCCTTTGTGAATCTACCCATACAAATAGAAACAATGCCAGGTTTTACCAGCAGGTGGTGCTAAAAGTGAGATCTGCCTATCGTATCTGAGTTCAAGTAAAGCCTTGGAGCTGTGGGAAGAGGGCTTTGCCATTGTATTAATTCAAGGATGGGTCACTACTAGGGATGAGCAAATTTTGTATTGGGTTCGCCTAACCCAGTGGAATGTGTGCGAACCCCGAACATGGTGCCAAAGACTTTTGAAGGGAAACAAATCTTGCCGCTTGTTTCTGGCTTTTTTCAAAGCTAATTTTCAGACTTTAAAGAAGCATGGTCAGCTGGACACTTCCATGAAGAACATGTACCAATGCAATAAGTAAAAAAGATTCTGTTCAGTGGGGAGAGAGTCTAATTAATGCACAACACTGGGAGATTATTATAATCTAGAGGAGGGGCCTCATAAATCTCCCCCCCCCCAGGAGAATGAGTATGAGGTACATGAGTATTTTATTAGTCATTCCAAAAAACATGTAGAAAATAGACACCCACACAGTGAAATCAATCGTCAGTCATGCCATCCAGCAAATCTTGTAGGCAGGGGAGCCTCGGTACACCTGATGCTAGTTACGGAGAAATGCATTGGGACCTCACAAGTGATGTCATTCCGCATACCGGGTGGCAGCTCAGATGGTGCTTGTGTACGGAGTTGCATGCTGTTTGATAAATGGTTTGCCTAAAATACTACACTATGTTGCCTCTTTTGCACCTTAATCCACTCTGTTGGGTGAGCCAACTTGAGAATGGGAAGAGTGTTATCTCCGGGATCAGGATTTATGTAGCTGTTGAACAGAAAGGCATTCTCTGATCTCTGTGTGAGATCGCGCAGTCCGTGGGGAGCTTGTTGACTCTGGAGTGCCTTTGGTGGCACAGTCCTTCCTTTTGGTGGTGGTGTCGCTCAGGAATGTGTGGCTCAAGAATTTCTCACAGAGGTGGAGGGGTGAGGAGGATTGTATATTTGTATTATATATATGAAAAGTATTCACATATACAGTATGTTTAGTACAGAAGCATTAACATGAATTGAGATTATTATTGTGGTTATTCATTTAAAGGGACAGCTCTCTCTTTTTCTCTCTAGCTTCTTATGAGGATACCTGTACGCACTGAAACGTGACATCTGTTATAAACCCAAATTACATTATAATATGTTATGTGAATAGTATGGCCTATTTTCACACATTCTAGAATAAAACCAAGTCCCACATTAGCTTTAAAAGGTTTTTTATGCTTGACATCAAACCTCATTGTTGAGACATGTTGATATACATTTATTACGGCTTGCTTTTACAGGCTTTGTGAACGCTGCGTTTAGGGGTGTATGCCTCTAAACATCCCTCCATGTTACTCGCAGTACCCTATACCACTTATAGTGCTGCTCAAGGTGCTTTGGTAAATCTGGTGTCTTGGGGTGTGGCCTGGACATGGCTGAGTGAAGCTGCTTCTTTCCAGAGCTCCCGGCTTCAACCCTCATTTACCGGCGACAATTGATCTAAAATCGGTATGAACTCAGGCAGAAAATACAAGACAAGAGCAGTAACAAAGGGGACCCCCATAGGCAAATCCCCGGGAGCGATTCAACGCTATTTCAAGCTCCTCCAGGAGAACTCCCACGAAGACAGAGCGACAGCGCCAAGGAACCTCACACGTGGGGCCGCACAGAAGGCCCGACCCCAGGACGCTGGTCTCCACTCGGAGGATACCCCTATATCGCCCGCAAGCTCCCTAACTGCAGCTCAGGGACGACAACCGGACACAATGTCCTCCCACCAGCCTCCAGATATCGACACCCCAGACCAGGACATTAGAGCGCTGCTCCAGGCACTCCCCACCCGAGCCGACATTGCAACCCTCCCCACCCGGACAGACATTGAAACGCTAATCCTCCGATTAGAGGAAACTCACCGGCGGGACATTCAAGAGGTGAGAGGGGAAATCTCGAACGTAGCGGAACGGGTGACCGCTGGGGAGACGTCGGTCACGGTGCTGGAGGGCCGGGTGCTGGCTCTGGAACACTCCCGCGACCAACATCGCGACACGGCGGTGGCGCTACAGCTCCACCTGGAGGACATCGAAGACCGGAGCCGCCGCAACAACCTGCGGCTCCGTGGCATACCGGAAGACACTGACACCGCAGACCTGGGAGAGACTGTTAGGGACATCTTCCGCGCTGTCTTGGAGGATCCGGGAGCTGACGTGGTGCTGGACAGGGCGCACAGAGCCCTGGGCCCCAGGTCCACGGATCCGAGCAGGCCGCGTGATGTAGTATGCAGACTGCACCGGTACGCTCAGAAGGAGGCTATCCTGCGCCGTGCCTGGGACCACGGCCCCTTGGAGGCAGAGGGATCCCTGATCAAGATCCTCCCGGACCTGTCCAGGGCGACGCTTAGACGCAGGGCCATACTGCGACCCCTCTTGGATCTGGCCAAGCGCAAGGGCCTCACGTACCGCTGGGGATACCCCTTTGCGGTGACATTCCGCAAAGATTCAAGCGCATTCACCCTGCAGACGGCTACAGATCTTCTGGCTCTCTTCCGATTCATGGAGGCCGACCCGATACCGGTGCCTGACTGGCTGCAGATTCTCCCGCGGGTAATGGGCAGATCAGGCATCTCCACCTTCTGCCGCCCAATACCTCCACGCCATCAGAGGGGTAGACCTGGACAGCATGCCGCACCTGGAGACGCACGTGAGTAGGCCTTGGGCCATCCATCCATCCCTGATCTACACCTTTACCTCAATGGCTCCATCGTACTGCCCTCCCCTCAGGCTCTACCCATAGCTGAGCCCCGTGGCCTTTCCCCATATCCTGACGGGTTGAGGGAAATTACCTGTGACTTGTCGTGGATCTCCCCCGCCCCCCTGGATCTGACATTGAACTACCCGATGCGGCTCACAGGCTCCTCATTTAGTTACGCTCTGAAAGACTAGAGATCGCCCCCCCTCCCAGCCTATACGGACATGCTGCGCCTTGTGTTTGCGCCCGCGAGATCTGAAGGGACAAAGATCACGTATGGAGCCAGGACTGTTTAAAACACGCAAGCTTGAGGTGAGCTCCCCTTGACACTAGGGAACTGATGACCTAACGTCCCCTGCTGGAGATGCTCCCTCTGGATTGTATGAGTGGCGTGGGGGCCCGGGTGGGGGGGGCTGGGGTTCCGGGGGGAACCCTTTCTTCGGGTGGGGTTGATGGTACAGGGGCTGGGGTTGAGACTCCACACTTTGAAACTCACGGGGCTCCACACACTAGTGCAAATAACTGGCTAAAGCCACAGTGGAGAGCTTAGATCCTTTGGACATCCTGTCTTATTCCAGATCAGGGATGGTGAGCGCTGCACAAATCCCCCAACTTGAATATGTTCTCATTTTCTCTATGCCTAATAGATGTCATTGTTTGTACTGTTTTTTGCACTTGTTCTTGTGCCAGTTATATGTATGTTTGCATACAGTGGGTTTATTTTTTTTTATTTTTTCTCGTTAGTTATTATCTTCTCAGAATGATCCACCGATTTTGATTCTACCATTCCATATTTGCCGGGGGTGGGCAGAGAGAGCCGGGGGCTCGCTCACTGGCTCTGTCTATCCACCACCCCAATTAGGTCAGCGCTCGATACCCAGGACCCTCCTGGAGAGCGCCTTAGCCGGTTAGGCTACCTTAGTAACCCCCCCTACAGCTGTCCGCTCTAGAGACAGCTTCCTAATTCTATACCTATCTTACGGGTGGGACACTCTCTGCCCTACTCTTTAACCACCTCGGAATTTCTCCTTCCTTTCCCCCACCTCCATCCACTCCTCCTCTTCTATTCCATCCCTACCCCCTTCTCCTCTCTTCCTGTTCCACGGACATGGATGTTCTCCATATACTATCCTTGAACGCCAAAGGCCTAAATACACCAGAAAAACGACGGATGCTCCTCCATGATATGCGACGCATGAAGGCAGATGTCATTCTCCTTCAGGAAACCCACTTTAGAGATGGCACTCTACCGATACTTAAAAATAGATTTTACCCCCATGTTTACCACTCCGCGTACACAGAGGCCAAATCTAGAGGGGTGTCCATCCTCATCTCAGCAAGGGTACCGTGGACACACACTGACACAATGACAGACACACAGGGGCGGTATCTGTTCCTGAAGGGCCAGATCGGAGGGGTGAGGGTTACCGTTGCAAACCTGTATGCCCCAAACGATCGTCAGGACGTTTTTATCAAACGACACATAGACCGACTCACAGGGTACTCGGAGGGACAGCTGATTGTAGGCGGCGACCTTAATGTACCACTGACGCCGTCGGAAGACACCTCCTCCGGTGTCTCATCCACTTCACGTGACATGCGCAAACGTATTTGTTCCACTTTACACTCCTCTCGACTGATTGACGCATGGCGCCTTCTCCACCCGGGGGAGAGGGACTACACCTTTCATTCTAAGCCACACCTGACGTACTCCCGAATTGACTATTTCCTGATCCCCCATGAGCACCTGCACGCGATACGTGACGCTTCAATTGGGGTAATTACGTGGTCGGATCACGCCCCGATCAGCCTGAGATACGCCTTGTCGGACATACATACGACGCAAAGGCCGCCGTGGAGACTGAATGAAGGTCTCCTGCAAGACCCAGAAACCTTGGCAGACGTAGTTAAAGAGATCGGACTTTACTTTGACTTAAACAGCACACCTGAGAGTGACGCAGGGGTGATATGGGAGGCGCACAAGGCGGTGATTAGGGGGGTTCTTATCAAACACGGCTCCCGCCTGAAGCGACTACGGACGACCCAATTGAACGAGCTGCTTCATAAACTACACCAATTAGAGATGGCCCACAAGTCGTCCCCTACCAGATCACTCGGAATTGAACTTGACTCTACCCGCTCGCAAATCACAGATTTGTTAACCTTTAAGGCTAAGGCAGCGTTGCAGATCTGCCGGAGGAGAGTTTACGAATCGGGAGATAAATGCGGTAAACTATTGGCCCAATCGCTGCGGGAGCAGAAACTGGCATCCTACATTCCACACATCATGTCTGCCAAAGGTCAGAAGGCTTCCCTACCCCACCGTATTACGGAGGAGTTCAAAGCTTATTATGACTCCCTGTATAATCTGAACACAACACGCCCCACACCAGACGTAACATCGGAATATATAGCAAAATCCCTTATGCCCTCGTTATCGGCGGAAGCTACAGAACTATTAGAGGTCCCCATCACGCTACCAGAGCTACAGCGGGCACTGAAAGCCACCAAGTCAGGTAGAGCCCCGGGCCCGAACGGCCTTACCGCCCCTTACTACAAGACCCTGCTTACATACCTAGGCCACCACATGGTGAAACTATACAATGACCTGAGCACTGGGAAAACGCTCCACAAGTCCACGCTACAAGCACAAATCTCAGTAATTCCGAAAGAGGGCAAGGACCCCGCCCAGTGCGGGAGCTACCGTCCGATATCACTTTTGAATACAGACCTCAAGCTCTTTACCAAAATCATCGCCAATAGATTACAACACCACCTTACCCATCTGATTCAGCTAGACCAGGTTGGCTTTGTCCCAACTAGGGAGGCTCGGGACAACACGACCAAAGTCTTAAACCTCCTACACGTAGCAAACAGCACCAAAATACCTTGTATATTCCTGGGTACAGATGCTGAGAAAGCTTTCGACAGGGTAAGCTGGAAGTTTATGTTTGCAACACTTGCCCATATAGGACTAGGGACCAAGATGATGAACTGGATAGCTGCGGTCTACTCAGAACCGACGGCTAGGGTTAGGGCGAACGGTATCCTTTCTGACACCTTTCCAATAACTAATGGAACTAGGCAGGGGTGCCCACTCTCACCTCTGCTGTTCGCGCTTTCACTTGAGCCATTCCTGTGCCATGTTAGAGCAAACCCCGACATCGCCGGTATAGAGGTAGGGGACAGACAATACAAGGTATCTGCCTACGCGGACGACATGCTATTCTCCCTTACAAAACCAACTATGTCCCTGCCCAACCTAATGCGGGAATTTGACTTATACGGACGGGTCTCGAATTTGAAAATCAACTTCAGCAAATCAGAGGCGATGGGTATAGGGATTCTTCAGCCCTTGCTCACAAGTCTCCGAGCGAGCATCAAATTAAAATGGACAGATACGGCTCTAAGATACCTGGGCACCCACATCCCTTCGACCTTCCATCGACTATTCAGACTCAACTTCCCTCCCCTCCTCAAGACTGTCCAAAAATTACTGGACCAATGGACCAGGGGACTACACACCTGGTTTGGGCGGTGTAACATTATTAAAATGGCAATTTTGCCAAAATTCCTTTATCTCCTGCAGGCCCTCCCAATACATATACCTGTAGATTACTTTAGACAAATACAGTCCACCTTCAATAAATTTATCTGGGCAGGGAAAAAACCTCGTTTACACAAAAAGATACTGGTACTACCAAAACAATTCGGAGGTCTGGCTGTACCTGAGATCCGGAGCTACTACCAGGCAGTACACTTGAGCAGACTCCTTGATTGGTGCCGACACAAAGACACCAAGTTATGGCCACAGCTGGAGCAGGCGCAAAGCGACATCCCCCTTCATAGAGCCCCGTGGTGCCCGACGGCCCTGCCACCTAGCCTCAAACGGCACCCACTGATCGGAAACACCATTAAAACATGTGCACACTCATTGACACGCTCCTCTCTCTCTACTTGCAATTCGGCGCTAAGACCCATTCTTGGCAACACCCAATTCGAGCCGGGTATGAAAGATAAACCCTTCCGAGCACTAAGTGAGGCGGGCGTGTACCAAGCATCTCACTTCAGTAACATGGGAAGATGGAAAACGGTGGTGGAGCTCTCGGATCCGGGAGGCCTGTTCCGACTGGACTTTATGAGGGCGCTACAGCTCAGCCATTTCCTTACCAGCCTTCCACCTCCCAATGACGCAAACCAACCCCTCACAACATTTGAGGGGCTATGTACAGAGACAGGTGTGCTGCCACACACGCTTTCCCTAACCTACGATATGCTTCTCACACCACCTGGTAGCTATCAACCTCCGAGCCTTCTAAAATGGGAAAGGGACCTGAATTGCCACTTTACCACGAACCAAAAACAGAACATCCTCAGGTTCACGCACAAGTCATCCCTATGCACCAAAATTCAGGAGACCAACTACAAGCTCCTCATACGCTGGTACAGAACACCGGCTCTACTGCATAAATTTTTCCCGGGAACGCCTGAGGTTTGCTGGCGATGCCGGAAGGAGAGGGGCACCCTTCTGCATATCTTTTGGTCCTGCCCCCGACTTCAGCATTTCTGGGGGGAGGTTCGCAGAATAGCTCAACAACTTACGGAAGGGAATGTCCCGAATGACCCGGCCTATTTCCTCTTACATGCCAATGACACACCGGCTCGCACCTACAAAACATCCGTCATTCGTCACCTACTGGATGCGGTGAAGGCCTGCATTCCTCTCTTGTGGAAATCCCCCCACCCACCGACCGTCGCCTCGTGGCTTAAAAAAGTGGATGACATAAGTAGGATGGAAGACCTGATCCTAACTAGCCAAAACAGACGGGAGGAGTACTCCAAAACTTGGCAACTATGGAACTATCTTAGATATTCCGTCGATGGACAACTCCTCAGAGGAGAAGGTCCCACACCCTGAAAACTAGACTTGACTCCACACTTAATAAACCCCTACTTAGGCTTAAGCTTTGACGTCTTTGTCTAGGCCGCCCTCAACTTGCACGGCAATGCCACCCATTGGGCGGGAGCCCAGATCCATGTCCGTGGACCCCCCCCCTCCCTCTCTGAATGACCCCCTCATCCCCCCCCCTCCTACAATACTTACCTGGCTACTCCTTCCTTCAAGAGGCATGATATGCCTGCTTATTTCTGTGTTATACTCCTGTTGAAATTAAAATATGTGGTTAAAAAACAAAAACCAGGGAGGTGGAGCCCATAGGGCCGCAGTATTCTGATCCGTTCCTGCGATTCACGCGAGAATGCCACAAGGAAGGTGGAACCTGGCGGGGTCCGCGCGGGGAGCGTCCCCCGCGCTGATGTCGGCTGGGGGAGATCACTAAAACAGGTTAATCTGTGTGGTAGTACCTTGCATAGGCAGGATTGTACTATATAACTTAGAAGGTACTGTTGAATTATTCCTGCATGTTTCCCTTGATGTGAATGTATTATGGTTGGCGATTGTGATACCTTTCGTGCTGTGGTCCATGTGGACCGATCTCCCTGACATAAATAAAAAATGTAACAAAAAAAAAATCTGGTGTCTTGCAGCGATATATACGTGTGCAGGCTGTCTTATGCTTAAACCAGAAAACAGTGAAACCCCTAGCTTAACAGGTGAAGAGAAATGTGAATGGCCTCGGCCATGAGTTCCTCCTGAGCCCTACCGCTGATGCATTTCGCCCCACCCATCAGGGCTTAATCATAATCTCTATGATTGAGGCTGAGGCCGTTCACATTTTTTCTTCACCTGTTGAGCTAGTGGTATGCAGTGTCTCTCATTCCCTCATAACCTCTGTTAGTTTGTGTTAATGCACACATATGCATTTTGATGCGGAAAAGAAAAAACACTGCCAAGGCATCCAGGAGCAGCAACGATTTTACGGAAAAAGTCTCGACGTGTTATTCTGGCCAGTAAAATTAATTTTATGCCCAAGTGCTTCACATGTCTAAACACGCCCAGATAAAACACCTCTGCCATTAGGTAAGGCATTTAGGAGAGCTGGGCAAATGCCCTGGGTGCATGAGGCCTAAGGGGTTCCCAAACTCCTATTCCCATTGCTGGTAAATAAGAATATTAATTGGATCTGCTAATGAGCACCACCCCCTACAACTGTTTGGCTTTTTACCTCTGCCGGGTTAGCCCCCCCCCCTTATCAAAATTTTTGAAAAAATCGTATGCAGTTTGTTAGATCTTTGTTAGATCAGGTTGGATCAACCGTTGTTTGCATTAGATCTCACACAGAAGAAGCAATATTAACAGTTATTTTCTGGGGGGGGCTAACCCGTCATCAGCCCCCCCTTATCAAAAAATTGACCAAACAGTTAGCTATTTTGGAAGCTATTTGTTAGATCCGGTAAGATCAAGTGGTTTTAACGTTAGATCTCACATAATTTCAGAGATATTCCACATAAAAATACTGATATTAGGTGGTACATAAGGACGGGTTGGCCCCCCCTTATCAAATTTTCGGGCCAAAAATCATTCAGGCTAATAGATATTCGTTAGATCCGGTAAGATCAAGTGGTTTTAATGTTAGATCTCACATAATTTCAGAGATATTCCACATAAAAATACTGATATTAGGTGGTACATATAGACGGGTTGGCCCCCCCACATGCAATTTACTGTCCAAAAATCCTTCAGGCTAATAGATATTCGTTAAATACGGTAAGATCAAGTGGTTTTAATGGTTGATTATACATAATTACAGGGATATTATGGATATTTGGTATCGATGCACGGATATCCATACTAGTGTCTATATCAGGTGTAGCAATACCCCCGCAGGGGGCGCTGGTTTAAGATTTGGGTCTGCCATTACCTTACTGTTCACCAGGTCCGTCCTAGGGGTCTTCCTTGAAGAATTTCTCACAAATGTCTGCACCAAACACTTAGTCTCTTTTTCTCAAGGGTTTTATTAACAGAGAGATGGAGGGTTAGGGGGGGATTCAGGTACCTTGCTTGCGGATCACGGGTACTTCTTAATCCAGAGGACAAACAGTCTCCACACTGGATATAGCAACCACCGGATAGGCCTCTCTCACTGACCTAGCAGCCGGTGCGGTGCTCGGCCAAAAGTCTCTGCCACAGACTTGAAGAATACAAATAGTTTCTGCCAGACTTGAAGAATACAAATAGTTTCTGCCACAGACTTGGGTAATCACTCACTTGATAAAGTTCTGAAAACATAACACACAGTGCCAGGATCTTTCAGCCAGCCGGCAGCACTGCGAGGCATATTTTTATCCGGATGCGTCCTCCAATTGAGCCCTCAATTCTTCGGTCCCTTCCCTCAGGCAAGGCGACACGGGACCATCCAGAGATCAGTAGGCCCCCAGAAACTCCTGGGCCTACTCTCAGCAACAGAGCCTCGGGCCTACAGGCCCCGACGCAGAACACTACTAACACATCCCTGAGGCCAGGAGGGCAGTCAGGTCAGGATCGGAAGACCCCGAAAAACGGTGTCTGCTCCTTAAGTACCCTCTCCCAGAATGCACAGCGGGGTCACCACTCCCACTGTGCTGTCCCTGGGAAAGGAATACCCAATGCATCCAGCCTACTGCAATTCCAACCTTGACCTGTGGTAACAACGACACCTACAGTCAGGTGGAAATATGCAGCCCAGCTAAACTGGAACAGAGACCATAATTTGGTACAATTGTTCTGAGCTAAACGAAGATGGCCCATTGGGGCAGCTTGTGAGGCAAAGTCTACTTTTGGATACATCTGACTCAACTTCAGCCTGCATGCAGGGCCAGTAGAACCTGTCCCTCACCAGGTCAAAAGTCCTTTTGGGCCCTAGGTGGCCATGGTTGTCATGTAGGGCAGTTAATACTGTCTCCCTATGTTTTTCAGGTAGGAATAGCTGCAATTTTTTTTCAGAATCGTCAGAGGGGCCCCTTCGGTAGACCAACCCTTGGTGCACCTGAAACTGATCCCACTCTCGGTACAGCAGACGGGTTTCCTTTGGGGAGTCAGTGAGGAGCAAGTTAGGGCGTTGGCTCTCCAAGGCTTTCAATGCCAAGCTGCAGGGAGTGTCCTCCAACTGGTCCCTTTGCAGGTCATTCTTTGACAGCTTCGGGCAGACCTTTATCCCCGACTTGGGTGACATTGCAATAACATCTGGGGACACCAGCGGCTGACACTCCAATGTCTTCGACCCTGGATCCTTCTCCAGCTTGATGTTCTGCTCCTTGACATAAGGCTCGTACCCCTTCAGGTGTCAGCTGGGGGGTCTCTGGAACAATGGGGCCTTCTTGACAAAGCATCCGCATCTTGTTTCAGGCTGAAAATAAACCCTGATAGAGTAGCCAATCATCTGTGACCTGTGGCATCCAACTTGGTGGTAGTGAGGATGTAGGTGAGAGGATTGTTGTCAGTCTTGATCACGAACTCCGCTCCATATAGATAATCCCCCATCTTATCAACCACCACCCACTTCAAGGCCAGGAACTCAAGTTTGTGCATGGGGTAGTTCTTCTCGGCGGGGGGACAAGTTCCGACATATGTAGGCAACAGGCCGTAGATGACCGTCATGCTCTTGATATAGCACCCCACCTAACCCATCTCGACTGGCGTCAACATGTAGCTCATATGGCTTGGTTGGATCTGCATAGGCCAGAACAGGAGCGGTTGTTAGGCTGCCTAAAACCTCTTCACACTTCGGAGTCCATTGTTCCTGAATGGACTCTCTGGGTTTTCTGGGCCCTCCAGCTGGTCTGACAGGCTTCGCCAGATCAGCGTCTTAGCGAATCCCTTGACAAATCTTCTGTAATAAGAGCAGAATCCCAGAAATTACCTAAGCTCAGTCACGTTGGTAGGCCTCAGCCAGGAGGTGACAGCTTCCAGCTTCTGGGGGTCGGTGGCCACTTTGTCGTAAGACACAATATGGCCAAGGTAGTTGACTGAGGGTTGGTAAAACTGGCACTTTTCCAGAGACAGCTTCAACCTCCTCATCATGCAGTCTCTTCAGGACCTTCTCCAGATGCTCTTCGTGCTCTTCCAGGGTCTTGCCGAGAACGATGATGTCGTCTAAGTGCACCAACACCTCGATCAGTTTCATGTCACCCACGGTCTTCTCCATTAGCCTTTGGAAGGTGGCTGGGGCACCAGACAGGCCTTGTGTCACTGTCAGGTGTGTACTGTGTAATTTGATAAGGGGGGCCAACCCGTCCATATGTACCACCTAATATCAGTATTTGTATGTGGAATATCTCTGAAATTATGAGATCTAACGTTAAAACCACTTGATCTTACCGGATCTAACGAATATCTATTATCCTGAATGATTTTTGGCCCGAAAATTTGATAAGGGGGGGCCAACCCCCCTCATTAATCACTTAATAAGTCTCTAATTATGTGAGATCTAACGTTAAAACCACTTTATCTTACCGGATCTAACGAATATCTATTAGCCTGAATGATTTTTGGCCCGAAAATTTGATAAGGGGGGGCCAACCCGTCCTTATGTACCACCTAATATCTGTATTTGTATGTGGAATATCTCTGAAATTATATGAGATCTAACGTTAAAACCACTTGATCTTACCGGATCTAACGAATATCTATTAGCCTGAATGATTTTTGGCACAAAAATTTGATAAGGGGGGGCCAGCCCCCCCTCATTAATCACTTAATAAGTCTCTAATTATATGAGATCTAACGTTAAAACCACTTGATCTTACCGGATCTAACAAATAGCTTCCAAAATAGCTAACTGTTTGGGCAATTTTTTGATAAGGGGGGGCTGATGACGGGTTAGCCCCCCCAGCAAAAACCTGTTAATATTGCTTCTTCTGTGTGAGATCTAACGCAAACAACGGTTGATCTAACCTGATCTAACAAAGATCTAACAAACTGCATAAGATTTTTTCAAAAATTTTGATAAGGGGGGGCTAACCCGGCAGAGGTGGCTTTTTTAGGTACAGACTTGGAAATCCATTAAATACAGTGGACTTCTTAGAGTGAATTGCACTAACCCCTTTCAATGGAAAGTATTTCAAAGTAACCAGTTACTTTTCAAAGGCAGCCTGTGCCATGTCAAGGTTGCTAGAACAATGTTTTGAGTGGTTAGTTCCACTAAATGTTCATTATAGATTTTCCAAAAAAGGAGACTACAACCAATCTGCAGAGGAGGAGGAGGGTGTGTTGTAGGTTTGGCACTCATTGTGCGAGTGGCAACATTTTTACCCCTGTTATAAAGGGTTATTGGAAACTGAAAATGTTCTGGATCTGTCTATATCTTCAGGTACAAATGGAGTCCTTCTCAGTTGTTCATTGGCTGCATACTGCCCATTTCTCTAAACTAGTCGAGGATTAAGACCATGGGGTTGATTTACTAAAGGCAAATCCACGCTGCACTACAAGTGCACGTGGAAGTGCAGTCGCTTTAAATCCGAGGGAAAGATCTGAAATGAGGGGAAGCTCTGCTGATTTTATTATCCAATCGTGTATAAGCAAAAAGGCTGTTTTTTTTTTTCATTTTCCTTGCATGTCCCCCTCAGATCTACATCGACTGCACTTCCAAGTGCACTTGTAGTGCAAAGTGGATTTGCCTTTAGTAAATAAACCCCATTGTGTGCATACTTCTATATCAGAACTGAATCTGAGAACTTTTGAGACCTATTAATTATGGTAGGCACAGTGTGTCTCAATAATTAACACCATGCAAGATTACCAATATATGAAATCTGCGTACTTCTAGATTAAAAGATAAAATGTAATGCACATTCTGAAAATGTATTTTGTTGAGAAAAGTCTTTATTATTCAAACCTTTTATAAAAGTAAACAATTTACAGGGAGGCAAAGCGAGGTAAAAACGTTCTTGGGTGGTTTTAAGCAGCTTAAGGCAGTAATCTGTTTGTTAATTCAGCCTTTTAACAAGTCTTTCAGTACCCCCCAGACAGATTCTTACGTATTATGTTCTGAAAAACTATCCACAGGGGTTCCATGTGTGCTGTAAATTTATATCAAGGCTGCAGGTTACAGCATGTACACAAATTGTAAGACCCAATTACAATATTTGTGTGTTTGCAAGTTTTGTGGTCCATTTGCACTGCAAACACTTGGATTTTAATTGGAACTCCAAACTTCAGGTGACCTATATACATTGCAAGGATTTTGGCACATTTTTAAAGCAACCCTTCAACCTTTTTCTCAATTGGAGATAATTGGGGTCCACCTTCAACATAACTATAATAGCAGTCTAATGCAGCGTACACACGATTGGAATTTCCGACAAATGTTCGCTGTGAGCTTTTGGTCAAATATTACGACCGTGTGTAGGCTGTGTGTAGGAATTTCCGACAACAAATGTTTGACAGCAGGTTCTCAATTTTTCCGACAAGAAAAGTTCTTGTTGGAAATTCCGACCGTGTGTAGCCATTTCCGATGCACAAAAGTGCTGCGCATGCTCGGAATCATTGTACTTCATTTTTCTCGGCTCGTCATAGTATTGTACGTCTCCGCGTTCTTGACCATCGGTATTTCCGAGCAACATTTGTGCGACCGTGTGTGTGTGCAAGACAAGTTTGAGCCAACATCCGACGGAAAATAAACCACGGTTTTGTTGTCTGACATTCCAATCGCGTGTACGCGGCATTAGGCTTCTTTTATCTTAAGAGTCACACATTTTTAAAATTGGATTTGACTGGAAAAATTTGAATCTTGTGTGAAAAACTTTTATAAAGGTCTTATGTTGGCTATGTTGTTCATGTGTACATACATATGATATAATTGTTCAAATTTAGGAATTATTTTAGAAATGTTTCTAAAATTTTTCAGAACATTTCTTTTATTTTTTTTTTCACTTTTACTGATGGCTGACGTGTAATATTGGAAACCGCCAGCTAAGGACCTCTAAGGCAGGGCTCAAAATGTCAAGACCTGGGCTACTAGCCAGGCCTTAAGTGTTGCTCGCCGAAAGTTGCCCCACCCAACCCCTACACTGCCCCGACACCCTAATCCTGCCTCTAAACGCGCCCTTGTAAATTATCTCATGAAATGACTCTTAAATGTTTTATGCAGAATTAAGTTGCAAAAATAAATATTAACCACCTCATCGGTGCCCATCAGCGCAGCCTCATCGGTGCCCATCAGCGCAGCCTCACTCAGGATAAGAGCCTTGAATTGTCACTCCTCATATATGTACTGTATGTACGCATGTGAGATTGGGGGGGGGGTTATGTCTCTGCGAATACTGAAAGTGTGGTCCAAACGTCCTGGGGGGCTTCAGAAAAAAAAAAGATTTTTAGTGCTTGACCAGTTTAGAGCACATATTGGCGAAACTACAAAAAAGTGAAGACTCATCTAGCTGTGATTCCTGGGGGTCTTACCAGCCAGTTGCAACCTCTCGACGTTTCTATCAACAAACCATTTAAAGTCTTTATGCGAGCAGAGTGGAACAAATGGATGGCTGCTGGTAATCATGATCTGACACCTACTGGACGAATGAAGAGGCCCACTATTTTGAATGGGTGAAAACATCATGGCACTCAGTGAAGGAGGAAATCGCTGTACAGTCATTCAAAAAAAGTGGCATTAGCAATGCCTTAGATGGAATTGAAGATTGTATCGGATATGAAGATAGCGAAGAAAGTGATGTCAGTGATTGTGAGCAACTGAGTTTCATAAATTCTGACATTAGCGATGGTGAGTTCTTGGGGTTCCCAGAAAGCGAGAAGAGTACTCGAGCCTCAAAGTCTCTCCTCATTTGTTAATGACAGTGATGATGGTCCTTAACCGCTTGCCGACTGCCTCACGTAGATATACGTCGGCAGAATGGCATGGGCAGGCAAAGCAGCGTGTGTGTATATATATACGTTGCTTTAAACCTGCTCCCTAGCGGTCGCACGCCCACCGCGGTCTCCGTGACCATGCCCGCAGGACCCGTGGACTCGATGTCCGCTGATGTACCTCGATCGGGTCACGGAACAGCAGAACGGGGGGATGTCTTTGTAAACAAGACATCTCCCTATTCTGCCTAGTGACACAGCACTGATTGTCTGCTCCCTCTCATCGGGATCAGTGACGTGTCACAGTAAGCCACGCCCCCTAACAGAATCACTACCTAGGACACACTTAACCCTTTCAGCGGCCCCTACTTGTTAACACCTTCACTGCCAGTCCCATTTACACAGTAATCGGTGCATTTTTAGCACTGATCGCTGTATAAATGTGAATGGCTCCAAAATAGCACCAAAAATGTCCGATGTGTCCGCCATAATGTCGCAGTCACAATAGAAAGATCGCCGCCATAACAAGTAAAAAAAAAAAAATTAATAAAAATTCCATAACTATCCCCTATTTTGTAGACGCTATAACTTTTACGCAAACCAATCAATATACGCTTATTGCGATTTTTTTTATTTTTTACCAAAAACATGTAGAAGAATACACATCGGCCTAAACTGAAAAAAAAAATATAGCTTTTTTAAAAAAAAATTATTACAGCAAAGTACAAAATATTGCTTTTTTTTTCAAAATTGTTGCTCTATTTTTGTTTATGGCACAAAAAATAAAAACCGCAGAGGTGATCAAATACCACCAAAAGAAGGCTCTATTTGTGGGGGGAAAAAAACATACATTTTTTTTGGGAGCCACATCGTACGACTGCGCAATTGTCGGTTAAAGCAACGCCAAATGGTCCAGGGCTGAAGTGGTTAATGCCATTGTTGACTGCTGTTCACTTTACATGGTTGAAATATTATTCTGTTATATTTTATTAAATATTTTCGTACACCGTTAGGTTCAGAATATTTTAATTTTTTTCTTGTTTTCCTTCTCTAAAACCTAGGTGCGTCTTTTGTTGCGAAAAATATGGTAAATGAATACGTTTTGGCTCTTTTGTACAGCTTTTACGTCATGTGTAATAATAAAACATGTTTAAAGGTTGTCGATAGAGGAAACTAATATAAGATTATCCTTTTGTTTCATTTCTTTCTCTTATCTGTCCTTTCTTCCACCTTGTACTTGTCTGCAAGTCCTTACTGATAAACGCATGAGGTCATCATATACATTATAAGAGCAGCTGCCACGTTCTGCCTTACAGCTTAAGGGGCCAGTATGCATACTTCCTTCTATACAATCACCTAAGGTTCTATTTAAAAATGAATGCTGCTTAATTTCTGTTCACTACTTTTTTTTTAATTCTTTTTGCAAAATTGCTTGTGTTTTACTGAAGTTTTTTTTATTTAAAATTGTAAACCTATAGGATTCTGAGTGCCAAATTGGCAAGCCTGCTTTTTCTTTTTTCTAGAAAAGTATACCGATAGCTGGGTTATATCCTGTGCAAGTCGATCTATGAATGCCACTCACTGTTTGCTACGCTGGTGAGGGGGGTCTTGTTGTGCAGTTAGATTCAGTGGAGTTACAAAAGACACTCGGGTCTTAGAAGCAACAAGGAGATCAGTTAGTCCTCCAAGCAGTGGCGGCTGGTGCTAAACTTTTTTGGGGTGGGGGGCGGCAGGCAAAGCCCCCTCCAGGTTCGCACTCACCTCTCCACCGCAGGGTCCCCCCCGCACTCACCCCACCATGGCATGGTCCCCCCGCACTCGCCCCTCCACGGCACGGTCCCCCCCCCCGCACTCACCCCTCCACGGCACAGTCCCCCCCCCCGCACTCACCCCTCCACGGCACAGTCCCCCCCCCGCACTCGCCCCTCTATGGCACGGTGGTCCCCCCGCACTCGCCCCTCTATGGCACGGTGGTCCCCCCGCACTCGCCCCTCTACGGCACGGTGGTCCCCCCGCACTCGCCCCTCTACGGCACGGTGGTCCCCCCGCACTCGCCCCTCTACGGCACGGTGGTCCCCCCGCACTCGCCCCTCTACGGCACGGTGGTCCCCCCGCACTCGCCCCTCTACGGCACGGTGGTCCCCCCGCACTCGCCCCTCTACGGCACGGTGGTCCCCGCGCACTCGCCCCTCTACGGCACGGTGGTCCCCCCGCACTCGCCCCTCTACGGCACGGTGGTCCCCCCGCACTCGCCCCTCTACGGCACGGTGGTCCCCCCGCACTGGCCCCTCTACGGCATGGTGGTCCCCCCGCACTCGCCCCTCTACGGCACGGTGGTCCCCCCGCACTCGCCCCTCTACGGCACGGTGGTCCCCCCGCACTCGCCCCTCTATGCCACGGTGGTCCCCCCGCACTCTCCCCTCTATGCCACGGTGGTCCCCCCGCACTCGCCCCTCTATGCCACGGTGGTCCCCCCGCACTCGCCCCTCTATGCCACGGTGGTCCCCCCGCACTCGCCCCTCTATGCCATGGTGGTCCCCCCGCACTCAGCCCCTCTACGGCACGGTGGCCCCCCCGCACTCGGCCCCTCTACGGCACGGTGGCCCCCCCGCACTCGGCCCCTCTACGGCACGGTGGCCCCCCCGCACTCGGCCCCTCTACGGCACGGTGGCCCCCCCCGCACTCGGCCCCTCTACGGCACGGTGGCCCCCCCCGCACTCGGCCCCTCTACGGCACGGTGGCCCCCCGCACTCGGCCCCGTCTACGGCACGGTGGTCCCCCCGCACTCGGCCCCTCTACGGCACGGTGGTCCCCCCGCACTCGGCCCCTCTACGGCACGGTGGTCCCCCCGCACTCGGCCCCTCTACGGCACGGTGGTCCCCCCGTACTCGGCCCCTCTACGGCACGGTGGTCCCCCCGCACTCGGCCTTTCTGCGGCTTCCTTGGTTTCTCCTCCCGACCAACCCGATCCGCCTCCTGTCCTGATTGGCCGGGAAGAGAATCCAAAAGACAATAGCGACTATTGATTTACTATTGTCACAAGTGGGTGGGTTTGGGGCGCAGTGCTCTGTGCCCCAAGCACAACCTTTTTTTTATGTGGCTTAAAAAACTGAAAACTCTTACAATCGTTTGAGTCCTGTGCCCTGCATGCAAACTAGGGGGGCGGCACCCCTGCACCCTTAATGGACCGGCCGCTCCTCCCACCAAGTAGGTGCCAGACATGGCTGTTACATCCACGTATGGAAAAGAAAGAATGTCTGTCTCGTAAACATGCTATGTTCAAATTGGCTACTAGCTAAAATCACATGGTGAGAGGGGGGAACATACATGATATCGGAGCTGGATTTACTTCTTCCAGGCCAACTGTTTTGTGCTACCCTTCTTCTTACCCCAGTCAGCTGGCTAGCCTTGTTCTCATACTAACAAGACCAGACATCAAACATTTCAAGGCTGTTCCCTGAGGAATTAGAAAACACAATTGCCTTCTCTGTGTTAATTACAGCCTTTTTCAACTAGGGTGCCTTAACGTTTCTTACGGGGTGCCTTGGCAAAATGGCTAAAAAAAATTGTATACAAGCCAAAATTGTATACAAGTCAGCGTGTGGATGAAGGCTGCCTTTTAGTTACACAAAGCCTAAGGTTTTCATTGTGCACCATTAAAACCTTCTAGCTGCCGGCTTCCTAACGACCAATGGCATCATCAGTTTATAAAGAGAATGTCAGTCACCTGCACAGCATCCTTGTTTGAGCCTCCCCTGCTCCTCTCCATCAGTGTTGGGGTCACATTAGCTGAGAAATGGAGAAAAACTGAGGGAGAAGAGAAACATTGGCATACTACTAGTCAGTACTAGTTTGCAAAAGTGTGTTTGCTTTGGAAGAATAAATCACCTCTAACGTTGGGTGTCCTACTTGGACTTCTGGATGTTGCTGCATTAAGTAAAACTATTAGAATGGCTCTTATGTTTTAGAATGGGGTGCCTCAAAACTGTCCGTAATTTTTAAGGGGTGCCTCAAGACTTTCCATAATTTTTAAGGGGTGCCTTGAGACAGTCCATCATTTTTAAGGGGTGCCTTTGAGACAGTCCATAATTTTTAAGGGGTGCCTCGAGACTGTCCATTTTTAAGGGGTGCTTCAAGGCTGTCCATTTTTAAGGGGTGCCTCGAGACAGTCCATATTTAAAGGGTGCCATGTCTGAAAAAAGGTTGAGAAGCACTGGTTTAGTACACCTTCAAGAATTGGCTCTATACTCTGCTAAAAGATTAGCTATAGGTGAATGGACGCACAATCTCTTTGTACACAGAGATTATGTTTGTGACCAGCTTTAAAATCTTTATTTGTAGATTATTATTGAAATGGTATTAATGGAATCTGTGTCACTTTTAGTAAGGCCTCATTCACACGGGGTGTACTAAAGCATATGCCCATGGAGAGCCATGTTTACCAGGACAGGGATACACACAGGTATTCTGTGCAGGCAGTCCCATTGATATAAATTTTGGGATGAAGTGGCTGCATGGACAGCTGCTGCTCCCAATTTGACATCTATGTGGGTGCGTGCGTATCCCCAAATGCATACTGTATGAGTTCGGGGACACTGATCCGCACCCACGCAGATGTTAAATTGGAAAAAGCAGCCGTGTCCATGAAGCCGCTGCACCCCAAAACATCAATGGAATTGCCTGCACATTCATCCCCGTGCATGTAAACATGACCCGCTATGAGCATATACGTTAGTATGCCCCGCGCGTTTGGGGCATACTAGGGCTCCTGGGACCGTCTAGTGTTCGATTCTGGAGAAAGTCTGGATGAAGGACACGTTTGCTTCATCAATGTTGCATTGATTTTGAGCATAAAACCCTTTAACTTACCATCTGTGGATGGATTAAAGAATTACTGTGGTTGAGTCTGTAGTTCAGTACTAGATATCCCTATTTATCGTGCCCATTAGAATTTTAGTATTTCTAATAAACTGCAGCGTATAACAAGTGGTTGCTGTAGTATGTGGTATATAACCAACCACCACAGCTGCCATCCTTTGTACTCCTCCTTCAAAACAGGTTAGGAGCAGTTGTTGAAAGCAAATTAAATCAGTTCATTAACTAATTATAATTCTGATTGCATTGTGTTCGATCTGGCTACTAAGCTCCGCCTTCCACACATTCCTTCTGGCCTATTACTATGATGAGCAGCCTCATTAACATAGAAACATAGAAAAATAATGGCAGAAAAGAGTAATTCATCGAGTCTGCCCATTTTTTTTCTTTTTTTTTCGTTAACTTTGGCCATTAGGAATGTAATGGCAAGCTTTCGTTGGCCAGTAAGAATGTACTGGCAAGCTTCAGAACCATTAAGAAGTGTCAAAGCATTGCCTGTCCAAATAGCCCTGTGTTTGGCCAAGGGAGAGGGTATTGGGGAGCAGTTGTGCTCTTGTATGTGCATCTTCTTTAGGTTCCTGCACGTTCTGCCCATAGCAGTAATCTTATTTATAGTGGTTGTAAACCCTTTTTGACTACTTCTACCTATAGGTAAGCCTAGAATAAGGCTTACCTATAGGTAGTGGAAATATCTCCTAAACGTGCGCCGTTTAGGAGATATTTCACTTGTAGTCCGCCGAAAATGCATGTGCGGGGAAGAAACGAATCTAAGTGCCATTTTTTCCCCCAGCCTGTGCCGTTAATGTTGGCTCTCGATGCATACTAGCCCATTATGCTTTTAATTTGTAGGCTTTTCAGGTAGCAAAAGAGGAAGTAAAAACCCATCAGGGTTTACTTCCTGGGAGAAAAAGAAACCCTGGACTGCCGCACTCTGTATAGACAGTTATTTATTCCAAAATTTCAGGTAAAAAATCCAAATTCAAAATAAATCCATAAATCCAAAACAACAAATGCAGATAGTGTGCATGCAGGGAAGGGTGTCTAACGCGTTTCACGTCACGAATTGACGCTTACTCATAGCTAGGGTGTGTGGGAATCAATAGAGGTATAAATGAAAAATAAAGTAACTTTACACCAATCAGTACTGAAAGAACACAGGTGACTGGGATAACCTTATGTTTGATTCCGACACTCCCAAGAAAGGGTGAGGGGGGAAGGGAATAGCACTCTTTTGAAGACCATTCACAAAAATACAAAATTACAAAATGTGTATAAATTATAAACTAAACACTTAATGCTTAAACATAGACACACCAAAGTGTGTCTATATATTATTTAAAGTGAATGAATATGACAGTGATAAGTATGAATGTCAATTAATTAAGTTCAAAAAATGAACGGAAAAATCTTTTTAAATGAAAAGTCAAAATGTGAAAATGTTTTTTGGAGATGGTAAGCCATAGATGTAAATATATTCATGTATGTGAAATAATTATTATATGATATTCGTGTGAATTGAAATAATAATAGTGATTTACAAATACTCCAAAAAACCATAATGATGAATTAATTAATAAATAATAAATAATAAAATTTAAATGCACAAAATGTGCACAATACGTGCTACTGCCAAACAGACTGTGTGACAATTACATAGGGAAATGTGAAGAATGATAAATATGAATAAATAAATGATAAGTGATCATGAAGGAGATATATGTGTGTGTATAAAGTGTAAAGAAATGTCCATATATGAATGTCTATAAATGTGCTATATAACATAATATAATCCACCTTGTAATGGGTCAATGGATATAATACAATATGCCATAGAACAAAATAAACATGGATAAATGAATAAAATTTAAATAAATATCATGTGTGAATATATGCATTTACCGGAGACACATGTCTCTCCTGTATGCACACATGAACCTTGGACTTTCAACTTTAAACATAAATAAGAAATGTGTAATAAATGAGTATAAGAATGTGCAAAGATATGCACGATAATATACAATAAAATCATGCAAGGGGGTACATGAAAATGTGTGTAAGGAAATTCGGATGTTCAGATCCATATAGGAAAATGGTATTGAACCACAATGCTATCTAGCAGGATGACCAGCCTGTGCCGTTAATGTTGGCTCTCGATGCATACTAGCCCATTATGCTTTTAATTTGTAGGCTTTTCAGGTAGCAAAAGAGGAAGTAAAAACCCATCAGGGTTTACTTCCTCTTTAAAGCCTTGTACACACAATGAGAATATAGGACGAATGATCGTCCGTTTTTTTTTTTTTTGCATGCTAGTCTCATATTGAAAATGAGGAGGTTACTATAGTTACAAAAATTCTCGTACTTCGTAAGTGTATTGTATTGTAATGTAATGCATTCTTTCATCTCTGAGCATGCGTGGTCTTGGTCTTCTGATTTATTTATTTTTTTGGACTAATACTGTACTGAATATACGAAAATTGTACATTCTACGTTCTATCGTACAAGGAAAATGTTTGTATTCAGATAATTTAGCATGAACTATCCTGATCAGCTCTCGAAAGCTGTGTACTAACGATAAGATTATCGTACGATCGACTCAAAAGCGTTATTTTTCGGCCGATTTTCTGATCGTGTGTACTAGGCATTCATTGTAAATATTCATGTTTGTTTGGACAGTAGAGGTGCACCGAAGTTTCGGTCACCAAAACATATCGGCTGTTTTCTGCATTACGCCGAAAGAAGTAAAGGTGCCGATAATAATAATCTCCTCCCTCGTCCTCACGCAGAGCGGTGATCTCCCTGTATCATGGAGCTGAATTGTCCAGGCGGCCTCCTATGATAGACAGCACACTGATCCAGTGCCAGGAAGATGGTGGTCTGTCTGGAACTTACCCCATCAGCGGCTCCGGTGTCCTCCAGCGTGGCGGGCAGCGGTTCCGGTGTGACGCTTTGGTCAATGGGGAAACGGGTCTCATGACCCACTTCCTGATTGGTGGGGAGGAGATTTAGTGTGAAAATAGCGAATATTCATTCGATAGCGCACCTGAGCCCACCCACCTCTGGCTCTAATCGCATGCTTCACAAAAAAACACTTGACACACCAACCCCCCCCCATTGGAATCCATAGTCCGGCACCCGGTATGTAGATCAGGGGGTCAGACGCATGGATAGGGGGGCGGCGCTCGTGCGCCCCTAATGGATGGGTCGCAAATGGAGTAAATGGAAAAAAATCCAGCGCTGCCTTAAACAGTGACAAAATTCAATAAATAAACTTAAATGTGTTGAAATACAAATTAAGTGTAATAATGCTCTAAATGTGTGAGAGAAGGGTGAATGGTATGACCTTCACCTGACGGGCGGGTGCTGCTATTCAGTTAGCCTGAAAAGGACTCAAAACATATGGAAACGAGAAATCAAAAAAAAATGCAACCCAATGTGATTGATAACAATGAATCTCTGAAACAATGTGAAATTCCAACCGATATCCCAACCGATATCTCAAAGCTGGAATATAAGTGAAACAAACATATATAAATGGAAAAAGATAAATTTATCAAAATAAAACTAAAACTTATGACATAAAACTCTCAATTGATAAAAGTCCATATGATATAATATCTATGGGAGACTAGTCCAAAGATGACATATATAGGATTGTTGCCGTGAAGGCATTCCTATGCGGCGGAAGGCGTACTACTCAGACAGGTTGATAGTATGAGCTTCACATCCAATAGTAAGTAAATGGCTTGCTTACCAGATATAAGATGATATTGGGCTCAGGACTAGGCCGACCTGCCTTCACACGTTCTGTTATCGGTGTTCACCACACATGGATCGATTGGGAAATCCGGAGGCGGTCACTTTGGCGCTGAATCCCACAGACTGCGGGCACTTCAAAAATCTTTTGCTTGCTGAATTAAGAGATGGTTAGAGACTGCATTTTTATTGAGCTTTTCTTGCACTAAAAGTGGCAATAATGGAAAAAAAAAATCCTATTAATTAATTTTTTTTTGATATTAATTAAAAAGTCGAATATAATACCATTCTATATAAAAATATAAATATTTCTTTCATTCATGGACGGACACAGCCTTAATCTTGACAAAGTGGGTTATGGCCTTGCTTCAGAAGAGACTAGGTAGAAAGTGTTAACTTTAAAGCTGAACAGCCCCGCCCAGGGGGCGGTCCTACTGGCTATATCCCCTCAGCCTGCACTAAGCAGATCAGTTTTTTTTCTGCCTAGCTAAGGAGAAGACATGGCTCCCTTTGGGCCCATAGGCCTGGGGGTTTTTTTTGTAACAGATTGAATTTTTATTTTTGTTTCTGTGATCTTCGATCAACTGCCGACTGGGTGACAGGCTGGATCCCAGATCCTTGTAGTCTCCCCAGTTTCGGCCATCGAGCATGTGCCGACCGTAGCTACGCGCTGGGTCGTCCACGACATGCCGTCGCTCTACGGGTGGCCGTGAGCTATACGCTCCAGGGTATGCACAAGACCGGTCTATAGGGCCGAGTCGCAGTAGCTGGGCTGACAGTCCCCTCCGTCATCATGCGGAAGGTGGTCTGTCTGGGATGCTTTCAGAAAAATCCACGCAGGAAGGGTAAGTAGTAATCCCCTGCTTCGGCAGGAAGACAAAGCTGGGCATTCCTGGAAAGGTGAGTAAGAGGTTCTATCATTCCCTTCCTCCCTCCCTTCCTTCCCTCCTCCCATGGCTCTCTGAGCCGGCTGCTGGGGCGGGTGTTCACCTGGGGGGGCGCCACCTGTGTGGGAACTGTGCAGGTATGTCCGCTAGATAAATGTTATGAGCTGCCATGAAAAAAGTTTGCTTACCTGTGTGTTCTGCTCCATGCTGTCGGCAACCATTTTGCTGGTGATCCATGCTGTGTTTGGCCTCTAGCTGCGTGGCGGCCATGTTCTTGTGGTCCGCGCTGTTTTGCCTCTATTGGCCACATGGCGGCCATTTTTCTTGTGATCCATGCTGTTTGGCCCCTATCTGCGCTCGGCGGCCATGTTTTTGTGGTCCGCGCTGTTTGGCCTCTAGCTGCCGCTCGGCGGCCATTTTCTCATGGTCCACGCCGATCAAATAGCATTTAAACGGCGCAAGCCTACAGACGCACGCTGCAGAGTCGTCAGACTGATAGCTGACAAGGAAGCAGCTCTACTAAGGAAGCGGACGGCAGCCGTACTACTGTTCTAGGGTGGCGAGTCCCCTGGGGGGGGGGGCTCGTCTCTGTTGCAGCTAGGAGGGTGGGCTGTTGGTACCTTGAACTGTAGTCCTTGTGTCAGGTGCGTGGGTCAGCATGACATCAGGAGCAGACGCTTCTCCCCCTGATGCACCTGAATTGGCATCTGGTGCTTCTGCACCCGCTGTGTCAGTAGACGCTAGGTCGGCGTCCTGGTTGTTGCCAAAGTGGAAGTGGCGCGTGGGAACACGGGGGGGGGGGGTGAAATGTGCCCTCTCCCCCGCCATCTTCTGGGGATAACTCTGATGCGGAGCCGGGCCCAGCTATGGCCCTGGTTCTGACACATCAGAGGATGCGGACCATGGCCGGTCGGACAGTCCGGGTCACTATGCGATAAGGCTCTGATAGGTGACCTTATCACTGCAGTGTGGGATAATCTAAAGATAGAGGAGCCTGCAGAAACGCAGAGATGTCGGTCCCTTTCGGGTTCTGTAAAGCCGACCCGCACTGCTAAGGTGTTTCCTTGTGCGTCTTATATAGACAAGCTTCTATACAAGGAGCGGGACAAACCACAAACGGTTTTCGGTCCCCAAAAAGTTTGACGGTGCGTTACCCTTTTGAGGAGAGTTTCCTGAAAAGATGGACCTCTCCTCCGATAGTGGACCCTCATGTGTCCAGATTAAACAGGGTAGCCACAATTCCGGTGAAAGCGGCTCCTGCTTTCAAGGACCCTGCGGACAGGAAGGCTGAAGCGGTCATCCGCTACCTATACGGCTCGGCTGTGCGCACAACGGTGGTTGGGGCCCTAGTGTCTCACACTCTCTGAAGGGGCAAAGATGCTGCTCCATGGGTTTAAAGCACATGAGGCTCCCTTGGACGAGGTGGCTATGGCCGACCAGTTGATACCGGGCCTTAAAATTGTCTGCGAATCAGCCTTGGACACTATTCCTCTGCTGTCCAGAGCCTCAAGCTATGCGGTGGTGTTACGCCGTCTGCTCCGGCTAAAAGGTTGGTCGGCGGACCTATCTTCTAAGACGGCCCTGATGGATTGCCCTTTAAGGGCGTCAGACTTTTTTGGAGCATCCCTGGATGACATTATTAAATATGCCACAGGAGGTAAGAGCATGCTGCTCCTTCAATCCTAAAAAGGTAAGGAGCCACGCCATTGGCTAGGGCCCTCCTTCCCCGCAAACGAGCGTTTTTTTCGTCCGCCTAGTGCGGCACGTAAACGATCCCAGGCCGATAAAGCGCCTGCTGAGGGACAGATGCGTCCCTGGTTTTGCAAGCCCAACAATCCTGCAAACAAATCTACGTCCGCAAAAAGGTCTGTCCCCGCCCATCTCTCTGGTAGGGGGGACTTGTTTGCGAATTCGCGACCTGGTGGACATCTCGGATCCCCGACAGGTGGGTTTGTGAAGTAGATTCCTCAGAGTACAAGATAGTTTCTCTCTTGCCTTCCGAACAGATTATTTATTCCTTTCCCCTCCAACCGCCAGCTTATACCGACTCGTCGGGAAGCCCTATATGGGGCGGTTCAAGACCTGCTGATACGTGGGGTGATAATTCCTGTTGCAGTACAGGAACGTTTTCAGGGTTTTTTCTCACTTCTGTTCGTAGTACCAAGAAGGAGGGGGTTCATCCAATCTTGGATCTCAGGGCCCTCAATGCTTGTGAGGTACAAAGATTCCGGAGGGAGTTGGTTCGCTTTGTTGGACGCATACTTGCAGGTCCCCATAGGCACCAGACATGTCTGTGCTTTGCGGCCAGGGAAGACAACTACCAGGTGGTGGCGCCCCCCTTGGCCTGGCATCAGCACCGAAGGTGTTCACCAAGGTGCTCGCCCTGATTCTGGCCCTACCAGGACAGCGTGGCGATATTCTTCTGAGGGCCACCTCAAGCTCAGAATAGAGGTGAGCGTGTCTATAACCTGTCAGACCCTCCGATACTTGGTTGGGTGCTGAACACTCAGAAGCAGTATTGGTACCGACTCAACTCCTAGTGTATCTGAGGTTGATTCTGGACTCCTCAGTGGTGAAAGTTTTTTTCTCCCTATGGGAAAGTTGCAGACCCTTCGGGCTGCGGTGCAGCAGTTGACATCCCAAAGATGGTCGTCACTCCACTTTTGCATGCGAGTCCTGGGCCTCATGGTGGCCTCCTTCGAGGCGATACCATATGCGCAATTTCACGCGCAAGTGTTACAGAAGGAAATTCTGTCCATATGGGACAAGTGCCCATCATCCCTGGATTGTCAAATACGGGTGAGCCACCTAGTAAGGACCTCCCTAGTTTAGTGGCTGACATCACCGGCACTTCTGTCAGGGAAGTCATTCCTTCCCTTTCACTGGATGGTAATCACGACGGACGCCAGCCTTTACCGGTTGGGGGGGGGAGTCTGAGTGGTTCAGTCGACCCAGGGTCGCTGGACTCCAGAGGAATCCCACTTGCAGATCACGGCCCTGGAACTCCGGGCGATCAGGCTGTGCCTCTCCACGTGGTCGCAGAGGCTACAGGGGAGTCCAGTCAGGATCCAGTCAGACAACGCCACGGCGGTGGCGTATGTTAACCATCAGGGGGGAACAAGAAGCTTGGCTGCAGCATCGGAGTTGGCTCACATCCTAAGGTGGGCAGAAAGGAGCGTACCGGCCCTGTCATATATATTCCGGGCGTAGAAAACTGGCAGGCGGAGTCGCCAGATGCTGGACCAAGGAGTATGGTCTCTACACCCGGAGGGGTTTCAGCTCCTTTGCCAAAAAGGGGGCACGCCAGACTAGGGCTGGGTAAAAAATCGATTTAAATCTTGAATCGAGTTGAGAGGTCAAATAGATTAAAAATTTCAGCAATTTCGACAGCGCGCCAATCCTGAGGTGCTGCGGGCAGGAGTTTTTAGGTGAGGCCGCGGCTTCGGCCTAGTCCGCCTGTCCATCAATGAAAAAAAAAACTTGATTCGAATCGTGAATCACGTTTTTTTTATTGTTAAAAAATCGCAGATTTTTTTTTTTTGGAAGAAAATCTCCCAGCTCTACGCCAGACGTAGATCCTGGCTTCTCGACTCAATCGGAAGGTATTGAGGTTTGTGGCCAGGTCAAGAGACCCAGGGGCAGACACGACAGATGCATTGGTGGCACTGTGGAGTCAGTACCAGCTAATCTATGCCTTCCCTCCTCTGAAGCTCCTTCCTCATCTGCTTTGCAGACTGGAGGATTCCAATGATCCCAATTGCTCTGGATTGGCCTCCGCGTCCTTGGTTCGCCGATCTAGTGCGTCTGGTAGCAGACGCCTCTTGGCACCTACTGCTAAGAAAGGACCTGCTGTCGCAAGGTCCCATACGCCATCCTGTTTTACAGTCACTGGCTTTAACGGCATGGCTATTGAGAGCCAGGTGCTAAGAGACCGGGGCCTGTCAGACTCTGTGATCTCTACCATGAGGAGTGCTCAGAAATCGTCCTCCGAAAGATTTACCATCACACTTGGAAGACCTACATATCTATTTGGAGGAAATGAGGTGGCTTCCGCGTGCTTATTTGGTTTCAGAGTCCTGCTGTTCTTACAGCGAGGGGCGGACCAAAAATGTTACTTTAAGTACAATTAAGGGGCAGATATCGGCCCTGGCTGTCTGTCTTTTTTCAACGATCCCTGGTGGCTCACTCTTTAGTGAGAACGTTTGTACAGGGGGTTCAGCATGCGGCCCCTCCGGTCCGCCCTCCACTACCTCCGTGGGGCTTGTATAGCAGACGTCCCTTGGCGTCTACCGCTACGAGAGGACCTGCTATCGCAAGGTCCCATACGCCATCCTGCTTTACAGTTGAGGGCTTTAACGGCATGGCCTCTAGGTGCCTCAGAAACCACCGTTTGAAAACATTAGGGAGATTCCCTTGCGGTCTCGTTGGCCATCATCTCGAGGCGGATCCGACAGATCGTGATCAGGCTTACGCCATAAAGGGTCGGGCGCATTCGACCAGGGCAAGAGGTGCCTCTTGGATTAACGGCATGGCCCCTCGGTGCTTCAGAAACCACCATTTTGAGAACATCCGGGAGATTCCCTTGTTGACACTTTCTCAGAAAGTGGTCCTTTCGGTGGCTGTTACGTCAGTTAAGATGGGTTTCTAAGCTGGCAGCCTTGTCATGCAAGGCTCCCTATCTGATTTTCCACAAGGATAAGGTGGTGCTGCGTCCGCAGCCTTCTTTTCTTCCTAAGGTCGTTTCGACCTTCCATCTCAAGGAAGACATTGTACTGCCATCCTTATGTCCTCATACGTCGAATCCTAAGGAGGCGACGTTGTATTTCTTGGACGCTGTCCGAGCTCTGAGAGCATCAAGCGTCTGTTTCCCAGATGTGTAAGGCGGTGACCTGGTCGTCCGTTCACACTTTCACTAAACTTTACAAGTTGGTGTGTGTGCATGTTCGGATGCTTCTTTCGGCCGCAAGGTATTGCAGGCGGCCTTTTAGAGTTACAACTCAGTGAGGAGCTCTGTTTTGTTTTGGGGTGAAGTTGTTTTAATGCTGTTCCCACCCCTCGTTTTTGACACTGCTTTGGGACGTCCCACTTTGTCAAGATTAAGGCTGTGCCCGTCCATGAACAAAAGAGAAAATAGGATTTTTATACTTACCGTAAAATCCTTTTCTCTGAGTTCATGGACAGACATAGCACCCACCCCTATTTTTTTTTAAGTTTGTACTGCTTTTGACAAACTGATCTGCTTGGTGCAGGCTGAGGGGATATAGCCAGTAGGACCGCCCCCTGGGCGGGGCTGTTCAGCTTTGAAGTTGTTAACACTTGCTGCCTAGTCACTCCTGAAGGAAGGCTAATACCCACTTTGTCAAGATTAAGGCTGTGGCCGTCCATGAACTCAGAGAAAAGGATTTTACGGTGAGTATAAATTTAATAAAACAAATTTTTGGTTTTTGGCTAAGTGCATCCTGCATTTTCGGTTTTAGCACTAAAATTTCCATTCGGTGCACCCCTATTGGACAGTACTGTAAAATTGCAAAGTTTGCCCCTTTTGAGGATTCGAGGACTGCTTTAGACACCTCCAATATCTAACAAGCTAACAGCTCTGTTGTAAATCCTTCAGTGTACGATAACGCTGTAGAGAAAAATGGCAATAATTGTGTTCAGCTGACCATTATAAGGACATATGTCTGTGTCTGCAAGTAAACCCTCTCTAGAGAGGTGACCCATGGGCTGCACATTTTCCAGATGCTTTACTTGTGGTTGATAGCGATTCTTCTTTCGATACAGTCAGTGGTGCACACATTTTTGTGTTTGGCCATCTCTGTGCATTAACTGATGTAATTTGCTATGGATCAATATCACTAAACCTTTTACAATTCACAAATAAGTTTGTCTTTTATTTACAGGTACAAAGAAAAAAATGACTTAATTTAAAGGGCACAGTGGTGTTTTGTAGCGTCTTTATCGGGATTATATGTGTTCCTCGCTTGTGCCTTGTATGCTTGCAGCACTTTGATTAACAAGTTATTATTTCATTTTGTTTATGGATGAAAAGCTTATGGGCAAGGAGAGGGAAGAATACTTAAAATTCATTCTGTGGTCACACTGAATTGCAATAAGATGGGAATGAGCACCGAGAACAAGCGCAGACAGACTGTGAAATTGCGTGTGATTGAAATCATACTCTTGCTCCCATTGGCTGCATTAAGATTAAGTTATCTCCTAGTCTATGCTTTCATTTTGGGGGCTTTTTTTTTTACTTTTATCTAAATCTGCGACATAGAAAACACAACAGAGGTCATTTATAATTAGCAAATGCCACACTTTTGACCTTCAGGAATGCGTTTTTTATCCTTTTAAGAAAAATGGGAGCACTTTCACTTTATGTATAACATGTACTTTAGGCAAGATTTTAAGAAAATACTTTCAGAATAATTGCTAAGGTAAAAGAGTAAATCTCACTAAAATTTATATTTCATTTTTTTTGATCCTGGAGAGTTAAAGAGGAAGTAAACCCTAACCCCCACCCCCCGAAAAACCGCGATAAAAGCAAACCCTGCAAGAGAAAGGCATAATGAGCTAGTATGCATAGCATACTAACTCATTATGTGGCACTTACCTGAAATCAAAGCCCCCGAAGTCCTCCTCGTTCCCCTCCGCCGCCGCCATGTCCCCTTGGAGCTTCTTCCTGGTATTGCCGCTCCGGCGCTGTGATTGGCCGGAGCGGCAATGACGTCACTCCGCAAATGCGCGCGGGAGCTGTAAAAGCCGGCGTTATCATTCATAAAACCGGCATTTACAGTGCGCCTGCGCCGATGTCTACGGCGCACATGCGCCGTAGACATCGGTGTACTCCTTTTTTTTTTTTTTTTCAAATATCTCCTAAACCTTGTATGTTTAGGAGATATTGCAAACACCTACAGGTAAGCCTTAATCTAGGCTTACCTGTAGGTGCAAGTTGCAAGAGTGGGTTTACAACCACTTTAAACTATATGATTTCTTATATTTGTCTGCTGGTGGTTTTGAACACTTGTTCTGGACATTGAGGGATCCAACTCTCATTGTGCGCACACCTATGGTATATATCTATAGATCTCCATATATGAGAACTCTTTGTCTTAAATTCCTGCAACTGCTCCAGAGTTGCTGTAGGTCTCTTGGTAGCCTCTCTGACCAATTTCCTCCTGGCCTCTTTATCCAGTTTGGAGCGATGTCCTGACCAGGGAAGGGTCTGTGTTGTACCAAATACCTTTCACTTCTTAATAGACTTCACTGATCGATATAGCCTTTGAATGTTTTTTTGTTTCCAGCTCCTGGCTTGTGCCTGTCAACAACTTTATCCCAGAGGTCTTTTGACAGTGCCTTGCCTCCCATAGTCTATTTGCGTCAGTTGCAATACCAGGGACTGAAATTCTCCAGGAAAGTCCCTTTTCATGCTGAGCTAATCAAAATGACCAAAGCTGATCAGAGTTGAAAGTCAAAATTTGATTGTAGATGCCACATATGCATAATTCTAGGCGATTGCCCAGAGATTGATCAGTTGAATTGTAACATGTATGGCTATCTCAAATAGTTTTATTGAGCCTCCTGCAGTGCCCTTCATACAACGATAATATTCAGACTACACAAATTTCAGCTGAAGGCGTTTAGGGAACCAATATTCAAGCCAAGCCGACTAGTGAGTAGCTCTTGTTGAACAGGGATCTAACCTGTTTAGATCATGTGACCAATCTGCATGGGGTTCCAGAAACAGCATCAGAGGAATCCCATGGCAGTGGTCTCTTAAGCAGCCCATACAGGAGTCTTTTTTTTTTTTTTTTTTTGTGGGTTGAATGAAAAAAAAAAACTCTATTCCCCAAACTACACACTCTATGTGGATGGGGGAATCCTCCTCGCTGAGCCTTTGTATTCTGACAGCAGGGAGACTTCCCAGACATCAGAATATGCTGATCAGTGCTGCCGGTTATAGCCAGTGGCGCTGGTTGAGTGGAAATTTTCCAACAAGCTGGTTGTACGGAAGCTGATGTGTAGCCTGCTGAACCGGCCGGATTTTGATCCGGATATGCAGGGCTGGCCCAAGACATTATCCTGCCTGGGTCCAAGAATAAAATGCTTCCCTCCGCCCCCCCCCCCAAAACAAAAAAATCACGCCCACCAAAAGGCCCCCCACATCCATTATTTTATATCATGATAATTAAAACTAAAATTAAATTTATCAGGCAGTCAGATTTACATGCAACAGCACCTTGTCTGCATGCAAAATTATATGACATACCATTATGTTTAATTCCAAGGAGTAGTATGGGGCAAGCTAGGGCTGTAGAGTGGTTTTAGTGCATGACAGGTTTCGCGACATTTGTCCATCCAGCATATCAGCAGCCAATGCTCGAAAAAATGGACACCTTTTGTGTCCTGTTACATAGAACTAACTACTTTACCTCTCTTTCTTTCTCTCTACCAGTGCTCCAACAGTCTTCAGTGCCTAGCCTCACACATGTACCAGAGCAAAAGAAGGTGGGCCGGGCACGAGGCTGGCCGGACCTCCTCCAGCTCCACCCAATAGAAATGCAAGCCTTGCACGCCGCACCTGAAAATCGGCTGCTGGCGGAGCCGGTGGGGGAAGGGATCTTTCATTGCTCTCTGTCTCCTGTGGGTACCCAGCCCCGGCAACACACACAGCTGAGCTCTTCCTGTGTGCTCGAGTGTTACTGTGTGTGAGCACCTCTCACCCAGCAACTGAGTATGTGTGTTGAGGGCAGCAGGGCAGCCTTTTTACAGGGCAGTGGAGCAGCGTGGGGTCCAGTTGTCACCCTGGCCCTGGCCCAGTCCGCCCCTGGATGAAACACAAAACTGCTAGAAAAAAAATCTTGGACGTCAATTTGCTGCCCCTCTCAAAGTGCCACCTGGGTCAAATGTACCCATCGGGGCCCAAAATGGGGCCAGCCCCGCGTGTATGGCTTGCTTTAACCTCTTGCTGACCATGTAACAAATGTGCAGCGCCATGGAGGGTGGGCCTTAATGCCCACATGCACTTAAGAGTCCATGAAGGTTGAAGTTGACAGACATCTCTAGTAATGAGTGGGAGCTGGCAAGATGGGCTCCCGATTTAGATGACAGCTAATCACAATGGTCGTGTGATTGGGAAGTCTGGCCTGCCCCCACCCAGTTAAAGAGCTGCGGCAGGTGGGTGGGAAGGGGTTAAGAAAAAGTATTTTTAGTGTCTTTCAAGCCAACAGTCTCAGTGACCATGTTTATCACCAGGAAAGAAAGTGAGAATAAAATCCCCTCAACAAGCCCTCAAACCGCAATATAAATATGACCGAGTTTGTAATCCTTCCTCACTTTCTCCAAAACAAAAACCTAAAATAAAAGAGCTTGATTGGTGTTACACTTTATATCCTTACTGCGGCCGAGTGCGGGTGTACCAAGATGGCTGTGACGAAATGTCACTTCCGTTACAAAATCTAAGGGGTTGCCGAATCTAAACACCGGCCCGCTGCTGGTACCATGGAATCACGGTGACCAATAACAGCACAACACATGATAGTTGTAAACAATGGATGGCTTCCTTTCATGCTGTCCATTGTGTACAATTGTTTTGCTAGCTGTGATTGGTCACAGTGATCACATGGTACAGGCAAGGCCAATCACAGATAAGCACAACAATACTGAATGAATCTGTTTCATTCAGTAAAAATGATGGCTTATACAAATGATATTTATTGGTATAAGCAATCATAATGTGTAAATACAAATTCCTGATCACCTCCCCAGAGTAGTACAGTGTTACTATGGTAACATTATATTGCTCTTTTCACAGTTTGTTTAAAACAACTGTCCCCAGTCAGTTTCCCTGATCACCACCACACCAGTTAAATGACGACACTATACTGCACTGGTGACATTATGTAAAAAAAAATCCCCAAAATTGTGGCAAAAAATGACAGCTTAAAAAAAAAACTTGCCACGCCTGAAATGATTAATCTCAACCCGTTAGAGGCGTTCTGCCCCCCCCCCCCCACGAAAAAAATCAAGTCAGCAGCTACAAATGCTGACTTGCCTGTCCAGTGTCCCCAGCCAAGTTTTGGATCAGCTCTCGGGTGCTTCTGCCGCCACCATTCACACTCTGCACTTTCTAACTGTCCCGTTGGCGGATGAAGGAGGAGGGGGGGGGGGGCGAACTTCCGAGGGACGGTGCCTCTGCGCAGTCTTCCGGAAGTGGGGAAGGCTACCTGTCAAAAACAGGTACCCATTCCCCCCTCCCCCTAAAAGGTGTCAAATGTGGCACTGGATGGGGGGGAGGAAGCAGAAAAAGGGAGGTTCCACTTTTGGGTGGAACTCTATTTTAACTGCCACTTTTGCTGGACAGTTTGGTCTTGTTAAAACCTTCATGACCAGGCCATTTTTTTTTCTATTCAGCTCTGCGCTACTTTAAGTGGTAATTGCACGGTCATACAATGCTGTACCCAAACTAAGACTATTAAAAACATATCCAATACATAAAAATAAAAAATAAAAATATCAAATTTCTTCATAAATGTTGTCCAAAATGTATTCTACTACATGTCTTTGGTAAAAAAACAAACAAACAAATTCTCAAAAGGTTTATATTGATTGGTTTGCATGATAAATATGCGAATTGTAGCGTCCACAAACTATAGTGTGGATCAGGGTGCCCAACCAGTGGCCTGTGAAGCCCTCTGATGTGGCTCGTGACCTCCTGCCCTGGGATGGTTGGTTGGCAAGCCCAGATAGTGGGTTGCCGGCCTGCCATCCCAGAGCATCAGTGTTGTGAATAAAAGCCGGCTGTGGAGGAAGCAAGCAGCTGCGGAGCAGAGCCACATAAGCTGATGCTTCCTGTGCATCACCCGCTCCTGTCATAGGTGGAGTAATACCAAATGCACTCCGGCGATATCTAAATGGAAGGCTGTTAATAAAGGTACGTTTATTACTAAAATGACAGTGTGTATATATGGGCATATCTGTTCTGCAGTGATTACTGGACTGCTTTCAAACTGATCCCCTAGTACAGCACAGTGCACCTACACTGAGCCAGAGACTTCTGTTATAACCTGCGGGTTTAGTGAGCTTTCAGCAGTGAGCAATGAGTGAGCAGACTATCCTATATATCATTTAGTATTTTATCCATAGTTCCAATTTATGTCTTGATGATGGCACATCCTGTAACAGTCAGTCCATCCTTAGACACCAGACCTTTTTATGCCTCTGGTCCTTCTTTATTCCTTTTAAAGTGTTACTAAACCCACAACCGTAAAATCTGTCTGTATTTGCAGTACAACATGCTTGTTATACTCACTGTAAAACCTAAGGGGTTAATGCTGCACATTGTGTAAAAAAAGGCTGTTTAATCCTGTCTTCTTTGATCCTCCCCTTCTTCCAGTGTCCCCAATCCATCTCCTAATGGTACAGAGCCTTGAAGGCACTTTGCACATGCTCAGTTTGGTGTGCATTGCTGGAGAGTTTTTTTTAACCACTTAAGGACCGAGCTCTTTTTTAGATGTGGTGTTTACAAGTTAAAACAAGTTTTTTTTCCTAGAAAATTACTTAAAACCCCCAAAAATTATACATTTTTTTTCTAACACCCTAGAGAATAAAATGGCGATCATTGCAATACTTTTTGTCACACCGTATTTGCGCAGCGGTCTTACAATTTTTTCGAAAAAATACACTTTTTTTTAATTAAAAAATAAGACAACAGTAAAGTTGGCCCAATTTTTTTTAATATTGTCAAAGATAATGTTACACCGAGTAAATTGATACCCAACATGTCACGCTTCAAAATTGTGCCCGCTCGTGGAATGGCGACAAACTTTTACCCTTAAAAATCTCCATAGGCGACGTTTAAAAAATTCTACAGGTTGCATGTTTTGAGTTACAGAGGAGGTCCAGGGCTAGAATTATTGCTCTCACTCTACTGAACGCGGCGATACCTCACATGTGTGGTTTGAACACCGTTTTCCTATGCGGGCGCTGCTCACATATGCATTCGCTTCTGCGCGCGAGCTCGTGGGGACGGGGCACTTTTAAAAAAAACTTTTTACTTTATTATTTATTTTTACACTGTTTTTAAAAAATAAAATAAAATATTGGGTCACTTTTATTCCTATTACAAGGAATGTAAACATCCCTTGTAATAGAAAAAAGCATGACAGCTCCTCTTAATAATGAGATCTGGGGTCAAAAAGACCTTAGATCTCATATTTAGACTTAAATGCAATAAAACAAACAAAAAAAAAATTCATTTGAAAAAAACGTCCCTTTAAGAACTATGGTGGGTAGGGGCCATCTTCCCCTCACTCGTATCCATACCCAGCACGAGAGAGGACCCGATCGCCTCCGCCACTACTGGTAACGGTGATCTTGCGGTGAATCTGGACCGCCGTCTGAAGACGAGGATATCTGGGTTATGGCAGCTAGCTGCAGCTATAACAGAGATATATTATCCCGCTTCAAAGTGCTGATGTATATAGTCGCGCGGCGGTCCGGAAGTGGTTAAATGTATTTATTTTTGGGAGGGTGCATGTGATCTGCACAGGGCCAATCAGCACTGTCCAAACAGAGGGTAAGGGCTCATGCAGCCTCATAGGACAGTCAGAGCAGAATAAAAACTCCTCCTACAAGCTTTAACCAGTGCATGGCTGGACACTGATAAGTCACAAGACCGCTATATACTGCTGATGAGAAAGGGTATTTCGTAGAGATGCACCAAACTTTAGGCGGCCGACACACATTTTCTGCATTTTGCCAACAGAGAAAAAGGTGCCGATAATGGTGCCAAAAACGCATGCGATTATACCACGATTTTGCCATGCTAATGGTGTGTAGATATACTGTAGCCATTAAAAATGGTTGGCCTACATGAGGGATATGCAATTAGCGGACCTCCAGCTGTTGCAAAACTACAAGTCCCATCATGCCTCTGCCTCTGGGTGTCATGCTTGTGGTTGTCAGAGTCTTGCTATGCCTCATGGGACCTGTAGTTCTGCAACAGCTGGAGGTCCGCTAATTGCATATCCCTGATCTACATGATAAACATTTTATAATGCAATCACGTGACTCGAAAACAATCAAATATGTAAGAGGGGTGTGTTATTGATGCGTTCTTGTTTTCAATGCATTTCAACAGGGAGCAAAACGCAGTAAGCAAGATTTTTAACGCCGCAACGGACCAGTGTGAAGACATGCATAGAATTTTTAAAGGCATGCATTTTTCTTGAGCTTTTTTTTGTGCTAAAGGTACTGATAATGGCAGACAATAAATTCATATTCATTTAAATTCATGATATTAAATAAAAAGTTGAATATAATACAATTATATATAATTATATATATATATATATATATATATTTTTTTTTAAACTGTCGTTTTCGGTTTAGGCACCAAAATTTCCATTCGGTGCACCTCCTGTTTAGTTTTGTTTACTAAAATAATTGCATTTCCATGTTCTGTGTACCGTGGGAGACCAGATATATTGAATGCAGACTCCTGGGATTAGTAACACTTTAATTCCATTTAATTTTCTTTCTGCTTATATGTTCGCATTGTCTTGATAAAGAAAAGAAAAAAAACATTCTTTCGACCGCACATCTCAATAAGGCCTAATGCCGCCTACAGACTATCGGAATTTCCAACAACAAAACCGTGTTTTTTTTCCAACGGGTGTTGGCTCAAACTTGTCTTGCATACACACGGTCGCACAAATGTTCCCCGGAAATTCCGATCGTCAAGAACGCGGTGATGTACAACACTGACGAGCCAAGAAAAATGAAGTACAACGATTCCGAGCATGCGTCGAATTGATTCCGAGCATGCATAGGATTTTTGTGCGTCGGAATTGGATACACACGGTCGGAATTTCCGACAAGAACTTTTGAATAGAGAACCAGCTCTCAATCATTTGTCGGAAATTCCGACAGCAAATGTCCGATGGAGCCTACACACGGGTGTAATTTCCGACCAAAAGCTCACATCGAACATTTGTTGTCGGAAATTCCCATCGTGTGTACGCGGCATAAGCGAGAGAGAGAGAGTAAAAAGCTGGCCATACACAATTATTTATTTATTACAGGTACTTCTATAGCACCGTTAATTTACACCACGCTCTACATATATAGTACATCAGTAGAATTTTGTTTGAAAATTTTCATGTTTGGAATGTTCAATTTTCTAATTGTTAGTGGGATCAAATCCGCCTTTGCTATTCCTAAGAAAGGTCCTGGGTGGGGCGGGGAGGGTGGTAGGCATAGGTGTGCGCAGCCTATTGCATTAGGGTGTGCACCCCAAAGCTCAAACACACATGCATACATACACACACTATAAATGTAAAAATGTTGTAGGGCAGTGGGCGGTGTCAGTAGAGCAGTGGTAGTTTTTAGACATGTGCGGTTCGTTTGGTTCCGAATTAAAATTCGGACAAATTTTTGTTATTTGGAAATTCGTATGTATCCGAATTTCCGAAATGGAATGGTACCGAATTTAAACGAATCTGAAATAACAAAATTCGAATTTAAATTGTTTTCGAATAGTTTTCGAATTCGAATCGTTTTCAAATTTCAAAGAGGATAAAATAGAATAGAAAAATATGTATATGTTTTTTTTTTCTATTCTATTCCTTTTATTTTCTATATTTTTTCTATATTTTTGGAAATTGGAAAATTATTTGAATCGAAAACTATTCTAAATTGATTTGAAAATGAGTAAACGAAACTAATCCCGAAAACAAATGAAACTAATTAAACAAATTTTGTGTAAATAACGAATCGAAACAAAACACAATTTTTTTTTTGTATTTTTTTTTGTATTTTTTTACAATTTCATTTGGGTGAAATATCAGCAGGGTGAATCTGCACTGCATAGCATGATTAGGGTGTGCCCAGGCACACCTGGCACACCCCCTGCGCATGCCTATGGTGGTAGGAGAGGGTATCATATTATTCTGGGGTGGGTTCTTTTTTTTTCTTTTTTTTTTTTCTTCTTCTTCTTTCTTTCTTTCTTTTTCCTTCTTTTCTTAATAACTTTGTTTTGTTTTTTTTTGCTGGGGAGGAGAACCAGGGGTTATCCCTGGTTAAGGAAAATGTAATTGTAATAAGAGTAGGAAGTATCACAGGGTTGTATTAGAATTATGAGGAAGCATGAGTAAATTATGAGTTTAGGTTTTAAGATAATACAACTGTGTGAGATATGTGGTAGTAATTGATAATGTTGAAGAAAATATTGGAAGTCGGAGGTGTTGATGTACGTATGTATATTACTATTGCTGTGAAAAAATAAAGAATTTATAAAAAAAAAAAAAAAAAAATCCGCCTTTGCTTTCAACGGTAGTGATGAGAAAATTTGAAGGAACACAATAGATGTTTTTTTTTTTTTTTTTTGAATGACTGAATTTTAACAGTGTCTACACTTTTCATTCAGGAAATTCCATTTATTCCAAAACAAAGTGTTTAAAACGAGTTACACTTCCAAACAACATTCAAGTCCTTTTCAACAACAATATTGAATGTACTGATTAGGTTTTTCGTACAAATGTTCTACCCAGGTATGGGCAGCTTTAATTAGCTGTCAGTTGTACAGTGCGGACTTCCGTTGTATTGATGATATCAGACGGTGTACTGCCCGTGGAGTAGATTGCCGGCACAATGTTAGATTGCATTCTCTTTGGCATAGAGAAGAGGAGCCAGATTCGTCTGTTCTGCTTCCCTGGCCAGCTGTGCCCCACTTTCTCTTCACCAGTCATCTGCCTTCTCCACTGAGGTGTCATTGCAGATTTTACCTAGTTGCTTTGACCTTCCAGCAGTCCCTCAAAGTGCTTGACCTGCAGCAGTTAGCTGTCAGCACAGGATGCCAGCCGTATTGTTCTGAATCTAACAATACTCCCAGGATTTCCTCTAATAGCTGCTCTCGTCTGGATGGATGGGAGTGTGTGTGTGTGTGCTGGGAAGAGCCGCTTGCTACACTGTACTGCATGCATTCATGATCTCTGAAGTTGCTGGAGTGAATAGCTGAAGCCTGGTCAGCTGACGCCCCCCTCTCCAATCAGATAAACCGTGATGTAAGTGTTTAGCAGCTGCTAGGATCTGAATTAGCGTGGAGAAGTCTAAGGTACACTGTACTCTACACAGCATGGCTAGGATCCTCTGGATGGAATAGGAGGACATCTGTGCAGAGCAATGGATGAGTCCAGCATCCTTCGAAGGAGAGGTCTTCAGGTACGTACCGGTCACATTCCCATTCATTCCTTTGACTTTTAAAGTTGCTGCTGGCTTGTGTTCAGTGTGTTTTTTGCTCGCTGGCAGAATGAGAGATGGAATTTGTACTTTGGCAGTCTGTGTGCTTTACATTGCAATGAGCACTTCGGTTTTACAGCTCTGAGATTTGCAGTATCTATCATGCCGATGTTAAAGTCTGACTTCTGTGTAATCCATGCATAGGAAGAAAACTCTGTGACAAACTATACCACTACTTGTTGTTCTATATATTGCCTATTGCTTTTATTATGTTACAAAGCAGCGTCTTACTCAATAGTTATTTTGAAAAGTGTAGGCGCACCGATTTTATGTTGCAAGCTGGCTGACTTGTTAATTTTTATTTTTTATTTTTAGAAGTTGTAGGTGTTTGCCTTAATCTGGTGTAACGTAATAATAATTTATCACATAGAAAAGAGGAGGCGATGAGATGAATCTCATGATATGGGGAGTCTGGCTCGTATATCGAAATAGAACAAGTACAATACAGATCATAATCTTCTTTTTTAAAGCCGTTAACGCTTGTTCTTGTAAACACTCATTTGTCTGGTAAAGCAGCCAAAAACATTGGAACGGGAGCAGTGTGCCTTCTAGAATTTTAAGTGTGAATCCAATTTTGTCATTCTTCTCCAGTGGTCAGTCTTTGCCTTGGACCTCCTTTTTTTATTTTTGTTTTGTTCTTCTTAGCCAACCTTTTTATTATTGCTACTTGTAAGATATGGAACGTCCAAGACGTGTCGTAGATTTGAATTGCAGAGAAAAGTGGAGTTTGATCTGTTTACGAAGTGAAGTTTGAATGAGCGGACTTCCTTCTGCAGCACAATGAACATGTGTTCCTGTTAAGACGTGTCTTCAATTGTAAGAGACTTCCGAAAACAAAACGCATCTCTTCTCTGTGGAGTGTCACACAATGCAGAATCCCGATCGTTCTGCAAGGGAGGAAACAATGGCACTTTGTCCGGGGAAAACAGCCGAGTTCAGAATTTCTCATGCCGCTGGAAGTTTTCATTTTGTTGTGTCAACAATTTTCAGAAATGGTGCGGTGATTGAGGCTGAGATGTGGAGTTGGCTGACAGATGTGACTTAAGGCATTTAAACACTTGGATGATGTCATGGCTTGAAGCTAAATTGTTAGCATGTTTGTGCACCAGGAATGTGGTCTATGAATGTAATGTTCCCCTAGTCAATGTAATAACCCTCAAGGAGCTTTCTTGCAGTGTATGTGGCTGGAATGTTCAGGCCAATTCCCTATATAATGCTTTGAGACAATGTTGGTGTGATGTTACCATCAATTATCCAGATGAAAATGGTGAAACTGGGGACAGCCCATGTTTAAAAAAATAAAATAAAAATGATTGCACTTTTTATGTTATTGATATTTATACACATCTTCCTCTTGGCAGCAGCACTGTGACACCCATCTGACCCCCACCCCTTATTGGTGACCCCAGTGGTTTAGGAGCCCCAGGTTCAGATGCAGCCCTCTGCAGTGACACCTAACGGCAGCAGCATAATCCACATCTATGTTTTTACTCTTGGGGAATTGATGTACTCTTTGGATGTATTGAGCTAAGTTGGTGTGTGTTTTGTTTTTTGTTTTTTTGTTTTTTTGGTTTGTTTTTTTAACAACAATGTACCATTGATATTATATTTGTTACAATTGATACTTTTATATTTTCATATTTTAGAAAAAGATTTTGAACCTGAATGTTTGCACCCCTGAAGAAGTGATAAGTCTCGAAACGCGCTGAGAATTGCTACATCATGTTATAGGTTATGTGATGTTGTCCAGCACCTCTATTTGGTCCTGATCATTTGGTCGCTCTTCTACATGTATTTTTTTACTGTGAATAATGTTTTATACCATTTCTAAACAAACCAACTTTTGGAACTAATACAATAAGACTTTTTGGACACGTTGCTGCTTAAAAGTCCCCACACTCAGAGGGCACTGTTTTGTCTATATGAGTAATTTGGGATGATTGCGGCTTCAGATTTCCCTACTCCACTACATGTTTAAACATATGCTCTTTGGGCAATTGGGTACTGCTGCTTGTTGAAATTTCATAAGGTGCTGGTTTTAAAGTGTTTGTATAGTATTTTTTTTTTTTTAAATGACAAACATGATATACTTGCCTCCTCTTCTCAGGTACCACCCCAGTGCTCCTGGCTCCTCCTCTTTTCAGTGTGCCACTTCCTATAATGGCACATCTGCGAAGGCTCATTTCAGAGCCACATTTCCTGCGTTTATAGACAGACCGCGGGGCTCAGCCCCGCCCCCTCATCACAGGATTAAACTGAGAGAAGCAGAAGCCAATGGGGCCTGCTGCCTCAGCAAAGACCGTGAGAGGCTTTTTCTACCTCTAAAACCCAAGTTGTCCACCCTTACCGTTATCTTGCTGCTATCATATGAGTGCCTTGGGAGCTTACTTGGCCCTCTGAGTAAGTTTAAACTTGCATTGGAATTCTGGAGACTCTGGCAGTGGAATCAGGCTGGCCATAGACAGAGCACATTTCTTTCCTGCAACCACGAGGGATGGTGGGGGTGGGGGGAACCCATCCCTGCCGGGAGAACACAGTGATTATTGCTATGGCTAGAACAACTGCTAGCGATATTCGCATGTAAAATTTGTCAGGGACTTGTACAGCCTGCCCATACTTGGTTTTGAATCTTGGCTGGTTCCTGCCTGACTTTAATAAGGTAAAAGGTTTAATCACCAACTGACCACCTATCTCTCTTTGAATCTTTGTATGCAAGATCTCGGCTTCAGACCAACTTTGAGATAGATTGGGTAAGAATGAGGCCTTAAGCAAGGTGACTGCTTTGGCACTCCCTCTGATCATTGACGTGGGGGAACTGCAAATGGCACAAAGGAGCCACCCCATTTGCATTGTACTGGCATATTCAGCTGTATCAGATGCCAGCTAATTACGATTGCATCTTGCCTTGTGAACTGACAGGTAGAAGCAGTTTTGTCCAGCTGTGCCGCCACCCCCCTTGTTTATTGCAGTAGTATAAAGGTCAATGTATGAATGTACACTGGTTTGATCTGTTGCATTAACAAATGGAATTAAACACACATTGTGTTAGAGCAGCCCATTAATTTGCTTGGGTTGCCAACGCACCAAAATGGACCAAAAATAAGATATGCACAATTTTTTTTAGATGCAGCACACCATAACTTACTAGCACATTAGCATGTGGTGTGCTGCTGAAAGGTCTGAGGTTTATTTTCTTAGTGCATTGGGATGCCATTGAAGCTGAATAGCAGTACAAGGCTCTAACGCATCTATGCACACAACTGAGATGTGAATGATCCCCAAAGTTTGTAGTTGGGTCCCCTGGATGGTTACCGGATCCTAGATTTCTCTCTAGGTTGCCCTGTGAATGACCCGGCTATAGCTTTCCTCTTCAGATCATTTTACATGCAGCAGGAAGATATCAACACTTTATTTAGGAGTAAGAATCTGCAATGTTTAGGCAACTAATAATTAGGTGTTGGTATACAGCAGCTGACATTTGTGCACAAAGTCCTAGCGCTGGTGAAGTGTGGTGATAGGAATACGCGGTGGGTGAAGTAGTTGGTACAGGTCTAGTCCTGGTAAACAGCTGAAATTTGCTCTACAAACCCAGAGACATAACAAGTAATGGGTGGTTTAGCCCACCATAGATTGACCATTCTTATTTTGTGATTGACTTTTTAATTTTAACCAAACACTAATCCAACCTTTTTTAAAGTTTAATAAAAAAAAAAAAAAAAAAATAATAATTTTGGTAAGTAGCTGCCAAAACAGCAGAAAGGCTGCATGCACACCTGAGCGTGTAGCGTCTTAGAGTGCTTTTTCGCCATTTTTTCATGTGTTTTTAGGTGCAATTTTGTATGCAGCATTTTTGGGTTTTGGCATTTTTTTAGGTTAGGATTAGGAGTTGGGGTTAGGGTTATTTATTTTTATTTATTTTTTATTTTATTTATTATACAAATTAAAATGAATAAATGTAAAATAAATACACATGTAGCGGGTATGTACTTTTCCGGGTGTAAATTTGAACTTGGCAGAGACATCAGTGGTGTGTAATTCCCTGCAGCCCAGTGGGTGGCGCTGTCGCCCTGGGCTGGGCTTGAATCATTGCTGTGCCTCCTTTTTGTCCTCCCTCGGCAGTGGTATGGTGGGGCGGGGAACCCGCCGTGCTTGCTGGGAGAGGGTATAACGGGGCCGGCCATCTTTGTCACTGGGTCGGAGTCCCAAGCACCTTCAGCTTGTGGACGGTGGTTCGTGTCGGTCCTCTGGGTGGCTTAGGCCTAGAGGACAATCGGAGGTCGTGTTCCATCCCAGGCACCTTTAGCCTGGGGTGAGGTACTCGGATGGAGGTCCGGAGCTCAGTGTCTAACACTGAGTTCCGCGAGGGAAGGAGATCCTAGGGAACCCCGGGAGTGGGTACCCGAATCCGGAAGGCGCAATAGACCGGGGGGAGCTCCTCACTTGAAGACCCGGTGCAGCATATTGCCGGTGACAGGTGAGCCTCTCGTCGGAGACCGCCTGGAAGGAAATCCCCCCTCGTTTGGAGACCGTAACCCACTTTCAGGAAGGAAAGTGGAGAACTACATTGTGTCTGGGCCTATTCGCATCCACACCTCCTTTTCTGTTCTGTTTCTACCAAGGGAGTTCAACTGATTGTGTTCATTCGAGAAGAATAAAGGAGTGTTGAACTTTTATGGTGTGGAGCTCATTTCCTGACAAACATTGTTCAAGGTGACTCTTGGAGGGACGATCCAGGTGCACAACACTGACCCGAAGGTAATACAAGAACGTTGCTTATACTACACTGACACATGTGGTGGAAGCCAGGCGTGGGGTCCCTGCTCCCTCCCCTCTAAGATACCCCTAGACAAGAGAAAGACGAGACGAGAGAAAGAGGGGAGTGAGGAGGCCGCTACACACAAATAAATAAAAAATAAGTTCAATAAATGAATACTAGTTAATAAGAAAAAAAATAACCCTCAACTTTAACCTAGTGTGAGGGGTTGTTTGTCGACGCTTCCCGCGTTTCCGCCTACACCTACATTCTACCGTCTCCAGGGGAGGGGGGAGGTACCTTCACATCACTGGGTGATTCTCGTGTTGCCGCCCATTACCTACATTCTATTGAGCGAAGGAAGAGGCACTCAGACTTAACTGGGTGATTTCTCCCTCGACGCCCTTTCCCTACACACTGGCATCTCCACAGACGTTGACGCTGGCTCAGTGTCCCCGCCCGCAGCACGCACCTGTGTGAATTGATTTACATCATCTCACACAGTATAAATAACCTTCCTAGCAGCAACACCCCACTGCCACTGCTTAAAAATCTCTCCACAGCCGATCGTTTGAGACAGGTAAATATCAATCTATCAGACGCTACTATTCCCATAGACTCGATCTTTGCCACTTGGCATATGATCATTGCCTACATAGACATGTGTATATATTTGTGTTGGGTTTGTCTTGCAACCAAACACAATGAAGGGGTATAGACAGACAGATGATGTTACTTACATTTCAATTTTCTTTTTATTATTATCAAAATACCCTCCCCTGCTTTGTAAGACCTTTCACCTGTTTATCTGTGAGGGCTTAGACAGGGGTGGTTTTCATCTCTGCGACTATATTAAACGGGAATTCGTCTGTGTGGCTTGGTAATGCCATGTGGGTCTACATGATCACTAACACTGCCATACATGTGGTCCATGTTATCCATATTCACAGAACCTTGTTTGTACAGTGTGAATATGGATACTTTCCTTTTTCATTGCACCACATTCGATCTAGAAGGTGCAACAGTGTAATTGTATTTGTGTAGAGAGTTAGGGGGGGTAAAAACATATTGACATCATTTCATATATCTGTCTTCATAGACACGCCTCAGGTATTTCTTTGATATTGGCGGATGGTTGGACCTTACCAGCATCGAATGACCACAAAGTCAAAAAGCAATCGCTATTCAAGTGATCACGTGTGTGTGAGATCTAAATTCCACACCTGTAGGGCTTTTCCACAAACCGGCTGGAGAGGGGAAAAGAACTGAAGATATCTATCCAATTATAGGACCACTATGAGACCGGGTATAGATTAGACTTCATCTTTTTTCCTGCTCAAAAACGTATGAGTGTGGTACATTTCATTTGCAGTATTGGCTAATTGGTGAGCGACTCCCTTTTCTGTCCCCAACGATGTTCATTCCTGACCTTTGTTTGCATGCTCAACTCATTTCTTGTGTTCTGTAAGGCCACTTTCACGCGAGGCGTCGGCGGTAAAGCGGCGCTATTTTTAACACCGCTTTACCGTCATTTTTGTGGAGGTTTTCAGCAGCTAGCATGATGCTTTTAACCCCCGCTAGTGGCCGAAAAAAGGGTTAAAACCACCCGCAAAGTGCCTCTGCAGCGGTGCTTTGCCGGCGGTTCTGCCGCACTGCACATTAATTTAAATGGGCACACGGCTCCAAAGATGCTGCTTGCAGGAGTTTTCTTTGTCCTGCCAGCGCATCGCCTCAGTGTGAAAGCCCTCGGGCTTTCACACTGAGAATGCAGGGGTGCCGTTTTTCAGGCGCTTTACAGACGCTAATTTTAGCCCAAAAGTGTCTGAAAGATGCCCCAGTGTGAAAGGGGTCTTATAGATTGCCTTCTATATTAAGGTGACCAGATTTTTAAAATGAAATCCGGGGACATATTTTTTTTTTTACTAGTAATGACGGCAATCAGCGACTCTCTGCCCGTCACCTCCGCCGCCCACCTCACAGCCTGTCAAGTCTTACTCTCCAGGCCCCGGCTACTACTGGGTGGGGAGCGGAGGAAGATCACTCTGCCAGGGAAGGCAAGGAGATAATCTGGCAGGCGGCTGGCTGGGACTTGAGCCAAGGCAGAAGAACATGCGAGCGAAGCTGAATGGGCATGCACCCGAAACTGAAGAAATATTCCCTCCGCTCCGACCAGCACATGATCATCAGAAAGGGGCACATGTAATGAAAAAAAACACACCCCTAAGCTAGTAGGAGTGGCGGAGCGGGGGGGTGGTGTAATTCAGAATTTTTTTTTTTAATTCTGCACTGACCGTCTTTGAAATTGCCCCAGCCCCTGTTCAAATCCAATCGGGGGACAAAACTGGGGACAGACTTGGTCCGGGGACTGTCCCCTGAAACCGGGGATGTCTGGTCACCCTATTCTATATTGATCTCCTTTAAAGAATTCACCCTGATGAAGGGATTGTTATCCTGAAATGCATAGAGCTTAAGAACAAGGAGACACACATCTGTGAACTGTATAAAATGCTTTGTTTTTAAGGCCCCTTTCACACTGGCATGTTTTTCAGGCGGTTTTAGCGCTAATAATAGCGCTGTTATACCGCCTGAAAAAATCGTGCCCTGCAGTCTTCAGTGTGAAAGCCCGAGGGCTTTCACATTGAAGCGGTGCGCTAGCAGGACCGCTCCAAAAGTCCTGCTAGCCGCATCTTTACAGAGGTGAAGGAGCGGTGTGTTCACCGCTCCTTTACCGTGGCTGCCCATTGAAATCAATGGGACACTGTGGTAATACCGCCCGCAAACCGCGGCAATAGCCACGGTTTGCGGGCGGTATTAACCCTTTTTCGGCCGCTAGCGGGGGTTAAATTCACCCCGCTAGCGGCCGCATACCGCGGTAATAACGACGGTATAGCGGCGCTGAAAATCGCGCCGCTATACCGCCACCGCACCTGCCCGCCCCAGTGTGAAAGGGGCCTTACTGTTCCTTTTGTATACTTTGTGGTGAAATGTGTTCCCATAAGATTTTAATAATTTTTTTCTAATAAATTCATGTAATAATTTTTCTAAATAATTTTGTGATTGTTTTTGTAAGTTGCCCTAAAAGCCCCACACCCATGGGGGGTATTTTATCTTGAATAATCTACTTATTTGGGGTGTTGGCAACTATCTAGTGGTTTCAGTTGAAACTCCCTTTTCTATAACTTTAACCCATACCCCTTAAAAAAATAACTAAACACCCGAAACACAAAATAAATCATTATTATTATTATTAATGTATTTTTTTGTTTGAGTTTGGGTGTTTATTATTTTATTATTAATAATAATATATTTAATATTATTTAAGGTTAATTATTTAATGTATTATTACATATTTATTTTACTTATTTATGATGATTGTTAGTTATTTATGTATGAATTCTACATTTATTTATTCATATTTTATTTTTAATTTTTTTTTCAATTTGAGCAGAAAATTGCGCAAAAACGCACGAATGCGCACAAAACCGTACGAATAAAAACATGCAAATCTGCCCGATTTGAGCTACAAAAAAAGGCTCCAGAACTTTTTTGAGCTTCATGCGTTTGGCTTCAGGCGACAGAGTGGAGATGTCAACCATCTCTATAGAGAAAAATAGATTTTTTCCCACCTCCAGCATTTTGGAGCTAAAAGCTCAGGTATGAATGCAGCCTAAACACTGTGATTTGGTTCCTGTACACTTCTATGTCATCATGGCTGTCCAGTGACGGGCACATAAAGTGACATGTGACCCTGTAGAAGGAAAAATTCTCTGGTGCTGTTGGGAAGCAAGTAGTGTATGCTGACCTTATTTACAAAGCATTTTTGGCTCAAAACATCAACATGTTCCTGTATCCACTTGCTGTATTTTTTGCTGGAAAGTTACTTAGAATCCTTAAGCATATATACAGTGGGGCAAAAAAGTATTTGGTCAGCCACCAATTGTGCAAGTTCTCCTACTTAAAAAGATGAGAGAGGCCTGTAAGGCCCCTTTCACACTGAGGCGTTTTTACCGCGTTTTCGTGCTAAAAATAGCGCTGTAATAACACCTGAAATAATCCTGCCCCAGCATTCTCAATGTGAAAGCCCTGAGGGCTTTCACACTGAAGCGTTATGCTGGCTGGGCGTTGGAAAAAATCCTGCAAACCGCTTTTTTAGAGAAACTTTAGGGCGCATAAAATAGCGCTGTAAAAATGCCTATCCCCATTGAAATGAATGGGAACCACGGTAAAAACGCGGTAAAATCGAGGTACAAAATCCCATATTTTTTTTGCGTTTTTTCAACACCTCAGTGTGAAAGGGGCCTAATTGTCATCATAGATATACCTCAACTATGACAGACAAAATGTGGAAACAAATCCAGACAATCACATTGTCTGATTTGGAAAGAATTTATTTGCAAATTATGGTGGAAAATAAGTATTTGGTCAATATCAAAAGTTCATCTCAATACTTTGTTATATATCCTTTGTTGGCAATGACAGAGGTCAAAGGTTTTCTGTAAGTCTTCACAAGGTTGTCACACACTGTTGCTGGTATGTTGGCCCATTCCTCCATGCAGATCTCCTCTAGAGCAGTGATGTTTTGGGGCTGTCGCTGGGCAACACGGACTTTCAACTCCCTCCAAAGGTTTTCTATGGGGTTGAGATCTGGAGACTGGCTAGTGCACTCCTTTGTTGCCCGGGCGGTGTGTTTGGGATCATTGTCATGATGAAAGACCCATCCACATTTCATCTTCAATGCCCTTGCTGATGGGAGGAGGTTTGCACTCAAAATCTCAGGATACATGGCCCCATTCATTCTTTCATGTACACGGATCAGTCGTCCTGTTCCCTTTGCAGAGAAACAGCCCCAAAGCATGATGTTGCCACCCCCATGCTTCACAGTAGGTATGGTGTTCTTTGGTTGCAACTCAGCATTCTCTCTCCTCCAAACACGAGTTGTGTTTCTACCAAACAGTTCTACTTTGGTTTCATCTGACCATATGACATTCTCCCAATCCTCTTCTGGATCATCCAAATGCTTTCTAGCAAACCTCAGACGGGCCCGGACATGTACTGGCTTAAGCAGGGGGACACGTCTGACACTGCAGGATCTGAGTCCCTGGCGGCGTAGTGTGTTACTGATGGTAGCCTTTGTTACGTTGGTCCCAACTCTCTGCAGGTCATTCACTAGGTCCCCCCGTGTGGTTCTGGGATTTTTGCTCACCGTTCTTGTGATCATTTTGACCCCACGGGGTGAGATCTTGCGTGGAGCCCCAGATCGAGGGAGATTATCAGTGGTCTTGAATGTCTTCCATTTTCTAATTATTGATCCCACAGTTGATTTCTTCACACCAAGCTGCTTGCCTATTGCAGATTCAGTCTTCCCAGCCTAGTGCAGGTCTACCATTTTGTTTCTGGTGTCCTTTGACAGCTCTTTGGTCTTAACCATAGTGGAGTTTGGAGTGTGACTGTTTGAGGTTGTGGACAGGTGTCTTTTATACTGATAAGTTCAACCAGGTGCCAATTATACAGGTAATGAGTGGAGAACAGAGGAGCCTCTTAAGGCTGGGTTCACACTAGTGCGACACGACATCTGTCCTACTTTGGATCCGACTTTGCCCTGCGTCATGAAGCCGACATATGTCCGACTTTCAATGAACGGGGATCCGACTTGGATCCCCGCCAATATCAGGCACTGTGTTTGGTATGAATCTTGAGGGGGAACTCCAGGCCAAATTTTAAATAAAAAAACGGCGTGGGTTCCCCTCCAGAGGCATACCAGGCCCTTGGGTCTGGTCTGGATTTGAACGGGCGCCCCTACGCCGAAAAACGGCGTGGGGGTCCCCCCAAAATCCAAACCAGACCCTTATCTGAGCACACAACCTGGCAGGCCGCAGGGGAAGGGGGGGGACGAGAGAGCGGCCCCCCTCCCTCCTGAACCATACCAGGCCGCATGCCCTCAACATGGGGGGTTTGGTGCTCTGGGGCAGGGGGGCGACCTGCGGCCCCCCCCACCCCAGAGCACCCTGCCCCCATGTTGATGAGGACAGGGCCTCTTCCCGACAACCCTGGCCGTTGGTTGTCGGGGTCTGCGGGCGGGGGGCTCATCGGAATCCGGGAGCCCCCCCCTTGATAAGGGGGCCCCCAGATCCCGGCTCCCCCACCCTATGTGAATGAGTATGGGGTACATCGTACCCCTACCCATTCACCTGGTGGAAAAAAATTGCAATAAAAAAACCACACAGCTTTTTAAAGTATTTTATTGCACAGCTCCGGGGTTCTTCTTCCGACTTCGGGGGTCTCTGGTGTCGTCGCTGCGCTCTCCAGTTCTTTCTTCCGCCGGGCCTCCGCTAACTTCTTTTTAGCTCTTTTGCTAATGGAGGCCCGGTCTTCTGCGTCTTCTCGTCCGGCTCTCTGTTGTCCTTCTGCCGGCCCCTCCACTAACTTCTTGGTAGCTCTTTCGTTAGTGGAGGGGCGCGGTCTTCCCGTCGTCGCTGTCTTCTTCCCTCTTCTCCTCCTCGATGTTGACGCGTCGCTTCCTCCCGCTGTAATACTGGCTCTCCGCTCCGCATTAATATAGGCTTCCCATGACGTCACAGTCACATGTGACGTCATGGGAAGCCTATATTAATGCGGAGCGGAGCGGAGAGCCAGTATTACAGCGGGAGGAAGCGACGCGTCAACATCGAGGAGGAGAAGAGGGAAGAAGACGCCGACTGCGACGACGGGAAGACCGGCCCCTCCACTAGCGAAAGAGCTACCAAGAAGTTAGTGGAGGGGCCGGCAGGACAACGGAGAGCCGGACGAGAAGACGGAGAAGTCCGGGCCTCCGTTAGCAAAAGAGCTAAAAAGAAGTTAGCGGAGGCCCGGCGGAAGAAAGAACCGGAGAGCGCGGCGACGACACCGGAGACCCCCGAAGTCGGAAGAAGACCCCCGGAGCTGTGCAATAAAATACTTTAAAAAGCTGTGTGGTTTTTTTATTGCAATTTTTTTCCACCAGGTGAATGGGTAGGGGTACGATGTACCCCATACTCATTCACATAGGGTGGGGGGGCCGGGATCCGGGGGCCCCCGGATTCCGATAAGCCCCCCGCCCGCAGACCCCGACAACCAACGGCCAGGGTTGTCGGGAAGAGGCCCTGTCCTCATCAACATGGGGGCAGGGTGCTCTGGGGTGGGGGGGCCGCAGGTCGCCCCAGAGCACCAAACCCCCCATGTTGAGGGCATGCGGCCTGGTACGGTTCAGGAGGGAGGGGGGCCGCTCTCTCGTCCCCCCCTCTTCCCCTGCGGCCGGCCAGGTTGTGTGCTCGGATAAGGGTCTGGTGTGGATTTTGGGGGGACCCCCCACGCCGTTTTTTCGGCGTAGGGGTGCCCGTTCAAATCCAGACCAGACCCAAGGGCCTGGTATGCTCCTGGAGGGGGGGGAACCCATGCCGGTTTTTTATTTAAAATTTGGCCTGGAGTTCCCCCTCAAGAGCAGTACAGCACAAGTCGCATGCCAAAGTCGGATCATGCAAGACTGCGGTCCGACTTTGATCCGACTTCAATGATAGTCAATGGGCTGAAGTCGGATCAAAGTCGGACCAAAGTAGTACAGGGAGCATTCTCAAAGTCGGACCGACGTGTCGGACCAGTTAAGACGGCTCCCATAGGGAAACATTGATTTTCACACGTCATGCGACATGAGCTCCCAATGTCGGAGCGTTTGTCGCCCCAGTGTGAACCAGGCCTAAAGAAGAAGATACAGGTCTGTGAGAGCCAGAAATCTTGCTTGTTTGTAGGTGACCAAATACTTATTTTCCACCATAATTTGCAAAAAAAAAAATCTTTACAAATCAGACAATGTGATTGTCTGGATTTGTTTCCACATTTTGTCTCTCATAGTTGAGGTATACCTATGATGACAATTACAGGCCTCTCATCTTTTTTAGTGGGAGAACTTGCACAATTGGTGGCTGACTAAATACTTTTTTGCCCCACTGTGTATATATATATATATATATATATATATATATATATATATTTTTAGCAGAGACCCTAGAGAATAAAATGGTGGCCGCTACAATATTTTATGCCGTGGAGGGGTGGGGCTCTTTACTTTTTTTTTTTTTTTTTTACACTCCCTTTTTATTAAATTTTTTTGGATCACTTTTATTTCTATTACAAGGAATTTAAACATCCCTTGTAATAGAAATAAGCATGACAAATTCGCCTTTTGTGAGAGATCTGAGGTTAAAAAGACCCCAGATCTCTCATTTACCCTTAAAAGAAAAAAAAATGTAGCTTTAAGAAAAAAAAAAATCCTGTTTATCTGCCCGAGGACAAGAAGTGATGTCGGTCGCTCTTGTCCTCCAAGGGCATAGAGCCGAGTGGGGGGTAAGCTCGAAATTTGCCAGGGAATGGGTGGGAGGCCGCCTATAAAATTGATTTTGCGGTGAATGCACCGCTGGAATCGCTTTTATCGAAAAGCCAGCCGCCTAACTAAAAAAAAAAAACCCCAAGTTATGCCAGCTAGCAGGAGTTATTCTCATTCCGTCACCAATAGGTTTCATGCTTACCCTTAAGTCTGAATCTGATTGGTGACTGTGGAAAAACACATGCATTGTACCCTTTGTTTGGTAAGTATAGTTGATGTTTTTCTTTCTGTGATTACGTATTGTGATTATGACTGCTTTGCTATAAGTGCTTTTGATTAGTGTGCTCTTAATTGATATTTCCAAGTATTTTCGGGGTTTGTTTTCCCTGTGTTTGTTCACTGATTATATAGGACAATAGCAGTTCTTCAGCCTTGGCCCATAACCATACATTTTATCAACGCTAATCATTCATCTGCCAGTTAAATGCCCAACATTGCCATTCATTTGAGGTTCTTCTGTAGTATGTTACTATCCTGCTGAGCTTAAAAAAAAAAACCTACATCATTTTATGTTATTACTAGTAAGATGGGAACATTACATTATGTTCAATCCAACAGCTTATTAATAAAAAAAAAAAAAAGACTGAAAAGAACTGGATGCAATATTAATTCTTGTGTTAAACACTGTTAACTTCAGCGTTTTTTTAAACACCGGATAACATTGTGTTCCTTAATGGGCTGTTATTACAATAATAGTGCTATCCTTGTGAAACATGTATTATAATTGTAAAAATATTGCCTGCAGTTTAGCTTTATATGGCTGTGAGTGACCTTAACATATCAATTATAAAGAATAACTTCACTTTTGTCAAGGAAAAAAAAAAAAAAGATATCTAAATTGCAAGGATTTTAGCAAACATTGTAGCAGATATCTAATTTTTTTATTTTTTCTTGTGACAAAATACCGTAGCTGTTTGTTACACCAGACTGAAATGCATACTCCTTTCAAATACTACGGTCTGGTTCATTATAATCACCCGGTGCCCTGACAGTGTTCTGATGAGAAAAGCTGCATCCTTTTAGAAATATTTTAACCCTTAGGGACTATCTCACCAGAACTAAAATTCCTATTGCAGTGAATGCCTAAAATTTGATTTGTGTCTTAGCCCACGTTCACACTGGGGCTCCGGGAGTGAAGCCTGCGAGTTCAGCTGAACTCGCACGATTTCACTCCCGCTGGCAGTCCCGATTTCAGCCACGATTTCAAAGACATCTGAAACAGATGTCAATGTAAATCGCGGCTGAAATCGCAAAAAGTAGTACAGAAACTACTTTTTGAAATCGGTGCAGCGCCGCAGACGGTGCAATTTGCGGCAAATATCGCCGATTTGACATGCGATTTGACATGTCAAATCGCACCAGTGTGAACCAGGGCTTAGACTGGGAAAATTGGTAAGCCAATCGCACAAGCAGGAAATAACATACCTGGGGGGGGGGGGGGTTGTACACAAACTTTGTACAGGACACCCCCAGGTTGCCATATTGCACTTAGTTTTACAGAAAATTACAGCGGCTGCATAATGGAAAGGTAATTTCTACTAGCAATAAATTACAGCAGGGTTTTGTGTCGCAGTTGTATATACCCTGCTCAAAAAAATTAAAGGAACACTTTTGAATCAGAACTTCTGGGATATTGATCTGGCCAGTTAAGTAGCAGAGGGGGGGGTGTATACAGAGGGGGTTGTTAATCAGTTTCAGCTGCTTTGCTGTTAATTGAAATGGGCAACAATGAGAAGACCTCCAAAACAGGAATGTTTTTTCAGGTGGAGGTGTCTGACATTTTTTTCCCTATTCGTCTTTTCTGACTGTTTTTCACTAGTTTTGCATTTGGCTAGGGTCAGTGTCACTACTGGTAGCACGAGGCGATACTTGGACCCTATAAAGCAGGGATATGCAATTAGCGGACCTCCAGCTGTTGCCAAACTACAAGTCCCATGAGGCATAGCGAGACTGACAGCATCAAGCATGACAACCAGAGGCAGAGGCATGATGGGACTTGTAGTTTGGCAACAGCTGGAGGTCCGCTAATTGCATATCTCTGCTATAAAGGTTGCACAGGCAGTCCAACTCCTCCAGGTTGCCACATCAATACGTGTCATTGCCAGAAGGTTTGCCGTGTCTCCCAGCACAGTCTCAAGAGCATGGAGGAGATTCCAGGAGACAGGCAGTTACTCTAGGAGAGCTGGACAGAGCCGTAGAAGGTCTTTAACCCATCAGCAGGACCGGTATCTGGTCCTTTGTGCAAGGAAGAACAGGATGAGCACTGCCAGAGCCCTACAAAATGACCTCCAGCAGGCCACTGGTGTGAATGTCTCTGACCAAACAATCAGAAACAGACTTCATGGGGGTGGCCTGAGGGCCTGACATCCTCTAGTGTGCTCTGTGCTCACTGCCGGACACTGTGGAGCACGATTGGCATTTTCCATTGAACACCAGAATTGGCAGGTCCGCCACTGGTGCCCCATGCTTTTCACAGATGAGAGCAGGTTCACCCTGAGCATATGTGACAGACGTGAAAGGGTCTGGAGAAGCCGCGGAGAACTTTATGCTGCCTGTAACATCGTTCAGCATGACCGGTTTTGGTGGTGGGTCAGTGATGGTCTGGGGAGGCATATCCATGGAGGGACACACAGACCTCTACAGGCTACACAATGGCAGCCTGACTGCCATTGGGTATCAGGATGAAATCCTTGGACCCATTGTCAGACCCTGGGTTCCTCCTGGTGCACGACAATGCCCAGCCTCGTGGCGAGAGCATGCAGCCAGTTCCTAGAGGATGAAGAAATTGGTACCATTGAATGGCCCCACGCTCACCTGACCTAAATCCAAAAGAACACCTCTGGGACATTATGTTAAGGTCCATCCGGTGCCGCCAGGTTGCACCTCAGTCTGTTCAGGAGCTCAGTGATGCTCTGGTCCAGATCTTTGGAGGAAATACCCCAGGACACCATCCGTCGTCTCATTAGGAGCATGCTCTGCATACAAGCACTTGGGGGTCATACAAACTACTGAGGACCTTTTTGAGTTGTTGCAATGAAATTTCAGCAAAATGGACTAGCTTACTGCATAATTTTTTCACTTTGATTTATGGGGTGTCTTTGAATTCAGCCCTCTGTAGGTGAATAATTTTAATTTCCATCAAATGATGTGCCATCCTTTCATTCCTAACACATTACCCAGTCCATATCGGTATAGATATCCAGCATGAGATTTTGATGTTAATCTGCAAGATGATAAAATAACACAGTAGCACATCTCTATCTATGTTGTCCTGCCTTGTTTAGGGCTGTCTTTTATAAAAAAAATTAGGAAAATACATATTGAATAAAGTTTTTATAGAACTTTTATTTTTTTTTGGTGTGGTACCTTTTTAAAATCCTATATTACCTTGTCTTGTTATTCTCTTTTATATGTATACACTTCCTAATAACTGGGCCATTAATCTTGGTTTCAACTGACCTCCATAGCCCTCAACTGTCCTGATTCGAAGGCAATGTCCCTCTTTTGGAACCCCAACCTTCTGTCGTCCTTTATTCCACATATGTCTCTCTCTACTCCTTCTTTGTCCCTGTTTTTTTTATCTGATGTATAGACCTTTATAAAGGAATGTACGGTTTAGTTACTAGAAGTGTTATACAGCAGTAAACTGAACATCAAACCACTAAATTATAGAATCGGTTCATTTGAAATGCTGAGTTAAAGAAAAAGTTGTGGTGAAAATTAAAATCACTTGTGGATCTGCAAATCAATTCTTCATAATCCATGTAATGTGGGGCATCACAGGGATGCGTCCTTTTAAAAAAAAATGACTGAACAACATTTTAAAGTGGAGTTCCGCTACTGCACGGTCGGGGGAGGTGAGCCCGCCCCGTTGGAGAGATGGGGGGCCGGTTCTCGCGATCGGGCAGATTATCTGATTGTTTAGTGCTGATACGAGTGGGACCCTCTGAAGCCAGAACTTATGTTATATTTGATTCCCAAATGCTGTATGGCCATTGTACAATGAACAGTTGAGATTGTTCTAAATCTTTGTTCTGTAAAACTTTAATAAAATCCTTGAAACATAAAGTGGAGTTCTACCCTAAAAATAAAAAAATACACAAAAATCCTGCAAAAAAATGGAAAAAAAAAATAGAAAAAAATATTTTTTTACTCACCAGAAAAGGCGGTTGCTATGCGGATGTTCCTAATCTGCCTCTTCCTAGTCCTCGGTAGGTCTTCTTCCTCGTCCTACTCGTGGTGTCTTCTGGGGAATGGGGTGCGCTGCCTTCTGGGAACTGTGTGTATCCCAGAGAGCAGCCGCCCATTCAGAAAACACTGCGAGACTCGCACATGCGCAGTAGGAAATGGGCAGCGAAGCCGCAAGGCTTCACTGCATGTTTCCCTTAGTGAGGATGGCGGCGCCGGGAGCTGCCAGGATCGAGGGATCTGCCTCGGGGGGCCGACATCGCGGGCAAGTAGGACAGGTAAGTGTCCTTATTAAAAGTCAGCAGCTACAGTGTTTGTAGCTGCTGACTTTAAAAAAAAAAAAAAAATCGCGGATGGAATCCCGCTTTAACTGTAGAGGAAATGGCCTGAGAACATAAAATATTGCCCTATTTGTACATGACAAATGTAGGAACAGTTTCACTGGATACATAGCTATGCATTTTTTTTTTTTTAATAAATACCCCCCATAGTGTATATTAAGTATACAAAAGGTATATCCTAGTTATGTAAATGAAATGATAAAATACAACTTCTTTTGTTCAGCGATACACAGCTGTCAAAGCCAGTTGGGTTATATGCCACCTACACCCATAACTGGCATCCAATGATGCAGTGTCGTCAAGCTTCTAGAACTAGATAAAGGTATGAACAGACGGCTAGGCAACCACATGCAGACCTGAGAAACTGATGCCTGTCAGCTGGAAGCCATAAGTCTTTGACATTAAAGAAAAATTCAGCTCTTTGTAGTAGAAAGGAGGTTTGTCCACCAACAGAGTTTCCCCCCCAGACTGAGTTTTGCACCTAGTGTCCTACTCCTGTAGGTGGCAGTATAACCCAAATGGCATAAATAAGAGAGGTGTATCTGAACAAAGGAAAAAAATGATTTTGCTGTGAGCACAAAAATCCTTTTATTATAAATGTCATTAAATAACCTTGAAGATGTTATCCTAGAAACCCTCACGGGCTGGGCCAGGAATATCCTTCAACACAAAACTCCCAGATTGCCAGTAGGGCCACTTTCAGCACTGATATAAACTAGCACGCTAGAGAAGTGGAATTTAGGAACAGTCTTAAAGTGGTTGTAAAGTCAGAAGTTTTTTTTATCTTAATGCATTCTATGTCAATCAAAGTCAGCCAGCTAATGAGAATAGAAAGGGGGCGGGGCCGGGCAGCAGCTCCGTGTCTGAATGGACACAGGGAGCTGTGACTCGGCTCAGGTGCCCCCATAGCAAGCTGCTTGCTGTGGTGGCACTCAACAGGAGGGAGGGGCCAGGAGCACCGAAAAGGGACCCGAGAAGAGGAGGATCTGGGCTGCTCTGTGCAAATCCACTGCACAGAGGAGGTGAGTATAACATGTTTGGTTTGATAAAAAAGAAGAAAAAAAAGACTGTACAATCACTTTACTGTTATAGCTTGATGAATCTGGTAAAGTGTGTTTTAATATACTAACCAACTGTGCAATGTCTCCCATATTTGCCTGGATGGTAAACAGTGGCATGGGACTGATGAGCCTATTCCTGTGCATGTGTTTTCAGGCACCATTTTCCTTTTTGATTGGAGTAGTAATAGCCTGGTGCCAAAATAATTGATAGTGTAAAATAAAGCTTAGTGAGCAGTAGGTGGGAAGGTTGACACTTTTCTCAATGCATGTAAATATTTAATCAGCCAGATGGATCTTTGATATGTTATTAATACTACCTTAGCAGGGGGCTTTTTGGGCATAGACGTCGGAAGTGATTTTAGCCTCAGGATCCCGACACCAAGTGTCACTCATATTAATGTTATTCCTAAAGTCTGACTGTGTGACGGGTGGGCTAAGAACAGGCAAAGCCATGTTTATGGCCAGATTTGGGTATAATTGGCACTAATTAGAGGCATATATCTAATTCTGGGTCAGCTAATGATGATATCTGAAATATATCGGTGTAAAAAGGGCAGGTGAGCCTCCATTGAGCAAAAACATAAATCGTATGAAGTAAAAGCAATTACACTTTATTGTATGAAAAATCTTGGTTTAAAAGTCATAAATAAGAGATTATACATCAATGCTCTGGTATTATAAAAACATATTTGTGCACCCCTGGAAAGCAGAAAAATAGCAGGTGTTTTAGTAAATATAGAATCTTTAAGAGGATTCCTTTCTGCCAGAAATTCCCCAACATGTTTCAGTTGACTTTCACAATCATCAGGGGGTAATGGGTACCTCCTATGAAAAAAAAAGTTTAATGATTCTTACCTGTTTTTTTCGAGGGAATGTATCTAAATATCCCAAGTCATTCCTCATGTTTATGGGTAAATACAAGGCTCTACCTTCATTTTCAACACCTAAGCCGTCTTGCAGTAATGAGAAGGGGTACTGCGCTAACACCCCTTTATGTGTGAAAAAGTCTTTGAAATATCGCACAAAAAAAAAAAAAACTCCCATCACAGAGGATGTCTGTGATGTGGGTACAGGCACATCTCTGGGAAAAGCAGTGAGCCAATTACATGAGCAAGAAATTCGATTTCGGGGAGTCTTGCGCACACATGGTGTAAAGAATGCTTCAGGTTGTCTTTTTGAAAGGATGTGTCATTTTACTTACCGTATATACTCGAGTATAAGCCAACCCGAATATAAGCCGAGGCACCTAGTTTTACCACAAAAAAATGGGAAAACTTCTTGACTCGAGTATAAGTCAAGGGTGTCCATCTGCATGCCTCACTGTGCCTCACTTTTCCTCCCTGTGTCCATCTGCATGCCTCACTGTGCCCAATCTCCCTACCTGATCTCTGGCGCTGTGTGACTAGACTGACGTTTAACATTGGAGTCTATGGAAGGGGTGCCCGGCTTTGAAAAATCGGTGCTCCCCGGCCGTAGGTCCCCTGGACAACAAACTTTGGACACTTGTAGATGAAGTGGGGCTACATGTGTGCCAAGTTTGGGGTCCAGGGGACCTAGGGCCGGCCAGTACAGGGTCCCAAAAATCACCAGAGAAATTACAGTTTAACATGGGAGTCTATGGAAGGGGTGCCCGACTTTGAAAAATCGGTGCTCCCCGGCTGTAGGTCCCCCGGACAACAAACTTTGTACACTTGTAGAGGAAGGGTGGGGCTACATGTGTGCCAAGGGAACCTATGGCTGGCCGGGATCAGGCGCACAAAGGTGAAGATGGACACAGACTCGAGTATAAACCGAGGGGGGCATTTTCAGCACACAAAAAATGTGCTGAAAAACTCGGCTTATACTCGCGTATATATGGTATTTGGCAGCTTTAGATAATTGTAGCAACTGCAGACTGAAATAGAATGGAAATGTTAAATAACAGTTAATTACAAAATGACTTCTGTAACCGCTAAACTGTATAAGCCATCTAATTTTTAAGGAAAAGGTATTTTTACCGTGCACAAATTTTACATTACTGCTTTGTTTCTTTAGGTAATTTTCATATTGTTCCATATTTTAGATTTTTCTTACTGTATTAAAAGCTTGGTGGCTGTTTTTTTTTTTTATTGCTCAGAATAGGTGTAAGAATGCAGCCTTGACACTTTCAGTTGTATTCGGTCTCAATGCTGTATGGACACAACAGGCAGAGAGGGGGAGGCAAGGGCATGAGTCACATCTCTTAATCAGCTCTGCGTGTTTAAAAGGGTTTTATAGGTTCGTGTTTTTTCACCTTAATGCATCCTATACAATGAGGTGAAAAAACACCTGGCAATCATCGGCCCCCCAGCCCCCCCCGTTTTACTTACCTGAGCCAGTTCACCTGCTTGGTGCATCCCCGCCATCCTCCCCTCCACAGAGTCCCGACTATGATTGGATAGATTGATAGCAGCGGAGGCATTGGCTCCCGCTGCTGTCAATCAAATCCAATGACGCGGGCGCCGGGGCCCGAGTCATACACTCAGCATCTATGGACGCCGGGTGTATGATTTAGGAGCGCGCCCGCAAAGTAACCCCCTCGGGAGAGATCTTCCCAAAGGGGGTTATCCAATGCGGGGAGGAGCCGCAGAGGGACCCTAGAAGAGGATGTTCGGGGGCCACTCTGTGGAAAATGAGCTGCACAGTGGAGGTAAGTATGACATGTTTGTTATTTAAAAATAAAAAAAGGGAACCTTTAGTATCACTTTAAATTCTAGCTTGCACTATTGAGCTCTGTATACTCACCAGGTTAAAAAAAAAATACAAAAACACCTCAGAAAAAAACACAAAAAAAAGCCACAGATAGACATGAAAATAAGTCTAAGGCTCCATCTACTGGCTATTAATGAAAAAACTAAATATTTACATGCAATTTTCTATTTACTTAACATCTTTTTAGTCCTGGCTCTAATAAATGAAAAATAGACTAAGCTCTGTTGGCGCTTCTGGCACAGACCCGATGGATTATGTTTGGTCAACACTGTCACATTGACAGAGCTGACCAGTTAGAATCCATCTAGTCAGAGGCGGCTCTAGGCTTTCTGAGGCCTTAGGCAAAACTTAGACATGAGGCCCCACTCACGCCCATAATGGGAAAAATAATATAAGCAAGAAAAATGGCTGCAGAAAATGCACGGATCTAGCACACAGGTGATCAGCACCACTTCCAGGGCACCCTCCTCACCCATCAGACATATTCAGCCAATGCAAGAGGGGGAAGAGAGGGGGAGGTGAGAAAGAGAGAGGGGTAATAGAGAGATCCAATGATGCCAACATTAGTATTGATCACAGGCAAATTAGGCAGCCGCGAGGCCCCTGTGAGTGCGAGGCTTTAGGGGACCGCCTAATTTGCCTAATTAGAGAGCCGCCTCTGCATCTAGTCTGTCCCGGAAGCGCTGATGGAAAAAAGCCGTAATTTCAAATCCCTGGACCGCTAGAGCGGCTGCGGCGGTGCTGACAACTTGACAACCCTGGAGGTAAGTACAGCAGGGACTGGGGAGGGTGTCCGGTGTTAGTTTGCCCATTTTTCTGTAAAGGTGAACTAACACTTTAAGGTTAACACAGACCATAGCTGGACTAAGAGACTACAGGAGCAAGAGCATTGCGCCCACAATCTAATGATCGCGTTTTGTTTTTTTTTTTGTTAAATGGGATTGCCTATTTATTTTGCAAAGAGTTGAAGTCTCCTTTAAAAGAGAAGTATGGGCTTTTTAAAATTTTAGAATCGTACTTACCTAGGTGAATCTCAGGCTCGCTCAGTTCTCAGGGCTCCCTGAGCAGACAGCTGGTGATTTTCGGGTACTGCTCTCTGCTCTGCCCCCTCCTCGCTCACTGGAGCGCTGGGCTGTGGAGGGGGCGGGAGCTGGCGCTCAGGCTCTCAGCGACTCACTGAGCAGGGTGCCAGTCCAGACGTGTGGGCGGATCCCGACTTCATTGTCACGATCTTGCCCAAGCCTGGACCAGCTCTGTGTTGTCAGCCGACAGTGGGCTTCAGCCCGCTGTCAGCTGGAAATGGCTCACAGGACAAGTGCAGCCAAACAAGCTTTGGCTGTACTTCTCCTTTAATAATAGAACAGGTGCTCTAGAAGGAGGAGAGTGCTGTGGCCCAACTTGAACAACTTCACTGCATTTCTTATCAACTTTGAGGGTGAATTGCTCCATGGTGCCTGAAGCTAGCAAGGTTCACAAGAGCTGATTTTAAAGCATATTTACTGCTTGCTAAAAATATGTAATTATCTGACTGTTCATAGTCTGGCCACAATTCTGATTTAACATAAACCTCTCACGTGAGAAATACCGGCACTGCTTTTGTTTACCTACTTGCCTTTTTCTCTGCTCTTACCCCATACAAACATCAAAAAAGTCAGAGAACATTTTGATTCATGTCTTGCTTGTTCCAGGTCAGTTACATAACGTATATCTAAACCCAAGAGCAAAAATGTTAAATATTGCACCTTAGCGGTATTAAACCAAAAATGTAATATGTTGCAGCTTACCAATCATTAGATGTGGTGGCTGCATTGGTTTTCTTTTTTTAGGCTTTTTTTCCTGAGTTTTTACCTGAGGATCTGGCTAGTATCATACCTCCTGTATTACAGTGCACCAGTACACTTTGGAAGAAGGCGCACAGGGGGCACATTACAGCAGCATTGTCGGTCTGGGGGGCAGGTAGTGTTAGATTTTATTTTTTTTCCTTTGGGGATAAAGATTTTACATAAAACGAATCATTGTAAACAGTCCTGTTTAATGTTCAATGGTTCGTCGCATCCCTGTAACTGATGCATCTGCTGGAGAGCTTGTTCTTTTGAAAAACAACAAACTTACTGGCCAGATCACCAGCTTAAATAAAGAAAACAAATGCAGCCATCACATCTAAGAATTGGTAAACTGCAATATAAGAAATGTCTGCTTTGGGTTTAATCCCACTTTAAATGTGGTGGTGGCACTAGTTTTTCTTTTTTTGGGTCTTTTTTGCCTTTTTTTTCCACCTGGTGATCTGTCCAGCAACATAATTTTTTTTTGGTCCTAAGTCTAGTACACACCATCAGAAAATCTAACGAAAAATCCTACGTTCGAAACGATCGTATGAAAATTCTGATTGATAGTACACAGCTTTGGAAATCCGGTCACAACACTTCATGTGCAATTATCCGAAGGGACAAACGCGAAAATATTTCTTATAAGATACAAGGACTAGCGATTGTCATTTAATCAGTACAGTATTTTCCATGAAACAAATTGGAAGATCAAGACCCCGCACCCCGCATGCTCGTCAACGAAAGAATACATTGCAGTACTTTACATCCCTTCCAAAGTTGTATTCTGTCACACGAGAATTTACATATCTTAAGTAACCCCTTCATTTTTGATGAGAGACTAGCAAGCAAAAAAAAAGATTTTGTCCAATATTCTCATCATGTGTACGAGGCTTTAGGGTTTCTCCACCCTGAATGGAGGAGTAGTGGGAATGCCTTTGGACAGCCGCATTATCAGTCTGGAAAGTCGAACGGGCACTAGATGACTTGACTAACAAATTAAAGCTGAACGCCAGCCAACACTTTTTAATCTGTTACGGCAACAAGATTATTTTTCTTTTGGGATAAAGGTTTTTCATGAATGAGTAAAAGCTGACCATTGTAAGCACCCATTACAGTGGAAACAATGATTTATCTAAACCCTCTAAATACCACTTTTACTGGACAGCTTTGTCTCTTGAAGGAAGTTAAAAACAAACTAAGCAGAACTTTTTTTTTTCCCCGCACGGTGGGGCTGTGCCTGCACTGCACGGGTAACTGCTCAGTTTGGTCTAGGGGAGAGGACAGTGAAGATGTACTTACCTGACCTGCCGATTTCCCTTGCGCAAGATCGGTCCCTGTGGCTCCTAACCCCCCCCCCCCCCCGCAAATGGAAAAATGGTCTGTCTCTGACGTCAGCATGCTCCATAGACCGGAACAGTCCACCGTTGGACCATGGGGGGGGCACAGTTTTCCAGGGGATCAGGGGAGCTCAAACTTTCTGCTCACCCCTGGGGCAGCATGACAGAACAGCAACTAGCATTCTCAGCTGGAGAAATGAGCTATGGCAGCATTCGTCTTTCTGTTAAAGAGTAACTCCACTTTTGTTGAGAAAAAAGCCCTCCCCTCTGGGTGATCTGAACTGTTGGTCAGCAAGTCTAGCACGCCCACGCTTGAAGTCCCACCTCTGTGCTCATGCAAATAATAATCTAAACTAGAGCTGCCACTTGGAATTATTTAATGTAAAGGTATTTTAACCACTTGCCGACCGCCGCTCGCAGATGTACGTCAACAGAATGGCACGGGCAGGCACATTGGCGTACAGGTACGTCCCTTTAAATTTGCCGCCCAGCAGGCGCGCGCGTGCCTCTTGGGCGTGTTCGCGGGTCCCGGGAACTCGATGTTCCCGGGCGGCCTGCGATTGCGGTCGACAAAGGCAGAACAGGGGGATGCTTTTGTAAACAAGGCATTCCCCTATTCTGCCTAGTGACATGTCACTGATGGCTGTTCCCCGTGATCGGGAACGGTCATCAGTGATGTCACGTGTAGCCACGCCCCCTAACAGTAAGAATTACTCCCTAGTACTGACTTGACCCCTACAGCGCCACCTAGTGGTTAACCCCTTAACTGCCAGTGTAATTTTCACAGTAATCCGTGCATTTTTATAGCGCAGATCGCTGTAAAAATTACAATGGTCCCAAAAATGTGTCAAGTGTCAGATGTGTCCGCCATTATGTCGCAGTCACGATAAAAATCGCTGATCGCCGCCATTACTAGTAAAAAGAAAAAATATTAATAAAAATGCCATAAAACTATCACCTATTTTGTAGACGCTATAACTTTTGCGCAAACCGATCAATAAACGCTTATTGCGTGTTTTTTTTTTTTTACCAGAAATATGTAGAAGAATACATATCGGCCTAAATTGAGGAAAACATTTTTTTTATATATATATTTAGGATATTTAGTATAGCAAAAAGTAAAAAATATTGAATTTTTTTCAAAATTTCCGCTCTATTTTTGTTTATAGCGCAAAAAATTAAAACCGCAGAGGTAATCAAATACCACCAAAAGAAATCTCTATTTGTGGGAAAAAAAGGACATCAATTTTGTTTGGGAGCCACGTCGCACGACCGCGCAATTGTCGGTTAAATCGACGCAGTGCCGAATCGCAAAAAGTGGCCTGGTCTTTGACCAGCGAAATGGTCCGGGGCTTAAAGGGGTTGAAAGGTTTGTTTTCTATTTTCTAAATAGGTTCCCTTAAGCTAGTGAATTGTTGGTTCACTTACCTTTTCCTTAGATTTCCCTTCTAAATGTTTTTATTCTTTGTTTTCTTTGTCTGAATTTCTCACTTCCTGTTTCTCCTCAGTAAGCTGTTCTGGCTGACTAAACACCACTCGGATGATGGTGTGAAGTTTACTGAGGAGAAACAGGAAGTGAAAAATTCAGACAAAGAAAAAAAACATTTAGAAGGTAAATCGAAGGAAAAGGTAAGTGAACCAAAAATGCACTAGCTTAAAGGAACCTATTTGGAAAATGAACCTTTACAACCCCTTTAAGTGGTTAAATGGCAAAATAGTGGCGCTGATATCACAATGTAATAGTGAATTAAATACTGAACAGTGTACATTATAATATGCATACAATAACACCATGTGAATAGTGAAAACCGTAATAAAAATAAGGATAAATAATTGAAAGAAATTTCAATACAATTAAAGTCCATAAAAGTGGTAAACTTCGCTCGTTCGTCCGTATCGATACGTCACATCCGGTAAACGTCATGCGTTACAGATGGTTGCCGTACAGCCACGCCCCAACATGTTTTGTCATCAAGATTTATTCATGGGATTGGGATTATTCCGATGCCATGAATAAGTCTTAAAGACGAAACATGTCGGTGCGTGGCTGTACGGCAACCATCTGTAACGCATGACGTTTCTTGGATGTGACGTATGGATACTGACGAACCAGCAAGTGAGGGTGAGACTTAGCGATGACACCGTGGGTCAGCCGTGACTACAATACGCCGCTGCAGTTTGCCCACAGGAGTTTGCCTTTTATGCTGATTGTGATTGGATTGATGTGAGTTTAATGGTTGAAGATTTCGTCTTTACAATAAATTTCTTTTACGTTATTACACTATTGGAAGCGCTTATTTTCATTTATATGTGGAGTAAAGCCCCTTTCACACGGGACGGATCCGTGAGGATCCGCCCCGTGAACCTCTGCTTGGTCAGCAGGGATAGCTCCGCTGAGCCGGCGCATGACAGGGCGGTCCCCGCACACTGTGCAGGGACTGCCCTGTCAGATCTCCGCTCTCCCCTATGGGGGGATCGGATGAACACGGACCGTCTGTCTGTGTTCAACCGATCCGCTCTGCAGACGGATAGAAAAATAGGATTTTCTTCCATCTGCAGAATCGGGGGATTGCGGACACGGAGGAGATCGGGTGTCAGCGGATGTTCATCCGCTGACACCCGCGATCTCATAGGGACCAATGTATGTCCCTTTTTCATCCGTAAACGGATGGATGAAAAAGCGGACATACGGTCCGCTGGTGTGAAAGGGGCCTCTTCTGTTGTGCACAGTTGGATATCGGAAGTAGTGTTAACCCTGGTGGGTTTAAAGTGTTAAATGCTGAGCATGAGAGTGCAAGGCATTTCAATTTGGTGAGTGCGTTTTCTTAAGGGGAGCGGAATCATTGTCACAAACGGTGTGGTGGAAATTTTTTATTTTTTAAGATATTGATCATAGAAGAATTATCACGAGTCAACCACTTGAAGTTTATCACTTTTATGGACTTTGATTTTATTGAAATTTCTTTCATTTATTCTTATTTTTATTACGGTTTTCACTATTCACATGGTGTAATTGTATGCATATATTAGTACACTGTTCAGTATTTAATTCACTATTGCATTGTGCTATCAGCGCCACAATTTTTTCATTTAACCACTTGTCTACCGCCCGCCGTCAAATGACGGCGGGCGTAAGACTCCCTTGTTCTGACCGGACGTCATATGACGTTGCGGCTTTAAAAGCAGCTAGGGGGCGCGCGCGCCCACCGCGCCGCTGGGGACACGATGCGCGTGCCCAGCGGCCGCGATGGCCGCCGGGCACCTGCAATTGCCCAGTAACCGAGCAGGACCGTGTATTTGTGTGTGTAAACACACAGATCCACGTCCTGTCAGGGAGAGGAGACCGATGGTGTGTCCCTTGTACATAGGGACAACCATCGGTCACCTCCCCAGTCAGTCCCCTCCCCCACAGTTAGAACACATCTAGGAAACACATTTAACCCCTTCCTCGCCCCCTAGTGTTAACCCCTTCCCTGCCAGTCACATTTATACCGAAATCAATGCATTTTTATAGCAGGGATCGCTGTATAAATGTGAATGGTCCCAAAAATGTGTCAAAAGTGTCCAATGTGTCTGCCGCAATATCGCAGTCATGATAAAAATCGCAGATCGCCACCATTACTAGTAAAAAAAAAAAAAAAAAAATGCTATAAATCTATCCCCTATTTTGTATCTGCTATAACTTTTGCACAAACCAATCAATATACGCTTATTGCGATTTTTTTTTTATTTTTTACCAAAAATATGTATAAGAATACATATCGGCCTAAAATTTTTTTTAAATGGATATTTATTATAGCGAAGAGTAAAAAATATTGTTTTTTTTTCCAAACTTGATGCTCTTCTTTTGTTTATAGCGCAAAAAATAAAAACCGCAGAGGTGATCAAATACCACCAAAAAAAAGCTCTATTTATGAAAAAAAGGACGCAAATTTAGTTTGGGAGCCACGTCGCATGACCGCACAATTGTCATTCAAAGTGTGACAGCGCTGAAAGCTGAAAAATTGCTTGGGCAGGAAGGGGGTTTTCGTGCCTGGTAGGCAGGTGGTTAAAATACCTTTTAGATCTCTGTACATTGCAGGAATTTTAACAAACTTTGTTGCAGATTCCTACCTTTTATTTTTCTGAAGGAATAGCTGTTTGTCTCCATGTGCTGAGTGAATCTGTATGGCAGTGGCTTTATAATTATCAGTCAATGGCTGCACCTGCAGGGCTCTAATGAGGAAATTGGCAGGGTCTACATCCCTTTTTAGATGAGATTTCTTTTTCGGAGCATCCCACTAAAAATGCAATTTTTGCTGCTGGGGATGCCAAAAGATGTGCATCTTAGTGCAGACTTGTGGGAAATCGGCCAATCACACAAGCAGGAAATGACATATTTCTGGGGGCGTCCTACACACCAGTTGTGTACAGAACACCTCTAGGTAGCCATATTGCATTTTACAGAGAATTACAGAGCTACAGATTAAAAAGGAAAGCTAATTTTTAATAACATTCAATTACAATATGACTTGTGTTGCAATTGTATACACTATATATTTTTTTTGATCTTTTTTTTTTTTTCCATGAATGTGGAGTTACCCTTTAACCACTTCCCGCCCAGTCAATAGCATATTGACGTCCGGGAAGTGGTTGTGTTATCCACACTGGACGTCATATGAGGTCCTGCAGGATAACAGCCGCCACGCGCCCGGGGGGCCGCGCATCGCGGCGATCGGTGGAGCGGTGTGTCAGTCTGACACACCGCTACACTGATCTCGGTAAAGAGCCTCCGGCGGAGGCTTTTTACCACGTGATCAGCCGTGTCCAATCCAAGCGTTGATCGGCTCTTCCTCACTCGCGTCTGACAGACGCGAGTAGAGGAGAGCCGATCGGCGGCTCTCCTGACAGGGGGGGTTCGCGCTGATTGTTTATCAGCGCAGCCCCCACTCGGATACCCACACTGGACCACCAGGGAAGCCCCCCAGGACCAACAGGGAAGCCCCAAGCATGTGGATGGCCCCCATGGCCATCCACATGTAGAAAAACAAAAAATAAATAAAAAAAACATAACACAAATATGCCAATCAGTGCCCACAAATGGGCACTGACTGGCACTACCACAATGTGTGGTGGCTGGCATTGCTGGGCATCAGTGTCCATCAGTGCCACCTACTAGTGTCCATCAGTGCCACCTACTAGTGTCCATCAGTGCCACCTACTAGTGTCCATCAGTGCCACCTACTAGTGTCCATCAGTGCCACCTACTAGTGTCCATCAGTGCCACCTACTAGTGTCCATCAGTGCCACCTATCTGTGCCCATAAGTGCCCACCTATCAGTGCCCGTTTGTGCCACCTATCTGTGCCACCTATCAGTGCCGCCTATGAGTGACCATGAGTGCCCATCAGTGCCACATATCGGTGCCACCTCATCGGTGCCCTTCAGTGCCGCCTTATCAGTGCCCGTCATTGAAGTAGAAAAGGTACTTATTTACAAAAAAAATTTACAGAAAAAAAAAACTTAGTTTTTTTCAAAATTTTCGCTCTTTTTTTATTTGTTGTGCAAAAAATAAAAATTGCAGAGGCGATCAAATACCACCGAAAGAAAGCTCTATTTGTGGGAACAAAATGATAAAAAATTTGTTTGGGTACAGTGTAGCATGACCGCGCAATTGTCATTCAAATTGCGACAGCGCTGAAAGCTCAAAATTGGCTTGGGCAGGAAGCTGTATAAGTGCATGGTATTGAAGTGGTTAAGAAAAGAGAAATGCTGTGTAATGTGAATGCACAGGTGGTGGGATGGATTACTAATTCCTGATCTCTCAGGGTCAGTACTTGTGCCCTTTGTGTAGTCATGGGTCCTGGCCCGTGAATTGTTTGCAGTGTCTGTATAGATAAGTAGCTGTCATTTATCATCATTTATCATGTTTTTATATTCCGTATGTGCTGATTAATTTGTACGGACACACACTGTAGCTTTTACAAACCACTAAACAAACACAAATATGGACAATTATTTTTCCACTTCCATTTAATGGTGTGTGTCTTTTCTTGCATTGCTCATAGTCAGTTCACATGGATAAGAAATCCTAAGGGGTTTAGGAAGGGTGAGCTGTGTGCCCTGGAGCACTTTGTTACTGATTTATGGTAAATATCACATTTCTTCTTTTAATTAGCGTGACTTTCATAGGTACAATGCATGATGTAGCCTTTGTATAGGATGTGTATGTATTACTGGCAATGTGTCTGCTGCTCCCAGAGGCAAGCCTATTTACTCCTGTACACCGTTACCTTTTCCAGTCTGTCAGGCTCTGTTATTGAATCTTATCAGTATTGTGCAAGGAGTATGTCAAAGCCGGTACATCAAGCTCTGTGAGCACCGGGAAGTCTGCACAGAATGAACTTTACAGCTGGATGTATTGTGCTTATGTAATGACTTGATGTGACATCAATACAGTAAAGAAATCTATGGGTATGCTGTGTCATGTGACTTCTCATCCGGAAATGAGCAATAAGCAGATAAGCAATATTCTGCCTTTTTATAATTGGAGGGTCTTTAAGTAATTAGTAGATTCCATGCAGTGCTGACTCTCCTGAGACGATGGGAAGCCGGGATGCAGGCAGGTCATCTTCTGGCCCCCATCTTTTTCCTTGGAGGAAAAGCTACATTCCTGTTTATATTTTCTCTTTCTAAAAATATAGACATTCATTTATTGCTTCACTGTCATTTTTAAGACATGAGGACTGCTTAATTTTTTATTTTTTTTTTACGTGCTGGACCTAAAAAAAAAAATTGCAATAGCATTTACAGACCCATAATGACCATTAAAAGAGGTATAGCCAATGCTAGTCTGTCTTGGCTTTTCTTTGGATCACAAGAGGGCAGTTCGTTCTGCACTCCAATGACCTGTTTTCAGCCAACAACAGTGTAAAGCCTGCTTTCAGCTGACATCGCCCAGCCGGTCCAGGCTCGGGAAAGATCCCTACTTTAGAGTTTTCTCTGCTTAGCCTGGAGGGGAGAACTGAGTGATCAGTGGTGGTTGATCGCTCACTTCTCGGGGTAGAGCCAAAGAGGGGGACAAATGCAGCTGAGATTGGTGCTGCAGCATCCAGGTGAGTATGATTATTTTATTTTTGCATTGCATAAATGTATGTATTGTCGCCGCTACTGCTCACTATTCAGATGGCTGGCCCCCTGGCGAGCGCTGGCCATCTGAATAACGGCAGCTGGTTGGCTGTGGAAGTGTCTATCAGAGCCAGCGGCTCTGATAGGCTTTTCGACCACAGCCTGAGGGCTGTAATCGACTTCCAAATAGTTAACCAGGGGACGCACGGGGGGTGCGTTCCTTGATTAACACTGACACGCATCTCAGCCAATCAAGTTCACCGGATCTTGTTACCGGTAACCTGATTGGCTGACGTGACATCGTGGGCGGGACTATATCGAGGGATCGTGGAGGAGGATCCGAGGATGGCGGCATTTTAGGGGCAAACTGGTGGCAATTGATGGGCACAGTGGCGACAATGGCATGGTACAGTGGCGACAATTGATGGCATGGCACAGTGGCGACAATTGATGGGCACAGTGGCTGCGTTTGATGGCATGGCACAGTGGCTGCGTTTGATGGCATGGCAGAGTGGCGACAATTTTATGGCACAGTGGCTGCGTTTGATGGGCACAGTGGATTCGTTTGATGGGCACAGTGGCTGCGTTTGATGGGCACAGTGAGGCTGCAATTGATGTTTTTTTTTTTCCTTTTGGTTGCGCCCCCCCCCCAAAAAAATTTTGAGCACCAGCTGCCACTGTTGTTGGGTCTGGTGTCTTTCATCTTCCTCTTGACAATACCCCACAGATTCTCTATGGGGTTTAGGTCGGGTGATCATTAGACCAGGTATTGGTATTTTTGGCAGCGTGGACAGGTGCAAAGTCCTGCTGGAAAATGAGATAATTTACATTTTCTTTTATTTCATATAGATGGTCTTGTGTGTGTGTGTGTGTGTGTGTGTGTGTGTGTCTGTGTCACTTATCTAGGGAAGAGGTGGCCCCAGGATGGGCTAGGCAGGGGAAGATGTCAAATTGGTGGAGGCAGTGTGATGCTAGGATAGGAGTCCTAGGATAGGAGTCCAAGCCTTGGTGGGTCAGAGCTGTTTTGGCAGCAGAAGTGGGACCTACTCAGCAATAGGTGGGTGGTCATAATGTTATGGCTGATTTGGTGTATGTAGTGTGTACAGTGGTCAAAGGTATGTAACCTACAGGATGAAGGTGTAAGTATAATTATGCCCCTTACTTTGCTGGTCAGTGTTGGTAAAATCCCCCATCGTTGGTGTCTGTGGGAGCAGAATAAGCGCAATTACTGGTCAGTGAGAGTAGAAATAAGCCCCATCGTTTGTCAGTGTGAGTAGAATATGCCCCATCGTTGGTGTCAGTGAGAGGTAATATAGGTGCTATCATTGGTGTCAGTAATAACAAGAATAATTTATATGGTTGTATTAATCTTCATTGGTTACTTACTGTACTTGTACCCACACTCAGCTGCCATGCTTCTGCTCTGTTTCTTGTCATACTGGGACAATTCTGTTGGGCTGAAGATCACCCCACCTGACAGTGCCGGTTGTCGGAATGCTGGGTTTCAGCACTTGAGACCAACAGCTACTCTGCATAGTGTGCTGAATCCTGAGGGACAACCTGTGGGACATGGACATGGACATCGCAGGACATTGTACATAATGTTCGAATTTGGCAGCTATTTAATATTTTGTTTTATTTTGGGTAGTCACTCTTTTCTCTGCTATTTTGGGTTTGTAAAAGTTTGACATCTAAAGTCATGATGCCAGATTCCTTTTAATAAAATCAAGTGAAGGTATTTTCATTATTACTCTGATGCTTAGTACACACGACCGGGATTCCCGACAGGAAAAGGTCCATCAAAACTCCTGAGGGGAAAACCGAGAACCTGCTCTACTTTTCCCCCGTACAGACGATCAGTTTTCCTGTTGGGAAAACTCGGATGAGAGCTTTTCCTCTGGAATCCCGACCGTGTGTATGCTCCATCTGAGTTTTTCCCCAGAGGAAAACGGGCAAAAATGGCCGTTTTCTGCTAACATGCCTCGTACACACGGCCGGGAATCCCGGTGGGAAGAGTTGGTTCTCTTTTTTTTTTTTGCCAGCAGTTTTCTCGTCGGAAAAACTGCGATGGAGCATACACATGGCCGGGATTCCTGGCCAAAAGCTCTCATCGCAGTTTTCCCGTTGGGAATCCTGGTCGTGTGTACGAGGCATGAGGGTTCCCCACTCTCCCTGTTAGATTTACATGTATTTTATAATAGTACAACAAAGGGAACTGGATCATACAGACTGGGTAGGGATACCAATAATTCTCAGATGGACAGAACAGAGTCTCTGTAATGGTGAGTATTTAAGGTTTCCAAGATATAAAAAAGCCAAGGGGGTTGAATAAGCTTGCCAGATTTTACCGGTTTCTAAAATATTCCTTTTGGGCAAGCTGATCGTTTCAGTCTGCTAAGTTTTTGGCATATCCCTTCTGAAGTTCCCTTTTTTAAACTGAATTCAACAGAACTACAGCACAATATTGATCTTACTTTTGAGCAGGGCAGTATGGGAATGTCTGGCTCTTTGTAATACTTTTTCCCTTTTTTATTTGAATTTACATTTTCTGGACAAGCTTTAGGGGTGTTCCTTTTCTTCTTCCTTTTTTCGTAGCCCTAAAAGACCCTGAAAAGCATGTCCTGAATAGTGATGAGCCGAACACCCCCGGGTTCGGTTCGCACCAGAACCCGCAAACGGACCGAAAGTTCGTACGAACATTAGAACCCTATTAAATACAATGGATGCGAACGTTTGAATTCTAAAGTGCTAATTATAACAACTATTATGCATGTTATTGTCCTAAAAAGGGTTTGGGAACCCGGGTTCTGCACCAGGGGACATGTATCAATGCAAAAAGAAGTTTTAAAAACGGTCGTTTTTCGGGAGCAGTCATTTTAATGATGCATAAAGTGAAAAAAAAAAAGTAAAATATTCCTTTAAATATCGTACCTGGGGGGTGTCTAAAGTATGCCTGTGAAGTGCCACGTGTTTCCCGTGTTTAGAACTGTCCCTGCACAAAATGACACTTCTAAAGGAAAAAAAAGCCATTTAAAACTGCTTGCGGGTTTAATGTAATGTCTGGTCCCGGTAATATGGATGAAAATCTTTAAGAAAAATGGCATAGCTACCCCATGACCCCCCCCCCCCCCTACCCCAGCCCATTACCAGCCCCTTTGGGTCTTGTATGGATATTAAGGGGAACCCCGCACATAAAATAAAAAAGGCCCTCTATACTCTGAACAGCCGTATACAGGCGATGCATACAAGACAGGGACTGTAGGTTTGTTCTTATGTAGAATCTGTTTGTAATTTTGAACAGGTACATTGTTGAAGTGTAGCTCCAGCCCAAAAATCTATTTTTAAACTTTTTGGAAAACATAGGTAAGGGTTATCACCCCTGTAACATTTGTTTTGCTGTCTGTGCCCCTGTTCAGAACATTTCACCTCACTTTCCGTCCCAATGACAACTGTTTTTGAAATGTGGTGTTTTTCTTGAAACAAGGATTGCTGATAAAGCATCAGTACAGAGGAGACACCTTTCTCCCATATTTATTCTTACAGGAGAGAATTTTCCTTCCTAGTGGTAGATTTCCTCTCACTTCCTGTTGTCTTCTTGCGTTTGCAAGTAGGAGTCGTTTGTAAGTTGGATGTTTGAAAGTAGGGACCTGCCGTATATACTCTGCAGAAATAGGCCCCTTAGTTGTTGGTGTTGGCACAACACTGTAAGCACTCACAGTTACTCTTGGTTGGTGCTGGAACGCCCTGCTGTCAACTATTATATCAGGAATTTTAATTACATATAATTGTTGAACAGTGGTAGTAAAAATTGGGCCTTTGATGGTGGTGCTGGTGCCACAACACTGTAAGCCCTGACAGTTACTCTTGGTGGGTGCAGCAATGGGCCCTGCTGTGAATTATTAGATCAAGAATTGTAATTGCATGCCCCTGTTGAACAGGGGCTGAAAAATTGGGCCTTTCGTGGTGGTGGTGGTGTTGCCACAACACTGTAAGCCCTCAGAGTTACTCTTGGTGGGTGCAGGAATGGGCCCTGCTGTGAATTATTAGATCAAGAATTGTAATTACATGCCCCTTTTGAACAGGGGCTGAAAAATTGGGCCTTTCGTGGTGGTGGTGGCGTTGCCACAACACTGTAAGCCCTCAGAGTTACTCTTGGTGGGTGCAGCAATGGGCCCTGCTGTGAATTATTAGATCAAGAATTGTAATTACATGCCCCTTTTGAACAGGGGCTGAAAAATTGGGCCTTTCGTGGTGGTGGTGGTGGTGGTGGTGGTGGTGGTGGCGTTGCCACAACACTGTAAGCCCTCAGAGTTACTCTTGGTGGGTGCAGGAATGGGCCCTGCTGTGAATTATTAGATCAAGAATTGTAATTACATGCCCCTTTTGAACAGGGGCTGAAAAATTGGGCCTTTCGTGGTGGTGGTGGTGGTGGCGTTGCCACAACACTGTAAGCCCTCAGAGTTACTCTTGGTGGGTGCAGCAATGGGCCCTGCTGTGAATTATTAGATCAAGAATTGTAATTGCATGCCCCTGTTGAACAGGGGCTGAAAAATTGGGCCTTAGGCACTGGTGCCACAACACTCCAACCCCTCACAGATACTGTACTTGGAGCACAGCAATGAGCCCTATGGCAAATTATTGCTAAAAAAATTGTAATTACACGCCCCTGTAAAACAGGGGCTGAAAAATTGGGCCTTAGCCACTGGTGGCGGCACCCATAAACAAAAATGATCTTCCAAGCTATCATCATCAATCGTATCATTGAGGACTCGGAGGAGGAGGATAGCCAGTCAACATAACAGCACAGGCACTCAGCATCAGTCTTGAAGGGATGTGACATGTTAAAATCAATTAGTCTGTTATATCAGCATCAGGTGTGTGGTAGCTGGTGGTGATCCAAGACTGGTTCATCTTGATGAAAGTCAGTCGATCAACCGAGTCGGTGGACAGGCGCACCCTGTGATCCGTGACAAATCCTCCAGCAGCACTGAATGTGCGTTCCGAAAGAACGCTGGTTGCAGGACAGGCCAGTAGCTCAATTGCATACTGTGCAAGCTCTGGCCAGTGATCCATCCTCAAGACCCAGTAAGCCAGAGGATTTTCGGTGGGGAAGGTGTCCAAGTCTGACCTTGCCCCTAGATATTCCTGCACCATGTTTATCAGACGCTGGCGATGGTTGCTGGAACCGATCATACTTTGGGGCTGCGGACTAAAGAATTGTCTGAACGCATCGGTCAGACGGCCACCTTCCCCACCGCTCCTTCTTTGACTGGCCGAAGCCTCAGCAACTCGTTGTCCAGGACCAGGAGTTTGTAACCTCCCAGTCTCTGGGAACGCGTTGCACAGACCTTTCTGCAAGGCCTCCCGGAGTTGTCTCATCCTCTGCTCCCTCTGCGACGGTAACATAAGGTCCGCAACCTTACCCTTGTACCGTGGATCAAGGAGAGTGGCCAGCCAGTAATGGTCCCTCTCCTTGATCCGAAGAATACGAGGATCCTTCCGCAGACTTTGCAGGATCAGGGAGGCCATGCAGCGTAGGTTTGCTGAGGCATTCGCTCCGGAGTCCTCTGGGTCACTAAGGACGACATGATCCGCAGCCACCTCCTCCCAGCCACGTACAAGACTGCTGCTGATGATGCTGAGTGCCAGCCTCCACCTCCATGCTGACACAATCCTCCTCCTCCTCCTCCTCCTCTTCCTGTGCGATGGGTGGGACAGAAGGAACACTGTCTGGGTAAAGGGGGCCTTGAGAGGCAAGGAAGTCCTCCTCTTCCTGCCTCTGTTCTGCCTCAAGTGCCCTGTCCATTATTCCACGCAGCGTGTGCTCCAACAGGTGGACAAGAGGTACAGTGTCACTGATGCATGCACTGTCACTGCTCACCATCCTCGGGGCCTCCTCAAATGGTGCCAGGACAGTGCATGCATCCCTGATCATGCCCCACTGGCGTGGAGAAAAACAACCAAGCTCCCCTGACCCTGTCCTGGTGCCGTAGTCGCACAGGTACTCATTGATGGCCCTCTGCTGCGTGTGCAGCCGCTGCAGCATGGCCAACGTTGAGTTCCACCTGGTGGGCATGTCACATATAAGGCGGTTCTTGGGCAGGTTCAACTCCTTTTGCAGCTCAGCCAGGCGAGCACTGGCATTATAAGATCTGCGGAAATGCACACAGACTTTCCTGGCCTGCCTCAGGACATCCTGTAAGCCCGGGTACCTGCCCAAGAACCGCTGCACCACCAGGTTAAGGACGTGAGCCACACAGGGCACATGGGTCAGTTGTCCCTGTCGGAGGGCGGAGAGGAGGTTGGTGCCATTGTCGCAAACCACCATTCCTGGCTTAAGCTGGCGTGGCGTCAACCACCTCTCGGCCTGGCCCTGCAGAGCAGACAGGACCTCTGCCCCAGTGTGGCTTCTGTCCCCCAAACACACCAGCGCAAGCACGGCATGGCATCTTTTTGCCTGCGTACTTGCGTAGCCCCGTGAAACGGCTACGGAGCACCGCTGGTTCATAGGACAAACCACAGGAAGAGGCCATGGAGGAAGAAGAAGAGGAGGGGGTGGAGGAGAGAGGTGTGTCACAACCAGTAGTAGCATTTTGGAGGCGTGGCGGTGGAACAACCTCCAACACTACTGCACCTTGTCCTGCATCCTTCCCAGCTGCCAAAAGAGTGACCCAATGGGCCGTGAAAGAAAGGTAACGTCCCTGTCCATGCCTGCTGGACCATGAGTCAGCGGTAATATGCACCTTACCGCTGACCGCCCTGTCCAGCGAGGCCAAGACATTGCCTTCCACATGCCGGTAGAGAGCCGGAATAGCCTTCCGTGAGAAAAAGTGGCGTTTGGGAACCTGCCACTGAGGAACCGCACATTGCACAAACTCACGGAAGGGGGCCGAGTCTACCAACTGAAAAGGCAGCAGTTGAAGCGCTAGCAATTTAGCCAAGCTAGCATTCAACCGCTGGGCATGTGGATGGCTGGGAGTGAACTTCTTTCGACGGTCCAGCAGCTGGGGCAGGGAAATTTGCCTGCTAGAATCGGACGTCGGTGTACTGCTAGCAGAGTGGCCGCAAGTACTTGGCTGTGACACACCTAATTCTACACCTTCATTCCTCTCAGTGCATGTTTCAGAGAGGACTGAAGTTATAGTGGGGTTGGAGATCCCAGCTGATGCGGTGCAAGGAGAGGTCCGCTTTGTTCTTTGGTGTGGGTCTTTGAGGTAGGCTTGCCAACGAGCTGCATGGCAGGTCAACATATGTCTGGTCAGGCATGTGGTACCCAAGCGGCTGATGTTTTGGCCACGCGATATACGCTTGAGACATATGTTGCAAACAGCAGCTGTGCGATCTGATGCACTAGCCTCAAAAAAGGCCCACACCAAGGAACTTTTTGAATGACGGGCAGAGGCAGCGCCCTGCACAGGCGGAGCTCTGCGGTGTGATTCCGTCGGTGTACTGCCCTTACGCTGGCCACCAAAGGGCATCCTGCCTCGTTGTAGATGTGCCTCCTCCTCATCCTCCTCCTCCTCCTCTCTCCTATTAGGCACCCACGTGGAGTCAGTGACCTCATCATCCCCTCCCTCCTCATCACTGGAGCCAATCTGGCAGTATGCTGCAGCTGCTGGAACATGACTGCCAGATTGGTGTCCTTTTTGAGCATCCCCTCTGTCTGCTCTCACGCTACTGCCTTCCTGTAGCTGGGTTTCATCATCAGACCCTTCGAAACGCTGGGCATCCTCCTGGAGCATGTACCCAACACTGTGCTCAAACAGTTCGGGGGACTCCTCAGGAGGAGGACATGGTGGGTCTAGGGAAGGAGTGACTGATGATGAGTCTGACATTGATACCAGGGAAGAGGACGCTTTGGCAGCTGCTTTGCCAGTACCCTGAGCCTGGGTGAGAGAGGATGAGGAGGAGGAGGAGGGCTTGGTCATCCACTCTACCAAGTCTTCGGCATGATGTGGCTCAACATGTCCAGCTGCCGAAAAGAAGGACAAGCGTGTCCCATGGCCATGTGCTGATGACAATGCACCGCGTCCACGACCAGCACTGTTGCCCCCAGACACAGAGCCTGCTTGCCCTCTTTTATTGCCTCCTGACTGTCTGCCTCTCCTTGTTTGCCTTCCAGACATTCTAATAGATGGCCTGCAGGGAGATGGGAAAAAAGCAATAAGGGCTACCTTCAGGTGTCCTTCTCTGTCCCTTTACTTAAGGATTTCTAAATATGGTTGAGGATGATTGCTTTTGCACAGAATAGCACAACGACAATTTCCCTGAATGTCCAAAAAACAAGGATTTCAAAGATGGTTGATGAGGAATGCTTTAGCACACTATAGCACAAGGAGAATTCCCCTCACTTTCCTTCTTTGTCACTAGAAACAAGGACTCGCACAGTAAAAGACACTGACACTCTCCCTACCTAGAGTTTTCTGTCCCTAGAAAAAATGTTTTTTTAAAGCACACTATAGCACAAGGAGAATTCCCCTCACTTTCCTTCTTTGTCCTTAGAAACAAGGACTCGCACAGTAAAAGACACTGACACTCTCCCTACCTAGAGTTTTCTGTCCCTAGAAAAAATGTTTTTTTAAAGCACACTATAGCACAAGGAGAATTCCCCTCACTTTCCTTCTTTGTCCCTAGAAACAAGGATTCACACAGTAAAACACACTGACACTCTCCCTACCTATCCTTCTCTTTCCCTAAACTAAAGGAATCCAGGTTAAGCAAGAAAGAAATAAATGTCACTGTCCCTGCCTATGCTTCTCTTTCCCTGCTCCGGAACACACTACACTAGGCCGCCGTGCTGGCGGCCTTTTATAGTGTGGGGCGTGTACTAAACACCCTCAGCAATAATTGGCCACAGGCATCCTGCCTGTGGCCAATCATTGCTCTCCTCGCTGCCGGCGCTGTGATTGGCCAAGCATGCGGGTCACAGTGCATGCTTGGCCAATCACAGCGCCTGGATGACACTGCGATGGCGTAGTGCATTGTGGGCCGTTCGCGTCACTCGAATTTGGCGCGAACGGCCCAAATCGTTCGATCTTCGTCGAACGATCGAACAGCCGATGTTCGAGTCGAACGTATGTTCGACTCGAACACGAAGCTCATCCCTAGTCCTGAATATATAAATCGGGGCTGTACAACCAGGTTGTCCTGAAAATTTAAATCAGGGGTGTCCAAGGTTTTAACCTACCTGGGCCACATTGGAAGAGGAGGAATTGTGTTGGGCCACAGAAAAAAGTTGGGCAGAGCACTGATATACTGTAGATAATGTACCTATTTGAGTAAAAACTTTATTTTTTTGTAATATTTTTTAATTGTACAAGTAAAAGACATGTTTGTTAATTTACAAAAACGTCCTTTGGAATCGCTTTAATCGCTCATCTCTAGGGCCCATTCGGATGTATCTGATCTGTTGCAGTGTGTTAATGCCTGTTACTTCAAACGTGCATTCCCTCAGGGCAGTCCAATCATTATGAATGGGCGGCCAATGTACCTCAAGGGACCAATTAACATACATGTAAAAAAATAAAATAAAATGTCATGCACTATAAAACAGTGTCAATAAAACACTTCCCCCCTATGTTGTGATGACGAGGAGGCAGAGAGTCCTAATCTGCTTCTAATGCTAGACTGGCATCACTGCTCCTCCATAGATAGCGGATCAGATCAACATTTATTCACATTTTACTCCTTTTCCTTTAAGATGGGATGTGTTTTTTAAATGAAGACTCTTAGACCAATGGTGACAAATCTGGGATCTTAGAAGATCCTCTCCTTCTGAGCACGTTGCTCCAAAGCCTTTTTTCAAATTCACTTTGATGTATATTGCCATAATTAAAACTATACATGTATTAGTCTTTGAGCATGATATGAGTTGGATAGCTCTTGCTCACCACTTGAATTAAAAGCACCCAGAATGATGGGTGTCACTTATCTGATACAGACACAAAACTACTGTAATGTCATTTGAGCCCAATGGGTTGAAAAAAACACTTGGGTTGGGTTCACAATAGTGTGATGGCAGACATCGCATGTGATTCGCACCACATTGCTGTGCACATCACATGTCTGCAATGTCTGTGCAATGTGAATTTAACCATACAAACTGTCTGAAATTGCATCGCATTCGCAAGTGTTAGCTGGAGTTCAGCTTTAATTTCGTAGTTTATATAAAGGCCAAGTTCACCTTTTCAGGCACAAATTCATTCTACACAATACATTTTTCTGCCCTAGCCATCCCAATTCGCAAGTAATTGCCTCTCACTTACCTAGTCTACGGCAGCTTTCAATTTGCACCTCTGTTCAAAATATGCTTACTGAACCCACATCGGTTCCTATATCATCAAATCCCATCATGCACTGCTTTACTGCATCACAGAATAGGGTGTGTTCACTTCTGAGGACCACTCCTCCCTCATTACTATACTACTTTTTTTTTTTTAAATGTGCATTTTATATTTTCTAAGGAGCCTGCAGAGCATTACATCCGCGATCGGCAGATCACGGGTGCAATGTCCAGCTCCTGCAGACTCTAAGCATAGCTGTCTGCTTGTGCCTCATATGGGCAGACAGTTACCTGAGAGCAGGAAGATCAATGGACTACGAGGACGCTTACCAGCACCCTTGCAATTTATTGAAAACTACAGCTCAATGGCTGACAGTACTTGTAGTCTATTCACAAGAAACTGAATAAATGATGCAGCCGTGTGGGCGGAGCCCTGTAAATCGTGACAGTGGGTGTAGTGAGAAGATCTCCGGTCCACTGTCACAGGAAGGGGGGGGGAGCTGTAGATGCTGGAACATGTTACCTATTACATCCTAAACAGGTTGAATACGTAACCTGCTCCAAAAGAGATCAGATCCTTTTAGGTGACCATGCACAGTACAAACTCCTTTACATCTACCTCTACTATGGACCTGTCTGATTCAATAGAAATTGAATAGATGTTCAGGTGAGTCCTCCTATTTCATAGTTTTGGTATATCTAAAGGAAATTGTACAGAGATTGTTCAATCAGATTGCATAGTGTATGGTCAGCTTTATACAAGAACCTGTTGGGAGACATTCAGCTGTCAATGTTCTTGTAATCCAGGTCCAGCTCAGGGAGTGGGAAGGTGTAAACGCACTAATTTCACGAACAGGGTCCCATTCACACAGCATGAAGAGCAAGTTTTTTGGTGCTTCTTTTCCCACCTGGCTGCCCTATGTGCGACAAAGACAGCAAAGTAGCTCATGGGCCATTTTGGCACGTTGCGGTTTGCACATTTTTTTTTTTTTTTTTTTATGATTTTTTTCACACATTTTTGCACTCGACAAAATGCATGTTTGCTTCTGCGTTTGGTGTGCTGTTAACAAATAATGGCACCGAAAGCATGACTAGTTCGTTTTAGGTGTATAAAGGTGACCACACGCTAGCCAATTCAACTGTACAATCTCCTTTAGATTTACCAAAACTATATAATAGTACACGCCTATCTATTTAGTAACTCTGTAGCCAATCAGGCTGGCTCTTGCACTACATAGTTGATAGTAGAGCTATAGGAGATTGTACAATCAAATTGTATAGTGTATGGTGAGCTTTACAGATTTCCAGGGACACACTTCTGATTCCAATACTACAGCTCTGCTCCACATAGGTTGTTATTAAATCACTCAGTTTCTGCACACTCTGCCAAATGAACAATCTATGCAGTAAGACGGTAATGTGCAAAATGAATGATCGTTGAGGGAAATCCCCGCTTTGTATATACAACTGATTACTGATGATAATCCTGGTTCTGCACTGGTGGTCCCTGAAATGCTGGTCCTATGGTGGTCCCTGACATTTGGCACTGGTGGTCCCTGACGAGCAGAACTGGTGGTCCCTGACATGGTGGTTCCTGACATTTGGCACTGGTGGTCCCTGACATTTGGCACTGATGGACACTGATGAGCTGCACTGGTTTGCATTTATATTAAATGCATTAAATGTATTCATTTAATTTAGATTTATTTATTAAATGAATAAAATAATTATTATATTAATTTGCATTTATATTAAAACGCTTTGTATTTATAAGGCTGTAACCTAGCATACCGTGTGTTATGTATGGCTTGCTGGCTGCAGAACGAGGGGTTTGAGTTATGTTGAAGTGGGCGAGTCCACATTTAACATGTACAAGCCTAGTGTACCTCCCACTGTTCACTCCAGTTCCAAGTATTCATGGGAAATGTAGTCTGAATACAGTTAGAGAGAAGAGGATATGATGTGTAGCGGCCTCACCCTCTCTCCATCTTTATCGGTTACACACCAACTCATGTCTAGGGGTTCCTGGGTTGTGAGAGTGAGATGCGCCACGGCCCATGTCCTCCCCATTGTAGTAGGGAGGTGAAGGCCACTTACTGATGTTTCCTCGGGCCGGTGTGTTCTGTGAATGCACTGAGTCTGTAATTGCAAGCTCACCAGCCTCCCCTTTGCTTCCAGTAACTGAAGTTCACACACCGGAGAAAGGTCCAACACTTGTTTATTTGACACTCCAATACGCAAAGCACAATAAACAGTTCTTTTGCAGCAAACTGGTTGGGACCTATAACCTTGCCAACGGTGGGGCGAGCAGATCGAGGCACTTCCTAAAGTTTAAGTTCTATGCCACTGTACTATGACCAGCGGCGCCTAAGCCAATCCGGCTGTTACAGAACAGGAAAGATGGGGTCTCTTCCAGCAACCCCTATGAACAGCAATGGAGCCCTCTTCGATACGCTGTGGCCCCTATCAGGGGGATGTGTCCTCCCAAGAGAGTTCCCAGAGGCCCACTGTCACCGGGTTGGTGCTGCTCCGGGTCTCCAGTGGGTAACCTCTCTGGCCTCCTCACCTCAGATACGAGTCCCTCCGCTCAGGGACCCTCGGACAGTCCACCCTAGCGGGACCCAGTCGAAGGTACTGGGCCCCAGGCCTCCTCGATAGTACCTCACCCCAGGCTAAAGGTGCCTGGGATGGACGCCAACATGACTCCGGACCAGGCCATGGGCACCTGGACCAGACTCCTGGATCTCCAGCACCCAGGCCTGAGTGCGGACCGCAACCCTCCTCCTCCGAGGACCTCCTTCTCCGCAAGACCTCGTGGTAAGGGCGTCTCCCCCTTTTATCTCCTCCCATCAACGGCCCGGCGGGTTCCCCGCCCCAGCCATACCATCTCCGGGAAGGGACAAAACAGGGAGCACTGCAGGAGATGATTCTACCTGAAGCCTGTGGGTACCCCGCCACCCACAGGCAAAGGAGAATACTACATCCTCCAATCCTCCACGAAACAAAAAGGGGTCTGAACCCTAACACAATTATACACCTGGGTCACACTATTCCCCAGGTGTATCCCATCAATTTGAGGACCCCGCTACAGATGCAATGACTGTTCTAACACCTACCTGCCAGAAAAGATGAAGCATTTTTTAAAGCGGTTGTATACCGCAAAACTTTTTTTTTTTTTTTGGTCAACCTGCAAGGCAAAGGTATAATGAGCTAGTATGACTAGCATGCTAGCTCATTATCAATCACTTACCTTAGATCGAAGCCCCCGCAGCGGTCCTCGGACGCGTCCTCCGTCGAATCCATGATACCCGGAGTGACTTCCGGGTATCGCCGCTCCGGCGCTGTGATTGGCCGGAGCGGAGATGAAGTCACTCCCGCACATGCGCGGGGAACGGCACGATCCCTGCGCATGCGCGAATTTCCGGCAGTGTCCGGCAGGCTCCCATTCAAGAGCCGCCGCGCTCGGTGCGCCTGCGCCGTTATCTACGACGCGCATGCGCCGTAGATAGCGGTACAGTCTTTTTTGCAAATATCTCCGAGACTGTGTAGGTCTCGGAGATATTACAAGCACCTACAGGTAAGCCTTAATGTAGGCTTACCTGTAGGTGCTTGTACAAAATTTGGGTATACAACCACTTTAAATCAGAAAATTCAATGAGTCATATCTCTTAAACAGTAAGAAATTTCACAAATGTAATAACTGTAAAGTGTTTTGTGTGGGGGGTGTACTAATGGGGGATTTTTTGAAAATCCCGGATTTCTGCTTTAATATCAGGATGGGTAGTAGGAAGTGTAGCGCCCTCACCCCTCTCTCTAGTTTTATCGGTTATATGGCTGTTGTCTAGGGGTACCTGGGAGAGAGAGATGAGATACACCACGGCCCATGTCCTCCATAGTGAAGAGGTGAAGGCCAGAAAGATTGGGCCTTGTGTAGGTGTCCTAGAGTCAAGTCCAGTACTTCGTCCCTGACTCCTTTGCTCCTAGTAACCAGAGTTCCACACAGTGAATAGGTCCAACTCCGTTTTATTCTTCATGGCGTACAAACATACAGTTTCTTTACTGAGTAATAATAGGGATAGATCGAGGCACAATCCTTTCCCTTCTGTTGCTAACCACTGTGGTATTGTAGAAGAAAGAAAAAATAAATTTGCGCTACCCAAAAACATGTAAAAATACAGATAATGACCCAAAAAAAGGAGGTGAAGCAGCTGCACAAGAATGTGACAAATTCGAAACAAAATAGGGGGTGATATATGCAGCGCTACATATAGGCCAGAAGAACTGAACTATATCAAAAAATGATGTGACACTGTGATATAACAAAAACAAAGAGGGCCCTGTAGACGTCCTTTGAGGAACGAAACGCGTCGGACTATGCATTTTGCTCCCCATATTGCCTTTTAAATATACTTCGAACTGTGATCACTTTTATTTTGTATGCTGGCTTTTTTGATTAAAATCCATCTATGACCTGCACCATTGGAGCTCCCTATTTTTTTTCCTTTCTTTGCATGAATCTGCGAAAGATGAGGCTTTTTTTAGTTTTCTCCAGCTGGTTCTTCCAACACCCTGGTTAGGGTCACCATTCTCTCAAGCCTGATTCACCTGAATGTCTGGTGGATTACCATGATCCACATATCAACTTCCCAGTAGGATCTTCAGTGTTGAATGCTATTGGTGGCTGACGAATCTCTGGCCTATATGTCCTACCAGGACTGTTGACATCTGACCGCCAAGGAAGGGAACTACAACATCTTCCAGATTCCTGGTGACACCTTCATGTAGCAGTCGTTTGGGATACCTTTAAGCTCGATTGATCCGGTGTCGTATGACATTCGGGTCCAACGTTTCGGGTAAGCGCATATGCATGTCATCGTTTACTTGAAGACTAGTGTCGGGAGTTCTTCATCCACTTGATGATACCTTCTTTTTGTATTGGGACACTATATCACATTGTAATTTTGTTTATATAGTAGACACTTTGTGGGTTGATTCACACAATTTATTTTGCCGGGTGTTTATTGCCCAGCCTCCCCCCCTCTTTGTTTGTGTTATATCACATGGTCACATCATTTTTTGATATAGTTCAGTTCTTCTGGCCTATATGTAGCGCTGCATATATCACCCCCAACCACTGTGGTATCACCAGTGGTAAAGGGTCACTGCCACTGACTATGTGAGGTAGAACGTGAATTACCTTTGCTAGCACGGCCCCTGTCAGGGGAAGGAAATCCGTCCAAGGGAGAAACCGGAGGCCTCTCTGTCACCAGCGATGCTGCGCCGGACTCTCAGAGAAGTTCCGCACACCAGTCCTCACGAACTCAGACAGGGCACCCAAGGAGTTAGGGCCCCCTCGGATTCCTCCACCCTCATGGAACTCAGTCGAAGGTACTGAGCCCCAGGCGTCTGCCATAGTGCCTCACCCCAGGAGATGGACTCCATCTCCGCTCCGGCTAGGTCAAGGGCACCTAGGCCTGGAACACTGGAACACCAGCACCCAAGCTGAAGGTGCCTGGGTGCGGCCGAGTCCTCCGACTCCCACTCTGGACTCTGAGCTCTGAACTCTGAACCCCATGGTAAGGGCGTACGCCCCTTTTATCCTCTCTCCCTTTGCGTCACAGCGGGTTCCCCGCCCCGCTGTACCAGGGAAGGACAAAAAGGCACAGTCTTGCGGTGTGAGTTCAGCTCCGGCCCAGGGCAACAGCGCCACCTTTGGACCACAAGGAACCTCACACCACCAGAGTCCTCCAAGAACCAGAAAAAGGTCCCAGATCCCCTAGCAATTAATGCATCTGGGTTACACTACCACCCAGATGCCTCCCCTAAATTCAAATACCCGCTACAGAAGTAATGTAGGAATTTTCAGTAGGAGACACTGGAGGCAGAGGGTAATGCCTGTCCTGGAACATAAGGAAAGCTTTTTTTTTTTCTGAAACAGAGGTACAGTGCATCCGGAAAGTATTCACGGCGCTTGACTTTTTCCACAATTTGTTATGTTGCAGCCTTATTCCAAAATGGATTATTATTTCCCTCAAAATTCTACAAACAATACCCCTGTAGCGGGTGTCAAATTTAGTGGGGTGTATCTGGGCAATAGATGGCTCAGATACATTGATTTTAGGGATTTATGGACACTTTGGAGTGTGGGAGGTATGAATGGTGTCATGTTCCCTGCGGTCCCTGGGTGGCGCTGCCACCTGGGACCGGGGTTGAACTACCATTCTAGAGCCGTGCCCTTTTTGTCCTCTCGCAGCAGTAGTACGGCGGGGCGGGGAACCCGCTGTGCCTGCTGGGAGAGGATATAAAGGGGGCGGTCATCTTGCGCAAAGGGTCCGTTCCCCAGGCACCTTCAGCCTGGGGGCTGCTGCGGTTCGTCTGTGCCCAGGTGCCCTTGGCCTGGGCGCGTGGAGTCGAGTTCCATCCCAGGCACCTTCGGCCTGGGGTGAGGTACTATACCAGGAGGTCTGGGGCCCAGTACCTTCGACTGGGTCCCGCGAGAGCGAAGCATTCCTAAGGTGCCCCTGGTATTGGGTGCCTGAATCCAGGGCGTAAGGGACCGGAGACGTGACCTCCCCGTAGAGCCAGCGCAGCATTTGCTGGTGCCGGTGGAGGCCTCTGGTGGCCTCTAGTGACCGCCCGGATTGATGTCTTCCTCTAACAGGGGCCGTTTGTTCTAAAGAAGGTACTGCATGTTTCTCATGGTCTGTGGAAGGGACCCATCTTTCTCAGGTCAGTGGCAGGCCTCATCCAAGGCCTGTGGCAGGGGCCTCAACGTTCACCCAGGTCAGTGACCAAATTCACGGTCGGTGGCAGCGTCTGTGCGCCAAGCCTGTTTGCACTAAACGGAACAGGAGGAACTTTAATTCATCAGTTGTGCCTGGACCTACTCTTCCCTACACCTTGTCTGTTCTTTTAAGGCCTCATGCCCACTGGCGTTTTTACAGCTGCGTTTTTTGCAGCTTAAAAACGCCTGTCCATGTTATTGTAAATATATATTTAAAAAAAAAAAAAAGTCGGAGCTAAAAACGCGACCGCGCGTTAGTACGCGTTTTTTGCGCGTTAGTGCGCGTTTTTGCGCGTTTTTTGACGCTCGCGTTTTTTTCTGCCTAATTCTGACGCTGAGGAACGCACTGGTCCTGGGTTTTTTTTACAGCTTAAAACGTCTATGCTATTTGCAGCTCAAAAACGTCTAGGTGGGCATGAAGCTATAGACTAACATGGACAGGCGTTTTTAAGCTGTAAAAAACGCTCAAAAACGCATTTGTAAGGCCTCATGCCCACTGGCGTTTTTACAGCTGCGTTTTTTGCAGCTTAAAAACGCCTGTCCATGTTATTGTAAATATTTTATTTTTTTTTGAAAAAAAAATAAAAGAAAAAAAAACAAAAAACGTCGGAGCTAAAAACGCGACCACGCGTTAGTGCGCGTTTTTTTGCGCGTTAGGGCGCGTTAGTGCGCGTTTTTGCGCGTTAGGGCGCGTTAGTGCGCGTTTTTGCGCGTTTTTTGACGCTCGCGTTTTTTCCTGCCAAATTCTGACGCTGAGGAACGCACTGGCCCTGGGTTTTTTTTACAGCTTACAAACGCCTATGCTCTTTACAGCTCAAAAACGCCTAGGTGGGCATGAAGCTATAGACTAACATGGACAGGCGTTTTTAAGCTGTAAAAAACGCTCAAAAACGCGGCTGAAAAAACGCCCGTGGGCATGAGGCCTAAAAACGCCAGTGGGCATGAGGCCTTAAAGTCAACCAATTTCGAGTCAATAAAACTGTGTTGGACTTTTCTTGGTGTGGAACTCGTGTTACTGGAAGCGTAGTGTCTCTGTCAGTGGCAATCATCCTCCATAGGAGAAGCTGAGATTCTGGCCTAAAACGCAGACCTAGGGCTGGGCGATTTTCCCCCAAAAAAAAATCTGCAATTTTTTTATAAAAAAACTTGATTCACGATTCGATTCAATTTTTTTTTTTATTGTATTAAAGTGCATAAACAAACAACATTGCAAAGGCAAACCCTTTCTCTAACTGCAAAGTCAGTGTGCAACAAAGGTTGTTAAGCATCCAAATTATTAATACTGTATTTGGATTTAGCTAATGTAGCGCTACCCCCAGTTAAGAGAGCGGCTGGTTTGTTTTGTTTTCTCGGGCCCTGTATACAGCACTGCCAACCCCCGGCAATCTGACTCGACCCACTCTGGCACAGCTAGTCTAGGGTTAACTTCTTATCACTCTCTGGTGTATAATACTCAACAGTTTCTAAATAGGCAGACAACACTCTGAAGCAAGAGTATAAAATAGTAATAGCTTTCCTGTAAAATGGTGGCATAAAACATGGCATGTAACACATACATGGGCCTGCAGAGCCCTGCATTAATCAGCGTATCAGAAGCAGCACTATAATATGGCGCTGCGCAGTATCCACCACGCGAAGCTATTATGGCATGCACGCCCTATGGCAAAGTAACACAAACTTTATAACTTCCCCCCCCCCCCACCCCTCCTATGTCAGGCCTGACGGTGTATGAGATCGTCCCCTTCCCCTAAGGGAGTAAGGTTTTCTTCACCGGCCAGCTTTCGTTGGTGCACTTGGAGAAATGACCAAATTGTAATCCAAAGGGTGGTAACTTGTAACAACAGTTTGCAAACGGGGGGGGGTAGGCACTTCAGCTCTGTCCCAACTACCGGACCCCCTAAGGAAACACGGGTGAGCGAACAGTGGGTCTAGGCAGTCTACAGGCCTGAATACAGCTCAGTCTATGGATATGGGCAGGTGCCCGCTCACCGCTCCAGGCGCGATCCCAGCCTGGGTCTTCCACCGCGTGTGTCCGTTTCACACGGCGTCTGCAACCGATCGGGTCCCCGATCCAAATGGAGTCCTACACCGACGGTCCAGGATCCACCCAGGCTCCGCAGAATGGTGGAAGGCTCTTTAGACTTCAGGTAAGGCCTAAGGCTTCAGGCCTTACCCCGCAGCCGATCCGCGCAGGATGACTGGTTGCTTGAAGCGCGGCATCCAAAGAGAGCGAGCTCCCCCTCGCCTCTTGCTTAAATAGGCCCTCCCATGAGTCTTTGCGGCGGAACTTCCGCCCTGGGGCTGAATGGGGTTCTGGGTAACGTAGTCCTGGGGCCTTAAAAGAGAGACCCCACTACACTAATAAAACAACAAAAAATCCTGAGGTTACTCTTAGTTGAATTGAACTGTGCCCATGCCGAACTGTGCCCATGCCGAACTGTGCCCATGCCGAACTGTGCCCATGCCGAACTGTGCCCATGCCGAACTGTGCCCATGCCGAACTGTGCCCATGCCGAACTGTGCCCATGCCGAACTGTGCCCATGCCGAACTGTGCCCATGCCGAACTGTGCCCGTGTCTCACTGTGCCCGTGTCTCACTGTGCCCGTGTCTCACTGTGCCCGTGTCTCACTGTGCCCGTGTCTCACTGTGCCCGTGTCTCACTGTGCCCGTGTCTCACTGTGCCCATGCTTCACTGTGCCCATGCTTCACTGTGCCCATGCTTCACTGTGCCCATGCTTCACTGTGCCCATGCTTCAATCACTGTGCCCGTACCTGATGCAGATTTTCATGGGATACGGATTTTATTGCTACACCGGCGGCCATTCCAGTATTCAAAAGCTGCGCCTCCTCCTCGTCTGTGATAGGCGGAACACTCAATTTCCCAGCATTCAGTGTTCCGCCTATCATGGACATCCGCTCATCCTCATAACACAGACGAGGATGAGAGGATGTCCGTGATAGGCTGAACACTGCCTGCTGTGAAATTGAGTGTTCCGCCTATCACAGACGATGATAGGCGGAACACTCAATTTCTCGGGAGGCGCGGCTTTTGAACACTGCAATGTAGGGGTGCAACGGATCGGTGGTGATCCGACCGAATCACGACGCGATCCGCGGAGCGCTCCGGAGCCTCGGCCATAGGAAAGGCCACGGCCTAGCTCCAGGGCGGCGGCCATCTTTGTACACCCGGCGGCGGCCGCTGTTAGTGACGTTTTGCCGCCGCCATCTTGCTCCACCCCACACTCCTCACGCTCATTACTGTGAAGGGGCCAAGCGGACATCTTGTTACACCCAACAGAGTTTTAGATTTCAGGTATTTTATATGCTTGTAGGCTTAAATACATTATTTGGAAATCCAAGGGACTGTTTTTACATTTTAAATTTTCAAAGTAGCAGCAAACCTTACATGCTTGCTAATGTGACAGAACACCTCTGATTTTCACATTTAACATTTAGTTAAATGTGAAAATCAGAGGTGTTCTGTCACATTAGCAACCATGTAAGGTTAGTAGGTCTGCTGCTGCTTTTAAAATTTAACATGTAAAGAGTCCGTTGGATTTACAAATACTGTATTTAAGCTTATAAGCTCCGTTTTGTGTTGAAAATAACTGTGAAATCGAAAAACCCGGTGGGGTGTAACATTTTTTTATTTTTTCATTTTTTTTTTTTTGCTGATCCGAAAATGATCCGATCCGTGGCTCTGATCCGAGGATCGATCCGATCCGTGAGGTTTTTGATCCGTTGCACCCTTACTGCAATGGCCGCCGTCTGTCTGCATGACACGCTGATCAGGTAGGCAGACGGCGGCTTGCGGTTAGTTAGTGTTACATTACATCTACTCGCGGCGGCGAGTAGATGTAATTGAAGTAACACCGCCCAGTGCCATTCCGGATACGCCCCCTGCAGCCCTGCTACGGAAACTTAAGGAAAAAAAAATCAAAAAAAATCGATTTTCTTCAAATATGAATCGATTTGAACTCAAAACTCGATTCAAGATTTAAATCAATTTTTTTCCCCAGCCCTACGCAGACCCGAGTGTAATGGTTTAGCTCATATCTCTGCATCCTACATCAGAGAGCCGAGCTGGTGGTGTGCATCTTTCCCCCTTCTCCCAGATACCCCTAGATGAGTAAGACCAGCCGTGAAGAGAGAGGAGAAGCTGGGCCAGGACCGCTACACCCCATATTGACAACGTGAAAGAAGTTTGCTTGAAATCTTTGCAAATTTATTAAAAACTAAAAAAACTAAAAAAATCCCATGTTTAGAAGTGTTCACAGCCTTTGCTCAATACTTTGTTGAAGCACCTTTGGCACCAATTACAACCTCAAGTTTTTTTGAGTATGATGCTACAAGCTTGGCACACTTTTTTTTTTTTTTGGGCAATTTCTCCCATTCTTCTTTGCAGGACCTCTCAAGCTCCATCAGGTTAGATGGGGAGCATCGGTCACAGCCATTTTCAGATCTCTCCAGAGAGGTTTAATCGGGTTCAAGTCTGGGCTCTGGCTGGGCCACTTAAGGACATTTACAGAGTTGTCCCCTAGACACTCCTGTGTTATTTTGGCTGTGTGCTTAGGGTCGTTGTCCTGTTAGAAGATGAACCTTCGCCCCAGTCTGAGGTCAAGAGCGCTCTGGAGCAGGTTTTCATCAAGGATGTCTCTGTACATTGCTGCATTCATCTTTCCCTCGATCCTGACTAGTCTCCCAGTTCCTGCCACTGAAAAACATCCCACAGCATGATGCTGCCACCACCATGCTTCACTGTAGGGATGGTATTGGTCAGGTTATAAGCGGTGCCTGGTTTCCTCCAGACATGGCGCTTGCCATTCGGGCCAAAGAGTTCAATCTTTGTTTCATCAGACCAGAGAAATTTGTTTCTCATGGTCTGAGAGTCCTTCAGGTGCCTTTTTGGTAAATGCCAGGTGGGCTCTTATGTGCCTTTTACCGAGGAGAGGCTGCCGAGTGGCCACTCTACCATACAGGCCTGATTGGTGGAGTGCTGCAGAGATGGCTGTTCTTCTGGAAGTTTCTCCTCTCTCCACAGAGAAACACTGGAGCTCTGTCAGTTCTTGGTCACCTACCTGACTAATGCCCTTATCCTCAAACACTTGGCCGGGTGGCCCGCTCTAGGAAGAGTCCGGATGGTTCCAAACTTCTTCCATTTACAGATGAGGGAGGCCACTGTGCTCATTGGGACCTTCAATGCTGCAGACAGTTTTCTGTACCCTTCCCCAGATCTGTGCCTCGATAGCCTCCTGTTTTGGAGGTCTGCAGCACAGTGGTGTAGTGGTTAGCACTTTCACCTAGCAGCAAACGGGGTCGCTGGTTCGAATCTTGACCACGACACCATCTGCCTGGAGTTTGCATGTTCTCCCTGTGCATGCGTGGGTTTCCTCCAGGTACTCCGGTTTCCTCCTACACTCTAAAGACATGCTGGTAAGTTAATTGGCTCCTGTCTAAATTGGCCCTAGTATATGTATGAATGTGTGTTGGGGACCTTAGGTTGTAAGCTCCTTGAGGGTAGGGACTGATGTGAATGTACCATGTATGTAAAGCGCTGCGTAAATTGACAGCGCTATACAAGTATCTGAAATAAATAAATGAAATAAATACAGACAATTTCTTGGACTTCTTGACTTGGGTTGGTGCTCTGACATGCACTGTTAACTGTTGTGACCTTATTTGGACAGGTGTTCACCTTTCCAAATAATTTCCAATCAACTGAATTTACCACAGGTGGACTCCATTCAAGTTGTAGAAACATCTCAAGGATGTTCAGTGGAAAGAGGATGCATCTGAGCTTAATTTTGAGTGTCATTGCAAAGGCTGTGGATACTGTACATGTGATTTATTTAAAAAAATAAAAATAAATTTGCAAAGATTTCAAACAAACTTCTTTCACGTTGTCGTTATGGGGTATTGTTTGTAGAAATTGTAGGGGAAAAAAATTTATTTAATCAATTTTGGAACAAGGCTGTAACATAAAATGTGGAAAAAGTGAAGCACTGTGAATATTTTCCAGATGCATTTACATTAATTGTATATTTGTACATAGGAAAGCTAGAATTTAGAAAATAAAGGTTAACTTAGCCTTTAAATCTGCTAGTCTTGCATTCCCCTCCCCCAGACTGACAATGCTGCTGTCCAAAGGTGCCCCCTGTGCTCTTTCATCCATAGTGGGGGCACTCTAATACAGGTGGTGTGTTTTTAGCCAGATCATCAGGTGAAAAAGAAAACGAATGCAGCCACCACATCTAATGATTGGTAACCTGAAATATATTGTATTTTTTGGTTTTGGGGTTTATACTTCTTTTTAAGATCTTCTTTTTTTTTTTTTTGTAGAAAGACAAAAATTAGATTTTATCCCTTTGCGTTATTGTAGAAGAAGAAAGACCTAGTGAGCAAAGGGTGGTGGCTGCTAGTACCATACTACCCATAGATGATCAAAAGGAGAGAGATTGGATTTTCCTAGGCACTGATTGAACGACACTGAAGTCTTATATAAAATATATTTATTACATAAAGGAAAATCAATAACAATTACATTAAAAACATGAGCCGACCCCACAACAGAAAATAGCAGTATATAAAGGTAGCGAAGCCACCATCACCGTCTATTTGAAGTGGAGAGGGCAGTGAACCTCAACCGGTTTCGCGGTTAGCACCGCTTCTTCAGGAGGGTCTATACAAACATAATTGAAAAATTTGTATATAAACTAGCAGAAAAAGCATAAGTAACATAATACACACAATGTATTTTAGTACAATAACAATAACATAATTAGCCAATGTCATAATATCTGCTCACCATAGGACGTTCACTGGGACACGTGGGTGCCTGAATTGCCCCCCGCGGCGGACAAGGGGGATAAAGAAGTGGTGCTTTCTGATAGAAATAAGTATATAATTACACTATATCAATACTGTAGATCTCGTAATAAAGGGCACCCAAGGTGACTCAAGCCTAGAAAGGAAATGTGGCATAAGAGAAAAATGAAGAAAGGGGGGGAGGGAGAAGGGGAAGGAAGAGGAGAAAAGAAGGGAGGTAAGAGCAGACGGACAAGTTATGAAGAAAAATTAGAAGGGGGGGGAGGAAAGGGGAAGGGGGGGCCATTGGGTCTTCAGGCGCGCACCAGCGTAGTAGCTTAGTGCTCCGCTGTGTGTGGGAGGGATGACCCCGTGACGTCACACGTCACACGTTGCTCGCGGCGTGGGAGACCGCGGCGTTGGGGATCACATTTAAAAGGCTTGTTCACAAGCCATTGGTGTGAGTGGTGAACACTCTCCCTGGGGAACCATATACAGATATACTGCAAAGGTAAGCAGTGGCTGCTAGCTACATCATGTACCTTTCCTCCTTCACTGTTATCATTTATAAATTCCCTTTCTCCCTTGTACAGCCATCTGTGTCCCTTGGCAAAGGACTCACTAACGCCTGTCCTAATCTGGCCATGCTCAAACGGCTATATAGCAGTTATCCCCTGGCTATCTATTTAGCCATATATGGCAGACCATTTCCCCAGTGAGATTGACTGTTTTTTCTATTGAGGTAAGACGAACCATTATTAACCCTGGTGGTGGTGACCTGTCTCTTAAAGCTAAAAGGGTATGGGCTTCTAACATTCCTTGGTTTTTCATACTGATCCCAACCCTTTCCCTTTTTTCTTCCCAACACACAACCCTCTCCCCTTTCTCTCTCCTTCATCCTATTACTCCATCCCTTCTCCCTTCCCCCCCCCTCCCCTACCCTTCCGTTTCTCCTTACCTTTCTCCCCCCTTCCCCCCTCTCCCTTCCCTCCCCCTTCCCTCCTTCTTCCCCCCCCCCTCCCCCTCATTGTCCCCTTCCCTTCCCCGTCCCCAATTTTTCCCTCTCCCCCTCCTTTTTTCCCCCCTTCCCCCCTCCTCCCTCCATCCCTTCCCCCTTTCCCTAGCCCCCCTTCCTTTCCTTCCTGTTTCCTCCCCCCTCCTCTCCGATCACTTCCTTCTTATACATTCCTCCCCCCCTTCCCCTTTCCTCCCCCCCCCCCCCTCCTAATTTTTCTTCATAACTTGTCCGTCTGCTTTTACCTCCCTTCTTTTTTCCTCTTCCTTCCCCTTCCCCCCTTTCTTCTTTTTTCTCTTATGCCACATTTCCTTTCTAGGCTTGAGTCACCTTGGGTGCCCTTTATTACGAGATCTACAGTATTGAAATAGTGTAATTATATACATATTTCTATCAGAAAGCACCACTTCTTTATCCCCCTTGTCCGCTGCGGGGGGTAATTCAGGCACCCACGTGTCCCAGTGAACGTCCTATGGTGAGCAGATATTATGACATTTGCTAATTATGTTATTGTTATTGTACTAAAACACATTGTGTGTATTATGTTACTTATGCTTTTTCTGCTAGTTTATATACAAATTTTTCAATTATGTTTGTATAGACCCTCCTGAAGAAGCGGTGCTAACCGCAAAACCGGTTGAGGTTCACTGCCCTCTCCACTTCAAATAGACGGTGATGGTGGCTTCGCTACCTTTATATACTGCTATTTTCTGTTGTGGGGTCGGCTCATGTTTTTAATTGTTATTGATTTTCCTTTATGTAATAAATATATTTTATATAAGACTTCAGTGTCGTTCAATCAGTGCCTAGGAAAATCCAATCTCTCTCCTTTTGATCATCTATGGGTAGTATGGTACTAGCAGCCACCACCCTTTGCTCACTAGGTCTTTCTTCTTCATCAATTATTATGGATGATGGCACTATTTTTTGTTTATGATTATTTCTCCTAATTGAGGCTATACTCAAACAATTGTCTTGCGTTATTGTAGGATGATTAAAGACATCACTGTAAAATGTTTTGCAGTTCTAATTAATGCTGGCTATTCATACTTGTTTTTATGTAGAGCCCAGACCATTATTTCTTTCTCGTACATCACGGGACACAGAGCGACATAGTCATTACTAATGGGTTATATAGATACCGTCAGGTGCTGGCACTGGCAACTGCCAAAACCGGAAGTACCCTCCCCTATATAAGCCCCTCCCATCCGGGAGCACCTCAGTTTTTTTGCCAGTGTCTAAGGTGTTGGCCAAGAAGAAACATGTGTTTTTCACTGAGCTTGCGTACAGGTTCTTTTGGGCCTCAGTAAGCTATTCCGGATCCGACCAAAAAAGCTTCATAGCTAAACGGTCGGTACCCGGGCCTTGCAGAGAAGAGCAAGGTTTTGCCTGTAATGCTTCTCTTAGGAGAGCTGGACCCTGGGATCCAGAGCTCTGGTCATACCCACGACCAAGATGTTTTCTGTGCAGGGTGCTATACAGGTCCAGGGGAGTGGAATCCTTAGGAACCCGGTCCCTGAAGGTTTGATTACAATGCCTGCCGTGATAGGTGAAGTTTGGGCTTCTGTGGACCAAACAGAGTCCTGCGGCGAGGAAAAGGTAAGTGGGGGCCCTCGGGAACTTGGTTCTATTGAGGGACCCCCAAGCCTATTTTGTCTTTCTGCCTGTTACCTAAGGTATTCCCGCTAATATTCTGTGTATGCCTGTTACTACTGAGAAAATGTAAAAATTTTAATAGTAGGCAAGAAAAAAAAAAAAAAAAAATGTAAGACCGCGGTACCTGTGTTAGACACTAGAGGCCGCTATGGTTCTTTTTCTTGTAATGTGGATTTTTTTCTTCCTGAAATCAAATCCAGGCAGTTGGTATGTTCTCTCCTGGGAAGCTGTCTCCTCTGCCCTGTTGTTGCGCTCATCCATCCCCGGGCCCTGCGGCAAAGGGACCCTGGCTCCCATCTAGCTCCTTGTTGTTTTCAAAAAAGGCGCCGAAGGCGCACGTGCCCGCGCGCGTGCACGCGCCTCTATTCATAGAGGCGATCTGGAAAAAGGGGCGGAGCGGGGTGGATGACGCTCAGGTGTGCGCCGCGGCGCTACTGCGCATGTGCGGGCGTCCAGCGTGTTTTTAAAGCACATTATAGCTGGCTGTTGAAGTGCACAGACAGAGCTAGCAACAATATAAAGGCACACAGAGGCGGTTGATGCAGGCATCCCCTAGAAAGGCACTTTAGTAGACACCAACTGTGATATAGCAGCAATTGTGCTAGACTATTCTCAGTAAAAGTGGTGTATTACGGCTGGAATACCTCAGCTTTAGGCTTAGGAATATGCCGTCCAGAAGCTCCGGAACTGAATCTTCCAGGAAGCGAAGGGGGTCTCATCGGGCTCTGAGGATCTTGGGCATACTTCTGCTGCACCAGTCTCCCCTGAAGTTCAGAGGTAAGTGACCGTAGAGACCCCGCAGGGGTACTTGGTACTGTGGCTGTCCTCAGTTCACCTGCTCCTGTGTATGTAACAGAGGAGGTTTTTTCCTCAGCTCTGGGAGGATTAGAGAGAGATTGTCAACATTGATCGCTGCCTCCCTGTCAGGGAAAGCACGCCCGATCTCCGTCTCCTCCTTCAGAGTGCCTGTTAGCAGAGCAACAGTCCCATACAGGGATCGACCTGCCTGAAGGGGATCAGGATGAGGTTGATTCTGTTATAGAGGAATCAACAGTGGGGGAACCTTTTCTCAGCATCTCAAGCTGAAAGATTATGGGTTCAGTCTCTGACTAACATGGTCCGATCAGCATTTAAAAATGCACCTTGCGGAACCATCAACCACTACTGTATCCTCGTTGGGGTCGCTAGAAGCCCCCAGACTGTCTGTTCTTTTCCACTTCACCCTTTACTGAAAGGGCTTATTTACCAGGATTGGGAACGTCCTGAGAAAATATTTATTCCCCCAAGAGATTTCCGGTGGTCTATCCCATGGAGGATAAGTTCATCAAAAAAATGGAAGGTCCCTACAGTGGACGCAGCCATCTCTTGTATGTATAAATCACTCACATGTCCAGTGGATAATGTCCAAATGTTCAAGAACCCAATAGATAAAAGATTGGAGTCCTTATGAAAATCTGCTTCTTTCTACAGCAAGCTTGGTGACACAACCAGCAGTAGCAGCTATTGGGGTCTGCTAAGCAGTGAAGGATCAGTTGAAACAGGTCTTGAGGGACTTGACAGATCAGCAGGCTTTGCCCTAGCTGATCTACCTAGAGCCTTAGGCTTTGCGGTTGACGCCATAAAGGATTCAGTCCATCAGGCCTCCCGCCTTACGCTGTCTATAGTACATATGCGTAGGCTCCTATGGCTCAAAAACTGGTCTGCTGAAGCTCCCTGTAAAGAATGGCTGGTTAGCGTCCCATTTCATGGTGAACGCTTATTCAGGGAAAACCTGGACAAATATATCCAGAAAATTTCCAGCGGTAAAAATACGCTCTTGCCGGTTAAAAACAGAGTTAGAGGTCCCTCTTTAAGAGGCCTGCTTCTCCAGTCCCTGGGGCATCGGCTGTGTAACAGTTCCGATGGCCTCCTCGGTCAATTCCCGGGGGTAAAAAACAGGGACAATAGCAGGGTAATGAGAAACCCTGGGTCAGGGGAGGTACAAAACCTCCCCCAAAGTTAAATTCATTGAAGCCCCCACTCAGTCGGGTGGGGGGGAGGACTCCAGTTGTTCGCAAGAGACCTGGCGGGACACGATCAAGACAGATAGGTGCTCTCCGCAGTATGTTTGGATACAGTTTGGAGTTAAGACTCTCCTCCTTCCCATTTTTGAGGTCAAACGTGCCAAGGGATCCCCGGAAGAGAGAGTCCCTCCTGTTGGCACTAGAACAACTATTGCTCCAAGGAGTAATTATGGAGGTTCCCCTGGAAGAATGAGGGTTCGGGTTTTACTCAAACCTCTTTACAGTCCCGAAGCAAACTCGGACGGGAGGCCCATATTAATTCTAAAAGGGCTATACAAATTCCTGTATATCAGGACTTTCCGATGGAGTCGATCCGATCGGTGGCCACTGCCCTACAAGGGGAGGATTGGTTAGCCGCGATCGACATCAAAGATGCTTATTTGCACATTCCCATCTTTGCAGTCCACCAAAAATTTCTACGCTTTGCAGTAGAAGGGCGCCATTTTCAGTTCAGAGCCTTACCCTTCGGTCTGGCCACAGCACCACGAGTGTTTACAAAAATTCTGGCCCTTTATTGGCCAATCTAAGAACACAAGGTGTAATGATAATGGCATATCTAGATGACTTGTTGCTGATAGACCACTCAGTGAAAAAACTAGACGTGGTCGTTCACAAGACAATCAAGTATCTGGAATCTCACGGTTGGATTATCAACCGAGACAAGTTAGCCCTAAAAACCAGTCAAAAGTCTGGAATACTTGGGGCTAAGGTTGGATTCAGGCCAGACAAAAATATTCTTGCCTCGAGGAAAGGTGTTGTCTTTGAAAGATTTGATCCACTTAGTGGGTACAAAAAAGACAGCCGTCCATACGCCTGTGCATGAGGCTGCTGGGAAAAATGGTGGCATCATTCGAAGCAGTACCCTACGGTCAATTCCATTCAAGGAATTTGCAAGGGGCCATACTGTCAGCCTGGAACAAAAAAGTTCAGGCCCTAGACTTACAATGTCCTTGTCCCCTTCCGTTCGCAAGAGCCTCCGTTGGTGGTTGGTTCCCCAGAATCTGGAAAAAGGGAAATCCTTCAGTCCGATTTCTTGGAAGGTGGTCACTACAGATGCCAGCCTTATAGGCTGGGGAGCTGTACTGGAGCAATAGTCTCTCCAGGACAGATGGTCGGATGCAGAAAAGGCCCTGCCCATCAATCTCTTAGAGATACGAGCAGCCCGGTATGCCCTAGTAGCATGGACATCCAAACTCCAAGGGTCCCCTGTCAGAATTCAATCAGACAATGCCACAGCAGTGGCATATATCAATCATCAGGGGGGCACCAGGAGTCGTGCAGCCCAGAGGGAAGTAAATTACATCCTGAAATGGGCAGAAAGATATGTCCCAGCCATATCTGCGGTATTCATTCCAGGAGTGGAGAATTGGAAGGCGGACTTTCTAAGTCGCCAGCAATTATGCCCAGAGGAAGGGTCCTTTCACCCCGAGGTTTTCTGGACAATATGTCAGCGGTGGGGAACATCGGATGTAGATCTTCTAGCATCCAGATTCAACGCAAAGGTGGACAGGTTTGTCTCTCGGTCAAGGGATCCCCTAGCTTGCGGCTCGGATGCCCTAGTGTTCCCTTGGGATCAGTTCAAGCTGATATATGCATTTACACCGCCACAATGGTTTCCTCGATTACTCCGCAGAATCAGGGTAGAAAAGAAACCAGTGATTCTGGTGGCTCCAGCGTGGCCCCGAAGAGCGTGGTACGCGGAGATTGTAAAATGTCAGTGGGGAGTCCTTGGACTCTCCCACGTCGTCCGGACCTGCTTTCGCAAGGACCGATATACCACCCTTCCTTACCAGCCCTAGGTTTGACGGCCTGGCTATTGAAGCCCACATTCTAAAAAAGAGAGGGCTCTCTAATGCTGTGGTATCTACCATGATCAATGCCAGGAAGCCGGTATCCAGGCAGATCTACTATAGAATCTGGAAGGCGTACATCGCCTGGTGTGAGGCCAAGAAATGGCATCCACGTAAATACGTAATAGGTAGGATTCTGGACTTCCTACAATGGGCTGTAGATAGGAAGCTTGCCTTGAGTACTATCAAGGGTCAGATTTCGACCTTGTCAATATTTTTTCAAAGGCCCTTGGCTTCGCATTCACTAGTCAAAGCCTTTATACAAGGAGTGATGCGTATTAGTCCTCCGGTTAATATTCCCATATGTCCATGGGATCTAAACTTGGTTCTGTCGGTTCTACAGAAACAACCATTTGAACCATTACATCATATTTCTTTGGTGCTTCTCACCAGGAAATTGATTTTTCTAGTAGCCATGTGTTCGGCTAAAAGAGTGTCAGAATTAGCAGCTATGTCCTGTAAGGAGCCATATCTGGTTATCCATAAGGATAGAGTAGTGTTACGTCCTCATCCAGCCTTTCTTCCTAAGGTGGTATCGAGGTTTCATTTGAACCAAGATGTGGTTCTTCCTTCTTTTTTCCCCAAACCTACTTCGGTAGAGGAAAAGTTATTGCATTCTTTGGATGTAGTAAGAGCAGTTAAAGCTTATCTAAAAGCCACTGCTCAGATTCGCAGAACGGATACTTTGTTTATTCTGCCGGAAGGCCCCAGAAAGGGTCAGGCAGCGTCAAAATCTACTTTAGCTATGTGGATTCGACAGGTCATAATACAAGCCTATGGCTTGAGAAGGAGACCGCCTCCGTTCAAAGTTAGAGCGCACTCCACGAGAGCAGTTGGAACTTCATGGGCAGTGCATCACCAGGCCTCCCTGGCTCAAATCTGTAAGGCCGCAACATGGTCTTCAGTTCACACGTTTACTAGGTTCTACCAGGTGGACGTTAGAAGTCAGGAGGATGTCGCCTTTGGGCGCAGTGTGTTGCAGGCCGCAAAAGATCCTCATGTCTGATAGCGCTCAGCTTATATATGGTGTATCCCCCCCCTCATTGGGCATTGCTTTAGGACATCCCATTAGTAATGACTATGTCGCTCTGTGTCCCGTGATGTACGAGAAAGAAAATAGGATTTTTATAACAGCTTACCTGTAAAATCCTTTTCTTGGAGTACATCACGGGACACAGAGCTCCCGCCCCTCTTTGGGGACACTTATTGCTTTGCTACAAAACTGAGGTGCTCCCGGATGGGAGGGGCTTATATAGGGGAGGGTACTTCCGGTTTTGGAAGTTGCCAGTGCCAGCACCTGACGGTATCTATATAACCCATTAGTAATGACTATGTCGCTCTGTGTCCCGTGATGTACTCCAAGAAAAGGATTTTACAGGTAAGCTGTTATAAAAATCCTATTATTATCTCTTAATGTACAGCGTGACTATTCTACCCAATTGTATGAGATTTCTAAGTGTGGATGCCAAATACAACATTTTCTGGTGTCACACCTTGGACTATGTATTAGCTGCTATCCCACCGCAAGAAAAGGATACAAGTGCTAATTGGGTATATGTAAAGATTTCAGCAGCTCTACATGTTGAACCACTTATACAATTTTCTGTAACTCTGGCTGCATTCAGATTAACAAATACCACACAGTAACTGCACCGTTTTAATTAAGCATAAATCAAGGAAAATATGTAAAGCAACCTTCAGTTCACTTAAAGGGGTTGTAAAGGTTTGTTTTTATTTTCTAAATAGGTTTCTTTAAGCTAGTGCATTGTTTGTTCACTTAACTTTTCCTTCGATTTCCCTTCTAAATGTTTTTTTTCTTTGTCTGAATTTCTCACTTCCTGTTTCTCCTCAGTAAGCTTGCCCCCATCATCCGAGCAGTGTTTAGTCAGCCAGAACAGCTTACTGAGGAGGAACAGGAAGGAACCTATTTTGAAAATAAAAAACAAACTTTTACAACCCCTTTAAGAATCCCGTCATGAAGTTATTTGCAAGTCATCAGGTAAAATTTCTTGAAATCTGATTTTAAATTACACACGAAGGCCCCTTTCACACAAATAAAAAACACGTCGGACGCTGTTAAAAGCGGCAGTAAAAACGCCCTGTGTGCATGAGGCCTTGGAAAGCCAGCATGATTTGCAATCTGAGGCCTCATGCCCACGGACGTTTTTGCAGCCGCGTTTTTGAGCGTTTTTTACAGCTTAAAAACGCCTGTCCATGTTAGTCTATAGCTTCATGCCCACCTAGGCGTTTTTGAGCTGCAAATAGCATAGGCGTTTTTAAACTGTAAAAAAAAAACAGGACCAGTGCGTTCCTCGGCGTTAGGCAAAAAAAAGCGAAGCGTTAAAAACGCGCAAAAACGCCGCGATTGCGTTTTGTTTTTTTTTAAAATCCGGTCAAAATGTATACAATAACATGGAAAGGCGTTTTTTAATCTGTAAAAAAACGCTCAAAAACGCGGCTGTAAAAACGTCCGTGGGCATGAGGCCTCTAAATGTCATAGTTTCTTTGTAAAATAAAGCTTTTTATACAAATAGTATCATTCAAAACATTCGTTTATAACTTGTTACAATTCAAAACAAAGGTAAAAACAAAATTGACCAAAAAAATTCAACCTTCATAGCTATAATATATGTTATCAATAACAACAGAAGATCCTGCCTCCAAGACTTCAGCTTTTGGCAGTGGCCAAAAGATCCATAATCGTAACTCTAGAATGGCCATAAATACGTCGTTAAAACTTCACTTTTATTTCTATTTTATAAACCATATTACTGAATGCAAAAACTCATTATATTGCAGCACTTGAATTGTTATCTGTAGCTTTGTACTCATCCATGGCTGGATTTATGTGACTTCCTGTGCCTAGAAGTCAGAAGTGCTCAAAGTCCTGACCCCAAATTCAAGTGGAATTAGAAATAAACACCTGCTATATAACGGTGTCTTAATTCCCTAAGGGCTTGACAAATTTGCTTGGAATCTAGGAGCCAGCTAAAAAAGTTAGGAGCCAGGAACGCACCCCGTCACGCCGAGCTCGCGCACAGAAGCAAACGCATACGTGAGTAGCGTCCACATATGAAAGCGGTGTTCAAACCATACATGTAAGGTATCGCCGCGATTAGATCGAGAGCAATAATTCTAGCCCTAGACCTCCTCTGTAACTCAAAACATGCAACCTGTAGAATTTTTTAAGCGTCGCCTATGGAGATTTTAAAGGGTAAAAGTTTGTTGCCATTCCACGAGCGGACGCAATTTTGAAGCGTGACATGTTGGGTATCAATTTATTCAGCGTAACATTATTTTTCACAATATAAAAAAAAATTGGACTAACTGTTCTTATTTTTTAATTTTAAAAAAAAGTATTTTTTCCCCAAAAAAGTGCGCTTGTAAGACCGCTGCGCAAATACGGTGTGACAGAGTATTGCAATGACTGCCATTTTATTCTTTAGGGTGTTGGCATAAAAAAATATTTAATGTTTGGGGGTTCTAATTAGAGGGAAGGAGATGGCAGTGAAAACAGACAGGTGAAGCTCCGTTAGCATTGCTGGTTGTCTTGTCATACCAACGGCCACCACAAGATGGCGCCCGATCACAGAAGGAAGCGTAGGCCTGCAAAAGGCCGCAAATCCGGCCAGCGTGACCTGGCGCCTGGGGTTTGTCGAACCCTGCCCTAAGACCCCTTTCACACGGGCTGTCTGATCATGTCCGCCTGTCAGTTTTTCAGGCGGACCCGATCAGACGCTCCATTCACCCCTATGGGGAGCCGCTGTCTAATCCTGTCTGCCAAATCCAGATGGATGTGGTCTTATTTTCCATCCGTCTGGCGGATCGGATGAAAACGGACAGGCGATCCGTTTTCATCTGATCTCTCTATAGAGGAGAGCGTGGCTCTGACAGGTCCATCTCTGCACAGTGAGCAGAGACGGACCTGTCATCCGCCTGCTCAGTGGATCAATCCCCCGCTGAGCAAAGCTGAGTCTGTCAAACGGATCCGCCCATTAGAAAGGGGCCTAAAAGTCCTAAAACTTATCAAAGCAACAGAGACCAGAGCCTGCTTGGCCATAATCTAGGTTGTGAAGGGTCAGGCTGCTGCTTGTTCACACTGTAAGAAAAAAGAGAAAAAAAAAAGAAAATGATTTTTTTATGTTATTTGTTTAGCGCAAGTTTACACAAGAATCTGATCAGAAACTGGATTCAGTGCGATACAATTTTCAGCCCATTTGTTCAAATGGGCTGGAAGCACTGGATTGCACCAAAAATAGAGCATGCACTACTTTTAAAAAACACAATGTAACTGCGACGCCATGTGATCCGGTGCAGGCAAACGCACTGCATTTGTGATCTGCGTTTGGGGTATCATTAGGATTACATGACAATTACAGCAGATTGAAAACCCTGTGCATTATGAAAGTTGCTTTCCAGTGTGAATGGGCACTTACATCAGATTGCTAAAAAATTTCATGTGTCCAATTTATATTTATTAATTTGTTTGAAGAAAAGTCCTAGGCAGACAAAAGTATAAACAAGAAAATGTTTCTGTCCTAAAAACAGACACAAATGGAACAGGTGACATCCATTTATGTCTGCAAAAAACAAATTGGACGCGTCTTAAACCTTTTCCTTGAGCCCTGGTTCACACTTATGCGCTGCCAATTCGGTGCAAATTTTAAACGGTACATGGTGATTTCAAAGCAAATTTAGTGCGAATCTGGGGGGGAGTGGTCACATCTACAATTTTTTTTTGCCTAGATTTCATTAAAAAAAAATTGCAGTGATGTGAACACCAGACTGCAATTTTCAATCCGGTCCCATTTGCATCACACTAAACTTGTACAGGACCCTTTTTTGAACCGGATCAAATTCGCACCACATATGTGAATAGCCGCAGTTGGAAATAATGTTTTTTTTACATGACGTTCGAATCTATGCTCTTTAGATCGCATCTGATCCGTATAGAATTTGCATAAGTGTGAACCGAGGATGAATGTAGAGTTGGATGTATCTTTTATCTTGTATCTTAACATGTGGACTGGTTTGTAATCATGGGCACCACATCTTTAATACTTAATAGAACAAGACACAAACAGCACATTGGTACTATACTTTATAAAAACTTTACACGCTGTATAAAAAAATAAAAATAAAATCTTTTATTGATACATATGAAAAGGCATTATTAAGCCGATAAAAGTGAAATCTTTGTTCCACCAGGTCACTTTAATACGATTAGCATTATTTGTCAAATCAGTTGGACATCAAAAGATGACATTTTTACATTCCTTAAAGTGTAGTTTACTGCCATTTGATGCATTTTGAATGTGGTTCACAAAAAACTTTTTAAAAGCCTTTTATTTAAAGGTTTTATAGCTGTTCTCAACAGTTCTGCTTGATAAATGAGTACTTAGCTGGCACATGCATGCACTTGTTTCTGCCACCAGATGTGCACCTGATGCTCAGCTTGCTGCCTGATGTCAGTCCCACCCAGAGGCCTTTAGGAGGAGAGACTAGAATACAAATCTGGCACATCTGTGACCGAAAGCACAAATCACAGCTGTATATTGTATTATTTCTAGGCTTCTCTTGTTGTGCACTTTCAAGTTGAAAGTGGTCATAAACGGAATGTAATAAGAACACTTTAAGAATTTGAATCCTGATACTTTTTTGAGTAAATCAATATGGGTGCCCTTTTATAAACCTTGTTCTAATCATGTTACCTATTTTATTATTATCATTAAAGGAGAAGTATGGGATGAGTTAAATAACTAGTACATATTACATTAGTCACATATCAGCTAATCTTTTTTTTTTTTTCCTACCGCTTTTAGTTTTTACAGCATGTGCACATGAACTGGCTGGCAAAAATGGTCCATTTTCAGTTTGAAAAGTTCTCAGGGGGTGTGTACATCTGCACCAACACACCCCCCTGCCTCTCCTAAGAGACGTGGCTGTGCTGATAGTGCTGTGTATGGGAATCTACACTATATATTTATATCAGTGACTTCTCTCACATTAAACTCACTGAAGTGCTGAAATCTTTGCCGACTCTTCTCACCATTGAAACATGCTGCAGAGGAGGAGGGAGAAGAGAGGAGTGAGAAGGGAGGGGGGAGCAGCTATGCTCTGTGAAGTTTCAGGAACGAGCAGATGGAGGAGAGCCGACATCAAGCAAAATTACAGGAAAGGGGATGGATCCAGACTTCATATACAGGCCATTGTCAGGATGATGCTGTATGAAAGACTGTAGAACCTCCCACAGGTATTTATCTCGATTTTAACAGAATTGGGGCACATCTGAGAGGGCTGGAAAGGTTTAAAGATATCAGCAGCTCACATAGAATAGATGTAAGCAAAAAAAAAGGAAACCCATACTTCTCTTTTAACTTTAAAGCTCCTCCCTGGCATTTAGAATGAACATTCCACTCACCCTCTCACCCCAACTTTTTAACTTTCCTAAAACAACAATTATGTGACATTGCTCTCCCGAGTCTTTACTTACTGAAAGGGCCCTTCCAGAAGATGTAGACACTTCTTATTGGACGGTCGCTGGCTGGGTCTTCTCAGGAGAGAGGAGATGATGACATCATCCCAGGGGGATGACGGGAGACCAGTTGTCTTGGGGAACCTTTGCAGCCCCCATACTGGAACCAGCAGCAGTGAGAGACCTGGATTGGAGACTTGGGTGAATATATCTGCCTTCACCAGGTATGTGGGTGGGAAAGAGACTAGCAGAATGGGTAAGAGGGGAGGCAAGAGGTATAGCTAAAAGTGAGTTTTTTAACTGGAGTGGGGCTTTAAACCAGAATCAACTAAGAAAGAATACTGCTTCATATGGTGGTTTACTAATGCACTGTGTGCTACACTGATCAAAAGCCTACAGAAAATGTACAGTATATCTCCTGGTGAAGAAGGAGCACCACAGGAGATATATTTGTGTAGTGCTAGTATAAAACCCTCATTATTCAAAGCTGACCTAAAGTTTCGGTGATAAGCACATCCTGGTACAGCAGTGTGTTTAAACATGATATTTTATTGTACCGTTAAAAGCAGCCTGAAACTTTCGTAAGGCTACGCATTTTTACCCAGTCTGGGTTTTGGGCATGTGATCATATCAGATTTACAGGTGCTGAGAATAGTTACAAAAACTGCAAAGCTGTAATATCCAATTATCATTGAATATTAATTAAAGTCCATCTGTGGACGAAACCTAAGAGGGGTGTGGGGGGTGGAAGAACAGCCCAATGTTCAGTTTTAATTACGCATGGGCTTGGAGAGTTTACCTTTACAACACCAATAACTGCGGAAATGGACATTTGCTACATTAGTTATGTCTTTTTCCCCTATAGCTCTTTGTATCAGGCAATACATTCATTCATTCTTTGAAAGTTTTACCCGGAGTTTGAGTTGACTATATTTTTGCTATTTCTCTGGAGCTGCATTTTTGTCTTTAAATTCATTTGACACGTATTGTTCAAATTATATAATGTTGGAAGGATTGTGGGAGCTATTCATAACTGAAATAAAATGAAATGACTTTTCTTGAGTATAGAAGCAATATTGCATGGAGACTATGATGCCCATTTCATTAAATCATTCCAGTGCATGGAAACAGTGTAAATTACCTTTTTTCTATTACTCTTTTTCTTGTATCCAAATCACTTTTTCTTCTTCTGGATTACATTTTTGCTAATGTTTTAAAGAGGAGCCAAAGGCTTTAAACCGAAGGGGAAAAGTGAATGTATTAAGGGAGAAAAAAACTTCCAGGGTGTTGGTGCATTCTTGTGGACAGCTCAAAATAAACCTGCCATGAAAATGACAATATAACAAAAGCGAGTACCGTATTTATCGGCATATAACACGCACCCTAATTTTAAGAGGGAAGTTTCAGGAAAAAAACATATTTTTAAAATAAACAACTTTGAAGCAAATTGAGGGTCAGTGCCCATCAATTTCCATCTGCAGCCTGATTGATATCCTCAATGCAGCCCAAATAAAGTCCTCAATGCAGCCTGAATAAAGTCCTCAATGCAGCCTGATCATTGTCCTCAATGCAGCCCAAATAAAGTCCTCAATGCAGCCTAAACAAATCAATAAAGCCTGATTATTGTCCTCAATGAAGCATAAAAAAAGTCCTCAATGCAGCATGATACATGTGTTTATTTAAACTATATCATTTTCAGCCTCTATATCTCCCTCATCAGCAGCCTGAATCAGGAAATCATAGAGCCGTCATCTCCTCTCCACTCGGCTCTCACGTTACATACACACACAATCCCGCCTCCGCTATCGGCATAGGACTAGCTCCTGTGATAGGCAGAACACTGGTCCAATGTCGGTGGCAGAGGCGGGACTGTGTGTGTGTGACATGACAGCTGAGGAGCCGAGTGGAGAGAAGCTGTCGGCGTATAACGCACACCCCTGATTTGCCCCCGATTTTCGGGGGAAAAAAGTGCATGTTCTACGCCGATATATACGGTAATTGTCCCTGGTATTTACTAAGCTCTAGGCTTAGACTGGCCATACGTTATAAAATTTTCTTGTACAATTTTCCTTTTAGATTTACCAAAACCCAAATAATATGAGGTCAAACCTAAACAATTTCAATGTGTATGCAGTCAGGCAGGCCCTTGCACTACCAGGCAGGCCCTTGCACTACATAGTTTAAGGTAAATCTAAAGCAAATTGAATAAGAAAATTGTATAATATAATGTATGGCCAGCCTTAGTACTGTAATTGCTGGTGTATAAGGCGGCTGGGCATATAAGACGACCCCCTAATATTCCGTTTAAAACTGTGGTTTTGTGCTCTACTCACCATATAAGACAACCCCCTTGTGCGATAATACCGGTGTTCAAAAACGAAGAGGCCGCAGCCCCCACTGTGCGCTGTAAAGCTGTAAGTATTCAGTATATGCGCCGCTCAGCCAATCCCGGTGGGCGATGCATTCTGTTGATGACTACAGAGCATGCTAAGCCTGCTCAGATTGGAGTAACAACCTCTGCCAATCCGAGCAGGCTACATAATGTAGCTTGTTTGGATTGGCAGAGGTTGTTACTCCAATCCGAGCAGGCTTAGCAGACTCTAGTCATCAACAGAATGCATCGCCCACCGGGATTGGCTGAGCAGCGCATATACCGAATACATACAGCTTTACAGAGCACCCGGCGGGCTGATGTCCATCGGGCAGCTGCTTCAGCTGGAGTATAAGACGACCCCCGGTTTTTGGCTGTGTAATTCCGGTGTAAAAGGTTGTCTTATACGCCGGAAAATACGGTATGCTAAATGATGCATTTCTTTAGTTTGCAGACTCTTGTTCATTACCAGCCGTATTGTGATAAATAAATCCTTCATCGCATTACGTGCATCTCTTGCTGGTGTCCAAAAAAGTGTACTTCCAGCTTAACCAGTTCCCTACCGCACGCCGTCATATGACGTCCTTGACTTTGTGCGGGGATATCTGAAAGATGCCTGCAGCTACAGGCATCATTCAGATATCCTTCTTTTCAGCCGGCACGATAAGAACGATCATAGCGGCAGTTCCACCGCTTGATCGTTCTTATAGGCGACAGGAGGGGACATCCCCCCTCCCGCCGCCATCCGGTGCTTCTCCTGGCTCTCCCCTGCCATCAGGGGCAGAGAGAAAGAATCGTCCGGTGCCAGATGACGACAATAGCGATTTCCGGTGGCCAGATGGTCACCAGTCATCTCTGACCGTCGGAGGCCCGGGCTCGACGTTATGACGTCACGTGCGAGTTCCCGGAAGTAAACAAAGCCGCGATCGCAGCTGTCAGCATGAGATCAATGATTTTCTTTTTCCCGATCTAATGCTTTCAAGCCTGGAGGAGAGATGTGGGGTCTTATTGACCCCACATCTCTCCATAAAAAGGACCTGTCACTAACCATTCTTATTACAAGGGGTTTACATTACTTGTAATAGGAATAAAAGTGATTTAAAAAAAAATGACCAAAAAAGTGTAAACGTAAAAAATATTTAAATATAAATTAAAACGCCCCTGTCCCCAGTAGCTCGCGCTCAGAAGCGAACACGCACGTATGTAAACGCCGTTCAAACCACACGTGAGGTATCGCCGCGTGCACTAGAGCGTGTGCAATAATTCTAGCACCAGACCTCCTCTGTAGCTTTAAACTGGTAACCTGTAAAACATTTTAAAGTGTCGCCTATGGAGATTTTTAAGTACTGAAGTTTGGCGCCATTCCATGAGTGTGCAATTTTAAAGCGTGACATGTTGGGTATCTATTTACTCGGCGTCAGATCATCTTTCACATTATACAAAAGAATTGGGCTAACTTTACTGTGTTGTTATTTTTTAATTTATGAAACTTTTTTTTCCCCAAAAAAAGGCGTTTGAAAAATGATTGCATAAATAGTTGCAATGACCGCCATTTTATTCCCTAGGGTGTCTGCTAAAAAAAAACATATATAATGTTTGGGGGTTCCGAGTCATTTTCTAGGAAAAAAATAATGATTTTTACATGAAGAAGAGAAGTGCCAGAATAGGCCCGGTATGGAAGTGGTTAAACGTATTTTTACTTTAAATAGTATGTGAAATGGTTTGATCAATTTCCTACCTGCTTGAGTTTTAGCAAGGACTTTAGCAGAAATCTATCTAAACTTACTGAGTTGTCACTAAACCAGGTGTCCCAATTGGAAAGTTCTCTGCTTCCTGTTCTATCAGAACAGGAAGCACGGAGGACTTTCCAATTGGGACACCTGGTTTAGTGCCAACTCATTAAGTTTAGATAGATTTCTGCTAAAGTCCTTGCTAAAACTCAAGCAAGTAGGAAATTGTTCAAGCCATTTTACATACTATTTAAAGTAAAAACTTTGGACTTTCCATCACTTTCTGCTTCGGTGACATTGGCCAGCAGGACAACTAGATGGTGAACCTCACTAGTGGAAATGGCTCTCTTTTCAAAATAAAAGAAAACCGGCTATAGATACACTTTAATGATGCTGCTAGATAAGTATCTTGACTGGTCTTCATTTTTTTGGGACAGCAAGAACAACTGTGCTAAAATTGATCCTTTAAATTAATAGCCGTGTCCCACCCATAAAAATAGAGTAACAGTTTGCATTGTGTTTCGACCATCACAGACAGAGCAGGATTTAAGAATGAGGGTATTGAAATGATTTGGACACCTTTTGTAACTGTTTAAACTGTACATTTCTTTTTTGTGCTGGGACAATGGCAAAGATACTAAAGCAGTGGTTCTCAACTCCAGTCCTCAGGGCCCACCAACAGGCCAGGTTTGCAAGATAACTGAAATGCATCACAGGTGATATAATTTGCTGCTCAGGGATTGCAGTATTCTAGTCTGCATCTCACCAAGGTAATACTTAAAATCTGGCCTGTTAGTGGGTCCTGAGGACAGGAGTTGAGAACCACTGTACTAAAGTGTTCTACCCTGCCCACCTTCCTTACCCTCTAGCTGTTTGTTCACCTGTCATAGGGTTCCCTTTTCTTGTTTTCTTAAAAACCAAGCATGGGGAAGTTGTAGTGTGAACAAGTGTGATTTAAGCCCCGTACACACGGGCCAAATGTCTGGAAACAATGGCCGACATTCGGCCGTGTGTATGTCTGTCTGTCTGTTGAACAGAAGCAGCTCCTGTCCGATGTGCATGCTGTAAAACCAGCAGCCGACCAACTCCCAATCTGCACTCTCAGGCCTCGTACACACGACCGATTTTCTCGGCAAGAACCAGCAAGAAACTTGCTGGCAGAGAGGTCTTGCCGAGTAAATCGGTCGTGTGTACGCTGCTAGCGTGTTTCTCGTCGAGAAAACCGACAAGAAACCTCGACGAGAAAATAGAGAACCTGCTCTCTATTTTCTCGTCGAGATTCTCCTCGGCGTGTTTCTCGACGAGAAAAGTGAGTGTGTGTACACTTACCTGTCCGCCCGGAAGCCCGCGCATGTTCGAAATGAATTTGACGCATGCGCGGTAGCTTCCTAGGCATACGTAGGGTGTACCAAGATGGCGGCGACGGCATCGAATGTGACGAGCGCATGCTCGACGTAGTCGATGACGTCACCGCGTACACTCCTTTCAAAGAACCGCGGGTTCTTTGAAACGAGCGTGTGTACACTCGGCCGGGACAAGTTTCTTGTCCAAGAATCTCGTCAAAAAAAACGACATGTTTTTCTCAACGAGAATCTCGGCCGTGTGTACGAGGCCTCAGCCAATGAAAGGTCTTTAGTATAATAGGTAATCACCACACTACAATTTACAATAAACTACTGGAGGGAAAATAAAGTGTCGGTAAAAGGCTTGCCGCTAAGCACTGTTCTGTGTTCCCACACCACAATAAAGTGTGTAGCGCTAACTTACTAATCAATAATGGTGGAACCCTCTAATGTATGGAAAGCTCAATAAACTTCAATATTACCACAATACCAGTCTCTGTGATATGCAACATCACATATCAAAAGCACTGGAGAAGTAAAAAAAAACATGACCCTTATAGTGCTCGCTGGCTTATCCATGTGTGCACACATGCAATTTAGCATGAAGATGATGGTGTCCTAATGGCCTATCCAGAACAAAATCCACTTACAGCTCCGATGCACTTGCAATGTGTCCCCAAGGACCTGACACTGACAGCCTTGACCATTGTCCTCTGTTTATGTCCACATGCTTTTCAAAGTCATCCATAGCTTCATCAGGCACGGCTTCACTCTCTGCATTATCTAGGAAGGAACTCTTTTTTTTTTTCAATTGTTTTTATTTCCAGTTTTCACAATTTCCATAATTAAACAGAAATACAAACTACATTTACAGTAACATGGCGGTGTTGCAGCACCGCTCCTTAAGGCAAATACAATCTTCTTACGATATGGCGCTGACACATTACCATCTGAGATGTAACGTATATACGTGACCCCTCTTATTTTGTCAGCCCAATCAGTGGTAACAAAGAGGATCATACCCAAAGAGGTAGTTCAAGAAGAAAAGAAGAAAGAAAGAGTTAGAAAGTGACCCCCATACTCCGACAACCACCCCCCACCGGCCCCCTGCATCAATATAGTCCTAGAGTCTCCCATTAAGTACTGGATCCTCTACTCCATACCTTTACAAACTGTTGCATTTTATCATTTAAAGTTGCAGTCATTCGTTCGTTGAGCATAATCCAGGAGAGCTTATGTTTGAGCTGATCGAATGGCACCACCGCCGATTTCCCCGATTTTGCTATGGTAAATATAAACTTTATAAGACACCTTTGGGATTTTGAGGCTGATTGTAGCTCGACACCCAACAATGCCTGTCTTGGGAATTTAATCGGGTTTACCTGGGTGAGGGAAGGAAGGAACTCTTTTTACAGATAACGTTTTAATTTAAAACGTAGAAGACGCCATATAGTTTTTATGGCTGATAAACACATTTCACATATAGAGAGAATCAGAATGTAGATGGCAAGTTTTATTAAACTTTTTTTTACCATTTGATATTCATTATATTGTTGGTGGGTTACACATTAGCTCCCATCCCATATAGAAAAGTTGGTTAGAAATACTAGGTGGTTGAACTTTGTGTATTTGGCAGCTCCTCATTTTGCAACAATATTTTTCTTTTTAACTAGTCTAGGGTAGAGCTCCAAGATTCATTCATATAACAAGTGCAAAGCCGTTCTCTGCTCACTTAGCTGTCAAAAATAAATACATTGTCAGTGCTGGGAGATAATTATAAACAAAGTATCATTTGATTCTTTAGATCAGGGGTCGGGAACCTATGGCTCGCGAGCCAGATGTGGCTCTTTTGATGAGTGGCTCTCGCCTCTCAATCCGCGGATCGCGTGGTGTGCCGATCCGCGGATTGAGCCCATAGGAAAGGCCGCGGCTTCGGCCTAGCTCCGGAGCAGCGGCCATCTTGGTACACCCAGCGGCGGCCTAGGTGAGCGGCGCGCTGATGTCATTATCACCCGCCTCAACTTCTCGTGGATCTGCCTGCTTGTGTAGTGGTAAAGAAGCAGACAATCGTGGGGGAGATGTGGACATTACAGTGGGGGAGATGTGGACATTACAGTGGGGGAGATGTGGGGAATGAATGAATGACTTGTATAGCGCTACACATGCAAATTAAATCGCCTCTAGGCGCTTTTTGCAGCCAGTGTCTTTTTGCAGCAGTGTCTGCTTGGCTGGTGCGGTCATTTTGCCCTGTAGGATCTCGACACGCTTGGGACACACAGTCGTACACACATGTATACATATATACTGGGCCAATTTGGACAAGATCCAATTAACCTACCAGCATGTCTTTGGAGTGTGGGAGGAAACCGGAGTACCCGGAGGAAACCCACACAGACACAGGGAGAACATGCAAACTCCAGGCAGATGGTGTCGTGGTCGGGATTCGAACCAGCAACCCTTTTGCTGCTAGGTGAAAGTGCTAACCACTACACCACTGTGCTGCCCCACATTACAGTGGGGGGGAGATGTGGACATTACAGTGGGGGGAGATGTGGACATTACAGGGGGGGGGGGAGATGCGGACATTACATTGGGGGGGGGAGATGCGGACATTACATTGGGGGGGGGGGAGATGCGGACATTACATTGGGGGGAGATGCGGACATTACATTGGGGGGGGGAGATGCGGACATTACATTGGGGGGGGGAGATGCGGACATTACAGTGGGGGGAGATGCGGACATTACAGTGGGGGGAGATGCGGACATTACAGTGGGGAGAGATGTTATTGTACTTTAAAAGTGTTGGTCTTACATAAAATGCACACATTTACTGTATTTCGTTTTAAACATATTGCATGGCTCTCACGGAATTACATTTTAAAATATGTGGTGTTCATGGCTCTCTCAGCCAGAAAGGTTCCTGACCCCTGCTTTAGATCAAAGGAATGAACTTAACCTTTTTCTGACACTTGTTGCTTACAAGTTAAAATCAGTATTTTTTGCTAAATTACTTGGAACCTCCAAACATTATATATATTTAGCAGAGACCCTATAGAGATTAAAATGGTGGTTGTGGCAATATTTTGTCACACTGTATTTGCAGAGCATTTTTTCAAACGCAGTTTTTTGGGAAAAATACACTTCAATTAATAAAAAAAAAAAAACTAAACAGTAAAGTTAGCCCAATTTTTTTGTATAATGTGAAAGATGTTATGCCGCGAGAATTGAGAGACTCGTACTTTTTCTTCTAAGCAAAAAAATGTGTGATTTCTCATTTTACCCAGACTCGTGCAGCTCTAGTCTAGGGACTGACTTTAGGTAAACCCTTTGTATGTATAACTCATATTCCAAAGCATTTTGGATAATAGATGCCATGTCTGTGTGCACAAGATAGCACAAGTATATATATACATATAAAATTAAACTTATTCAATCTGGTTGAGTAGCTATTTGTCATTGTGATGCAGGCTGGCATTGAAAAACACAAAATCAAACCAGTTTATAGAGTCCTGCATCTATACTTTGCTTGTGTGCATTTTACTTATTAAATACATTCCATCTCAAGGGATGGAGCGGGATTTATCTTCATTTAAACGAAAGACACAAAGGGACTTTTGGAATGATTTCCTCACAACTCCTGTAAAATTGAATAGGATTAACACATTCTCTTGAAGCATGATCATGGACGGCCTTTTCAGCCACTTCCTTTGTTTGTACCCTTGTGTTGTAGGCTTCATCTTCTATTTCCTTCTATTTAGTTTTGGCTTTTGTTTCATGACGCCTTTAGACGTGTTTTTTCCTCCAGTCTGGACCTTGCTTCTGGAAATACATTGACAAGATGAGAAAGTGGCTTCGAATTGCAGTCATTTCTCGGGCAGAATCGGAATAAATGACCTGCTTGGTAATAAAGCAGCTGCACCTGGTTCATTCGCACATACGTACAAATGAAACAATCTGTTTGCTGTGTGAGTGTGCCATGGCAGCTCCAGTACAGAATAAACAGGGAATTAATCAGTTGGGGAATAGTTAGGTGTCCAGCAGTCTTCCTGGAGTCATGGTCCGTGTAACCTCTCATTGGTTGATATACTGGGTTGATGTCATGTTGTATTACTCTAATGCAACCATAATAATAGACTGTCTGATTGGAGAGATAGCCTTTACACTGAGCACAAAACAAATCAATATTCAGTCTGTGTAGAGAGATTTGGGCTGTCTTCTTTTCAAGCGCCATGGGGGAATTTATTATTTATTTCTTATTTTTTTACACTTGTAGATCCTTATTCAGACTAGTACACAGGTGTTTATTCTTATTGCTCTTGTTCTTTTCAGCAATAACTGCATTTTTGTGTAGTATCTTATCTAAATGACAAAAAGCAATGTGAAAATTAGAGGCTATCTAGCTATATTTCTTTTTTTTTTATTATTATTATTAACAACAGTTGAGCAATTTTGGAAAACAGTGGCTATTTTACTAAAGGGATGTCCTTGGTGGCTTGGATGTAAATGTTGGTTTAGTTGTTGATGTTGGTGATTTTTTTCTGTCAATGATGGGAGCTTTTTCTTACATAAAATGCAGATCCCTGCCTACTGGCATGCACAAATGTTGTAATTGCCATACAAACCTCTTGATTTGTAAGAAAAAAATGCAAACTAAGCTAATGTGCTTAAACTCCCCCTAAAAAAAAAAAAAAAAAATGAGCTACAAACAAAAAGATATCCTTCCAAATATCAAAAACCGAGGTACTGTACAATGTGTTGTGCTAAGAAATCATACATAAAAAAATACTAAATATTCAAACTAGCTCCATATAGTATTACATAAATGAAATAGCAGTGTCCAAATAATGTGTCTATGGTAAAAGTCCAAAAATAGTCCCAATAGATCAGGAGCCAAAAGAAAAATAAGGCTATATCCCTAAAAGTGTTCACAACAAATAAACTTCTTTCTTCCGCAGAAGGTACAAACAATATCCACTGTCACCAGAGGTAGTGGCAAAATACAGGCTTGCCAAACCCCAATGACCACCTTTATTCAGAATCGGAACAGTAACCAAAAGCTTAGGCCATCATAATAAAACTTTACTGGCATCTCTCCATATACATCCCGGGATCGCCAGCAAACACCGCTCACCAAACAGCCATTTTCGATCTTTCAGCAGCACAGACTCATGTGAAGGCAAGTAGCCAAACACTCCTCATAGTGTAAAATATCAGCTGGTATATTTATTTATCAAGAAATTGCACTTGTGTATAAAAACCATGCACATTAAAATATTTCTCCAAAGCCGTAAAATAGCATCTACTTCCGATATGTAATGCCGTCAGCAGGAGGCTTGTGTATCTACTATAAGCAGTACCCTAACAAACCTACTCTTGGTCTTGAATTCCAATTGGAAGAATAGCAATACACTTCCATTGCCTTGAGTTTCTTAGCATCTATAGTGTGAAATCATCGTGGATTTGCAATGGAATTTTGCTCACATTGGAACTGCTTCTGTACCCATGGGGTTCAATGGTAATGCAAAAACTTATTGAGGAAGGTTGATGTAGCTGAGGGGGAGGTCAAATACAGATCAAAAAAAAGTCAGCCGGAGGTTAAATTCACCTGTCTGATCATTGAAGCATCTCAGACTGATCTCCAATGCAAGCTGAATGCTCCTAAAAGCAAGTTGCTACACAAGCACAAAGCCTTGATTCTGACATCTCTCCTGATGCTTCTTGAATATCACTTAACTAGTTATTAGATGGTTAAAAATTCCCCATTTTGAAATGCCCAAATGGACTTGATATTCTAATCTCACAAATAACTTGTTGATTTGATTCAAAATGCTTGCATAAAAGTTGCAGTTAAAGTGCATGTTATCCAAGATATTGGTGATGGCATTGCTTATCCCCTTGAAGACCAGGCCTTTTTCTGGCACTTGGTTTACAAGTTTAAATCCGTATTTGTTTGCTAGAAAATTACTTATAACCCCCCAAACATCATATATATATTTTTAGCAGAGACCCTAGGGAATAAATAGCGATCATTGCAATTTTTTATGTCGCGTGGTATTTGCGCAGCAATTTTTTGGCAAAAAATACACTTTAATGAATAAAAAAACACACACAATAGATACCCCATTTTTTTTTTTTTGGAAAATATGAAAGATGATGTTGCGCCGAGTAATTGGATATCGAACATGTCGCACTTTAAAACTGTACATCCTTATGGAATAGCGACAAAATACGATCTCCATAGCCAATGATGAATTATTTTTTTTTTTACAGGCTACTTATTTAGAGTTATGCCTTGTACACACGATCGGTTTTACCGATGAAAACACTCCGATGGACTTTTTTCATCGGACAAACCGATCGTGTATGGGCCCCATCGGTCTTTTTTCCATCGGTAAGAAAAAATAGAACATGTTTTAAATTTATCCAATGGAAAAAAAGATAGCAAATGCCGATCGTCTGTGTGGAACTCCATCGGAGAAAAAACCCACGCATGCTCAGAAGCATTGAACTTAATTTTTCTCGGCTCATCAGAGTGTTTTACGTCACGGCATTTGGGACGGTCGGATTTTGGACTGATGGTGTGTAGGCAAGACTGATGGAAGTCGGCTTCATCGGAATTCCGATGGAAAAATCCATCGGATTTTAATCCATAGGAAATCCGATCGTGTGTTCAGGGCTTTAGAGGAGGTCTAGTGCTAGAATTATTGCTCTTGCTCTAACATTGGTGGCGATACTTCACATGTGTAGCGCAAACACCGTTTACATATGCGTGCGCCACTTATGTATGCATTCACTGTTTACATATGTGTGCGCCATTTATGTATGCATGTGGACACAGAGGGATGGGGACTCGTTAATTTTTTTTTATTTATTTTATTTTTACTGTCCTTTTTAAAAAAAAAATGTAATCACTTTTATTCCTTTTGCAATGAATGTAAATATCCCTTTTAATAGAAATAAGGATCACAGGTCCTCTTTATGGAGAGATCTTGTCTCTTCTTTACCTTTAAAAACAAAAGATCAATAAATGCTATAAAAAAAAAAAAATATATATATATAGTTTACCGCAGCCCTAGACCGGAAGTGAGGTCATGGCATCGCTCCAGTCCCTCCAAGGCCATAGAGGTAATCAGAGATGATATAGTCTCTCATTGTCTCTGTGACCAGCCAGCTGCACCATTGGACCATTTCTCAGGCATGCTGCTGAGAACAGTAAGCCCCAGAAACGCAGGCGAATGACGGGCGGTGGGGGCAGCTGGAGAATGTTCCCTTCCGCCGCTTTGAAGAGCAATCCTCTGGCTGATGAGCCACTTGGACTGCTTTCACAAGGAAGCCAACCGCCGGCTGAAAAAAACAATACACAACTTGAAACCACAACGTATATATACTGTATGTATTGCGGTCAGCAAGTGGTTATAGATGATGTATTTTTCTAGTTTATTAGTTTGTCCTGGTATGAAAAGCTACAAACTATCAACCAGCTAAACTAGCACTGAAAAACAACTTCATTTTCCCTCTTCTATATTATGCCTTGCCACCAGACCCAACTAGATTGATCAATGTTTGTCACTGAACTAAAACCACATTTTAATGGCACTAAAAATCCAAAAGTTTGGTGTTTTATATTTTTATTTCTTTCTATTACATCTCTTAAGATAAGTTGCTAGACTTGTCATATTTATAAAAAGACTGCTGCAAAATAAGTCCAACTTCTCCGTCGTAGCAAGGAACACACTAAAAGACCCTCTGAACAGGAACAATTTAGTAGTTTAATAAGTAGATGTGTCAAAATGAGTCTCATGCCCTCGCACACAGTGCTTTCTATTCTGATAAATGACCACATTAGTCTCCCTGTCTGCAAATCTCCAGAATATCTCAGCATTGCATAACTCTATCGCTATACTGATATTATTCATCCAGGACATCCTTGTCAACAAGCCTTCCTCTTTAGTGCCACAGTTCTACTTTTGCTGTTCTATAAGCTGCACAGCATCTACCTTGGCTTTGCACAGTGCTTATTTCCCTGTAGATAGCTGGTTTGCGTTGCAACCCAAAAACATTTTTTTTTACCACTTTACATTTTGATGCAGCGTTTAGGCTGTATTTATAATTCCTTATCTCTTTAAAATGTTTGCAGACTTATGCAAGGTTCAATTTTTTTTTATATGTAATAAAACTCTTGGAGGTCTGTGGCATCATGGCTGGTGATGTAATGCATTAACGGTTATTCAAAGTACACCTATTAATAACCGTGTTCATAGTAATTAGGTTTGTAATTGATTAAGGGGTACTAAAGTTTTGATTAAAAAAATAAAAAAAATAACAAACATGTCATACTTGCCTCCGCTGTGCAGCTCGTTTTGCACAGAGTGGCCCCGATCCTCGTCTTCTGGGGTCCCTCAGCGGCTGCCTCGGCTCCTCCCCGCATCAGCTAAACCCCCCTGGGAAGCGCTTTCCCAAGGGGACCTTGCGGGCGCGCTCCTGAGTCCAGAATTTGCATCCATAGACACAAATGCCGGACTCGGCCCCGGCGCCCGCGTCATTGGATTTGATTGACAGCAGCGCGAGCCAATGGTTGCACTGCTATCAATCTATCCAATGAAGAGGCGAGAAGACCGGGCCGAAATCGAGTGCAGTTTTTGATGTGGGACTTTCGAGGGCTCGGGTAAGTAAATGGGGGGGGGGGGCTGGGGGACCAGTAGGCATCGGATGTTTTTTCACCTTAATGCATAGAATGCATTAAGGTGAAAAAACATGAACCTTTACAACCCCTTTTAAGCTTAGTTTAGAAGGGGCTGGACCCTTGGAAGCCCATGCTGATTGGTCCACAATCTTGAAGTGCACACACGCACACTGTTTGGGTGCCCCTGGTGGTAATTAAGACCTTTTTCATATCCATATTAATTGGGTTAGTTTTGCCTCTTGTGCAGTTCAACATGTATCACCCTGGATATCGCACATAGGAGTTAGTTTGTATAAACCATCTGCTTCCCCTTAATGGGGACCCCCATTTTTGGGAACGCACAACCTGGAACTTATTGCTTCTGTTAGTAACGTTCTTCCTGACAAAGCCAACAGGCGAAACATGTTGAACCACTTGTATATTTTGGACTAAGTGGATATGCTTGTCTTTGATTTTATAGTTTTTTGTTAAATACATAGTAAAAAATGAAAAATTTTAATATTGAGACAAAGTTGTGTATATTGGCATCTTTTAAAGGCCTGCTTTTTGAAATTTTAATACTAAATTTACAATTCCTGATCTTTTTTTTTTAAACAGTGTGTCAATATGCAGACATGGTCAGAGGCAGACATTGTAAAGATCAACAACAAGTCTTCAATTAGCGCAATCCTAATCTAAAAAAAATAATAATTGGTGAAATGTGCTAAAATAAACCACGTTGCTGCTGCTACCGAAAAAGCTTTTTCACTACACTTCCAAAAAAAGTTGCTGCACTTCTTGTATATAAACAACCAACTGAAATATCAATAGTGTCTTAAGTCCCCATTCACACAGGGGCGACTCGTCAGGCGTCTCAGCCGCCTGACGAGTCGCGTCCCATTCTGTACAATGGAACCGTTCTAAGCGGAGCGACTGAAGTTGCTCCGACTTAGAAAAAGGTTCCTGTACTACTTCAAGACGACTTCAGGGCGACTTCCATTGACTTCTATACAGAAGTAATTTTGGAAGTCTGCTTTGAAGTCGTCTTGAGATCGCCCAGCACAGTCGCGGCACAAGTCGTGCCGCCCCTGTGTAAATGGGCTCTAAAAGTCCATGTGTAACTCCTAAGTGACAATAAGACTGATCATCCTAAACGTAAATAATCAAAAAAGTGAAAAAATAAGTAACAAAGTGTCCATGTATTAATAAACAAAAAAAATCCATAGAACAGATGCTGGTGCTGATCCACCGTAATGTGCAAATAATCCTTCAGTATACTAGTGCTCTCCTTCACCAATGTGATTCTGGCTGCTAACCTCACATTTTGACCCCTGTTTCACCAGCGGGTCAAAATCAGCAGTTCCCCTCTGTGGATAATATGTGGCATGCTGCTCCTCTGTATCTCCCCCTCCTAATTGCTGGCTCAGTGAGCCTCGATCACGCTTGGTGATGATGGATATATATGGAGGAACAAAGAGCAAAATCTAGTGCTCTCCATTTAGTAAAGGCTTTAATGCGCCAATAAAATATGCCAAAACACTTGCATAAAAAGCACTTAAGCAGTGCCGGCTATCAAGGCATACGATACAAAATCTCACTTGTCGAGATGGCCGTGGGATAACGTCAGCAGATGGGCTTCATCCCCTATACGCATTACGTCTGGGCATAGACTTCTTCAGTAGGGGTATCGATATTTAAGTTGGTTGTTTATACATAAGTAGCGCAGCACCGTTTTTTAAAGACATAAAGAGGTTTAATTGCTGTTTTAGCAAATTAATTATTTCAGCAATGTTAACTTGAATTATTGTTAGTGCCAGACGTGTTTGTGGCCTTCTGGGCTTTTCACATACTGCCATCTCTAAAATGTATTTAAAATTGTTCAGTGTACGAAAAACTTGCTGTTAATGCTGGAGAAAATGCTATCTAATGAAAGGTCAAAGTAGAGTGGCTGAGCTTGATCAAGATAATAGAAAGCCTACAATTGCTCACTGCTACTCTTCACAACAGTGGTGCCCAGCAGGGCAATTGTGAATGTTCAACCTTACAAACCTTGCAGCAACAAATGACCGGCAAAAGGAAAATGAAGCAAGGGAAACTGATTGCAGAAATGCTTCCTGGTCTGACAAATCCTTTCTGATATGTAGATATGGTCAGAATGTGGAGAACACAGTATGAATACTTGGAAGCCAACCGTTCTTGTGTTCTGTTTAGACTGGTGATGCCATGGTCTGGGAATATATGGGTATAATGGCTTCAATTTGAATATATTGAATAATGTATATTACTTGCTATATATGTTGTATGAATGTTGGAAAAAAAGTGTTTATCTTGTAATACAAATAGTCCTGTATAAAGGTAATGGATTTCTTCTGTAGCACCCCCATGCAGCGCATGTGATTTGAATGTTTTTTTCAATGGTAAACATGAGTGATGAATGTCTGTCAGCTTTTAGTGGGTGCTTAGCCATGCTCTGCATCCTTATGCCGTGTACACACGATCGGAATTTCCGACAAAACCGTGGATTTTTTTCTGATGGATGTTGGCTCAAACTTGTCTTGCCTACACACGGTCGCACAAATTTTGCATGGAAATTCCGATGGTCAAGAACGCGGAGACGTACAACACTACGACGAGCCGAGAAAAATTAAGTACAATGATTCCGAGCATGCGTAGAATTTTTGTGCGTCGGAATTGGATACACACGATCGGAATTTCCGACAAGAACTTTTGTTGTCGGAAAAATTGAGAACCTGACAGCAAATGTCCGATGGAGCCTACGCATATCCGAACAAAAGCTCACATCGAACATTTGTTGCCGGAAATTCCGATCGTGTGTACACGGCATAAGTGTGTGTGTGTGTATATGTGTGTATATGTACATGTCCTTCTCAAAAAATTAGCGTATTGTGATAAAGTTCATTATTTTCTGTAATGTACTGATAAACATTAGACTTTCATATATTTTAGATTCATTACACACAACTGAAGTAGTTCAAGCCTTTTCTTGTTTTAATATTGGTGATTTTGGCATACAGCTCATGACAACCCAAAATTCCTATCTCAAAAAATTAGCATATCATGAAAAGGTTCTCTAAACAAGCTATTAACCTAATCATCTGAATCAACGAATTAACTCTAAACACCTGCAAAAGATTCCTGAGGCTTTTAAAAACTCCCAGCCTGGTTCATTACTCAAAACCGCAATCATGGGTAAGACTGCCGACCTGACTGCTGTCCAGAAGGCCATCATTGACACCCTCAAGCAAGAGGGTAAGACACAGAAAGAAATTTCTGAATGAATAGGCTGTTCCCAGAGTGCTGTATCAAGGCACCTCAGTGGGAAGTCTGTGGGAAGGAAAAAGTGTGGCAGAAAACGCTGCACAACGAGAAGAGGTGACCGGACCCTGAAGAAGATTGTGGAGAAGGACCGATTCCAGACCTTGGAGGACCTGCGGAAGCAGTGGACTGAGTCTGGAGTAGAAACATCCAGAGCCACCACCGTGAACAGGCGTGTGCAGGAAATGGGCTACAGGTGCCGCATTCCCCAGGTCAAGCCACTTTTGAACCAGAAACAGCGGCAGAAGCGCCTGACCTGGGCTACAGAGAAGCAGCACTGGACTGTTGCTCAGTGGTCCAAAGTACTTTTTTCGGATGAAAGCAAATTTTGCATGTCATTCGGAAATCAAGGTGCCAGAGTCTGGAGGAAGACTGGGGAGAGGGAAATGCCAAAATGCCTGAAGTCCAGTGTCAAGTACCCACAGTCAGTGATGGTCTGGGGTGCCATGTCAGCTGCTGGTGTTGGTCCACTGTGTTTTATCAAGGGCAGGGTCAATGCAGCTAGCTATCAGGAGATTTTGGAGCACTTCATGCTTCCATCTGCTGAAAAGCTTTATGGAGATGAAGATTTCATTTTTCAGCACGACCTGGCACCTGCTCACAGTGCCAAAACCACTGGTAAATGGTTTACTGACCATGGTATTACTGTGCTCAATTGGCCTGCCAACTCTCCTGACCTGAACCCCATAGAGAATCTGTGGGATATTGGGAAGAGAAAGTTGAGAGACGCAAGACCCAACACTCTGGATGAGCTTAAGGCCGCTATCGAAGCATCCTGGGCCTCCATAACACCTCAGCAGTGCCACAGGCTGGTTGCCTCCATGCCACGCCGCATTGAAGCAGTCATTTCTGCAAAAGGATTCCCGACCAAGTATTGAGTGCATAACTGAACATAATTATTTGAAGGTTGACTTTTTTTGTATTAAAAACACTTTTCTTTTATTGGTCGGATGAAATATGCTAATTTTTTGAGATAGGATTTTTGGGTTTTCATGAGCTGTATGCCAAAATCATCAATATTAAAACAAGAAAAGGCTTGAACTACTTCAGTTGTGTGTAATGAATCTAAAATATATGAAAGTCTAATGTTTATCAGTACATTACAGAAAATAATGAACTTTATCACAATATGCTAATTTTTTTAGAAGGACCTGTATATATATATGTGTGTGTGTGTGTGTGTGTGTGTGTGTGTGTGTGTGTGTGTACATAAAATATGATCTGGATCTGATCCTAACCTAAGTCACATCAATAGACAATCAGATTGCGCTTAGCCCTGGTTCCCACCAGTGCAGTTTTGAAGCGGTGCAATTTCATGTGCAGCTTGCTGATATCTGTGTGACTTCATTTAACAGCTGTCAATGCAAGTCATGCTGAAATCACACATAAATAGTGCAGGAACCGTTTTCAAAGTTGCTGCGACTTAAGTTGCAGCAGTTTGAACGTTTCCATTGCTGCTAATGGGGTGCGACTTTTCATGCAACGTTGAACTGTCAAGTCGCACTGTTGTGAACCAGGGCTTAACCTGTATCTACAACCACAATTCCCAAAAAGTTAGGACGCTGTGTAGAAATCCACATTAAAACGGAATGCATTGATTTGCAAATCTCATAAATCTCATAAATCCATATTTTATTCACAATGGATATTAGAAAACACATCAAAAGTTTACACTGTGAAAATGTACTATTATAAGAAAAAAACTAGCCATTTTTTTAAATTGATGACAACATAATGTCTCAAAGTTGGGACAGGGCCATTTTTACCTTGGTGTAGCATCCCTTCTTGTCCTAGACATTTACAAATCGCTGCTAAGTTAGGAGACCAGGAGAGGAATTATGTCCCATTTTTATCTGATCAAGCATTCTAACTGCTCAACAGTCCTGGATCATCTTTGTCATTATTGGTTTCAAGGTGCTCCAAATATTTTCAATTGGTGAAAAGTCTGGACAGCAGGCAGGCCAGTTAAGCACCTGGACTCTTCTACTATGAAGCCAGACTGTTGTCATAGATGTGGTTTACCATTGTCCTGCTGAATAATGCAAGGATTTCCATTAAAAAGATGGGAGCATATGCTGCTCTAAAATCTGTATATTAAAGACATAGATGAGCGAGTTTGGGGTGGAGGAACTTTTACTGGACTGCACAGAATCCTGACCTCAACCCAAAAAAAAAAAAAAAGAACATCCCTTTGGGATGAATTGGAATGGCGACTGCGAGCCAGGCCTTCTCGTCCACATCAGTGTCTGACCCCACAAATGAGCTTCTGGAAGAACATTATTTTCACACAAGCTTACAAATAGACCCCTTAAAGCGGACTGTCGGTTATTTTTCATCTTTCCATCTATTAAATCTTCTGCCCTTGTTGTTTTAACATTGGATAGTAAAACATTTTTTTTTCTGCCAGTAAATACTTTTTTTCTTGTCTGGCCATTAGCCTAGGCTTAGGACATCATGCACAGCTCTCTCTCACTCTCGTGAGAGTTTGCCAGGAAGGGAGGGGGATGAGTCATAAGAGGGCCAATGAGAGCTGGAGGTGTGCCTCTGCGTGTGTAAATTCAGGAAGTGAACATGCAGCAGCTTCAGCTGCCCACAGTTAAAATGGTTGCAGCGAAACTCGGTGGAGGGAGATTTCTGCAGCATATTTGACAAGTAAAGAATCATAGTATATAATAAAATAATATGCAAAGTGGTTGGAGGGAAGCTTAAGAGTGGCAAATATATTTTTATTACAAATTATGTGAGCAGACTGCAGTTCCTCTTTAATGGATCTTTGCCAGTAACTCCGAGGATTAAAACGGTAAACGGTTAGCTAGAATTAATTGTATATATTTTGTTGCGTAACAAGCATTCCTATTCTCTCAATAGGACATAGTGACATAACAAGAAAAAACTAAAACAAAACAAAGTATGTAAGGGCTTGGTTACAATGGTTTTTTTTTTTTTCCCCAATAAGAACTACAGGTCAGTAGGATTGCAAAAGTATCTTGAAGCAAATTGGTAAAGCTTGGACAGAGATTAGGAGGCCACATGCATGTGTGAAGGCACTGACCATAGAGTTCTGACAAAGTTTAACCAGGCTGGGATGATGCAGCAAGGTAAGTATAAAAGCTTGGAAAGACGCCTGCAATTTGCAGTTGGCATACAAACAATAAAAATACAAAGATACGGTATTCTACAATATGGCGACGATAAAAGTTGAGAGGTACGTTCAACAATCTCACAGGTCTGGTACTTAACATATTTTTCCGTGTATAAGATGCTACTTTTTCCTTAAATAAATAGACTGAAAATCGAGCAGTGTCTTAAAACATGGTCAGCCTGCGAGAGAGCCGCGCGGGTGCGTAGCTTGTCATAGCTCGTCGAACGGCTTCCTCCAATCACAAGCTGTATGTCCCTGACGTCAGCCGGAGGTGGAGAGTGCGCAGATGCATCAGGGACCGGAGCATTGTGAGCCCAAGATGTCACAGAATAAGAAAAGTAAGCGATTGTCTTATTCTGCAAAGAGACAGTTTGGACCCCCCACTGAGAGTATGATCAGACCGTGGAGAAAACAGGAAGAACAACTCCTTAGGATGCCAAAAAAGAAAAGAAAAGAAGAAGGCCTTAAGAGGAAACCAGCAAAATGGCCAAATTTGGAGCAGAGGCTTAAGACTTGGATTTTGGAGCAGCGTCAGAGTGGCTTATGTGCGTCAACCAAGCGTATTCAGTGTCGGGCAAGAATATTTGCAAGCAAAATGAACATTGTTGATTTTACAGGAAAGGCAAAATGGTGCTTCAATATAATGACTAGAGAAGGTTTGGCCATGAGAACAGGAACAAAGCTAGCTCAGAAAATGCCATCAGTTTGTGAGGATAAAATCCAACCGTTTCACTCCTATGTCATACAACTTCGGAAAAAATATGATTTTGAACCAAGTCCGATTGCAAACATGGATGAGGTCCCTCTCAATTTTGATGTGTTTTCCAACAGAACTGTTGATGTGAAAGGAATCGAAACAAGTGGCCATGAAAAGACACACTATACTGATGTGCTTTCATGCTGTGCAGATGGTACTAAACTGCCTCCTATGCTTATTTTTAAGAGGAAAACCTATCCTAAAGAGACCATACCACCTGGCATTATTGTGCAAGTTCAAGAGAAGGGATGGATGAATGAAGACATTATGGCCATTTGGTTTGCAAAGGTTTGGTCCAGAAGACCTGGAGGGCTCTTAAAGAAGCCAGCTCTGCTTGTCTATGATCAATTCCGAGCACATTTAACAGAAAAGACTAAAAGGGCTGCATCAGATTTGCAAACTCACCTAGCAGTTATTCCTGGTGGACTTCCAGGGCAGCTACAGCCACTAGATGTTTTGATAAACAAGCCATTTAAAGTCCTGATGAGAGAAGAATGGAGTATATGGATGCAAAAAGCAGGTGATAACTTGACACCGGCAGGAAGAGTGAAAAAACCAACCATTACTGAGGTCTGCAATTGGGTCCTAAACTCATGGCATGGCGTCAAACAAGAGGTGATTGTGAAGTCCTTCAAGACATGTGGAATCAGCAATGCCATGGACGGAACTGAGGATGATCTCACATATATAGACAGTGGCTCAGGAGACAGCAGTGATGCAAAAGAAGAAGAAATTCTGTCTGGAACTAGTGATGAAGAAAAGAACATTGATGCAACAGAGGCTGAATAAAGTCATATGCTGCCTAATATACTGGTATGTAAACGTTACCTGCGGTAATTACTAAATACAAATGTGTTCTGTTTTACCTGTGTTTAAAATATTGATTTCTTCATTTTGGGTTGGAAAAGTGGGGGGCGTCTTATACACAGAAACATACGGTATTTGTGGGCCTTAATCTTGCATCGTCGATATGATCGAAAAGGGCATCTCGTTCATGAGAGGAAGTACAGTGGAACCTTGGATTGCGAGTAACGCAGTTAACGAGCATTTCGCAATACGAGCACTGTATTTTAAAAGATCGTGACTCGGTCTGTAAATGAGCACGATTCAGGCCAAAGCGGTGTGCAGTACCGCTTTTGGCCTAATGTGGGGGGGCGCCGGAGTCGAGCAGAGCCAAACATCGCCAATCTCAGCTGATCTGCACCGTTCGGAAATGCACGGAAAAGCCAAAGGGCAGCGCGGCAGACCTCGGCAAATCTCAGGTAGGAAGTCTTTCCGAGGTTTGCCGAGGTCAGCCGAAGTGTCATCCTGGCCTTTTTGGCTGTTTCCGAGGCTCTCCGGCGCCCCTCTGGCCGCATGCGGTATTGCATCCCATTGAAGTCAATGCGGAACAAATTATTTTTGTTTGCATTGACTTCAATGGGGAAACTCGCTTTGATATGCGAGTACTTTTGGATTACAAGTGTAGCGGCCTCACCCCGACCTCTTTAGCTAGGGGTATGTCGAGCGACAGAGTGAGGTGCGCTACGGCCCATGTCCTCCCCATGGCTGTGGGTGAGGTGAAGGCCAGTACCAATCTTTTCCTCGGGCCAAATGTGTGCTGGTTATGAGGGTCAGTCCTTCCGTGCCAGAATCTCCCTTTGTTCCCATCAACAGAGTCCATACACCCATCAAAGTCCAAACTTAGGTTTATTGCGTATCTCCACATACAGTCAAATGCAACGGCATGATACGATGGGGGAGCAGGTCGAGGCACTGTACAGGTTCCTAGTCCCTACACTCCCTGTGCTATGACCAGGGGTTGCAGGAGTCTTGATTAAAGCTCCTCCGCTGCGCTGTAGCCCCTATCAGGGGAAGATGTCCTCCAAGGGAGTTACCGAAGGGCCATCCGTCACCGGGTTGACACTGCACCGGGTCTTCGGACGGGTGACCTCCCCAGCCTCCTCACCTCAGATGCGTGTCCCCTCGCAAGGGGCGCCCTGGAGCAACTTCACCCTCGCGGGACCCAGTCGGAGTCACCGGGTCCCAGGCCTCCTCAATAGTACCTCACCCCAGGCTGAAGGTGCCTGGGATGGACTCCATCTTCATTCCGGCCAGGCCTAGGGCGCCTAGGCCGGAACCTTGAACCGCCCGCACCCAGGCCTAAGGTGCCTGGGTGCGTGAAGAGATGATCCCCCACAAGACCTCGTGGCGAGGGCGTCTCCCCCTTTTATCTCCTCCCATCGACACCACGGCGGGTTCCCCGCCCCAGCCGTACCATCTCCAGGAAGGGACAAAAAAAGGGTAACACTGTGGTAGTGATTCTACCTCGAGCCTGTAGGTACCCCGCCACCCACAGGCCAAGGAGAATATTGCACCACCCAATCCTCCACGAATAACAAAAAGGGGTCTAATCCCTGACATAATTACACACCTGGGTCTCTCTACCCCCAGGTGTATCCCACTAACTTTGAAGACCCCGCTACACAAGCATTCTCCGGGAACGGATTATGCTCGTAATCCGAGGTTCCACTGTACATTTTTGTATATAGAAACAAAACAATTGACACCATTGCTTCTTTTTGCTAAAATGCAAGGGTACACCTAAAACAAAGACCGATGCCTAATTTCCATCACTTTAAACCGTTTTAATATAGTTTTATATTCTCAGTGTAAAAATGCATCCGTCTGTCTTTTGGCCCGTGGTTGCATGAATCTATTCATTTTTTGTGTTGCAGCACAGTGTTCCTCATCAATGTTTAATCATCAGATGTTTGGAAAAAGAATTGATGTGCATGTAGAGAGTCACTACAATAAAATGTTCCTAATGGGACTATACATTTTTTGTTGATATATATTTTTTGGCCTTACTTGGTACATTACCAGTGCTTACACCACTGCATTTGGGAGTTTTCAATCATTGTGAAAATACAAAGTATGTTTAATGATTTTCCAATGTGGGCACAAGGGAATCTTTTTTCTGAGACTGTAGCAGTGAATGGGCCCCATGATTAATCCCTTTTGTTTATATGGCTAATATGAAGGCTTGTCTGAGGGAATAAGCTGGCATTACCCCTTGACATACGTTTTCATGTGTCCTACTTCCTCTGACAGCCAGAGAAACTCTTCATTTAACAATTTGTCAAGGGAAAACTGCTAGGACCAGAAGTGCAGAATGAATCCAAAAGGAGGGCAGCAAGCTGTCAAGATTTTCTTTTAGGAGTGCTGGAGGAATAGAAAGAAAGTCAGATCATTTCCAACCAGTTTAAAAAGGACAATTTAAGCAAGGTAAAGAATTACAGAACAACAATGTTTTTAAAAAAAATCTAGCTATATATTAAATTGAACGTTGGCTTGGCATGGATTGTGTACATTGGATAGTTTGTTTTGTTTTTTTTTTGTTTTTTTCTACTGTTTTTTTGGCTGAACTAGATGGACTTGTCTTTTTTTCATACCAGACTAACTATAACTATAAATCAACCTGCCGCCAGGATATAGACATTCAAATATTTACATTTTCTTACTAAATAAGCCCTCAACAATCTCTGTGGCTTTAGGCACGGTGGAGCAATTCATCCTCTTATTCACAGCAGAAGCCTGGTACACACGATTGGATTTTCACAGACAAAGCGAAGGACTTTTGTCCGAAAGGTGTTGGCCATGAACTTGTCTTGCATACAAACGGCAAAGAATTGTCGGCCAACAAACACAAAACTACGTGTTTTTTCAGCTCTTTAGCGCCACCCTTTGGGCAACTTCTGCTAATGTTGCGTTATGAATAAAAATAAAGTACGGCGCTGATAGATGAACATAAACCTTATAAATGGGATATATGAAAAAGTGTAACCAATAATAATTGATAATAGAAGTGCATATAAATATTTGAAAAACACAGAATAATTGTGCAAAAAAAATGAAACACTTCAAAACATTGAAATAGTCCCAATCACAACAGTGAAGACACAAATTGGTGTGAAAAAAACATCTAGAAAGGTGAATAATCCCAATCACAATGGTGCAGTCAGTGTAACTGGCTGATAATCAGCAATGGAGAAAAAAGAGGAGAAATTAATCCTGGAGGTAAAATGGTCCCAGAGGTAAAATGTCTTGCTATGAAGCAGAAAAACTTGAAAATAGGAGAGAATTCCATCCACCATTAGAGACTCCGCAGAAGGTGATATCAAAATCTCCTTACCAGATGGAATGGACCACTATTACGGCAGTCACTGTGAGCATAGGGATTTTAGGTCTCCCTTCAGACCCACTGCTGGTATCAGGATACAGGTATAAACCGTGGTTGGTATCTCAGAGGAAAAGAAAAAGCTCCATAGTGTGATACTGCATACACATTTATTGTATGAAGAAAAAGTATTACACTTACAATCAGTTGGCAAGTATAAGGCGGTTTGGTAAACACAGGACACGTTATCTCTCAGCGTCTCGTCCCGACTTCCCACGCTTCTATGCACTTGTTCGCACTCGTAACTCCTGTGGAGAGGGCGTAATGACGTAGATAACACAAGCCACACCTACACGTTTCATCACTAGGGGACGTCGTCTGGGATTGGCCTGTCTGTTTACCAAATCGCCTTATACTTGCCAACTGATTGTAAGTGTGTCTGTAATGGTGGATGGAATTCTCTCCTATTTTCAAGTTTTTCTGCTTCATATCAAGACATTTTACCTCTGGGACCATTTTTACCTCCAGGATTCATTTCTCCTCTTTTTTCTCCATTGCTGATTATCAGCCAGTTACACTGACTGCACCATTTTGATTGGGATTATTCACCTTTCTAGATGTTTTTTTCACACCAATTTGTGTCTTCACTGTTGTGATTGGGACTATTTCAATGTTTTGAAGTGTTTCATTTTTTTTAAACAATTATTCTGTGTTTTTCAAATATTTATATGCACTTCTATTATCAATTATTATTGGTTACACTTTTTCATATATCCTATTTATAAGGTTTATGTTCATCTATCAGGGCCGTACTTTATTTTTAGTGTTTTCAATTCTGTGTCTGAATTTTGTGTACTGGCAGCTTTTATTTTACTTCACGGTTGTTTTTTATTCATTTCACTTTTTTGGTTGCTCATTATCTAGCGCAGTGTTCCCAAATATTTTTTGTTTTTTTCTACTAATGTTGCGTTATGGTTAGCATTGCTTCTGGGCATACGTGTTTGTACTTTGGATTTTTGTCTGAAGGACTTCTGTACACACGATCAGATAATCCGACAACACACATTTGTTGTCGGAAAATTTTAAAGCATGCTATCCAACATTTATAGGCAGAAAATCCGACAACAATTGTCTGATGGAGCGTAGAAACGGTCGGATTTTCCGACAACAGCCTGCCATCACACAATTCCCGACGAAAAATCTGATCGTGTGTACGGGCCTTTATAGTAGTGGGTTTCTTTATCAGAAAGATACCATGGGTTAGCTATTTTAAACGCCTTGCACTCCAGAATCAAAATAGGGTGGAGAAAAAATAGGATTTTGTTGTTCTAGACAGAATAGACAACCTTTAATAAAAACATTACAACTTTATTATACAAGTAAAAAAGGATAAAGTCCATTTCATTAATAAAATACGGCCATCTAAATGAAATCTTATTACGCAAAGATTTTTGGTTTGGGCCATTTGTCCATAGAAGGCGTCTACTTCACTTACTCAGGATCCAAGCCAAATCCATTTCTAGAAGATAAAGGCATCTCATAAATAACAGAACATACTACAGCAAACTGCTATTGGTGCTAGCTTTCCCTTCCTGTAACCCTGCCAAAGAAAAAGGGAAAGGCTTCAAGATCATGTTTTGCAGTACCCAGGTTACCTGGAACATGGATGAAGGTACATATTGCCAGAACACTGAGGATTTTATTAATAACATCCAAATGTTTTTTTATTAAAAGTGATCTTAAAGGTTCTGGTCTAATAAAAATAAAAAATAAAAAAAAATGTCCTACTTGCCTGCTCTGTGCAATGGTTTTGCACAGAGCAGCCCTGATCTTCTTCTGGGGTCCCCCGCCTATGCTCCTCCACTTTGACCAGTGCCCCCCTGTAGCAAGAGGCTTGCTATGAGGGGACTGGTACATGTTCGCTCCTGCTTTATGCGTCCATAAGACACAGCCACATCTATAGCCCTGAATGGGTCCCCAAAAAGCCCTGGGTCTCGGTATTACAATTAGAATTATTAGCCCTAAATCCCAAGGCCTGGGGTTGGCTGGGAACTATTGGCCGCCTTGCACCTGCCCTGGGGCCTCTTTTGGACTGGATCCTGGGCGGGTGCACCCCGGGCTGCCTCTGAAGGGAAAGGGGGCGAGCGCCGCCGGTTTACACTGAGAGTGGGTATCTCATCTCCTGCGGTTGAGTGACATACAAAGTCCCGCCTCCTGGACTGGCTCTGGCATTGGACCAGTGTGACATCCAGAGCAGGTCCAGAAGGTGGGAATTTGTATGTCTCAGTCACGCCGGGTAAGCGATAGATGAGATACCCACTCTGTGTAAGCTGGCGGGCAGCGGCTCTCCTCTCCTGATGGTCACTGCTGTCAGTTGGATCATGCTGCATTGATGGGTACAGCCAGGTAAAACAGAGCTGATAGGATGGGCACTGGTGGTGCGGCTGCATTGCTGGGCACTGGTGGTGCGGCTGCACTGGTGGTGCGGCTGCATTGCTGGGTACTGGTGGTGCGGCTGCATTTCTGGGCACTGGTGGTGCGGCTGCATTGCTGGGCACTGGTGGTGCAGTTGCATTGATGAGCTGAGCTGATGGGCACTGGTGGTGAGGCTGCATTGCTGGGCACTGATCAGCCAGCTCAAGTGAGCCCTCAGCCCAGACTCGGTTTGCTGTTTCTGCGGCCCGCCGGATAGCACTAGAACAGGCCACAGCCTAGCCAGGCAGCAGTCAGCAAGTGAGCCTAAACCTTCAGCCTTTACAACCTTAAGCCTTTACAAGTATGTAGAATTTTTTGAGTATTGCCTCACCTTAAAAGACTAAATAAAGCTAGTAGAGTACCATCATCCAAATTTGTGTGGAGAAGCGGGACAAGATGGGTTTGTAAGGGCAGTTGCTGTGGCTGATCATAAATATACAACCATCAAATAAGTTGTACTGGACCATCTCGGTACTGATACACAAACAGTTACTTGGTATAAAATATAATATTTAATACACATAAAAAAAAAACATACAAAGGACAATCAATAAAATTCAACTACAGACAACTGCTAACGGGATCCCCCGAAAGATAACTGTTGATGTGGGGTATAGACAAATGAATCCTCTACTAGTTTTGCGGATTGGGACCGCTTCTTCAGGAGGAACTGTCTATAAAACAAAGAATACAATAAGGTATACAATAAATACAGCAAGGACAAGCTGTCTATTTAAACCTGATTATACATTGTAATTGAAAGATCGGCTCACCCAGATGGTCAAACCCTGATACACGACCAGGCCGCTAGAAAAATTCCCCCCGCGGCGGACGAGGGGGGTTGTACGTGACCACTTCTAATTTAAAGACCAATATAATAATGGTAAATGGAGCAACTAGCAAGGTAATTCCAATAAATTGTGGAGCCCATGAAAGTTGAGGGAACACTGATTACTTCACAGTTTGGTGGGAGGAGATAAGGGGCACAGAAAGCAGGAAGTGCACGGGATGGAGGGGGGGGGGAAAGGGAGGAAAGGGAAGAACAGGAAGGGGGCAGTGTAGGAAAAGGGAGAAAAAAATGAACAGGGGATGGGGAAGAGGGGAGAGGAAAAATTGAAGAAAGGAAAAGGGGGAGGGGAAAAAAGGGGGGGAAGAGTGGGCAGGGAAAGGGGGGGGACAGGGGGTGGAAGAGAAAGGAGGGAGGGGAAGAAAAAGGGAAGGGGGGAATGAGAAAGTAAAGGGGGGGAAGAGATGGGGGGGCAAAAAGGGTGAAAAAAGGGGGGCGGGGGGGAGGCAGAGGAGGGGGGGGGAACAGAAAAGGGAGGGTGAAGAGGGGAAATCAGGAAGGGGGCAGGAAAACGGTTAAAAAAGGTTAAGGAAAGGAGGAAGGGGAGGCAGAGGGGAAGAAAAAAAAACACTGTTCTTCCCTTCCCCCCCCCTCCCTTTTCTTCCTTTCTCCCCCTCGAGGCCTTTTCTTCCCTTCTCCCCCTTGCTTTTCTCCCTTTCTCCCCCCTTTCTTCTTTCTTCCCCCCCCTCTCCTCCCACTCCCCATCCCATGCACTTCCTGCTTTCTGTGTCCCTTACCTCCTGCCACCACACTGTAAAGTAATCGGTGTTCCCTCACCTTTCATGTGCTCCACAATTTATTGGAATTACCTTGCTAGTTCTTCCATTTACCATGATTATATTTGTCTTTAATTAGAAGTGGTCACATACAATCTCCCTCGTCCGCCGCGGGGGGAATTTTTCTAGCGGCCTGGTCGTGTATCTGGGTTTGACTATCTGGGTGAGCAGATCTTTCTATTACAATGTTTGCTGTATAATCAGGTTTAAATTAACAGCTTGTCCTTCTTGCTGTATTTATTGTATTCTTTGTATACCTTATTGTATTCTTTGTTTTATAGACCGTTCCTCCTGAAGAAGCGGTCCCAATCCGCAAAACTAGTAGAGGATTAATTTGTCTATACCCCACATCAACAGTTATCTTCCGGGGGATCCCGTTAGTAGTTGTCTGTGGTTGAATTTTATTGATTGTCCTTTGTATGTTTTTTTTATATGTATTATATTTTATACAAAGTAATTGTTTGTGTATCGGTACCGAGATAGTCCAGTACAACTTAATGGGTGTATCTTTATGGTCAGCCACAGCAACTGCCTTTACAAGTAAAAAAACCTTCAGCCTTTAACCACTTAACGACCGCTCACTGTATATATACGTCGCCAGAATGGCACCGACAGGCACAATCACGTAGAGCATACGTGATTGCCTTTGTATAGTTGGGGGGTCCAATCGGACCCCCTCCTATACAGTGAGCAGTGGCTAAGTGTCCGGGAGCGTTCCGGGATGAGGGGGCAGCCATTCGTTTCCGGCCACCCCCTCGCGATCGCTCCCGGCGAATGGAAATGCCCCCTCTGTCTGTGTCAGGCAGAGGAAGCAGGAGGAAGTGATGTCATCTCTGGTGCGGCGCTCACATATACCGAGCGCCGTACAAGAGAAGACATCAGGTCAGTGCACACAACACTACACTTGACACCAGGACACATAGGGACATAAATCGCCCCCCCAGACACCCCCAGATCACCCCCCAGCCCCCAGTCACAGTGTCACTGATTGCAGTGACCATTTATTTACTGATCACTGCAATCAGTGACATTTGTGACTGTAAAAGTGTCAGTACATTCAGTTTTAGGTCCAGTGTAGCCCCCTAACCCCCCCTAATAAAGGTTTAACCCCCTGATCACCCCCCAGATAACCCTTTCACCCCCTATCACCACTGTCGCTAAGCGATCATTTTTCTGATCGCTGTCTTAGTGTCAGTGATGCCGATCGGCAGCCAGTAATTTTTTTTAGGTTAGCCGCATGTTTTTATAGCGTCAGGTACCCCAATATATTATCTAATAAAGGTTTAACCCCCTTGATCGCCCCCAGGTAACCCTTTCACCCCCTATCACCACTGTCGCTAAGCGATCGTTTTTCTAAACGCGGTCTTAGTGTCGGTGATGCAGATCGGTAGCCGGTCATTTTTTTAAGGTTCGCCGCAGGTTTTTATAGCGTCAGGTACCCCCATATATTATCTAATAAAGGTTTTAACCCCCTGATTGCCCCTAGTTAACCCTTTCACCAGTGATCACCATATAAGTGTTACGGGTGACGCTGGTTAGTTAGTTTGCTTTTTATAGTGTCAGGGCACCCGCCGTATATAACCCAATAAAGGTTTAACCCCCTGATCGCCCGGCGGGTGATATCAATTAGGTTTTAGCGTCAGAGAGGGTCTGCGTCACACCCCAGGCAGCATCAGGTTAGTGCCAGTAACGCTAACACCCACGCGTGAAGCATACACCCCCCTTAGTGGTATAGTATCTGAACAGATCAATATCTGATCTGATCAGATCTATACTAGCGTCCCCAGCAGTTTAGGGTTCCCAAAAACGCAGTGTTAGCGGGATCAGCCCAGATACCTGCTGGCACCTGCGTTTTGCCCCTCCGTCCAGCCCAGGCCACCCAAGTGCAGTATCGATCGATCACTGTCACTTACAAAACAAAAACACACATAACTGCAGCGTTCGCAGAGACAGGCCTGATCCCTGCGACTCCAGTGCTGTAGGAGGTGATTTCACCACCACAGTTAAAAAAAAAAAGCAAATATGCCGAAGCATTGGGGCAGCAGGGGCGGAGGAGCGATTTTGCTCCTAATGCCGCGTACGTACGGTCGAAATTCCGACGGAGGCTTGCCCGTGGAAAAGTCCGACCATGTGTGTGCGGCATAACTTTTTTGCGGGAGGATGCCCCCATGCTTCGGCATATATAAATGGTGCGTGTATGCCCATCATTGGAAGTGGGTGGATGAAGGGCGGTATTCTAATGGTGGGCATACCCACCGATCAATCTCTTTTTTCGTTCAGCCAGCTGGCTGCATGAAAAAAAAGATTGCAATACATGTCCAACAAGGACCAGCAACGTACTGGTATGTTGCTGGACTTTGAATGTTTATACCAGAATGATACCTGCGGGTTTAGGTATCATCTTGGTATCATTCTTTTCAGCCTGCGGCCGGCTTTCATGTAAAAGCAATCCTAGCGGCTAATTAGCCTCTGGACTGCTTTTACAAGCAGTGGGAGGGAATGCCCCCCCCCACGGATATAAAAAGCGCCATTGGGAAATTGGGAAAGCATTTTATCACACCGATCTTGGTGTGGTCAGATGCTTTGAGGGCAGAGGAAAAATCTAGGGTCTAGAAGACCCCAGTTTTTTCAAAAAAAAGAGTACCTGTCACTACCTATTGCTATCATAGGGGATATTTACATTCCCAGAGATAACAATAAAAATGATAAAAAAAAAATACTTGGAAGGAACAATTTAAAAATAAAATAAAAAAGCAAAATTAATAATAAAAAAAAAAAAGCACCCCTGTCCTGCCCTGCTCTTGCCCAATGGCGAACGCAAGCGTCGGTGTGGCGTCATATGTAAACAGCAATTGCACCATGCATGTGAGGTATCACCGCGAAGGTCAGATCGAGGGCAGTCATTTTAGCAGTAGACCTCCTCTGTAAATCTACTGGGGTAACCTGTAAAGGCTTTTAAAGGCTTTTAAAAATGTATGTAGTTTGTCGCCAATGCGCGTTTGTGCGAAATTTTAAAGCATGTCGTGTTTGGTATCTATGTACTCGGCCTAAGATCATCTTTTTTATTTCATCAAACATTTGGGCAATATAGTGTGTTTTAGTGCATTAAAATAAAAAAAAGTGTATTTTTTAACCCAAAAAATGCGTTTGAAAAATCGCTGCGCAAATACTGTGTAGAAAAAAATAATGCAACACCCACCATTTTAATCTGTAGGGCATTTGCTTTAAAAATATATATAATGTTTGGGGGTTCAACATAATTTTCTTGCAAAAAAAAAAATGTTTTCATGTAAACAAAAAGTGTCAAAAAGGGCTTTGTCTTCAAGTGGTTAGAAGAGTGGATGTAAGCTTCCTAATGTTGTGTATAAAATGTCAGAACAGTTCAAAACCCCCCCAAATGACCCCATTTTGGAAAGTAGACACCCCAAGCTATATACTGAGAGGCATGTCCAGTCCATGGAATATTTTATATGTTGACACAAGTTGCGGAAAAACGCCAATTTTTTTTTTTTTTTTTTTGCACAAAGTTGTCACTAAATGATATATTGCTCAAACATGCCATGGGCATATGTGGAATGACACCCCAAAATACATTCTGTTGCTTCTCCTGAGTACGGGGATACCACATGTGAGACTTTTTGGGAGCCTAGCCGCGTACGGGACCCCAAAAACCAAGCACCGCCTTCAGGCTTTCTAAGGGTGTTAATTTTTTATTTCACTTCTCACTGCCTATCACAGTTTCGGAGGCCATGGAATGCCCAGATGGCACAAACCCCCCCAAATGACCCCATTTTGGAAAGTAGACACCCCAAGCTATTTGCTGAGAGGTATTGTGAGTATTTTGCAGATCTCGCTTTTTGTCACAAAGTTTTGAAAATTGAAAAAAAAAATAATATATATATATATATATTCTTTCTTCATTTTCAAAAACAAATGAGAGCTGTAAAATACTCGCCATGCCTCTCAGCAAATAGCTTGGGGTGTCTATATTCCAAAATGGGGTCATTTGGGGGGGGTTTGTGCTATTTTGGCATTTTATGGCCTTCGAAACTGTGATAGGTAGTGAGGAGTGAAATCAAAAACTTGTGCCTAGAAATCCTGAAGTGAAGGCGGTGCTTGGTTTTCGGGGTCCCGTACGCGGCTAGGCTCCTAAAAAGTCCCACACATGTGGTATCCCCGTACTCAGGAGAAGCAGAAAAATTTATTTTGGGGTGTAATTCCACATATAACCATGGCATGTGTGAGCAATATATCATTTAGTGACAACTTTTTGTAATTTTTTTTTTTTGTCATTATTCAATCACTTGGGACAAAAAAATATATATATTCAATGGGCTCAACAGGCCTCTCAGCAATTTCCTTGGGGTGTCTACTTTCTAAAATGGGGTCATTTGGGGGGGTTTTGTGCTATTTTAATGGACTGGGGGGGAACTCCTGACGTTTTTTTTTTAATGACTTTTATCTGTATTGCTGGGACCCGACAATTCATTATAGCCGCGAGTAGTTTTAATTTACTTTTTTCCCATTAGAAATGTCATTTTGTGCAGGGACTTTTCTAAGCACGGGAAACATGCACTACTTTACAGGCATACTAAAGACACCCACCAGGTACGAAATTTAAAGGAATATTTCACTTTTATTGTTTAACTTCAAGCATTATTAAAATCGCTGCTCCCGAAAAAACTGACGTTTTTTAAAACTTTTTTTTGCATTGTTACATGTCCCCTGAGGCAGGACCCAGGTCCCCAAACACTTTTTATGACAATAACTTGCATATTAACCTTTTAAAATTAGCACTTTTGATTTCTCCCATGGACTTTTAAAGGGTGTTCCGCGGCTTTTCGAATTTGGCGCGAACACCCAAATTGTTCGCTGTTCGGCGAACGGGCGAACAGGTAATGTTCGAGTCTAACTCATGTTCGACTCGAACAGATAGCCCATCCCTAACAGGGAGCAGTAGATCTGTCATGTCACTAGGCAGAACAGGGAAATGCCTTGTTTACATTGGCATTTCCCCATTCTGCCTCTCCTCGTCGCGATCGTGGGCCACCGGCGGACATAGAGTCTGCAGGATCCGCGGGCACACTCGCGCAGCGGCTCTAGCCTGGGATTATGAAGGGACGTATGGGTACGCCCTTTTGTGCACCCGTACCATTCTGCTGATGTGCATCGGTGTGTGACGGTCAGGAAGCGGTTAAACAAGATGAGGGTTTACATATACTGTACTTCAAAGTCTATGGGGACAAACCTACCCGATTCTACCCCAAAGAAGCTTGTGTACTTTTTTTTGAGCATCAAGTGACACAATTCTCAGGTGCCAATGAGCCCTTTGAGAATAATAGAGTCTTTATCTTGAGCATTGGTGGGCTTCGGGAATTAAGCATGTTGGGTGCTTTTGGTACTGGAGTTGAAAAACTGCCGTAGACAGCCGATTCCTACTTTTCGAACGACAAAAGCTGAAGGTGCAGACTAGAATTTTTTTATCTGAAGTGAACACAATGTCCGATTTTTTTCATTTCAAGGTATTTGTTCATGGGACTCACTTTTTACTTGCTTTTTAACGCTTAAAGTAAAGCCGACCACATGGGTCGAAATTCAAAAGAATTTTCTTAGGAAGATCATAACTAAGACTTTTTTCTTTTGAATTTCGAACCATTAGTGGGCTGCAGCAATGGCCAAGTTTCGTGCGGCCATCGAATTTGAGTGATCGGGCATGTTGGAAATTTTTGGAAAAACTAAAAAAAATTCTAATAATGGGAGAATCGTGCGAGAAATCTAAAAGAAAAAAAAAAAAACGTGTATGAGCTGTGACCTGAAAAGAAGATTCCCAGCCATGAAAATTATTTTCTGTATCAATATAAGATGAAATTAAAGGCTTGGTTGGTCGAATTTCAAAATCAATGGTGGCAGATCACAAATCACACAAAATGACTGATTTTCGAAAGAAAATTATTTCTGAATTCAACCCATGTATGGGAAGATTGTATTTACAAATTATTCTGGTGAAGGCATTTTTTACATAAAAACTAAGGCAGAATAGGAAAACCATGAACTAAATATTCTGTATAAAGTGCAGGTTTTGTCACCATTTTCAGAAGGATAATGCGAACGTTATTTAAAGCCTAAGTGTAGTCTATTTTTCTATGTGGTTTCCCCCCTTTGCAGGGTAACGATACACTGTGGAAATGAAATGGCTTTTATAGGAAAGCTTCACAATCATTCCTGTGAGGGATATTTTGTGTGTAGTGTCAGAGGTCAGCAGGGAACTGCTTTGCCATGCATTACTCCCTTCTGGCAGTAAATGCTTTAATAAACATTCATCACTGAGATACTTGGTGCTGCGCTCCCTGAATAAATGCCTCGGAGATAAAGAATTGCTCAAAATTCTCTGACCACTGAACTATTAAAACTGTTCTTCAGCTTATAATGTGTTATTGTTTTAACATTTACAGCCGTCTAATTATATGTAGTGCCCCCGGGATATAGTGGTTTACCCCGTGTCAAGTGACTTTGAGTTCCTCCTTCAAAGAACATGACAGGTTCATCAGATTTTCCTGACCTTATTGAGCTTCATGAGGTGACAGAAAGCGGGTATTAGAGCTCAAGTAATGACGTAATTGCCTTCTGGAAGAAGAAAATCTGTCTTGTTAACTAGATCATCTGCATCTATTGACAGGTGACATAAATAATGGGAATACGTGGAAAGATGTTTAATTTATTTGGTCAACAGATATTTATGCAAAGTCAGCCCATGTTTGATATAGACGTGGAAGACTCTATTTTAATTAAATAAAAAAATAAACCTAGCGTGTATGTATGTATGTATAATACACTCACCGGCCACTTTATTAGGTACATCTTGCTAGTACCAGATTGGATCCCCTTTTGCCTTCAGAACTGCCTTAATTCTTCTTGGCCTAGATCAGGGATATGCAATTAGCGGACCTTCAGCTGTTGCAGAACTACAGGTCCCATGAGGCATAGCAAGACTCTGACAGCCACAAGCATGACACCCAGAGGTATGATGGGACTTGTAGTTTTGCAACAGCTGGAGGTCCGCTAATTGCATATCCCTGGCCTAGATTCAACAAGGTGTTGGAAACATTCCTCAGAGATTTTGGTCCATAGTGACATGATAGCATCACCCAGTTGCTGCAGATTTGTCAGCTGCACATCTATGATGGGATTCTCCCATTCCATCACATCTCAAAGGTGCTCTATTGGATTGAGATCTGGTGACTGTGGAGGCCATTGGAGTACAGGGACCTCATTGTCATGTTCAAGAAACCAGTGGTGAGATGATTTGATCTTTGTGACATGGTGCATTATCTTGCTGGAAGTAGCCATCAGAAGATGGGTACACTGTAGTCATATGGGATGGACATGGTCAGCAACAATACTCGGGTAGGTCGTGGGGTTTAAATGATGCTCAATTGATACTAATGGGCCCAAAGTGTGCCAAGAAAATATCCCCCATAACATTACACCAGCACCACCAGCCTGAACCGTTCATACAAGGCAGGATGGATCCATGCTTTCATGTAGTTTACCCCAAATTCTGACCCTGCCACCTGAATGTCGCTGCTGAAATTGAGTCTCATCAGACCAGACAACGTTTTTCCAATCTTCTATTGTCCAATTTTAGTGAACCTGTGCAAATTGTAGCCTCCGTTTCATGTTCTTAGCTGACAGGAGTGGCACCCGGTGTGGCCTTCTGCATGTTTGATGTGTTGTGCATTCAGAGATGGCATTCTACATTCCTTAGTTGTAACGGGTGGTTGTTTGAGTTACTGTTGCCTTTCTATCATCTCAAACCAGTCTGCCCATTCTCCTCTGACATCAACAAGGCATTTTCGTCCACACAACTGCCACTCACTGGATATTTTCTCTTTTGGACCATTCTCTGCAAACCCTAGAGAAAAAACTCAGACCAGCCCGTCTGGTACTAACAACCATGCCACGTTCAAAGTCACTTGAATCCCCTTTCTTCCCAATTCTCATGCTCTCTTTAAACTTCAAGTCATTTTCACCAAGTCTAGATGCCTAAATGCATTGAGTCTCTGCCATGTGATTGGCTTATTAGCAATTTGTGTTGCCTAACAATTGAACAGGTGTACCTAATAAAGTGGCCGGTGAGTGCATATTAAATATATATTGTGTATATGTAATACACTATATGCAACTTTGGCAGGAAGAATTTTACAGCCATCGCACCAGTGCTGTTGACTTTTGAAGTGTGTAGGACGCTGCTAGTCGGTGAGTTTTTTTTTTTCCCTTTTTTTTTTTTTTTTTAACGATTGTTGTTTACAAGTTTGTATAATTAAAAAATAATGTACACACAAGGGTGTACCAATATGGATACACATCCATAAATTGCTCTTTAACACTATGCTACTGTAGTATGAGAAATTCCGTGGAGGGTCTGTTAGAAAGAAGGGAGCCACCAGTAGTCAATTTCTTGATTTAGGGAGCCTTGTGTAATGCTCCAGGAAGCAGTCAGACTGTAGACTTACAATAGGAGATTGTCGAAGACAAAGGCATGCTACAAGAGATGGTGAGAGTTTGCAGATGTGCTAAAAGATGGTCAAAGACTGTGAACATTAGGACTTGTTTGATACTTTGAAAATGGTTCAGAAGACATACTGGGACCGGAGACAACTTGCATAAAAAAAACTAGAGATTGCAGCTCATTTACAAATAGGTCCAAACATTTGTGCTTCCTACAGCCTCCTTAAAAATTACCTGTGCCTCATTCAATATTTCTCATACCAGGATCTATTATAAAAGATTAGAGGGGAAAAACAAAAACAAAAAAAGAGATGGATTGCACAGAAAAAAATAGGGTATTCTGAAAGCAATAAACCAAACAATTAGACAACTAAAGGTCAGACTTAAAAATATTGTTCCTTTACTGGTCTGAGAAGGCATCAAAGTAAGCAATACACAGACCGCTGTCAGCGAGGACTCCAATGGTTGCACAATAAGTGCCAAAGGGCTGCAGGTTGGGCGCCAGAAGTTTAGTACGTTGCAGCCCAGCCTTTTTTTACAAATATACAAATAGTTTTGAGACTGCTACTTCCAAGGCTTCATTGCTGTCATGTAGGGAGGTCCAGAGCATTTTTTTGACAATTGATAAAACAGCCCATCATGTGGTGTATGGGAACACATTTAGTGGTTTGTCATGTGTCCATGAATTTTTACAGTGACTATAGAAAACAGACGTGTCGCCCAACCTCCTTATGATGGAAGTTTTGACAGCAACAGCCATTTGGGGTTAAAGTCAGTTAGGCCTCATGTACACTGCTGCTGGTAAACGGACGTTTAGGAGCAGTTGGGCACATTTTTCAACTGCTCCTGAACTCTCATCTGTTATCTTATCAGTACATGTACACAGGGTCGTTTATAGTCAATTCTAGGCTGTTGAGTTAAGGCCCCTTTCACGCTGCGGTGTTTTTCAGGCGTTTTGGCTCTAAAAATAGCGCCTGAAAAAGCGCCAAAAGTCCTGCTAGCCGCATCTTTGGAGCGGTGTGTTTACCGCTCCTTTACCGCTGCTGCCCATTGAAATCAATGGGACAGCGCGGCTATACCGCCCGCAATGCGCTGCTTCAGCGCATTGCGGGCGGTTTTAACCCTTTCTCGGCTGCTCGCGGGGGTTAAAACGGCACCGCTAGCGGCCGAATATCGCGGCAAAAACGGCAACTAATAATAGCGCTGCTATACTACCAGCGCACCTCCCGCGCCCACTGTGAAAGGGGCCTTAGAGGCTTTTTTTGGAATGCAAAAAAATGTGTTTAGAAGCTGAGTTTAGAGGCATTTAAGGCGCCAAACGCTTCTAAACGTGGTAACTTGCGTTTAACCGCGTTTCGTTTACAGGGGTTTTTAATTTTTGGTCATTTTGAAAAAAAAAACAATTCTTATTGGAAACGCTTCTAAACGCAAACGCCGCTAAATGCGACATGTAAACGCTGCAATTTTTTTATTTTTTTTATTTAAGGTACTCATATAGCACCATCCATTTACGCAGCACTTTACATATACATTGTACATTCAACATTGTACATTCACATCAGTCTCTACCCTCAAGGAGCTTACAATCTAATGTCCCTAGCTCATATTCATATACTAGGAACAATTTAAACAGAAGCCAATTAACCTACCAGCATGTCTTTGGAGTGTGGGAGGAAACCTGAGTACCCGGAGGGAACCCACACAGGCACAGGGAGAACATGCAAACTCCAGGCAGGTAGTGTCGTGGTTGAGATTTGAACCAGCGAGCATTTTTACTGCTAGGCAAGAGTGCTACCCACTGTGCCGCCCATACAGATTCGTGGGTTACTATCTGTCAAGTTAAATCGTTTTTTCCAGATCTGTTTATTTTTTTTTGTAATAACATCCCGTGTCCTGGGAGGTTGTAATAACATCCCGTGTCCTGCCTTACTCCTCCATATTGATCATTTTAGATAAAAGAAACCCTCCGGCTTTGTTTACCACTTCATCTCTCTCTCTCACCTGTATAAGCCCCCATGGACTAGAGCAATTTTTTACCTTTCTGCTATGGATCTGTTTATTCGGCAATACCTTTACTTAAGATAACAAAGTATTGCATAAATTTTTTGTAAGGACAAACAAGGCTTTCCCTTTGTAATGATATTGTATTTCAAAAATTCATTTTTTATACAATCTTTAGACAAAAAAAAACACATAGATCTGGAAAAAAAACTCACTTTTTTTAAATTTATTTTTTGACCGGTGTTCTAAAGTATATATTTTGTTCTATAATTTTAAACATGAAAAATTATAGAACAAAATATATACTTTAGAACACCGGTCAAAAAATAAATAAAAAAAAAGTGAGTTTTTTTTCCAGATCTATGTGTTTTTTTTGTCTAAAGATTGTATAAAAAATGAATTTTTGAAATACAATATCATTACAAAGGGAAAGCCTTGAAAATTATGTTTCTGGTACAAAGCGTTACAAATGAAATATTTTTTTGTTTGTTTTTTCATTCTGTGCGTTTTTAATTATGACACTAAAAAAATTAACAAAGCAAAAACAAAAAATGTTTCATAAAATTGATAGTTCAAATACTGATCATGGGGTCGTGGCTTGAATGTAGAGCATGTCGGACGTCTGACTGGGGAGCTCCCTATATCCTGACAAATCCTAGCGCTTTCCAGCTGCCTTTTTACTTGCCATCTCCTCGGGGACCTTGCTGTGAGTCCTGCATGTTGCTTATTATGCCATCTAAAATTATGCCTCCGATCGCTCCAGCATACTGATCAGTCACTGGTGGCCAAGTTGGACGACGCTGAGAACCACCTGCATTGGAACAAATATGTAAGTCCTGGGCCTACCGGAGGGAGCAGAAGTGGATCGCCCTGCAGATTTTATGGAAGCCTTCTTCAAAAAATCTCCTGGGCCTCATCGATGTTTCTCCCACCTATGTCGTGGAGCGGGCTTACAGACTCCCCACTGGAAAGGGTACCCCTGGTGCCCCTCCTAGACCCTTCTTGCTCCGGTTTCTGAATTACAGGAATAGAGATGGGATCCTCAGTGCCTTAAGAGAATACCACAGTGCATCTCTACCCAGACTTCTCGGCAGAAGAAGCAGAAGTCCTTTTCTGAAGTGAGGAGAAAGCTCAGAGAAAAAGGGGTGCGATACAGCATGCTATACTCCAGTCAGCTCTTTCTTCCTCATAGAGGCTTGGTGCGTTTCTTCAACACCTCAGAAGAAGCTGGCTGCCAACCCTCCGATGAGCGGATTTTTTTCTGCTGCACGACTGTTCCCTGCTACACTTCTCACTCCCAATGTTTAGTTACCTACTGTCCACACTGGACCCCTTTATATGGGTGTTTGATCTGCTAACTCCCTTACCTCCTACATTTCCAGTGCCTCCTTCATTTCCATGTGGCAGTCAGGCCTGGGAGCACCATACTACTCCTGCTGCTTTCATGAGGCATGTTTAATTCAAGCAGTGGTGAAGTTCTCTTAATCCCAGACGTTCTGCTATTTGTTGAACTGTTACACCCCCCCTTTGTTTTGTTTAGTCTGCTGCTGACGGACCATCGTGGCCTATTTAGAAGAGGAAAACGCATCTGAACTCTTATCCACCGACTACACCACAGACTCTAGGTTGTTTTGGGAATCAATTTGCCTTAGCCAAGTTGTGTTGGAGTTTGGGCTGGGCGATGGGGCGTTCAGTTAAGTTATATTTCAATCTGCTAAGTTGTTTTTCCTGTATTATGCATGGCTTTTGTACGTATCTCCAGGGTATCTTATCAGTGGTACAATGACACCCCCTCTGGCGCTACTCGTTACCCATAGGGCCTTTCCAGTTGGTATCCTTCTCCACCCCATTTAGTGTAATGTTGTTGTTATATGAATAATAAACTTATCTTGTGGAATTTTTGTGGCCTTAATGACAAAATCTTTGCTATTTAAATATCTCAACTCCCGTAAGCCAAATATCTTGTTCCTCCAAGAAACTCATTTGATGGGAAACAAGTCACTGGCTCTCAGACGTGCTATGGTGCGTCAGGCGTTTCACACCACAAATTCATCTTATGCCAGAGAGGTTGCCATTCTTCTAAACAAATCTGTTCCTGGTACTGTGGAAATCATTATTACAGACCTGAGGGCAGATTCATTATATTACTTCTAGACATGCGAGACACTTTATGGGCTTTTGTAAATGTGTATATCCATGGGCGTAGCATAAGGGGTTGCAGGAGTCACAATCGCAACCCCGTCCCTAGCTCCAGGGGGCCCCTGCAGCCTGCCTGTCATATCATATCCTCCACAAAGTCCAGCTCTGATCTGCCCTAGGGCCCCACAGCCATGCTCCAGTACTGGGTTTCCACTTTGCCTTCCACAGCCCAAACCCCTCCATTCTCATTGGCTGGGGAGAAGCTGTGAGCCATTTCCTGAATGGAAAGGAGCATGGGGAGAGGACAGCCCAGGATAGGGAAGCGTCTGTGCTGTGTGCTGGCAACATGGAATGGTAACCGAGCCCAGCGAGGCAAGAGGACACCAAGCTGGTGTCTCCTAGTCACCAGCTTGGGTTCTCTGTACCCCCCACCCAGGGATATCTGCTTTACCCCACTTCCCCGACAACTGGGGAAAAGACAAACTCCTCCGGGAGGTGACCTTTCCCCAACACCTGCCAACACTGACAGAGAAACCATCAGAAATTGCTAAAACAAATCCCTTACCACTTCCTGAGGGCAGGCTTCAGATTTTGTGTCACGTGACTTTGCCCCTCCAGATCCAAATGTTGTCGCCCAAAGCCCCCCCTCCGCCCTGGATGCTATGCCCGGCTGCTGAGCTCCTTTTCCATTACGGCACTCTATCACATTCCTTTACAACACAGCCAGTCAGCCAGGATCTGCACAGGGTGTATCTGCCTACTGCAACTACATTGCCGTTCCGACCAGAGAATTTCACAGGTCAGAATGGCAACATAAAAGCCAGATACACCCTGTGAAGGCTGACAGACTGTGTGTAAAGGAATGTGATTTCAGCCATTTGTAGTGTGGGGGGAGGAGCTGTATACAGTGCTGGGATGGTAAAGGAGCTCTGCCAAGTGACCTGCCAGGGGTCCCTGTCCTTTGATGTAAGGGGGAACTCTAGGAAATCAAAACCCTTGAGCCACTTGTAGTATCTTGGCGTGCAGTGGGTGTATCTGCACGCATCGGTGAGAGATGTGGGTGGTAGTGGGGGGGGGGGGGGCAGGTCAACTTTTGCATCGGGGCCCACAAGCTTCAATCTACGCCTCTGTGTATATCCCTCCCTTTTTGACTATGCTATACTGTATGCCATATGTGAGAATCTTGCCCTGATATAAGCCGACAAACTGGTGATAGGGGGAGACTTTAACACTATACTGGATGGGGTGCTGGATACTTCCAATCCCCTCCACCCCCCCTCACCCTGCCTTATTAACCTGTGCTAATGGTATGGGTCTTACTGCGCTTTATGGAAACTAGGAAGGACCTTGCTTACCCCACCAAATGCCTAGAACAGCAAGTAGCTGAGGCAGCGGAGGATTTTACAGCTGATTCCTCCCCTACATCGTATATATTCCTGCCCCAAGCTAGAAGAAATCTATTCCTTTCATTACACCTCTCTAACCCAATCAGATGCTAAAAGTATGGCGGGTAGACTTTTGAATGCAGGCATGGCAGTGGGTCAGAGTGATGTGAAACGCACATCCTGTGTGCTATGATGGATATTTTTTGAGCTTTTGTAACATGTCCAGTGTTCTCAACTGGTTAAGGAAGAGCTTCGGATATCAAAGTCCATGACATTTATCTCATAGTGGCGCAACCTTTAGAGAAGAAGCTTCTTCAGACACATGAAAGTTCTGAGGTGCCTTTCGTTATATGTTTAAAAATTAGGGAACATTTTTATTTTATTCTTGTGAAGCTTTATAAGATTTGCTGCAGAACCTTTTTATAGGAACTGTCATGCACATAAATGCTCCACATCTTCCTCAGTCTTCAAGGCCTTGAAGTGGCTGCCAAGCAGGGCTTGTGGAGCGTTCTTTTTGGCTGATGTGTAAATTGGTATAATAGACTTACTAGTCGGCATTACTGAGCTACTTGTGCAGAAAATTCTTGTTTTAAAGTAAGTGGTTCCACTGACAGCTATATTTTAATTTTGTATTTAAAAATTAGAACATGACATTTAGTATAACTGCATCTTCGGTTTGACAGAGATCAGGTAAAATCAACGTAATGACATAAAATCCACAACTGTAAATATAGGCTCAAATGTCAGCTGAAAACTGTTAATCCTGCAGGGAGATATAAATAGGGAAGCAGAAGGGCTGAAATTTGTAGGAGAAAATATTTCCTCTAGTGTCAGTCTTAACAAACCCTATACCCTCAACCACATGGTCTCTGCTGAAGGGTAGGGTTTTTTTTAAAGAGAAGTATGGGTTGTTTTTTTTCTCTGCACTGAGAACCGAGCAATTGAACACCGCTGATCGCTCAGTTATGACAGCTCCCCGAGCAGAGAGCTAGTGACTGCCAATCGGCAGCTCTCTGCTCTGCTCCTCCTCGCTCACTGGAGTGCTGAGCTGTGGAGGAGCAGGGAGTGGCCAACTCAGACCTGTGGCCCACTGAGAGGCTGAGCCAGGTGTTAGTCCAGGCACCTGGCAGATCCCAACTTCCATTGTCGCGATGACGCGGTGCCTGGACTGAAATTTGTGACGTCAGCAGAGAGCGGACTTCAGCCCGCCCTCTGCTAAAAACGGTCACAGGAGTGCAAAACGAATTGCGCTCCTGTGACCCATAGAAGTACAGCCAAATGAGCTTTGGCTATGCTTCTCCTTTTTAAGCTTTGTATAGATAATGGCTAGCAAAAATGATTGGCCGAAAATAGGGTGATCAGCGATTTGCCAAAAAAAGGTGCTCATAATGGCCGAAAATAAATTCTTATTCATTTAAAATTCATGATATTTATTAAAGAGTCGAATACAATTATATATATATATAATAAAAAAAAACGATTTTTTTTGGAAACTGTCCATTTTGGGTTCAGTTTTCGGCTAAGTGCATCCTGAATTTTCGGTTCAGAATTTTAATTTCGGTGCACCACTAATTAGAACTCTTGGTGGGTTTTACTACTGCCAAGAGATCACATTCCCTCTGTTCTCAGCTGCATAAGGCCGGTTTCACACTGGGGCGGTGGCGGTATAGCGCCGCTATTTTTAGCGGCGCTATACCGTCGGGATTGCAGAGGTATTCGGCCGCTAGCGGTGCGGTTTTAACCCCCGCTAGCGGCCGAAAAAGGATTAATACCACCCGCAAACCGCGGCTACAGCCGCGTTTTGCGGGCGGTATTACCGCGGTATCCCATTCATTTCAATGGGAAGGAGCGGTGTAGGAGCGGTGAACACACCGCTCCTCTCACCACTCCAAAGATGCTGCTTGCAGGACTTTTTTTTTAAGTCCTGTTAGCGCACCGCTCCAGTGTGAAAGCCCTCGGGGCTTTCACATTGGAGAGACAGGAGCCGCTGTTTAGGCTCGGTTTGCAGGCGCTATTTTTAGCAAAATAGCACCTGCAAACCGCCCCAGTGTGAAAGGGGCCTAAGAGCTGGGGGGAGGAGAAGCTGCAGTACACAGAGCTTTCCATTGGTTGTCCATTGGGGGCATGTCAGGACAAGTCTGACCATTGGAGGATAGCATGCTGAGCTTGCAGCATAGCTAGAGAAATGGCCGCGGTGTGCTCTCCTGCTTAGTGTGGTCAGTTTTTAATAGGAAAGCAAGTGGACTAGCAGGGACACTAGGGATTTCACACAAAGGAAGCAATACAAAGAAAACAGGATACTTTTTCATACAAGGTACAGCAGACACATATCTGGAATATGAAGTGTTGGGGTAACAAACGTTTTAACTTCCTGTCTGGTAAAAATGTGGTTCCCATGACAGGAAGTAAGGGGGAAGCTCGTGGGTGTATATACAGTGGGGAGAACAAGTATTTGATACACTGCCGAATTTGCAGGTTTTCCTACTTACAAAGCATGTAGAGGTCTGTAATTTTTATCATAGGTACTCTTCAACTGTGAGAGGCAGAATCTAAAACAAAAATCTAGAAAATCACATTGTATGATTTTTTAAATAATTAATTTGCATTTTATTGCATGACATAAGTATTTGATCACCTACCAACCAGTAAGAATTCCGGCTCTCACAGACCTGTTATTTTTTCTTGAAGAAGCCCTCCTGTTCTCCACTCATTACCTGTATTAACCACACCTGTTTGAACTCGTTACCTGTATAAAAGACACCTGTCCACACACTCAATCGGACTCCAACCTCTCCACAACAGCCAAGACCTGAGAGCTGTGTAAGGACATCAGGGATACAATTGTAGACCTGCACAAGGCTGGGAATGGTCTACAGGACAATAGGCAAGCAGCTTGGTGAGAAAGCAACAACTGTTGGCGCAATTATTAGAAAATGGAAGAAGTTCAAGATGACGGTCAATCTCCCTCGGTCTGGGGCTCCATGCAAGATCTCACCTTGTGGGGCATCAATGATCATGAGGAAGGTGAGGGATCAGCCCAGAACTACACGGCAGGACCTGGTCAATGAACTGAAGAGAGCTGGGACCACAGTCTCAAAGAGAACCATTAGTAACACACTACGCCGTCATGGATTAAAATCCTGCAGAGCACGCAAGGTCCCCCTGCTCAAGCCAGCGCATGTCCAGGCCCGTCTGAAGTATGCCAATGACCATCTGGATGATCCAGAGGAGGAATGGGAGAAGGTCATGTGGTCTGATGAGACAAAAATAGAGCTTTTTGGTCTAAACTTCACTCGCTGTGTTTGGAGGAAGAAGGATGAGTACAACCCCAAGAACACCATCCCAACCATGAAGCATGGAGGTGTAAACATCATTCTTTGGGGATGCTTTTCTGCAAAGGGGACAGGAAGACTGCACCGTATTGAGGGGAGGATTGATGGGGCCATGTATTGCGAGATCTTGGCCAACAACCTCCTGCTCTCAGAGCATTGAAGATGGGTCGTGGCTGGGTCTTCCAGCATGGCAACGACCCGAAGCACACAGCTAAGGCAACTAAGGAGTGGCTCTGTAAGAAGCATCTTAAGGTCCTGGAGTGGCCTAGCCAGTCTCCAGACCTAAACCCAATAGAGAATCTTTGGAGGGAGCTGAAAGTTTATATTGCCCAGTGACAGCCCCGAAACCTGAAGGATCTTGAGAAGCTCTGTATGGAGGAGTGGGCCAAAATCCCTGCTGCAGTGTGTATAAACCTGGTCAAGAACTACAGGAAACATATGATCTCTGTAACTGCAATCAAAGGTTTCTGTACCAAATATTAGGTTCTGCTTTCTGATGTATCAAATACTTATGTCATGCAATAAAATGCTAATTAATTACTTATAAATCATACAATGTGATTTTCTGGATTTTTGTTTTAGTTTCCAACTCTCACAGTGGAAGAGTACCTATGATAAAAATGACAGACCTCTACATGCATTTGTAAGTAGGAACACCTGCAAAATCAGCAGTGTATCAAATACTTGTTCTCCCCACTGTGTGTGTGTGTATGTGTGTGTGTGTGTGTATGTATATTAGTGATGAGCCGAACACCCCCGGGTTCGGTTCGCACCAGAACCTGCGAACGGACCGAACGTTCGTACGAACATTAGAACCCTATTAAATACAATGGATGCGAACGTTCGAATTCTAAAGTGCTAATTATAACGACTATTATGCATGTTATTGTCCTAAAAAGGGTTTGGGAACCCGGGTTCTGCACCAGGGGACATGTATCAATGCAAAAAGAAGTTTTAAAAACGGTCGTTTTTCGGGAGCAGTCATTTTAATGATGCATAAAGTGAAAAAAAAAAAGTCAAATATTCCTTTAAATATCGTACCTGGGGGGTGTCTAAAGTATGCCTGTGAAGTGCCACGTGTTTCCCGTGTTTAGAACTGTCCCTGCACAAAATGACACTTCTAAAGGAAAAAAAAGCCATTTAAAACTGCTTGCGGCTTTAATGTAATGTCTGGTCCCGGTAATATGGATGAAAATCTTTAAGAAAAATGGCATAGCTACCCCATGACCCCCCCCCCCCCACCCCAGCCCATTACCAGCCCCTTTGGGTCTTGTATGGATATTAAGGGGAACACCGCACACAAAATAAAAAAGGCCCTATATACTCTGAACAGCCGTATACAGGCGGTGCATACAAGACAGGGACTGTAGGTTTGTTCTTATGTAGAATGTGTTTGTAATTTTGAACAGGTACATTGTTTAAGTGTAGCTCCAGCCCAAAAATCTATTTTTAAACTTTTTGGAAAACATAGATAAGGGTTATCACCCCTGTAACATTTGTTTTGCTGTCTGTGCCCCTGTTCAGAACATTTCACCTCACTTTCCGTCCCAATGACAACTGTTTTTGAAATGTGGTGTTTTTCTTGAAACAAGGATTGGTGATAAAGCATCAGTACAGAGGAGACACCTTTCTCCCATATTAATTCTTACAGGAGAGAATTTTCCTTCCTAGGGGTAGATTTCCTCTCACTTCCTGTTGTCTTCTTGCGTTTGCAAGTAGGAGTCGTTTGTAAGTTGGATGTTTGAAAGTAGGGACCTGCCGTATATACTCTGAAGAAATAGGCCCCTTAGTTGTTGGTGTTGGCACAACACTGTAAGCACTCAGTTACTCTTGGTTGGTGCTGGAACGCCCTGCTGTCAACTATTATATCAGGAATTGTAATTACATATAATTGTTGAACAGTGGTAGTAAAAATTGGGCCTTTGATGGTGGTGCTGGTGCCACAACACTGTAAGCCCTGACAGTTACTCTTGGTGGGTGCAGCAATGGGCCCTGCTGTGAATTATTAGATCAAGAATTGTAATTGCATGCCCCTGTTGAACAGGGGCTGAAAAATTGGGCCTTTCGTGGTGGTGGTGGTGGTGGTGTTGCCACAACACTGTAAGCCCTCAGAGTTACTCTTGGTGGGTGCAGGAATGGGCCCTGCTGTGAATTATTAGATCAAGAATTGTAATTACATGCCCCTTTTGAACAGGGGCTGAAAAATTAGGCCTTTCGTGGTGGTGGTGGTGGTGGCGGCGTTGCCACAACACTGTAAGCTCTCAGAGTTACTCTTGGTGGGTGCAGCAATGGGCCCTGCTGTGAATTATTGGATCAAGAATTGTAATTACATGCCCCTGTTGAACAGGGGCTGAAAAATTGGGCCTTAGCCACTGGTGGCGGCACCCATAAACAAAAATGATCTTCCAAGCTATCATCATCAATCGTATCATTGAGGACTCGGAGGAGGAGGATAGCCAGTCAACATAACAGCACAGGCACTCAGCATCAGCATCAGTCTTGAAGGGATGTGACATGTTAAAATCAATTAGTCTGTTATATCAGCATCAGGTGTGTGGTAGCTGGTGGTGATCCAAGACTGGTTCATCTTGATGAAAGTCAGTCGATCAACCGAGTCGGTGGACAGGCGCACCCTGTGATCCGTGACAAATCCTCCAGCAGCACTGAATGTGCGTTCCGAAAGAACGCTGGATGCAGGACAGGCCAGTAGCTCAATTGCATACTGTGCAAGCTCTGGCCAGTGATCCATCCTCAAGACCCAGTAAGCCAGAGGATTTTCGGTGGGGAAGGTGTCCAAGTCTGACCTTGCCCCTAGATATTCCTGCACCATGTTTATCAGACGCTGGCGATGGTTGCTGGAACCGATCATACTTTGGGGCTGCGGACTAAAGAATTGTCTGAACGCATCGGTCAGACGGCCACCTTCCCCACCGCTCCTTCTTTGACTGGCCGAAGCCTCAGCAACTCGTTGTCCAGGACCAGGAGTTTGTAACCTCCCAGTCTCTGGGAACGCGTTGCACAGACCTTTCTGCAAGGCCTCCCGGAGTTGTCTCATCCTCTGCTCCCTCTGCGACGGTAACATAAGGTCCGCAACCTTACCCTTGTACCGTGGATCAAGGAGAGTGGCCAGCCAGTAATGGTCCCTCTCCTTGATCCGAAGAATACGAGGATCCTTCCGCAGACTTTGCAGGATCAGGGAGGCCATGCAGCGTAGGTTAGCTGAGGCATTCGGTCCGGAGTCCTCTGGGTCACTAAGGACGACATGATCCGCAGCCACCTCCTCCCAGCCACGTACAAGTCCACTGGTTTCTTGGGACTGTAAATCATCCCTAAAAGACTGCTGCTGATGATGCTGAGTGCCAGCCTCCACCTCCATGCTGACACAATCCTCCTCCTCCTCCTCCTCCTCCTCTTCCTGTGCGATGGGTGGGACAGAAGGAACACTGTCTAGGTAAAGGGGGCCTTGAGAGGCAAGGAAGTCCTCCTCTTCCTGCCTCTGTTCTGCCTCAAGTGCCCTGTCCATTATTCCACGCAGCGTGTGCTCCAACAGGTGGACAAGAGGTACAGTGTCACTGATGCATGCACTGTCACTGCTCACCATCCTCGTGGCCTCCTCAAATGGTGCCAGGACAGTGCATGCATCCCTGATCATGCCCCACTGGCGTGGAGAAAAAAAACCAAGCTCCCCTGACCCTGTCCTGGTGCCGTAGTCGCACAGGTACTCATTGATGGCCCTCTGCTGCGTGTGCAGCCGCTGCAGCATGGCCAACGTTGAGTTCCACCTGGTGGGCATGTCACATATAAGGCGGTTCTTGGGCAGGTTCAACTCCTTTTGCAGCTCAGCCAGGCGAGCACTGGCATTATAAGATCTGCGGAAATGCACACAGACTTTCCTGGCCTGCCTCAGGACATCCTGTAAGCCCGGGTACCTGCCCAAGAACCGCTGCACCACCAGGTTAAGGACGTGAGCCACACAGGGCACATGGGTCAGTTGTCCCTGTCGGAGGGCGGAGAGGAGGTTGGTGCCATTGTCGCAAACCACCATTCCTGGCTTAAGCTGGCGTGGCGTCAACCACCTCTCGGCCTGGCCCTGCAGAGCAGACAGGACCTCTGCCCCAGTGTGGCTTCTGTCCCCCAAACACACCAGCGCAAGCACGGCATGGCATCTTTTTGCCTGCGTACTTGCGTAGCCCCTTGAACGGCTACGGAGCACCGCTGGTTCAGAGGACAAAGCACAGGAAGAGGCCATGGAGGAAGAAGAAGAGGAGGGGGTGGAGGAGAGAGGTGTGTCACAACCACTAGTAGCATTTTGTAGGCGTGGCGGTGGAACAACCTCCAACACTACTGCACCTTGTCCTGCATCCTTCCCAGCTGCCAAAAGAGTCACCCAATGGGCCGTGAAAGAAAGGTAACGTCCCTGTCCATGCCTGCTGGACCATGAGTCAGCGGTAATATGCACCATACCGCTGACCGCCCTGTCCAGCGAGGCCAAGACATTGCCTTCCACATGCCGGTAGAGAGCCGGAATAGCCTTCCGTGAGAAAAAGTGGCGTTTGGGAACCTGCCACTGAGGAACCGCACATTGCACAAACTCACGGAAGGGGGCCGAGTCTACCAACTGAAAAGGCAGCAGTTGAAGCGCTAGCAATTTAGCCAAGCTAGCATTCAACCGCTGGGCATGTGGATGGCTGGGAGTGAACTTCTTTCGACGGTCCAGCAGCTGGGGCAGGGAAATTTGCCTGCTAGAATCGGACGTCGGTGTACTGCTAGCAGAGTGGCCGCAAGTACTTGGCTGTGACACACCTAATTCTACACCTTCATTCCTCTCAGTGCATGTTTCAGAGAGGACTGAAGTTATAGTGGGGTTGGAGATCCCAGCTGATGCGGTGCAAGGAGAGGTCCGCTTTGTTCTTTGGTGTGGGTCTTTGAGGTAGGCTTGCCAACGAGCTGCATGGCAGGTCAACATATGTCTGGTCAGGCATGTGGTACCCAAGCGGCTGATGTTTTGGCCACGCGATATACGCTTGCGACATATGTTGCAAACAGCAGCTGTGCGATCTGATGCACTAGCCTCAAAAAAGGCCCACACCAAAGAACTTTTTGAATGACGGGCAGAGGCAGCGCCCTGCACAGGCGGAGCTCTGCGGTGTGATTCCGTCGGTGTACTGCTCTTACGCTGGCCACCAAAGGGCATCCTGCCTCGTTGGAGATGTGCCTCCTCCTCATCCTCCTCCTCCTCCTCTCTCCTATTAGGCACCCACGTGGAGTCAGTGACCTCATCATCCCCTCCCTCCTCATCACTGGAGCCAATCTGGCAGTATGCTGCAGCTGCTGGAACATGACTGCCAGATTGGTGTCCTTCTTGAGCATCCCCTCTGTCTGCTCTCACGCTACTGCCTTCCTGTAGCTGGGTTTCATCATCAGACCCTTCGAAACGCTGGGCATCCTCCTGGAGCATGTACCCAACACTGTGCTCAAACAGTTCGGGGGACTCCTCAGGAGGAGGGCATGGTGGGTCTAGGGAAGGAGTGACTGATGATGAGTCTGACATTGATACCAGGGAAGAGCACGCTTTGGCAGCTGCTTTGCCAGTACCCTGAGCCTGGGTGAGAGAGGATGAGGAGGAGGAGGAGGGCTTGGTCATCCACTCTACCAAGTCTTCGGCATGATGTGGCTCAACATGTCCAGCTGCCGAAAAGAAGGACAAGCGTGTCCCATGGCCATGTGCTGATGACAATGCACCGCGTCCACGACCAGCACTGTTGCCCCCAGACACAGAGCCTGCTTGCCCTCTTTTATTGCCTCCTGACTGTCTGCCTCTCCTTGTTTGCCTTCCAGACATTCTAATGGATGGCCTGCAGGGAGATGGGAAAAAAGCAATAAGGGCTACCTTCAGGTGTCCTTCTCTGTCCCTTTACTTAAGGATTTCTAAATATGGTTGAGGATGATTGCTTTCGCACAGAATAGCACAATGACAATTTCCCTGACTGTCCAAAAAACAAGGATTTCAAAGATGGTTGATGATCAATGCTTTAGCACAGTATAGCACAAGGAGAATTTCCCTCACTGTCCTTCCCTGTCCCTACAAACAAGGATTAGCACAGTAAAACACACTGACACTCTCCCTACCTATCCTTCTCTTTCCCTAAACTAAAGGAATCCAGGTTAAGCAAGAAAAAAAAATGTCACTGTCCCTGCCTATGCTTCTCTTTCCCTGCTCCGGAACACACTACACTAGGCCGCCGTGCTGGCGGCCTTTTATAGTGTGGGGCGTGTACTAAACACCCTCAGCAATAATTGGCCACAGGCATCCTGCCTGTGGCCAATCATTGCTCTCCTCGCTGCCGGCGCTGTGATTGGCCAAGCATGCGGGGTCACAGTGCATGCTTGGCCAATCACAGCGCCTGGATGACACTGCGATGGCGTAGTGCATTGTGGGCCGTTCGCGTCACTCGAATTAGGCGCGAACGGCCCAAATCGTTCGATCTTCGTCGAACGATCGAACAGCCGATGTTCGAGTCGAACGTATGTTCGACTCGAACACCGAGCTCATCCCTAATGTATATATGTATACTGTATATATATATATATATATGTGTGTATATATATATATATATATATATACACACACAGTAGGTGCCGCCGATATTGTGTTTCTATCGCGCTCCCATCGCCGAGATTCTCGGCGACAGGAGTGCCGAGATGTCGGCAGCAGGGTGGCGACACGTGTCGCGCTCGCTGCAATGGGGAGGAGATGCGACACTGTATTGAGCGGGGATCCGACGCGGATTCCCGCCAATGCCAGGCACTGCGTTTGGTATGAATCCTGAGCGGGAACTCCACGCCAATTTTTAAAGAAAAAAACGGTGTGGGTTCCCCCTCCAGGGGCATACCAGGCCCTTTGGTCTGGTCTGGATTTGAAGGGGAACCCTACGCCGAAAAAACGGCATGGGGGTCCCCCTCAAGATCCAAACCAGACCCTGATCCGAGCACGCAACCTGGCAGGCCGCAGGGGAAGAGGGGGGGACGATGGCGGCCCCCCTCCCTCCTGAACTGTACTAGGCCACATGCCCTCAACATGGGGGGTTTGGTGCTCTGGGGCAGGGGGGCGACCTGCGGGCCCCCCCACCCCAGAGCACCCTGCCCCCATGTTGATGAGGACAGGGCCTCTTCCCGACAACCCTGGCCGTTGGTTGTCGGGGTCTGCGGGCGGGGGGCTTATCGGAATCCGGGAGCCCCCTTTAATAAGGGGGCCCCCAGATACCGGCCCCCCCACCCTATGTGAATGAGTATGGGGTACATTGTACCCATTCACCTGGTGGAAAATAAATGGAAATAAAAACACAACACAGTTTTTAAAAGTATTTTATTGCACCGCTCCGGAGGTCTTCTTCCGACCTCGGGGGTCTCCGGTGTCGTCGCCGCGTTCTCCGGTTCTTTCTTCTGCCGGGCCTCTGCTAACTTCTTTTTAGCTCTTTTGCTAACGGAGGCCTGGTCTTCTCCGTCGTCGTCTTCTTCTCCCGCTCTCCGGTGTCGTCGCCGCGTTCTCCGGTTCTTTCTTCTGCCGGGCCTCCGCTAACTTCTTTTTAGCTCTTTTGCTAACGGAGGCCCGGTCTTCTCCGTCGTCTTCTTCTTCTTCTCCCGCTCTCCGGTTCTTTTCCCGCTCTCCGGTGTCGTCGCCGCGTTCTCCGGTTCTTTCTGCCGCCGGGCCTCCGCTAACTTCTTTTTAGCTCTTTTGCTAGCAGAGGCCCGGTCTTTTCCGTCGTCGGCGTCTTCTTCCCTCTTCTCCTCCTCGATGTTGACTTGTTGCTTCCTCTCGCAGTAATGGTAAATCTTCGGTCCGCAGAGATTAATCTATTCTTCACATGACGTCACAGTCACATGCTCCGGGGCACTGTCCTCATCAACATGGGGGCAGGGTGCTCTGGGGTGGGGGGGCCGCAGGTCGCCCCCCTGCCCCAGAGCGCCAAACCCCCATGTTGAGGGCATGTGGCCTGGTACGGTTCAGGAGGGAGGGGGGCCGCTATCGTCCCCCCCCTCTTCCCCTGCGGCCTGCCAGGTTGCGTGCTCGGATAAGGGTCTGGTTTGGACCTTGAGGGGGACCCCCACGCCGTTTTTTCGGCGTAGGGTTCCCCTTCAAATCCAGACCAGACCCAAGGGCCTGGTATGCCCCTGGAGGGGGAACCCACGCCGTTTTTTTCTTTAAAAATTGGCGTGGAGTTCCCGCTCAGGATTCATACCAAACGCAGTGCCTGGTATTGGCGGGAATCCGCGTCGGATCCCCGCCTATAGGCAGTGCGTGTCGCTCATCGTGAAAGGAACATTTTTTCCTTTCCCGATGACGAGACAGCTCGACGCTGGCTCTCGCGACGGAGCTTATAGGGTGTCAATATCGGCGGCACCTACTGTGTGTGTGTGTGTGTATATGTGTGTGTATGTATATATATATATATATATATATATATATATATATATATGTATGTATATATATGTGTGTGTGTGTGTGTGTGTGTGTGTATATATATATATATATATATATATAATGTGTGGTGCACCAACCCCAGACTTTACCTGCTTTTCTTTTTCTTGGCTCCTCCGCAGGAAAGAATGAGGCACACCTCACCACAAGCCAGTACCCTCCTGAATGGGGAGGTCGAGCGGTGTTAGTTTCTCGGGCCTGTCTGCAGCCAGTGTTTAAAAACCTCCAGTGCTGACCTCGTTTCTGTGGTAGTCAGAAACAAGCCTTTAGTTCTCCCCAGTAAGCAACTGTCCACACCAACTGAAAGGTCCAACTCTTATTTATTTTTCTCAGCACAATAAACAGTCTCTTTGAGAGCAGACAGGTTGGGACTAGACACAGGTAAGATAAGGTGGGAGGAGGTCCAGGCACAAACTTGAATTGGGTTTTCTCCTGTTCTGATCAGCACGAACAGGCTTGGCGCACGGTCCCTGCCACAGACCATGAGGTTGGTCACTGCCACTGACCGGGTGAAAAAGATGAAAGCCACTGCCACTGACCTTGTGTGCGTAGTGTCAGTGCCACTGTGACATAAAGAACACGCACTTCCTTCCTTTAGTAACTTGGCCCCTTTTTAGGACAAGAACATCCCTCCGGAGAGTTACCAGAGGCCCCATCTGTCACCACGACTCTGTGCTGGGTCTTCAGAAAGGGTCACCTCCCTGGCCTCCTCAATTCTGGATTCCCCGCCCCGCCGTACTGCTGCCAAGAGGGGACAAAAAAAGGCACAACCTTGTACTGCGGTTCAACCACAGGGAACTACACACCAGTACCATCTCCCAGGGATAGAAATGGTCCATGAAACCTAACAATTAGTGCATCGGAGCCTAGTTACCACTCAGATGCTTCCCCTAAATGTAACCACCCGCTATATATATATATATATATATATATATATATATATATATATATATATATATATATATTCATCCATGTAGGCAAGGGGCCCCAGTAGTTTAATGGAAACCTGTAGGCCTTTCTATCACCCATGATGTCTGGGCAAAAGCCTGCACACTCTCTCCCCATCCCAGCAGTGGATGAGCTCAGCATTACAGCAAGTCCCCTACTTATGAACAAGTTCCATTCTGGGAGCTCGTTTGTAAGTCCAACAAAGATCAGTGCTTGCACACAAAGGCTGATTAGTGTGTTCTGGTGGGGGGAGTCCCCCTGTCAGAGCCCAAAGGCACAGCGGGGGAGATCGCTGCACTAACATTGCTTGTGTTGGTATGACGATCTGTCTGTTTTTTTTTTCCTTCCGCCCACTGGGTTGAACGAACAAAACTGAGTGTGTGTACCCAGCTTTACAGGATTGGACATGTGAACACATGTTCCCATCTTTAAAAGTCCACAAGTGGAATTTTCCTATGTAGGGGACATACTGTTCTGGGATACAGGAAAAAGGGAGCGCACTGCGCCTTGTGCAGCTTTTGAATCAGAAAGCACACTATTATCCCTGAGAAGGGGCTTTATAGCCTTTCATTCTCGTCTGTCTTGCTCGTTCAGATTTTCCCTCACTTCCTGTCCCAAGACAGAAGGGGAAAGCTCTCTAACAGAGCCTTGATTAGCAGAAAACCTGACAGTGATTCTAATCTTTGTCCATTCCCTTCAGTACCAACAAAAAAAAAAGTTTTAGGTATAGATTATAATGCTTTTAAAAGTTGCATAACTATACGTCTAGACCAGGCATGTCCAAAGTCCGGCACGCGGGCCAATCGCAGCCCGCGTTGCGGTTTCGGACAGCCCGCCTGGTCATTTTGACATGTACATTTTTTGTGGCCCCCAACAAAGCGCCGGGGGCCACAAAAGAAAATACATGCTGGCTGCTGTGGAGGAGGCGGGACGAGCGCCGTGCATACAGGTGTACTTCCTGTTTACATGGCGTCCTGTGTAAAAGGAAGTCCCGTCTCCTGCGCTGCCATTCTGTCCATCACATGAGGCGGGACTTTCGATTAAAGAGGCAGCCGATAAAACAGGAAATTCTCCTGTATGTCTGTCGGTGCTCGTCCCGCCCCCTCCCTGTCTCCTCCAAGGCTGCAGATGAATGAACCAGGCTGCAATGGTGAGTCTGCATTCATGGCAAGGGGGGTGCTGCATTCAGGCCAAGGGGGGTGCTGCATTCGGGCCAAGGGGGGTGCTGCATTCGGGCCAAGGGGGTGCGCTGCATTCGGGCCAAGGGGGTGCGCTGCATTCGGGCCAAGGGGGTGCGCTGCATTCGGGCCAAGGGGGGGGCGCTGTATTCAGGCCAAGGGGGGGCGCTGTATTCAGGCCAAGGGGGGGGCGCTGTATTCAGGCCAAGGGGGGGGCGCTGTATTCAGGCCAAGGGGGGGCGCGCTGCATTCAGGCCAGGGGGGGGGGGGCGCTGCATTCAGGCCAAGGGGGGGGCGCTGCATTCAGGCCAAGGGGGGGCGCTGCATTCAGGCCAGGGGGGGGGTGCTGCATTCAGGCCAGGGGGGGGGGGTGCTGCATTCAGGCCAGGGGGGGTGCTGCATTCAGGCCAGGGGGGGTGCTGCATTCAGGCCAGGGGGGGGTGCTGCATTCAGGCCAGGGGGGGGTGCTGCATTCAGGCCAGGGGGGGCGCTGCATTCAGGCCAGGGGGGGCGCTGCATTCAGGCCAGGGGGGGGGGCGCTGCATTCAGGCCAAGCGGGGTGCTGCATTGATTGGCAGTGAGCCTTTTTTTGATTCATAGTTCTTTATTTAAAATTTAAGATTTTTTAAAGTGAAGGTGCGTGTTATACACTGATAAATACGGTATATCCAAATAACACTCCTGAGCTCATCTCTTCACCACACACAGCCACAAAGGCAAGAGAATTGTGCTCGGATGAACACACTTAGACTGAATTTTAACGGTTCACAGAATGTCAGGCAAAATGGTCGGCCCTCAAGCATGTTCACTTCATCAAATATGGCCCTCTTTGAAAAAAGTTTGGACACCCCTGGTCTAGACCTTTGGCTTTTAGCAGTAATTGATGAAACCTGAAACAGCATTTTCTCTAAGAAAGGAATTCCAACCCTTGTATGGCAGCACAGCGACTTGGTGGTTAGAATTTCTGCCTGTCATCTTGGTGCGAATCCCAACCAGGACACTATCGGTGCTTGTGTAGATTTCCTCCCACACTACAGAGAAATGCTGGTAAGTTAATTGGCTCCTGTCTAAGGCTGGGTTCACACTACTGCCAATTTGATGTCTAGCATTTAAATACATCTGCTGCTCCTTCATTCTCCAGTAATACGCTCGGGGCAGGGAGGTGACCCAACTCTATGGCTTAACTTTAGCAAAGAAAACAAAAAAAACAGGCCACCAACCTGGCTGTGCTGTTTTTTGGTAGGGTTGTGTAAATCTTGGGACTAAATGGACAAGAAATGCAAATCGTTTAGCTTGTAACAGAGCTGCCATTTATGCATTCCAGCTATGTATGTATCTGTCTGGACTTAAACTCTTATTTATTTTTCTGCTCCTAGAAGCTAAATAGTGTTATCCTATGTGTCCATGCACACTACTTTAGGCTTAGCGTTTTTTGAGCTTCAGTGTCTAGGAGCAGAAAAAAAATATTTAGATATTTTTTTTCTAGAGTTTCCAGAAGAAACACTGCTAAACACTACAAATAGTGCTTTTTTTCTTCTACTGCAAAAACACTAATGCTCCTAAACTCTTCTAAACACTTCCAAATGCTTTTTAAACGCTGCTAAAACACTACTACAAAAAGCTATTAGCAGCGTTTTTTTTATCTGGCATTTTTTCCACTTTTTTTTTTTTTTTAAACGCTAGTGTGCATGGGGCCCATCAATGAAGTTCTCTTATTTGTTCCCATTAGGTTTGCAGAATATACCTTGGAACATGTTATATCGGTTTGATAAGTACAAAAAAAAAAAAAGTACCTGTTGATCCTGCCAGAGTCCACTGCCACATTGTGTACACCTCAGATAGCAAGGATAACTTGCCACAAATTTGTGGCAGTGTTGAATTGTAAGTCTGGTAACTTGCTGCACTTTTTTACTGGAAAGTTGTTCACTTGCAGAACACTTGAAGTTCTAGTTGACACTTTTCCAATTAGTAGCAAATTTGCGTGGCAAGTCTCTAGCAAGTGCAAAGTTGCAGTGGTGATTCTAAAGCAAGAGCTCTGCAAGTCTAAAGCATTAAAATTCAGCCACAGTGACCCCAGTGGTGGGAGGACTATTGCACAACATAACTGAACCAGAACTTGCAGCAGACTTTCAGAATGTTTGCAAAGAACATTGACCTGGAGTCATGCAATGTGGATTTGCTGCAAATGTGCAACAAACTTGTGAAGCCTGGCAAGTCTAGCAATAGCTTAGAAAGTCATCTTCAAGCTTGCAGCGCAATTGCTTGCTGTCTGGGACTGCGTTATTATCTCAAGCTGTGAAATCAGCCTTTTAGGTTTACCTTTTTAGTTTAGTTTTACCCCCTTGTACCCCCCCCCCCCCCCCAGAACACTCCATTGGCTAAATGCACTGATCAGGAGTTGGTCGGCTGCTGGTTTTCCAGCATGCTTGTCGGACAGACCGACATACACACGGGCCGAATGTCGGACATTTTTTATTTTTTGAACCGGCCAATGTCTCCTGGCATTTGGCGCGTGTGTACCCGGCTTAAGTTTTGGAGATAAATGGGGGGAGGTTCTTTAGTCCTAACACACTCTTTGTTCCCTGGGGTGACAATGATGCTCCTCAATAGATATATGGCGATTTACCAGCCTATACCATACTATATTATATTTTTGTTCTTGAATTTAGATACACTTTAAGTCATCATAACAGAATAAATGTAAAATATAAATGTGTATGGGGGTTATTTTTGTGCAATAATGTAAATTTTATAGCACAAGAAAATATCAAAATGACATTTAAGCTTGCGCAGAACACATTAGATTCCCACTTACTATCACCATAATTCATACATTGACATAGCAGTGGAAAGCAGGGTGAATATGAAAATGTCACTTTAATGTTGACGTATTTCAGAAGACAATTCCCAGCAAATTGATATTTTAGTCACTAGTGTCACAGAGTCCTCTAGAAACATTCAAATCTGTTTCAGTGAAGGATTGCGGTGTATCATGTGGAAAACGTTACAATCAATAATCCAAGGATTCTTCTGAGCAGGCCATAAATATTTCGCTTTGTTTGTTATTTAACCAACTGGAGCTTAATGCTACAGTGGAGAATTTATGGAGCATTTATGGCGATCCAGGTTTTTTGGTTATTTATGGCGGACTGGTTTGTTTATAAAGATGGGAGCATTATTATAGTCTGCCTGATCTTGAAAGAACAACTTTACATGTATATATTGATTCAACACTGAAATATTTGCATGAGATGATGCTGTAATAATTAGTGTGAATTTTGTACTTATTATGAATAATTCAGTGTATGACTATATTCACTTTTAAATGTAATGCATATTAAAGGTGCACTTTGTCTTTTATAGTAGCTTTTTACAAAACTGTAAAATTCAGATTTCATATATATTTGGTAGCTAAACAAATCTTAAGACATAAACTGTTTAAAATGTTGGGAATCCCTTTCTTCTTCTTTCCTATAGATCAGTCACTGTAGCTAGCCCCCATTTATCTATACCATCTCAAACTCAAAACCACCCTCTCATCTTTGCAATTCAGAGACGTACTGTATGCCTGTGGGCTGAATGGAAAAAAAACTGAGGCGCTTGGTGTACTAACTATGCAATGTTGGTACAGCAATCTCCCCTTTGAGCTATTGGTCAGCACTGGCAGCCAACGGATCCCAATTGGCTGCTGGTTTTCCAGCTTACCCATTCGACAGAAGCTGGGACAGGCTGTTGTACACACTGGCTAAACACCACCCAGTTTCTGTTGACCAGACGATATTCAGACAATGTGTTCTAGCCCTTAGGCCCCTTTCACACTGGGCAGATTCCATTCCGATTTAGTAGGGGATCTATGAGATAATCCCCCTTCTGATTGGAACAGAGTGGTGGAAGACACATCCGTGTCTGCTCAGACAGAGCCGCTCTGCTCTGTGGGTAGCTGAAAGTAAACAGACTACCTCTGACTTTGTCCTCCTTTCTTTCATTCTTTTTTTTTTTTTTTTTTTTTTTAGCAGACCCGGTCGGACCCAGAGGTAGGTGGGTATAAACGGACACAAGCCTGTTTACACCCGCCATAGGAGAGCATGGACCTTCCAATTAGGTCTGACTGAAAAACTGAGAGGTGGACTTGATTGGAACACCCTTCTGAAAGGGGCCTTAAAAAGGGTTGTAAGTTCAAAAGGTTTATCTGAATGCATTCAGATAAAAAGCCTTCTTTCAGAATGGTTCCAACGCGTAGGGAAGATTGCTGAAATGGAGGACCTAGTCCACCAGGCCAGAGAGACACATACAAGATTCTGCAAAACCTGGACATGTTGGCTGCACTTTGCAGACTTGGCAGACTGTTTAACGCACAATAGAACTTGACCTGAGGGTGTAATAGGCCTCACTGGGAGGAGACGGCTAAAGTCTAAAAATGCAAGGTTACGACTCAACACCCTCCCCCCCCCTCCTCTTCTCTCCTGTACTCTTTATTCCTCTGGATTGGCTTTACCAAAGATACCTTTGTGCACTCCCGATATGCAGTCTTCATCAGAGGAGATTTAGACTCCAGATGTAACCACGCATATACTAGTCCAATAATACCTCGCCTACCCCCCCATATCTCTTTCTCACCACAGTGGGGACTAGGCTCCCCCCGTTACTGTCCTTAGTCATACTCGAGTGAATGAGCAACAAAGAAGATACCATTGCTGGTTATAAATGCTCAAATTATTTAGCTAAATAAGTTTTCGTTGAGATGCCCTGCATCTTGCAGACTTCAATTGTTATCCTAGTTTACAATTGTCCTTTTGGAACAAAAGTATTTGTTTTCTGACTAACACACTAATTGGAGAGCGGAATGGATGGAAAGGTGGGAGCTGGATGGATATAATCCCACCTTTTCACAATTTGTTCCCAAGTGAGGTGGTTGGGTGGACTGGAGGCATGTCTGGCATCTCCAGCAGACTGTCAGAATTCCTTATGCCAAGTGCTCTATCCATTTCATTGTCCAGCTCTAATTGTTCTCGAACGACCGCCGTTTAACCTTGTACCTTTTGTTCCCATCATCACATTAATAGGAAATGGAATATACCCTATCTGAATGTTTGTAAAATGTATTTTTTCTGAAAAAGCACAATAAAAATATTGAAACAAAGAAGATAAAAAGCTTTCTGTGTGCAGCAGCCCCCCTAATACTTACCTGAGCCCCATCTCTGTCCAGCAATGTCCACGAGTGTCTCGGCTGTCCGGGACTCTCTCTCCTTATTGGTTGAGACACAGCAGAGGCGCCATTGGCTCCAGCTGCTGTCAATTAAAGTCAGACAGCCAATCGGAAGAGAGGGGGACGAGACTGATCCGCAGCTCCGTGTCTGAATGAACACTTGGAGCTGCAGCTTGGCTCGGGTGCCCCCATAGCAAGCTGCTTGCGGTGGGGGCACTCAACAGGAGGGAGGGGCCAGGAGCACAGAAAAAGGACCCGAGAAGAGGAGGATCTGGGGTGCTCTGTGCAAATCCATGCACAGGGCAGGTAAGTAGAACATGTTTCTTATTTTTATTTAAAAAAAGAGACTTTACAATCACTTTAAACTGTAATCTCTAGCCAAAATTGTATTGTAGTTTTGCTAGAGTATAAAAACATTTTTTTTTTACCTGGTTGTGTCCCTTTGGGAAATAATACTCTTACTTCCTCTCCTGGTGACACAATAGGAAGTGAGAAGAAATCTCTCAAAAGTCAGTGGATCCCCTCATAGGCAGTTGCTGCATCGTATCAAAGGCATAATGAGCTAGTATGCATTGCATACTAGCTCATTATGGAATACTTGCCTTAATACTTACCCTGGATGGGCGGCAGCACACCGCTGACAGGGCCTACATGTTTCCCGGAGTTACTTCGGGGTTTGTGGGCTCCGGCGCTATGATTGGCTGGAGCCGCGATTACGTCACTCCTGCGCATGCACACGGCAGCCGCTGGTTACGGCATGGGCCCTGAAGGAATGCCAAAAGCAGGCCGTTCCTTCAGTGCGCATGCTCCAATGACGTCGGCAGCGTATACAGTAAATATCTCCTAAACAGTGCAAGTTTAGGAGATATTTACAGTACCTACAGGTAAGCCTTACTATAGGCTTTACCTGTAGGTACAATTAGGCCGGGTTCACACTATTGCGTATTGGATGCAGGATCCCTGCATCCAATACGCAATAGCAGGAGTATGTGAATGGCTCTCTATGGAGCCGGTTCACATATCTCTGATGCGGCGCCGGTGCGAATGTGCGTCTTTTGGTCTGTTTTAGGTCCGAATTCAGCCAAAAATTTGGGCTGAAATCGGACCAAAATGGTGAACCAGGACGCACTGGACCCCTACTGGGAGCCGCATCAGCAATAGGCGTGAACGGAGCCTTAAAGAGACTTTACTTCCTCTTTAAAATGATTGTATTAATCATAATAATTTTCTGTCCTGGCCAAAACATTAAAAAAAAGGCACTTTTTAAGCGACATTCACTGAGTTACAGTTTTCAAATATCAATGGTGGCAAAAATGGAGGGGGGTCTATACTTTCCTATCCTGCTGCTCTGTTTAAAAGCTACATCAGCCTGAATAATCTTTACATTTGACACTTCTGGGTGTGCCAGATGCCTGAATCTTGTGTCACACACTTTGGCTATTTTGGTAAACCCATACACCATTTAGTATGTATTAACCTAAGGGGGTGGGGGGGGGGAGAGAGAGAGAGAGAGAAACACCAGGCATGCTAAAAGCCACTGCTTTGAAATAAGGTGATGATCAAAAGGGAGTGGAAACCCTCTTCTTAGTAAAGTACTTTTAAAGGGGAAGTACAGCCAAAGCGAGCCACTGAGAGCCTGAGCCGGTTGTTCCTGCCCCCTCCCAGCGTTCAAGTGGGGGGGGGGTCAGAGCAGAGAGCCAGTGACTGCTAGCCACCAGCTCTCTGCTCAAGGAGCTCTGAGAACTGAGCGATCCGCGGTGTTTGATCACTCAGTTCTCTGTATTGGAAGCAGTGGGAAATAAATGCAACATCGGACCAATGCTACATCCACATAGGTATGATTTAAAAAAAAATCCCATACTTGTCTTTTAAGAGGGAACTTTAAAAATCTTTGGTTCAAGTAAAAAACCTTGGCCAATATACACTGAAACTGTTGTTTAAAAGTAGCTCATCTCTCCATGAGCTGCCAAAGGGAGCTGAACAATTTCAGTTTTTCTGTTGTAGCGCCCTGCTCCCAATGACTGGGCGCTATATTAAATTTAGTGGGTATCTGAGCCGATAGTTGGGCTCAGATTTAAATGATAGTGTTAAATTAGCCTCTGTTCAGCTGTGGCTGTGCCTGACAGGATTTCCCACTGTTGCCTGTAGGTGGCATTACCACCACAGGCCAGTGTTGGAATATGGGCAAGTCATGGTGGATTGAGTGGCCTTTCCCGGAAACAGCCGAGTGGGAGTGGTGTCCCTGCCGGGCATGCCGGGAAGGGGTACTTAAGGGCAGACGCCATTTTTGGGGGTCTTCGCCTCATGGCCCTCCTGGCGCGAGGAACTTGCTGTGTGATTTCGGCCCTGGGACCATGTTGGTCCGAAGCCGCATCTCTTCCAAGTAGGCCCAGTTAAGCTGACTGGGGCCTATGATTCAGAGGGGATCCCAAGCTGTCTGTCTAAGCAGAGGAAGCTACTTAATGGAGGAAACCAGAGGAGGACCTGCCCTGGAGGAGACCAAGCGAAAGGCTAATGTCTCGGGATAGGCCTGGTGACCTTATTGAGGAGGGATCTACCGCTCAAGTTACCTTACAGTCCACCGGGTCAGCTTAAAGGCTCTTTGACTGTTTGGCTGGGAGTTCGGGTGTTAAGTCCTGTGGCAGAGGATTCCGGACTATCCATTTTTGTTTGCAACCAGTCTGTGGCAGAGACTGTTCCTGATCATTGTCCGTGCATCATTCCGGCTGCTAGGCCAGGTGAGAGGGGGTCTATCCGGGTGAGCAATACCCGCTCGAGGGGGAGTGGTGAATGACTTTGGGGTTGAGAAGTTTTTCCCCAGTGCTCTGTACCGTGTACCTGAACCTTCCCCTTCCTCCTTCTCCTTTCTTCCCAAGTTTTGAGCAAAAATAAAACCTAACAGCAAAAAGGTTTTACATTTTTTGTGATTATTGGAGTTTCTCACAGACTTTATTCCCCTAGACCAGGGATATGCAATTAGCGGACCTCCAGCTGTTGCCAAACTACAAGTCCCATGAGGCATAGCGAGACTCTGACAGCTGCAAGCATGACACCCAGAGGCAGAGGCATGATGGGTCTTGTAGTTTTGCAACAGCTGGAGGTCTGCTAATTGCATATCCCTGCCCTAGACAATGAATACCGAGGTAACGTGCAAGGCCCAAACAAACAAAAACCAGCAGCTCCTACGGGGGTAGTGCTACACTGTTTTGAAACTTTACGTTTGGAATTGTTCCACAGTGCCAGCATCTACAGAGCTTGGTGAGATCTTGCTTTAAAACGTATTCATTGATTAATATTTGAATGTCCATAGTTGGGTCTCAGGTTCCTGTATAGAGGCTTTGTTGTCTCATACTCTATTTATATGGTCAGCCATGATAGGTTATTCTTATAGTAGACTGTTGAATGGATGGCATAGTGGGTGCTCTATGTTGAGGTAGGAAAAAAAATTATCCATATCGTATGTCCTTTATTTACGTCTTACTTTAGTTGTCATGTTCTAAATGACAGGCGTTTTCTTATTTAATTAGTCAGCAAGATGGCCACCACCTTCCATTATTTTACAGCAGCCTGGAAGTGAGATGTGGGCTATATTGCTTTGATGATCTAGTTAGTGGTATAGCATGTTTCTGTTTGGTTTATTTACTTTGTATTATAAGGTGGGTTTCTGCCTCATGCTAAATCATTTAGAATCTTAAAATTGAGATTATTTCACTGACCTCCATAGTGAAATCTATCCGTATAACTAGTTTTGTGACTGTGTTTAGAATTTAGTTGTTTTTCTTCTCTAACCAAGTTCTTCTTTGTTCTATTGCAGAAGGAACTGAGCCTACCAAGACGTGGAAGCTTGTGAGTAAATGTGTTGTTTGTTGTAATGTCTCTAGTGAAGACTGACTTTGGATTCCAATTGATGTTTTATTCATAGTGTGGATATTGACAGCCGAGGCACAAAACACACATTGTATGTAGAGTTCAATAATGTAGCTCTTGATGATTAGCATTTGCTGTATGTGTATAAAAAATCTACATATAGTGAAACGTCTGACCGGCCTCTGTGTCTAAGTATTGTTATTGGTGATTAGACTGTACTGTGTTTTTTCAAACTGACTTGCCTTTTCAGTAACTCCTATCCAACGCCAGTTTCAGAAAGTCTGGCTTGGTTGAGCTAGAAAAATGGTTTAAAGGAAAATAACCCAAGAATATGGGAGATAGTAGTTTAAAGTCAGACTGTCTTATTAAAGCCTAAGGGCCAGTTCACACCACATGCAGTCCAATGCATTTTTTTTCAGCATCAAAACGCATGGAAAGTACCGTAGTTTATATGGATTTTAATTGCATAGTTCACACCAGTGCTTACAGTTCGAGTGCATTCCATTAAAAAAGTAGCACATGCTGAGTTTTTCCTGCACTGCTGTACTGGAACATTGTAAAATGCACCAAAAAGGCACTGGAATGCTTTTTCTTTCTCGTACATCACGGGACACAGAGCGACATAGTCATTACTAATGGGTTATATAGATACCGTCAGGTGCTGGCACTGGCAACTTCCAAAACCGGAAGTACCCTCCCCTATATAAGCCCCTCCCATCCGGGAGCACCTCAGTTTTTTGCCAGTGTCTAAGGTGTTGGCCAAGAAGAAACATGTGTTTTTCACTGAGCTTGCGTACAGGTTCTTTTGGGCCTCAGTAAGCTATTCCGGATCCGACCAAAAAAGCTTCATAGCTAAACGGTCGGTACCCGGGCCTTGCAGAGAAGAGCAAGGTTTTGCCTGTAATGCTTCTCTTAGGAGAGCTGGACCCTGGGATCCAGAGCTCTGGTCATACCCACGACCAAGATGTTTTCTGTGCAGGGTGCTATACAGGTCCAGGGGAGTGGAATCCTTGGGAACCCGGTCCCTGAAGGTTTGATTACAATGCCTGCCGTGATAGGTGAAGTTTGGGCTTTTGTGGACCAAACAAAGTCCTGCGGCGGGGAACAGGTAAGTGGGGGCCCCCAGGAACTTGGTTCTATTGGGGGACCCCCAAGCCTAATTTGTCTTTCTGTCTGTTACCTAATGGTATTCCCGCAAAATTCTGTGCATGCCTGTAACTACTAAAAAAAAATGTAATAATTTTTAATGGTGGTCAAGAAAAAAAAATAAAAAATTTTTTTTTTATATATATTTAAGATATTAGACTGCGGTACCTGTGTTTGTCCACTAGAGGCCGCTGTGGAATGTTTTCTTGTCATGTGGACTAGTTTCTTCTCAGCAGAGCAAGTCCAGGCAGATGGTGAGTTCTCTTATGGGAAACTGCTTCCTCTGCCATGTTGCAATGCTCGTCCATCCCCCGGCCTGCGGCAAAGAGGGGCCCTGGCTCTTGTCCCTAGTCTCCATTTTTCAAAATTAGCGCCGAAGGCGCACGTGGCCGCGTGCGCGTGCACGCGCCCCTATATATAGAGGTGAGCCAGGAAAGGGGGCGGAGCCTGGGGGATGACGCTCTGTGTGCGCCGCAGCGCTTCTGCGCATGTGCGGGCGTCCCAGCATGTAAAAACCACAGTTTTGTGTGGTGAGCTGGCTATGAAGTACAGAGACAGAGCTGGCAACATTTAAAAAAAGGGCATACAGCAAGCGGTTGATACAGGCATCCCCTAGAAAGGCACATTAGTAGACACCAACTGTGATATAGCAGCAATTGTGCTAGACTATTCTCAGTAAAAGTGGTGTATTACGGCTGGAATACCTCAGCTTTAGGCTTAGGAATATGCCGTCCAGAAGCTCCGGAACTGAATCTTCCAGGGAGCGAAGGGGGTCTCATCGGGCTCGGAGGATCTTGGGCATACTTCTGCTGCACCAGTCTCCCCTGAAGTTCAGAGGTAAGTGACCGTAGAGACCCCGCAGGGGTACTTGGTACTGTGGTTGTCCTCAGTTCACCTGCTCCTGTGTATGTAACAGAGGAGGTTTTTTCCTCAGCTCTGGGAGGATTAGAGAGAGATTGTCAACATTTATCGCTGCCTCCCTGTCAGGGAAAGCACGCCCGATCTCCGTCTCCTCCTTCAGAGTGCCTGTTAGCAGAGCAACAGTCCCATACAGGGATCGACCTGCCTGAAGGGGATCAGGATGAGGTTGATTCTGTTATAGAGGAATCAACAGTGGGGGAACCTTTTCTCAGCATCTCAGGCTGAAAGATTATGGGTTCAGTCTCTGACTAACATGGTCCGATCAGCATTTAAAAATGCACCTTGCGGAACCATCAACCACTACTGTATCCTCGTTGGGGTCGCTAGAAGCCCCCAGACTGTTTGTTCTTTTCCACTTCACCCTTTACTGAAAGGGCTCATTTACCAGGATTGGGAACGTTCTGAGAAAATATTTATTCCCCCAAGAGATTTCCGGTGGTCTATCCCATGGAGGATAAGTTCATCAAAAAAAAATAAAAAAATGGAAGGTCCCTACAGTGGACGCAGCCATCTCTTGTATGTATAAATCACTGACATGTCCAGTGGATAATGTCCAAATGTTCAAGAACACAATAGATAAAAGATTGGAGTCCTTATGAAAATCTGCTTGGTGATACAACCAGCAGTAGCAGCTATTGGGGTCTGCTAAGCAGTGAAGGATCAGTTGAAACAGGTCTTGAGGGACTTGACAGATCAGCAGGCTTTGCCCTAGCTGATCTACCTAGAGCCTTAGGCTTTGCGGTTGACGCCATAAAGGATTCAGTCCATCAGGCCTCCCGCCTTACGCTGTCTATAGTACATATGCGTAGGCTCCTATGGCTCAAAAACTGGTCTGCTGAAGCTCCCTGTAAAGAATGGCTGGTTAGCGTCCCATTTCATGGTGAACGCTTATTCAGGGAAAACCTGGACAAATATATCCAGAAAATTTCCAGCGGTAAAAATACGCTCTTGCCGGTTAAAAACAGAGTTAGAGGTCCCTCTTTAAGAGGCCTGCTTCTCCAGTCCCTGGGGCATCGGCTGTGTAACAGTTCCGACGGCCTCCTCGGTCAAATCCCGGGGGTAAAAAACAGGGACAGTAGCAGGGTAATGAGAAACCCTGGGTCAGGGAAGGTACAAAACCTCCCCCAAAGTTAAATTCATTGAAGCCCCCACTCAGTCGGGTGGGGGGAGGACTCCAGTTGTTCGCAAGAGACCTGGCGGGACACGATCAAGACAGATAGGTGCTCTCCGCAGTAGGTTTGGGATACAGTTTGGAGTTAAAAGACGCTCCTCCTTCCCATTTTTAAGGTCAAACGTGCCAAGGGATCCCCGGAAGAGAGAGTCCCTCCTGTTGGCACTAGAACAACTATTGCTCCAAGGAGTAATTATGGAGGTTCCCCTGGAAGAATGAGGGTTCGGGTTTTACTCAAACCTCTTTACAGTCCCGAAGCAAACGCGGACGGGAGGCCCATATTAATTCTAAAAGGGCTATACAAATTCCTGTATATCAGGACTTTCCGATGGAGTCGATCCGATCGGTGGCCACTGCCCTACAAGGGGAGGATTGGTTAGCCGCGATCGACATCAAAGATGCTTATTTGCACATTCCCATCTTTCCAGTCCACCAAAAATTTCTACGCTTTGCAGTAGAAGGGCGCCATTTTCAGTTTAGAGCCTTACCCTTCGGTTTGGCCACAGCACCACGAGTGTTTACAAAAATTCTGGCCCTTTATTGGCCAATCTAAGAACACAAGGTGTAATGATAATGGCATATCTGGATGACTTGTTGCTGATAGACCACTCAGTGAAAAAACTAGACGTGGTCGTTCACAAGACAATCAAGTATCTGGAATCTCACGGTTGGATTATCAACCGAGACAAGTCAGCCCTAAAAACCAGTCAAAAGTCTGGAATACTTGGGGCTAAGGTTGGATTCAGGCCAGAGAAAAATATTCTTGCCTCGAGGAAAGGTGTTGTCTTTGAAAGATTTGATCCACTTAGTGGGTACAAAAAAGACAGCCGTCCATACGCCTGTATATGAGGCTGCTGGGAAAAATGGTGGCATCATTCGAAGCAGTACCCTACGGTCAATTCCATTCAAGGAATTTGCAAGGGGCCATACTGTCAGCCTGGAACAAAAAAGTTCAGGCCCTAGACTTACAATGTCCTTGTCCCCTTCCGTTCGCAAGAGCCTCCGTTGGTGGTTGGTTCCCCAGAATCTGGAAAAAAGGAAATCCTTCAGTCCGATTTCTTGGAAGGTGGTCACTACAGATGCCAGCCTTATAGGCTGGGGAGCAGTACTGGAGCAATAGTCTCTCCAGGGCAGATGGTCGGATGCAGAAAAGGCCCTGCCCATCAATCTCTTAGAGATACGAGCAGCCCGGTATGCCCTAGTAACATGGACATCCAAACTCCAAGGGTCCCCTGTCAGAATTCAATCAGACAATGCCACAGCAGTGGCATATATCAATCATCAGGGGGGCACCAGGAGTCGTGCAGCCCAGAGGGAAGTAAATTACATCCTGAAATGGGCAGAAAAATATGTCCCAGCCATATCTGCGGTATTCATTCCAGGAGTGGAGAATTGGAAGGCGGACTTTCTAAGTCGCCAGCAATTAGGCCCAGAGGAAGGGTCCCTTCACCCCGAGGTTTTCTGGACAATATGTCAGCGGTGGGGAACATCGGATGTAGATCTTCTAGCATCCAGATTCAACGCAAAGGGGGACAGGTTTGTCTCTCGGACAGGGGATCCCCTAGCTTGCGGCTCGGATGCCCTAGTGTTCCCTTGGGATCAGTTCAAGCTGATATATGCATTCACACCGCCACAATGGTTACCTCGATTACTCCGCAGAATCAGTGTAGAAAAGAAACCAGTGATTCCGGTGGCTCCAGCGTGGCCCCGAAGAGCGTGGTACGCGGAGATTGTAAAATTTCAGTGGGGAGTCCTTGGACTCTCCCACGTCGTCCGGACCTGCTTTCGCAAGGACCGATATACCACCCTTCCTTACCAGCCCTAGGTTTGACGGCCTGGCTATTGAAGCCCACATTCTAAAAAAGAGAGGGCTCTCTAATGCTGTGGTATCTACCATGATCAATGCCAGGAAGCCGGTATCCAGGCAGATCTACTATAGAATCTGGAAGGCGTACATCGCGTGGTGTGAGGCCAAGAAATGGCATCCACATAAGTACGTAATAGGTAGGATTCTGGACTTCCTACAGTGGGCTGTAGATAGGAAGCTTGCCTTGAGTACTATCAAGGGTCAGATTTCGGCCTTGTCAATATTTTTTCAAAGGCCCTTGGCTTCGCATTCACTAGTCAAAGCCTTTATACAAGGAGTGATGCGTATTAGTCCTCCGGTTAATATTCCCATATGTCCATGGGATCTAAACTTGGTTCTGTCGGTTCTACAGAAACAACCATTTGAACCATTACAGCATATTTCCTTGGTGCTTCTCACCAGGAAATTGATTTTTCTAATAGCCATTTGTTCGGCTAAAAGAGTATCGGAATTAGCAGCTGTGTCCTGTAAGGAGCCATATCTGGTTAACCATAAGGACAGAGTAGTGTTACGTCCTCATCCAGCCTTTCTTCCTAAGGTGGTATCGAGGTTTCATTTGAACCAAGATGTGGTTCTTCCTTCTTTTTTCCCCAAACCTACTTCGGTAGAGGAAAAGTTATTGCATTCTTTGGATGTAGTAAGAGCAGTTAAAGCTTATCTAAAAGCCACTGCTCAGATTCGCAGAACGGATACTTTGTTTATTCTGCCGGAAGGCCCCAGAAAGGGTCAGGCAGCGTCAAAATCTACTTTAGCCAAGTGGATTCGACAGGTCATTATGCAAGCTTATGGCTTGAGAAGGAGACCGCCTCTGTTCAAAGTTAGAGCGCACTCCACGAGAGCAGTTGGAACTTCATGGGCAGTGCATCACCAGGCCTCCCTGGCTCAAATCTGTAAGGCCGCAACATGGTCTTCAGTTCACACGTTTACTAGGTTCTACCAGGTGGACGTTAGAAGTCAGGAGGATGTCGCCTTTGGGCGCAGTGTGTTGCAGGCCGCAAAAGATCCTCATGTCTGATAGCGCTCAGCTTATATATGGTGTACCCCCCCCCTCATTTGGCATTGCTTTAGGACATCCCATTAGTAATGACTATGTCGCTCTGTGTCCCGTGATGTACGAGAAAGAAAATAGGATTTTTATAACAGCTTACCTGTAAAATCCTTTTCTTGGAGTACATCACGGGACACAGAGCTCCCACCCCTCTTTGGGGACACTTATTGCTTTGCTACAAAACTGAGGTGCTCCCGGATGGGAGGGGCTTATATAGGGGAGGGTACTTCCGGTTTTGGAAGTTGCCAGTGCCAGCACCTGACGGTATCTATATAACCCATTAGTAATGACTATGTCGCTCTGTGTCCCGTGATGTACTCCAAGAAAAGGATTTTACAGGTAAGCTGTTATAAAAATCCTATTATTTAGGGCCAGTTCACACGAGACGCAGTTCCGTTCAGTTCCGTGTGCTTTTTTCTGCTCAAAATGCATGCACAGTGTTTTCCATGTGTTCCAATGGCTCTAGTTCACACCATGCAGTCAGTTTCCGGTCAGTTTCTGCACCCGAAACTGACCGGAAACTGACTGCATGGTGTGAACTAGAGCCAACAAGAGCCATTGGAATACATGGAAAACACTGTGCATGCATTTTTAGTGCAGAAAAAATGCACACAAAACTGAACGGAACTGCATCTGGTGTGAACTGGCCCTAAAGGTTAAGAAAAAAGGGGGGGGGGGACTCACTGGACTGCGTTTAAAAGCGCACCAAAAATGTGCTTTCAGAAAATAATCTGGAACACATCCGGACTGTTTCTATGGTGTGAACTGGCCCTAACTTCAGACAATTTTTTAAAATGCACTGAAGAGCAATGAAAGATTAAAGCTGAAGTTTAGGTAAGCATATTTTTGCATAGTTACGTTTTTTCAGCTTGGACAAATAAAAGTATGCATGTGTCCTACCTGAAAGATCCCTGTGGGAGTTAGAAATCATAGTAGACACTATTACAGTGATTGCCCCTAGCTTCTGGTCCCGTACCAAGCGGCTGCCCTGCTGCATACTAAACACAGGAGGTTGCTTGCTCAGCACTGGTGACATTCAGGGAACGCTGCATTTTCTCAACCCATCCCCACGTGCCAGGATGCTAAGTGTAATCCTGGACTCTGAACTCTCCTTTGGGAGCAAAGTTTCCACCTCGGCCTACGCGTTATCTCCAAAATATGTCCTTTCCTAGCCAATGACACCACAAAGCTGCTAATTCACTCCCTGGTTATCTCTCGTCTTGATTACTGCAACTCCTTCCTCATTGGCCAGCCTTCCTCTTGAATGCTGCTGCCAGGCTCATCCACCTTACCAACCATTCAGTTTCGGCTACCCCTCTCTGCCAATCCCTTCACTGGCTTCCACTCACCCAACAAATTAAATTAAAAAATACTAAGAATAACTTACAAAGTCATCCACAACTCAGCCCCCAGCTACATCACTAACCTGGTCTCAAAATACCAACCAAATTGTTCTTTGTTCCTCCCAAGACCTCCAGCTCTCTAGTTCCCTTGTCACCTCCTCCCATGCTCGCCTCCAGGGCTTCCCCTGAGCCTCTCCCATCCTCTGGAACTCCCTACCTCCATCTGACTATCTCTCCTACTTTGTCTACTTTTAAACCAGGGGTAGGCAACCTCTGCCCTGCAGCTGTGGTCAAACTACAAATCCCATGAGACATTGCAAGACCCTAACAATTGCAGGCATGAATCTTAGAGGCAGAGGCATGATGTTATTTGTAGTTTCACCACAGCTGGAGGGCTGAGGTTGCCTACCCCTGTTTTAGATGATCCCTGAAAACATTTCTCTTCAGAGAAGGCTATTCTTCCTCCACCTAACAACTGTACTTTTATTTTCTCCGTCAGATCACCCCCCCCCCCCCCCACAGTTATTACCTTTTGTATAACTTGACTCTACTAAATTGTAATCTCTAACGAGCAGGGCCCTCTGATTCCTCCTATATTGAATTGTATTGTAACGGTTGGCGCTATATAAAGCCTGTCAATTAACTGCAAAACATTCTCTAATTAGATGAGGTTGAGATTGTGATGTCACTGTTCTGTCCTCCACCTCATCCATTCAGAACTCTTGCATTCATTGAGAAAGTGCAAAGTGTTCTTTGAATGGCATCTGTGCCAACCAAGCTGGACCAATGTAATCATGCCCAAAAAATGCATACCTGGAATGCAGCTTTTAAAAATATTTGCCAGGATTTTATTTTTGTATATAGCACCCTTGGGTAGATTTTCCCTCACTTCCTGTCCCTGTGATGGATGCCTGCAACATGAAATGTCCTTACAAGAAGTAGAAGCTGATTGGTTTCTGTGCAGAGGGGAGCCTGATTTTGCGCACTCCAGATTTAGTAAATAAACCCTTAATGCCCCGTACACACTATAAGAAAATTGGGTGAACGTTTTCATCAGAGGTACGATCGTACGACTTTCTGATAGTGTGTACACATCTTTCCACAGCCGGTTCCGGCCTTCCAAACCAAATTTTCTGAAGGGATAAACTCCTCCAAAATTTTTCTGGTACGGGAACAGAAGGAACGGGTTTTGTTTTAATATGTACTGTTTTTGTGTGAGAAATGTCAGATATGAAAGACTGCGCATGATCAGAAACCCCAAAAAAAAAAGCCTTTGTCGTACGAGAATTTTCATACATTATTTCTATCCTTGGTTCACACTTGCTGGGAAAACTCGACAAATGGTCGATTGTCCGATTTTCTCATAGTGTGTACAGGGCTTTAGACTATCGTAACCAACCTTACTATTTATTGCTAATGTTTTGTCTTTATTTTTATGTTTTGAGCTAGTCATTTAGTATGGGAGGGTGATGGATGATAGATTTTAGTGAAAGGTCTGCCTTAACATAAAAAGCGATAAAGCATACGCTTACAATTTCGTTTTTCTTTCCCCGTCAGACTGCCTGATTGGTGGTTGGAGTCAGATGTACAGACAATATATAGACTAGTTTACGTCATTGCAGATGTAGAAGTGAGATATAAGCCAAGCCTGAAATTATGCCTATGGCAGTTTGGTGCCTCAGTAATATTGGTTCATGACTGTGATGAACTATATATATATATAACGCAATTTTTCATTCATAAGTGACAAAATGAGATTTATTTCCTCATTGTAGCCATTATTTCATTTTTTAAACGGCAATGGCATGCAGTATTCATATTCCATAATTTTACTGCTAGATATGTGAATAATTACTGTTCCATTGCTTCTGCATTTCCCTTAATAACAACAAGTATTAAGGCAAGTATATTCAATCAGGTCTGTAGATTATGGAATCGCCCGAGTATTTTATACTTCTAGAATTCAGTATTTGTTCCTGTGTAATTAGAATGAGAACATGTCACAGTTGGACTGCTCTATTCAATCATTTCATTCTATTTATGGCAGAATAAAGGCACAGTGGAATGTAATAAACCAACACATGGCATGTACGTTGTATGCGTATTCATCAATCCTGAAATGTGTCGGTTATGGAACTTAAAGTTGTATTAAAGGATGGACTTTTAAAAAATTAATAAAATAACAATCATGTCATACTTGCCTGCTCTGTGCCATAGTTTGGCACAGAGCAGCCTGATCCTCTTTTTCTCGGGTCACTGGCACTTCTGGTCCCTCCCCCCGACCACTGCCCCCAATAGCAAGCCGCTTGCTATGGGGGCACTGGTGTGTGCTCACTCCCGAGCCCTGCTTTATGCATCCATATGAGATGTGGTTCGGCCCGCCTCATCTCTCTGACTGTGATTGACAGCAGTAGGAGCCAATATTGTCTCAGCCAATGAGGAGGGGGAGTCCCAGTACAGCCGAGGCTCTCGTGCACATCGCTGGATTGAGAGAGGGCTCAGATGAGTATAAGGGAGGAGCACCACACTTAAGGTTTTTTTTTTTTAACCCTCATGCCTAGAATGCATTAAGGTAAACATTCAGCATTTACAACCACTTAAAGTGTGTCTAAAGCCAAGAACAAAAATGTCATATATTTTAGGTTACCAGTTCCTAGCTGTTGTGCCCCGCATTAGTCCTTTTTATCAGGCTTTTCCATTTGCACCTGGGAATAACCTTCTTCCTGTCCCTGGGCAGCTATGTTCACTTCTCCTCTATATCTATGGAGAGAGACAAAGCGCCTTGAGGCGATTTAGTTCGCATTTGCAGCGCTATACAAGTTACTCACTCAGAGACATTGTTGCCATCTAGACTGGGAAAGATGAGGATGGGAAAGATAAGGTGGTGTGTGCTTTCTGTTAACTTTACAAAAAGTGACATGGAAACTGCACCTCTGGTAAGATCATCAGGTCTTTTCTTGGTAAAAATGTTCTTTGCCTAAAAAAGAAAACGAATGCAGCCACCACATCTCACAATATATACATTTTTTGGGGGGTTTTTTTTAGGTTTAGTTTCCCAGTATCTTTTAGGTAGGCTATAGGGGGCCTGACTTCCTCCCGTTCAGCCTGCACAAAAGAATTTCAGTCAATTCCCCGATCCACACTAACAGCTAGGATAGATTAATCTCCACTGCCAGCCATTGTGTTCAGACAACCGCTATCCGTGGCTTCCTTCACTTCCTATATGTTAGAAGGTTGTCCTCAGGTCAAGGGAGTAAAGGGAAATCCGTGCCATTTAGTGCTGTTACTTTGACAATCAGACTGGAAGCCAGAGTTAAAACTCATGTATTCATATAACACCCAATTTAATTTTATATCATTTTTTTAGACAGAGCTTTCTTTTGCTGCTGTTTAGTAATTGTTTTTTTTTCTTTTTTTACTATACAAAAAAAAAAAATAACAGGACCGTATGAAAACCCTTGAGATAACTCTTTCAATCTTGTTTTTTGTCCCAATTTTTGGGAAATGAAGAAACATGTTGATATTGAGGTGGTTAGAACATGGAGCCTGTTAATGGTGCACGGAATACAGCTCATCATATGTCATACACAGTGCAGGGAGGAGGTGAAAGGGTTAATGTACAGGCCACATACAGTGGGAGGATGGAGTTCAGGGGTTAACTGCTTCCGGACCGCCCACTGTACATATACTGCGGCAGGATGACCCGGCTGCGCAATATCATGTACCTGTGTGGAATTTCCTGCACGCGTGCGCCGCCGGAGCACAGCGGGTCTTGCGGCTGCGATGGCCGCTGCGACCCACCAATCGTTTTGTGAAGAGGCGGATCACGAAACACAAAGATTTCTCCTTTGCGCCTTGACAGATCAGTGGAGTACCTATGTAAAGAAGGCAGAGGAGAGATCTTTGTGTTTCAGCGTAATACGATCTCTATTCCTCCAGTCTGTCCCTCCCCCCCCCCCCCAGTTTGAAAATGCCTCCCAGGCACACAGCTAACCCTGTGATCACCCCCTAGTGTTAACCCCTTCCCTGCCAGTGTCATTTATACAGTGATCCGTGCATTTGTTTAGCACTGATCACTGTATTGGTGTCACTGGTCCCCAAAAAGTGTGTAATTTGTCCGCCGCAATGCCGCAGTCCCGCTAAAAATCGCTGATCACTGCCATTACTAGTAATAAAAAGTCCCTAAATCTATCCCATAGTTTTTGGACGCTATAACTTTTGAGCAAACCAATCACCTATTGGGATTTTTTATTTATTTTTTTACCAAAAATATGTAGCAAAATACATATTGTCCTAAATTGATGAAGAAATTAGATTTTTTTTATTTTATTGGGAAGATTTCTTAGCAGAAAGTAAAAAATATATTTTTTTGTTCAAAATTGGCGGTGTTTATATTGCAAAAAATAGAAACCACAGAGGTGATCAAATAACACCAAAGATGGCTCTTTTTATTTGGGTCCTGCGTTCCACAACCGCGCAATTGTCAGTTAAAGCTGGGGCATTACAAGATCTCTATGTAAAGGGGTTTCTTATGCTGTACTGCTGAGGAGCAGCATTGTCACTGTAGGGTGCTCGCTACTGATTTTGGCTATATAATGCACTATCCACACAACTCCCCTTTATTATAGGGGAGGTGTTCTGTAGTTTACACAGGTAACCTTGGCAGAAAGATGAAACTACTTGAATATAACATTGCAGAGAGCACAGGACAGTTCAACGTTTTTCAGGATTATTTGAATTTATTGAGCAGATATAAAACGGACTGCTTTAGCTAAAGCTAATTAAAATAGTTTTGGCTGAACCTAAGGTTAGCTGGCTTTTACTGCCTGTTCACACCAGAAGACGGTCTGGGAAATCTGCGTTCTGAGTGCATTTCCTGCACCTCATTCAAAATGCACCAGTTGTGTGATCTGCAGTTGTGTCAATTTAATCCTCATGACACCTCAAATGAAGATTGCGTTTTGCCTGCGCTGGATTGCATACCACCAGTACCACAGTACCATGCCATCCGCTTACATTGGCATTTTTAAAAGTATAATGTGCACTACTTTTAAGAGAAAGTTACTCATCAATGGGACATCTTCAAACCGAACCCCCATCTATCTATGGTTATTCCAGATAGGCTGAATGTTATTTTCAAGAAACTGGGGGATCTCTGGAGCCACATTGCTCCAAGCAGGTTTAGACCATCAAAAATTATTTGTCCACATTTATTGTGTGAGTGACTTAAAGTAGTTGTAAAGGTTGAAGGTCTTTTTACCTTTATGCATGAAGGTAAAAAACCTTCAGTATGCAGCCCCTCCCTAATGCTTACCTGAGCCTGATCCTTATCCAGCGATGTGAGTGAGTAACTTGTATAGCGCTACAAATGCGAACTAAATCGCCTCAAGGCGCTTTGTATCCATTGTCGTCCTTATCCTTCAGAAGAGGTGGGTCTTCAGTTTTTTTCCTGAAGGCCCAGTGGTTTTCTTCCATGCGGATGTTCGTTGGTAGAGCGTTCCATAGCCGTGGTCCTTGGACTGCGAATCTTCGTTCTCCTTTAGATTTGTAGCGGGACATGTGCATGAGAGCGGCTGCTGTTCTGGGTCTCTGCCGCCTCATTGGCTCAGAGACAGCAGCGAGAGCCATTGGCTGCTGTCAATCACAGCCAATAAGAAGAGATTAGTGGGTGGGGCTGAGCCCTGTTCTGCATGTCTTATGGGGACACAGAGCGGGGCTTGGGGGTAAGCACGCACGAGTGCCCCCATAGCAAGAAGCTTGCTATGGGGACACTCAGCAGCAGGGAGAGCCCAGAACACAAACAGGGGACTCGAGAAGAAGTTTGGGACTTGTAGAGCAGATAAGCAGAACGTGTGTTTTTTTTTTGTTTTTTTTTTATTTCAAATATTTTTTATTGAAAGTTTTCAATGATAACAGAAGATAGTCAAACAAGTAGGTTGTACAGTACAAAAACTGAGTGTGCGTCCTTGGTAACATACGTTCCTGCAAATACATAAATGTATCTTGCGAGTCATCTCATGCAACAATATCCTAGCATTACTGCCAGTGAATAAGTATGCTCCACCTCAACCAGCCGAAGGTATACCTAAAATTATTCAAACACAGTATCACCAACCCCTGGGACGCCCCCCACAGGGATCATACTGCATCCTAGTAGGCGGAGAGACAAGTTCCTAAGAAATGTCCATCAACATGGTATGATTGTCTTGTTGAATAGAGGAAGCACCACATCAATACTGTTAAACATAAGGTAGTATGTCAGAATAGGAAGCTACTATGCTCAGTAATTAAAGAACCAGTCAATAAGAAGCGAACGCCAACCAAAAATCTGAAAAATAATTATAAAGGATAACTGCGTTATCACTTGGGTTGCAGTAACCCAGGAATGCCAAGAGAGGCAAAAGAGAGGAGAAGAGATATAAACGTGTGAAAGAAAGAGACAGAAGTACTCGCATGCTAGCTCTGTGGGACGTGAGAGCTCAAATTTCCAGGTTGAACGCCAGATATAAGAGAAACATTGCATGAGGTGGCCCAAGGCTCCCAGGTGGCTATAAATTTTTCAGTTTTATCATTAGGTTTAGCTACAATTTGCTCTTGAACCATGAGTGTTTTTTATTTTTTTATTTAAGCCTGTAGTATCACTTTAGGGTGTGGGGTTTTGTTGGTAAGATCTACTCCTTTATTTGGGGAACCAATGGCTAAAAAAATCTTAAAAAGCATTGATATTTGTTTTATATGTGTTCTGAAGGTCGATCTATGTAGGTGGTTTGTTTCCTGTTCTGGCTCTGCCCTTCTTCCCCCTCGCCAATAGGGAGAGTTTGACTGTAGGTTCCCACTTTTCTTTTTGCCTATACTGTAAATAGGAAGTACAAACCATACTTGCACTAAAGAAAAGGGTATGTCCCCCGAAACGTGTCACTTGGTTCATAATGTTCATTTGGACTATGAGTTTGTTGTATTTGAAGACCTTTGGTTCTTGAGTTTACATACGGCACTGTTGCATACATTGCTTTTATTTGTTTAGAGTTTTTTTGTTAAAGTATATAAAATATACATTCTTGTAACAAGATGTAACAAAGAGAGTAGATGTCACAAATATAATCTTGAATACAAAAACAAAGAACAATTTAGAGGCATACAGAAGAGCCATTGGAAAATATGGATCAATAACTGTTTAAAATTGAAGGTACATAAAGAGAGATATTACCTGAGGGCATTGATCTTACAGATCATGGCAACTTAAACTGGTACTATATTTATTTAAGATAGCAGAATATGTCCGAGTTTTCCAGGCTTCCCATTTACCATCAAACAGGTGCATTTTATCCTGTAGGATATATAAAATCCTTTCCACCAGCATAACACCATCGGCCCTATCTAGTATGGAGGACAGGGGTACTGCTGGGGACTTCCAGTGTAGAGCCCCCACAAGGGCGATAAAAATGTGTACTGTATTAATCTTCCCTCCTTGCGAAGTACACCTGGTCCTGGAATAGGTGCTCCAATGAGACACATTGAGATTGTAAGATTTAGGGATGTACCTGATATCGCTGAGGCTATAGAAGTTCTTTTATTCCATACCGGAGAGAGTAGCCCACACTCCCAAAATACGTGTTTGAAGGTACCCAGGAGTGGACATCCCCAAAAACAGAGTCCGGATGTTCCCAGAAAGATGACTTGGAGTCTGGAAGGGGTATAATGACATCTGGTCAATACCTTAAAGGCAGTTTCTCTGACTTCTATGGATTTTGTATATTTACGTAGATTATCCAGCATTGTATCCCAATCTTCCGGAGTAAATTGTGTATCAGTCAGTTTTCCACTTTGTTCCAATAAGGAAGCTCACTAGAAAAATAGGAAGCTAAATGCAGCTTTATAGAGGTCTGAAATGAGGACATACAGTGGAACCTCGGATTACGAGCATAATCCGTTCCAGGAGAATGCTCGTAATCCAAAGTACTCGCATATAAAAGCGAGTTTCCCCATTAAAGTCAATGGAAACGAAAATAATTTGTTCCGCATTGACTTCATTGGGATGCAATACCACGTGCGGCCAGAGGCGGGGGTGCGCCGGAGAGCCTCAGAAATGGCCGAAAAGGCCCGAGGACACTTTGGCTGACCTCGGCAAACCTCGGAAAGACTTCCTTCCCAAGATTTGCCGAGGTCAGCCGTGCTGTCCCCGGGCCTTTCCGTGCATTTCCGAACGACGCCGATCACTGTGATCGGCAACGTTCGGCTCTGGCGCCCCCTCACCTCAGGCCAAAAGCGGTACTGTACACCACTTTGGCCTGAATCGTGCTCGTTTTGCGAGACAACACTTGCAAACCGAGCCATGATTTTTAAAATACTGTGCTCGTATTGCGAAACGCTCGTTAACCGCGTTACTTGCAATCCGAGGTTCCACTGTACATTGCTTTTATGAAAATGTACTCTCTTCTACTTAGTAAAGTGCTGTTGATAATGCATTTGGCCTTTGTTCCCTTTTTGTTTTCTTTTTCCATGTTGTGCACAGTATCAGACAAGAAGTAGAACTGGACAATCTACCTGTGATTGAGATTCTTCACTGATGTCATCCCCAATACCGAAGGCTTAATCAAACAAAATGTGTTCTGATTTATTAAGCACCAGTTCAGATGTTTTCATGTTCGAATTAACTTCTGGTAGCAATAACAATGTCATTCAAGAAATCCTCAGGGAAAAGTTGCATAAATCAAGTAGCATGCAAATTAATAATTTACTGCACAAACACAGCCAATACGTTGGTGGTGTACCTATGGCAGTCCCAGAATACCTTTCAGTTGTTTGTCATGGTAGTGTCTTGAGAAGAGATTTTGTTTTAATTAGCTGGAATTATAAAATATTGAGTTAGACTGATTGCTGTGGATACGGTGATATACTTGCTATGGAAAATTAATTTTTCATAGGCAGAATTTACATTTGTGAAAAGTCTACGTAGACCTGTGTGTAGGGAAACAACACTTTCCTTCCATGATGTTCCTGCAAAGAAAAGAATTTCCACAATCGTTTTTGCTCAGTATTCAGGGTGATCTCCCTGGCCATTGGGGTCCGTGATATGTGACACAGTTCACATAAAGTTAAAGTTCATGATGAATGGTCATTTGCATTTTCCTTATTATTTTGTAAGTTAAGTCTCTATAGTCTTTCGACTTCATATAAAATGGTGTCCATAACTTTCCATCCATCTAATAATGATGGGGCCTGTATTCTAATGGGTGTCTACAGTATATTCCTTCTGACTGATATCACTTGAATTAGAGCATCACAAACATTTCCAACACCAGAATTTATTCAGCAGTTTTATTAAAAGCACCATGTCCTCAATCCAGGGTGAAGTAACTGTCTGCTCTTTTCTTGGAAGGCAGTCATTGCTGACTTAGAGTTGTAAAGTGTCGTGGTTTTTCACCTTAATGCATTAAGGTGAAAAAACCTTCTGTGCTGCAGCTGCCCCCCCCAGAGTCCCCCTTTTTTTTTACCTGACCCCGATTGTTCCAGCGACGAGCAATGAGCCCAGCAGCTCCAGCCGCTGTCTCGGGTCCTCAATGGATAGATTTATAGCAGCAGGAGCCATGGGCTCCCGCTGCTGTCAATCAAATCCAGTGACCCGAGGGGCGGGGCCGAGTCCTGCTGTCTGTGTCAATGGACGCAGCAGCAGGACTCGGGAGCCCCCATGGAAATCGGTTCTCCGTGGGGGGCACTCCCTGAAGAGGAGGAGCCAGAAGTGTGGCCGGGGGACCCCAGAAAAGGAAGAAAGGGTCGCTCTGTGCAGAAACCTTGCGCAGAGCAGGTAAGTACGACATGTTTGTTATTTAACAACAAAAAAACGAACCTTTAGGCCACGTACACACGACCGTTATTCATGTCATGGAAAAAAACAACGTTTTTCTCGGCGTGATTTTTCGTGTTTCATCTCAAGCCTGTCTTGCATACACACGTTCATGGAAAAAAAAAAAACGCTTGAGCAAAGCACGGTGACGTACAACACGTACGACGGCACTATAAAGGGGAAGTTCCATTGGAATGGCGTCACCCTTTGGGACGCTTTTGCTGATCCTCGTGTTAATAAAGTTTGAGAGACGATTCGCGCTTTTCAGTCTTCCTGCTTTAAAGTCCGTTACAGCATGACGAATGTGCCATCTCCATTACGAACGCTAGTTTTACCAGAACGAGCGCTCCCATCTCATACTTGATTCTGAGCATGCGCATTTTTTTTTCCCCTCGTAAAAGCATACACACGACCGTATTTCACGACGTTAAAAAGAACGACGAGAAATAGAGCAGGTTCTAAAATTTTTTCGCCCATTTTTCTCGTCGAGACAAATGCTCTGCAGCATACACACGACCATTTTTCACGACCATTTTTAAAAATGGAATTTTTCTTGTCATGAAAATTGGTCGTGTGTACGCGGCATTAGAATTCCCTTTAAGGCAGCCAAAAGACTGCTCATATTTTGTCTTCCTGCTCAACTAGACAAAACTCAAGCCGATGGCGGCCCTGTCGGCACCACCTGGCTCAGCAAAAGTCAAATTTTCAATCAACTTTTGTTGAAGGAGTCAGATGGAAAACTGACCGTCAGATTGAGTTGCTGTTCAGGTATTCTGACAGCCTTGGGTGCCTGCCGTCAGAATACTATTGCCAGCAGGAAAGATTCCTCCAATCCCCCTGTTTAGCTTGGTAGAGGAATGTATTAGAGCTATGTATGCAGTATGTGTGTATCATATGACTAGATTTACAACAGTATCAGTTGCATATTTAAAGTGTATACAATGGCAAAAACGTCTTTACTAAACTTTTGCAATACAAGCACATTTCCCATGTGTTATAACTTTAAACATGCTGCAAATACATAAAAATACCAGTTGATGTACCAAAAATATGATTAGGTCCTACCTTCCTCTTTGACATGACAAGTATATTTTCAGCCCTGAATTCCTAAGCATGTGGTGTCAGCCCTGCCTACTTCATTTTTGATGAATTATAAGGCGCACAGACCAACCCACTCTGTCCCATCCTTTTTTCCCTACCCCTACCTTCCCCATATTGCTCTTCTGGTTTTCAGGGGAGCTATCTGTCCCTACATAACCCGATGCTATGGCTGGGGAGTGACACCTGGCACCCCTTTTCCCTAAAGATACATTTTTTCTGGTATAAGCCTGGACTCACTCTTGTGAATTGGATGTGTTTCTCCGCATCCAATTTGCATGTCAGGAGGTTGTGACCATCTCTCTTCGGAGCGGCTCCAGTGCGATCTGCACAGGAGTCCTGTGCGTCTTTTGGTTCGTTTCAGGTTCAAAATCAGCAAAATTTTTAGCTGAAATTGGACCTGAAACAGTGAATGGGGACGCACCGGACTCCTGCTGTGAGCCACTTTGTGCGGCATTGTGAACCCAGCCTAAGAGTTTGATATCAAAATTATACATTTCTTTACCGTTTTAGGACACATTCTCAAATCACAACTTCTTTGAAGTTGGTGTTTTGTCTTTACAGTCATCCTTTGTATTCACCGCTTCTCCTACCTACGTATTGTATGATACCACTGCCTGTGAGGAGATGGCTGGTTTCTGTAGACTCCCAATATAATGTCTGTGCCTTGTATTAAAAAATATATATATATAAATAAAATATTTGAACAAGAAAAAAATTACAGGGGATCATGTGAAAGAGTTGAAAATTGGCATCCATGATGAGCAGCCTTTCATATTCCTGATATGTGCCTGCTGTACCAATTTATTTGTATGAAAAAGTATCTTATACTCTTTGTATTGCTTCCTTTGTGCGAAATCCCTGGTATTCCTGCTAGTCCCTCTACTTTACTATTTACTATTAGAAACTGGCCATGCTAAGCAGGATGGCGCACTGTGGTCAGTTCTCTAGCTATGCTGGAACTCCGCCTGCTCTCCTCCAATCCTCCAATGATCAGACTTGTCCTGACACGCCCCTTTTGCAGAGCCATTCACCGCAGAATACCCGCAGAGAGGACTCCTGGAAGTGGGTGCAAATACCTGTCTTAGACAGGTATCTGCACCCCCCTCCCCCCTGAAAGGTGCCAAATGTGACACCGGAGGGGAGGAGGCTTCTGATGAGCGGGAGTTCCACTTTAGGGTGGAGCTCCGCTTTAATTGTATGCTACAGGACACAGGTGAGAATATTCCTAGACTCTGGGTTATAGGCTGGTATCTTCAGGTGATTGGATACTGGCAATGCTTTAGAGGAAATGCCCCCTGGGCACCTTTTCAATAACCCTACCCCACTCTAAGTCCGCAGCTTTTTGCTACTATCCCAAGGTAATTGACCTCTTCTCCCTTGGAGAAAGATCACTCTTGAGCTGGCCGTATATGGAGCAAATTTCTCCCAGTCCGTGTTGATGGGGGAATCCCACCCATGGAGCCATTGTGTTCTGGCGGGGGGGAGCTGTCCCCGCCAGGAGAACACAGTGATTACTGCTTTTTGAACAGTAATCTTATGTAAAATCTGACAGACTAGTTGAACTCAAGTTGATAGATTGATCAACTTGGGTACATTCAGCCTGCCCAAACATGTTTCAAATCTCGTCCGTTCCTTGCTGAACCAGCCTGAGATTCGACCCGTCTATAGCCAGCTTTAGCTTAACTATTTTATTGTTGTATCTTTTGGTTCTTCAATCAGTTGTTCACTGTCTTTCAATACCACAAAAGAAGTGCATCTGGACCAGCGGAACCACAGTAAAACCAAGGGAGCAATTGGTATGGTCTGAAATGTTTCTTATGCTGCTATGGTAGATGATGTCTGAACATTGTGCGTTGTAGTCTCTGCCATGTGCCAAGGTGACAGGTATGTGCACAATTGGAAATGATTGTCTCCCCATAACTGGAGAGCCCCTAAGCAAGAGCCTCTGTGACAGGATCCCTTGGTATTATTAAAATGAAAACTGCAGATTTCAATACATTTTAAATCATATTAACATGATAAAGCTTATTTGAGATTTAGGTGAATAAGTTTAGATCCAGTTTAAGCTCCTATTGGATAGATTCGTTTGTGATGGTTTCCTTTTATAGAAAACTGCAGTAAAGTTTGACAAATATATTTATGTTTTTATGTCGGAGCAATAACCATTAATCATGTATAAAAGAAGTGTGTAGAATAACCGTGCGGCACTGAGGGCCCATTTACACCTACGTGTTTTACAGCTCGATGAAAACACATTTAACTCCTACCCAAATTATGGAATGAGTTTAGAGTCCTGTAGTCTATTGCATTGCTCGTTAAACCTAATGTCTAAAATCTCATATAAGTTTTAAAATGTTATGGCGTTTAAAATATCTTTTCAATCTATTTAAATATGGATCTTTTATTAAACCTAGCCGAAAATATGGAAAATACAATAGGGTGTGCTATCACGCATTGTATGGGCAGGGACCACCATTGTCACTTTCAGAAAAGCCAGTCTTGAGCAATGATGTGCATCCAACTTTGGAGCAAGTGAATGTAGCTAGAAGACGCATGAAAGAGGCTGGGGGAGATTAGCACTAGGATGGGGAAAAAAACGTTAATAAATAAGGAACTGTTTAACCCTTTCACTGCCAGGCGTACGGACCTAATTACTCCCTCTGCTATAAGCTCATGGTCACTTCAATGACCATAAACTTAGAACAGAATTGTTCAGCAACCTCTGCTGAACAATTCAATAACATATTAACTGATGAGTGGATTACGATCCACTGATCACAAAAAATGCAAAGTTTCCCCTCAAGGGCAGGACTTTTTGGGCATAGATTGTAACAACCACTAATGGGTAAAATTTGTAGAAAAGTTTATTATACAAAATTCTAAAAAAGAGAATACATAACAAATAACAACCTCCTGTGGATAAGGTAAGTGAGAGAAAAGCACATTGGAATGGCTGGGCCAGAGATGGCATTGGAAAACGCTTCTATTATGAAAAGTGAAATTCTGCCCGAAAAGTGAACTTATCCTTCAAGGTAAAAGCTAGGTTTACCTCTGATAAAAAAATAAAAATAAATGCACATTCTTTTGTAGGAAAAAAATGTGCATTTATTTTATCATATTTGTATTTTGTTTAACAGGAGCCTGCAAAAGCGTTGCACTGCAAAAAGTGGATTGAGGGTGCAATGTCAAGCTCCTGCAATCTTCCTTTAGCACTTCTCCCATATCTCCATACAGACTGTCAGTTGGATTCTGGAGGAAGGTTTATTGGGCTACAAGTGTTAAATAAGGGGTGACAAACCAGTGGCCCGGGAGCCCTCTGATGTGGCCCGCGACCTCCTGCTCTGGGATGGTGGGTTGGCAAGCCCAGATCACGGTTTGTTGATCTGCCATCCCAGAGCATCAGTTTTGTGAATAAAGGCAGTTGTAGTGCAAGCAAGCGGCTGCGTAGCAGAGCCACATAAGCTGATGCTTCCTGTATAGCACTGGCTCCTGTCATAGGCGGAGTGATGCCTAATGCACTTTGCCTGGGGCCACAACAGCCGGTGATACCTGAATGGAAGACTTATTAAAGGTAAGTTTATTACTAAAATCCCAGAGTATATATGGGCATATCTGTTCTGCAGAGGTTACTGGGCTGCCTCCAAACTGATCCGCAGGTGTAGCCTGGTGCACCTGTGGCATACCTGCATTGAGCCGTAGACTTCTGTTTTTTACCTGTGGGTTTAGTCCAGCTTCAGAAAGGTGCACCACACTTGCAGGATATAATAGAATTCTACGGCAAAGTGCAGCTCACCCTCAGGAATGCCACAGGTGGGGTGTGGGTAAACCACAGCGCATCAGTGTGAAAGCAGCTTTAGGCCCCTTTCACACGATTGGTCCAACCCTCCATTCATCCCTATGGAGCTTCAGATGTAAACGGTCTTGTGTCCCTTCCATCTGGGCTTATTGGATCAGAGGGCCCATAGAGTAGAGTGGGCTGTGTCTGTTTCCTCTTTCCATATGCAGAGTGGACACTGCCTGTCATCCACCCGCTCCGCTCATTGCGGCCCGTGACCGGTTACTAAGTCGCTTAAGTGGCCCTCGCTCTTCAAAAGGTTGAGCAACACTGTGTTAAATGGACTGTAGTGCAAATCTGCGAAATGCAAAAAGCCCTGAAAATGCATGGGTGTGAATCAGGCTTAACAGTGCAAGAGGTGAACTTAGCCTTAAGGCCTGGTTCACACCTATGCATTTTTTAGTGCGTTTTCAGTTTTGCAGAAACACACTACAGTCCATTTAACATGGTTTCCTATGTTCACATCTGTGCATGTTATGGAAAGGGCCAGGGACTTCTTTTTTCTGGTTTTTGGTTCCATAGACTTCAACGGATTAAAGACGTGTATTGCAAAACACAAAATGCACCTGGAATATGCAAACTGCATAAATGTGAACCAGGCCTTAAAGGGGTTGTAAAGGTTAGTTTTTTATTTTCTAAATGGGTTCCTTTAAGCTAGTGCATTATTTGGTTCACTTACCCTTTCCTTCGATTTCCCTTCTAAATGTTTTTTTTTCTTTGTTTTCTTTGTCTGAATTTCTCACTTCCTGTTCCTCCTCAGTAAGCTGTTCAGTAAGCTGTTCTGGCTGACTCAACACCACTCGGATGATGGTGTGAAGTTTACTGAGGAGAAACAGGAAGTGAGAAAATTCAGACAAAGAAAAAAAAACATTTAGAAGGGAAATCTAAGGAAAAGGTAAGTGAACCAACAATGCACTAGCTTAAAGGAACCTATTTAGAAAATAAAAAACAAACCTTTACAACCCCTTTAAAGTAATATAGAGTTTTCTAAGCAAGCAGTGATGGCTTGAGGTGGCCATAGATGAATCGAAATTCCACTGATTCAGCAGTGACTGGACATATTTTGATCAGTGTGTGGCCAGATAATGTTGGAAAACCTTTCTCAATTGATAGACTACAGCCGCTGATCACACCTTTGCTCATATTTCATGTTTTGAGGTTTACAACCACTTTAAAATATGCTACAGTATGTGGAATTTCTTTTGTTTAGGTTTTCAGCTAAAGCATAAATCCGTGGTCTAGCCCTAAAATTCCCAAAGGGTAAAAGGCGATTTTTGTGATGCGGAAATTGAGTTTCATTCCACCATAAACAAAAACCATGAAAAGTAGTGATGCATGATATAAGCAAGTGCCCTGCAATAATAATACCTGTAAAAAGGATTTCCATAAAGAAGATGGAAGAATAAAAATGTCTGCAGTACGAAAGCTTCTATCAAGTTTAGTGTTAATAACGCGCGTACATTACTAATATAGTTATCAGTAGGGTAACAGCCTGATTTTCAGTCTCAGCGGGAGTTTTTGTGCACATGAGTGTTATTATTGTTATTGGACATTTACAGCATAAATTTCCCTGACCTGTTGGTCTTGCATGTATCATTTCACAACAGAGTCTGGATTCTGAAGTGAAACAATGCTTTCATGAAAATGCTGGAATTGGATGAGTTTTTGGCACCTTTTAAGCATCATGTTTAGGCAGTTTTAGATTAACCATCATGGAATGGAGATTCACTGGACAGGCTGCTGCTTGGCCTATATGGGGAGATACTGTTGCATTAGATGATATAAAATAAAATAAATACCGTATTTATCGGCGTATAACACGCACCCCAAGTTTAGGAGGGAATTTTAAGGAAAAAAACTTTTAGGAGGGAAATTCAAGGAAAAAAATGTACATTTAAATGCAGCCTCGTCCATCATTGCAGCCTTGCCCAGTGCCCATCTGCAGCCTTGCCCAGTGTCCATCATTGCAGCCTTGCCCAGTGTCCATCATTGCAGCCTTGCCCAGTGTCCATCATTGCAGCCTTGCCCAGTGTCCATCATTGCAGCCTTGCCCAGTGTCCATCATTGCAGCCTTGCCAGTCTCGGCGATTTTTAAAATTGGCGCAGATTTCTGTGTGGAGAGGAGCGAGCGGGGCCGAGTGTGCTTCGGCTAGACTCGGCTCCTCTCGCAGTCCCGCCCACCTCCACTGACTGCGCCGCTGACATACAGAAAGCCGAGTGTACTTCGGCAAGACTCGGCTCTGCTCACAGTCAGGGGTGGGACTGCGAGAGGAGCCGAGACTAGCCGAAGTACACTCGGCTTTCTGTATGTCAGCGGCGCAGTCAGAGATGGGCTGGACTGCGAGAGGAGCCGAGTGTACTTCGGCTTCGTGTATCTCGGCTCCTCTCGCTCGTTTCAGCGAGGGGATCGGCGGAGGATCGGCGTATAACACGCACCCACGATTTTCCCCTAATTTTAAGGGGAAAAAAGTGCGTGTTATACGCAGATAAATACGGTATATATATATATATATATATATATATATATATACGTGTGTGTATATGTATGTATGTATGTATGTATGTAGCGGCCTCTTTCTCTTCTTTAACGGTTACTTTGGCTTCGGTCTAGGGGTACCTTGAAGGGGAGAGCGAGGTGCGCCACGGCCCATGTCCTCTAGATTACAGAATGTAGAGGTGAAGGCCAGCATCAGATTACTTTCGGGCCTGTGTATACGCTCAGAGCCAGGTCTGTTCTGCTGATAACCCCCCTTTGCTCCCAGTAATTGGAGTACCACACAATGAAAAGGTCCGACACGTATTTATTCCATAACGGCAAACAAATAGTCCTTTGCGAGCAGACAGTTTGAGACCCATAGAACAGTTCAGTATTGGTGGGGAGTAGGTCACCGCACAATCCTTAAAGAAACTAAACCGTTGAGGTTTCACCAACGGTTACTAAGCACAGTGGCTGTTAAATGGACTTTTGGTACAGAGTCTCTTCCAGCGACTCTAGTGAACAGGAACTGGAGTTACCTTCGCTACGTTGCAGCCCCTGTCGGGGAAGACATCCCTCCAAGGGAGTTACCAGAGGCCCCGCCGTCACAGGATTAATGCTGTACCGGGCTATTTGGAAGGGTTATACTCCCCGGCCTCCTCGCCTCAGATACGGGTCCCAACACCTTAGAGCCCCTCGGACTTCTCCACCCTCGCGGAACACAGTCAAAGTTATTGGGTCCCAGGCCTTGGCCGTAGTACCTCACCCCAGGCTTAAGGTGTCTGGGATGGACTCCATCCCTCGCTCCCGCCAGGTCAAGGGCACCTGGGCCCGGAACTCCGGAACGCCAGCATCCAGGCTGAAGGTGCGGTCGCGTCCTCCAACTCTGAACCCCGAGGTCAGGGCGACCGCCCCTTTTATCCCCTCTCCCTCCGCGTCACAGTGGGTTTCCCGCCCCGCTGTACTGGCGCCAGGAAAGGACAAAAAGGTACAGTCTTGCGGTGCAGGTTCAACTCCGGCCCAGGGCAACACCGCCACCTGCAGGCCACAGGGAACCTTGCACCACCAGAGTCCTCCAAGAACCACAAAAGGGATTCTCAGATTCCCTAACAATTAGTACATCTGGGTTAAATAACCCAGTTGCTCCCCCCCCCCAAATTTAAATACCCGCTACATACATATATATATATATATATATATATATATATATATATATATATATATATATATATATATTCCTTTACCAATCTTTTTTTTCAGTGCTTAGAAGTATGTTGCAGATCATTGTACTGGCACATTATGAATGATGAATCAGTTGGGCACAATCTACAGCAGGGGTCTAAAACTGGTGGCCCTCCAGCTGTTGCAAAACTACAAGTCCCATGAGGCATTGCAAGGCTGACAGTTACAAGCATGACTTCCACAGGCAGAGACATGATGGGATTTGTAGTTTCGCAACAGCTGGAGGGCCACCAGTTTGAGACCCCTGATCTACAGAAAATGGTGTGATGGTGTAAAATAGTCCTAACCTTTCTGGTTTATTGCTTGCACCCTGTTCCCAAGGTGCGCATCCCTAAGCTGTCTCTTCACTGTTGCAGAAGATACTAATAGTTGGTGTGCACTATTTAAGACCCCTTTCACACTGGAGCGTTTTGCAGGCGCTATAGCAGTGTTTCTCAACCGGGGTTCTGCGGAACCCTGGGGTTCCGCGAGAAGTCCCCAGGGGTTCCGCCGCGATTCAACATTGTGGCGGATGTATATCCGTCCAATGTTGTTTTCACTGTTCCCAATGCGCGCTGACAGTGAGAACAGTCAGCGCGCATTGATACCCGATGCTCTCTCTGTAGTTCTGGCTCAGAGAACTCAGAGAGCGGAAAGGCAGAGAGCGGGAGTTTTAAAATTCGGCGGGGAGCCGAGCAGTGGTGTTGCTGAGTGGGGGGTGCAGATCGCACCCGGGTGACACCTGTGGGCAGCGGCATCACACGGTCCGCACACCCCTGCACTGATCTGTGTCTCTCACAGCGGAGCGGACTTAAGCCGCCTCCCCGAGCCTCCCTCCTCTGTTTACATATACATAGGACAGGAGGAGGCAGTCTGAGGAGGGACACACCGCTATGTCTATGCTGCGCTGTTCTGAGGTCTGAATAGTGTATTTTATGGACATGTGCTGGGGGCGCTATGAGAGGGGAGAGGGGGGGACTACTAGCACAAGTGGAGGTATCTATGCTGATGGAGGGGGTCTGCACTAAGGGGGGCTTTGCTGATGGAGAGGGGTGTCTATGCTGATGGTGGTCTGCACTGAGGGGGGCTATGCTGATGGAAGGGGGTCTGCACTAGGGGGTATCTATGCTGATGGGGGTCTGCACTGAGGGGGGCTATGCTGATGGAAGGGGGTCTGCACTAGGGGGTGTCTATGCTGATGGGGGTCTGCACTGAGGGGGGCTATGCTGATGGAAGGGGGTCTGCACTAGGGGGTATCTATGCTGATGGGGGTCTGCACTGAGGGGGGCTATGCTGATGGATGGGGGTGTCTATGCTGATGGGGGTCTGCACTGAGGGGGCTATGCTGATGGAGGGGGGTGTCTATGCTGATGGGGGTCTGCACTGAGGGGGGCTATGCTGATGGAAGGGGGTCTGCACTAGGGGGTGCCTATGCTGATGGGGGTCTGCACTGAGGGGGGCTATGCTGATGGAAGGGGGTCTGCACTAGGGGGTGTCTATGCTGATGGGGGTCTGCACTGAGGGGGGCTATGCTGATGGAAGGGGGTCTGCACTAGGGGGTGTCTATGCTGATGGGGTCTGCACTGAGGGGGGCTATGCTGATGGAAGGGGGTCTGCACTAGGGTGTGTCTATGCTGATGAGGGTCTGCACTGAGGGGGGCTATGCTGATGGAGGGGGGTCTGCACTGGGGGTGTCTATGCTGATGGGGTGTGCACTGGGGGTCTATGCTGATGGAGGGGGGTCTACACTGGGGGGTGTCTATGCTGAAGGGGGTCTGCACTGAGGGCGGCTATGCTGATGGAGGTGGTCTGCACTTGGGGTGCCTATGTGGGGTGTCTATGCTGATGGAGGGGGTCTTCTCTGAGGTGGTCTATGCTGATAGGGTTTCTGCACTTGGAGGGAGGTCTATACTGATGGAGGGGGGTTTGTACTTAATGGGGGGTCTGTACTGAAGGGGACTATAGTGGGTGGAGGGGGGTTGACACCAATTTTTTTCACACCGGGTGACACCAACCCTAGTGACGCCACTGATGGAGAGCGGGGAGCCATGGGACCCGGGAATGAAGACTGGAGGCAGGGAGCACAGAGTGGGAGCTGTGAAGAGAGCCGAGAATGAGGACTATGGAGGCGGAAGCACCAGATCAGAAGGTGAGATCTGTCTCAGTGGTAGCAGTAATGCACACTGTGGAGGGGGGGAGCAGAGAAAAGGAGCACATGGCTAGATTAGATAGAAGCTGAGTTCCTGTGTATGTCAGGGGTGAATGCAGACTGCTGGGGGAGGGAAGAGCAGAGAACAGGAGATGAGATCCTGTGTATAACAGCACTGATTGCAGACTGGGGGGGGGGGGGGGGGTCAGAGAGTTGAGGCACACAGGCTGAATGTAACAGGAGGTGAGATTATAATAGCTTTATTTTGCCATATTTGTACATAATCCTATTATGATTCAGTCTCATCCAGCCACAGGCCCCTGCAGTCTGCATTCAGTCACTACCATACACAGGATCTCACCTCCTGCAAGATTCAGCCATGTGCTTCCACTGTCAGCACTCTTCCTGGTACCACCCTCACAGGTTCAGAGGAGCTGGAACTATAGAGGAGGCACCAGGTATTAATGCGCATTGACAGTACTCGCTGTCAGTGCACATTGAAATCAACATTGGTATCATGTGCATATTTTTTCTGCACAGAAATATGCAACATGTATGCATTTCTCTGCAGAGAAAAATACTCAAATGATACCAACATTGTGGTGTGAACAGGGCACATAGAAATCAGTTATTTTCTTTATGTTCTAGCAGAGACCTACGTTAGGAAAGTGCATGTCTCTCTGCACATGACATGGACAAGACCAAAGTAGTCTATGCAGATGAAATCTGCACCATCAATTCTTATGCATGAATGTTGTGAACAAGTCCCAACTGTTCCCGTAGTCTGCTATCCTATTTATCAGTTACAATATTTGGGAGTTTTGTTCAAGTTCAGTAAGGCCTCGTTCACAGCATATGTGCAAAAAATGGAAAATGTGTACAAATTTGACTTCCTTAAAATATTTTGGGCTTGTTGTAACGCGGGTCTCTGCAGGGACATAAAGAAAACAATTGATTTCTATGTGCACTGTTCACACTATAATGTTGGTGTCAGGTGAGTTCTAATTTTTATTCCATTATTTAAAGCTATTTCTACAATAAACGTGGTTATATCTACAGCTTGCTGATCAGATACGATGTTCCGAGAGCTGTAGATCTGAATTTTTTTTTTAGGGGTTCCCCGAGATCTCAGACTTTTTGCCAAGGGTTCCTCCACGGTAAAAAGGTTGAGAAACACTGCGCTATAGCGTTAAAAATAGCGCCTGCAAAACGCTGCTAAACTGCTGCCCCATTCATTCCAGTGTGAAAGTCCGAGGGCTTTCACATTGGAGCGTTCCACTAACAGGGCGTTAGAAAAAGTCCTGCTAGCCGCATCTTTGGAGCGGTGAAGGAGCGGTGTGTTTACCGCTCCTCCACCGCTGCTGCCCATTGAAATGAATGGGACAGCGCGGCTATACCGCCCACAATGCGCTGCTTCAGCAGCGCATTGCGGGCGGTTTTAACCCTTTCTCAGCCTCTAGCAGGGGGTAAAACCGCCCCCGCTAGCGCCCGAAATGCGCCGCAAATCCGCCCATAGCGTCGGCGGAAGCTACATAAAGACTGCTGTATTCTATGTGAAAACAAATGTCTCTCACCAGGGGTCTGAAGCACCCCTTCATTGAATCAGAGTTAGGCCTAGTACACACTATGAAGTGGAGCTGCTGTACTAACTATGCAAAGTTAGTGTAACCGATTGCCCACGCTGAGCTGTTGCGTTCTGACAGAGGGACGCCCCCCCGCCAGAACACTTGGATCAGCGGTCTCTGCCATTGGCTGAGAGCACTGATTGGAAGGCGGTCGGCTGCTGGTTTTCCAGCATGCTTGTTAGACATAAGCTGGCCAAATTCACGGCTTCTGTCAGACAAACCGACATACACATGTGCCAAATGTCGGCCGTTTTTTTTTTTACCGCCCAATGTATCCCAACATTTGGCCCATGTGTACCAGGATTTAGAGTTCGCTAATAAGTAGGCAGTTTGAGTTTTGCTGAGTAGAGGGCTCTAGCTAACTAAGGGATGTACCAGACCCCTACAGAGAGACCACTGTTTCTACACAGAGCGGTTGTTTTCTGCAGCATAACAGTGGAGGCAGGCTCTTTTATTATAGCTGTAGCTGCTTTATTAACGTGACCAGGGATCTCCAAACTTTTCAAACATAGGGCCAGTTTACTGTCCTTAAGACTATAGGGGGGCCGGATTGTGGCCTGTGGGGATAGAAATTATCCCAGGCCCAGCATCAGTGAGAATAAACTTTCTTAGTGTTGGTGGTCAGTAGGAGTAGAGCCCCATCTTTGGTATTAATGGGAGGTATAGTACCCCATCATTGGTATCAGTGGAAGAAATGGTGCCCCATTATTGATATTAGTGGGAGGATTAGTGCCATATTGGTGTCAGTGGCATGAATTATGCCCTACTGTTGGTGTCAGTGGGAGGAATAGTGTCTCATATCATTGGGAGGATAATGCCCCAAAGGGCAGTATAATGGCTAGCAAAGGGCAGCAGTTTGTGGACCACTGAACTAAACAAATGGCCAGGCTGTATTTACTTATAATTTTACTGCATCTGGAATATGATGACAGCATTTTACATGAGTTTGGTTGGCTCCAATTCTTTTTTTTTATTATTATTTTCTGTACTTTTGCTTATATGAACTTCACTCTATTTTTCTTCTTTACATATGCAGTCATGTTTGACACATACTGTTATTTTTAAGACTCCTCCCATCAATGTATTAAAATGTGATAGTTGTCTCATATTGCTTATATTTCATAGTGCTGGTATACACTGCTAATTTTACTATCAACTTAACTTGACTTGCCTGTTTAGGTGTGTGTCATTTTATTATTTTTAATATGTGAGATCGATTTAGCTTGTTTTACGTAAGTGGCAGTTGGTAGTCATAGAGACATCATATACTTAAAGTGTACATTTTTGTTTTGGAGTAATATTACTTTTAATAATTATAAAAAAAATCGGAAAACCAAGCCTTTTAAGCGTTCTTGGTATAACGTTGGAGCAAAATGAGCCAAGTGTATCGCCTGATGGCTTATACTCAATACTTAATTGGCTATATCCAAGCCATGGATTTTAATATTCTATATTTTTCTTCGTGTGGATGTAAGATTCAGAATTGAATTTAGTTTATTGCACATTGGCCCCGCTGGGAGCATGGAGGGGAAGCAGGAGGCGTAATGATTGACATGCGTCCTCTGGGAGTGCTTTTGGACAATGTATTTTATTTAGTTGGAAAATCTCAGAGAATCAGGGAGCTTTTAGTGCAAGGCATGCAATGTTTAATACATCACTACTATGTGTACATTTTCTACATGTTCCATTAATGAGTTACTTGTATGACATTTAGGGGGGATATTTATATGAAATAATATTAAAAAAAAGAAAGTAAAAAATGAAGGAAACCGGAACAAAGTAGGCAATTAGCCATTTTGCTGTGTAGAATAAAATATTAAACCCAATTTCTATGAATTGTGGGGGGCATACCCATCTCTCCATTTTCTTTTCACCTGTGTTTTTTTCTTTTAGTGCCCTTGACCTACTCCTAATACGTGGAGATAGAAGCAATTTTTTTAAATATAAAGATTCTTATTGGTTCTCCTATTTATTTACATTCATTCGGAGCGTCTTCACAAATACAGTGCTTTGAAAAAAGTATTCATACCCCTTGAAATTTTCCACATTTTGTCATGTTACAACCAAAAACGTAAATGTATTTTATTGGGATTTTATGTGATAGACCAACACTAACTGGCACATAATTGCAAAGTAGAAGGAAAATGATAAATGGTTTACAAATATGTGAAAAGTCTTTTTGGGGATGTCTCTACCAGATTTGCACATCTAGAGTGACATTTTTTGCCCATTATGCCGCGTACACACGATCGATTTTCTCGACGGTGAAAACACCGTCGAGAAAATCGACGGGAAAAACGAGGAACGGCTTGGTCCCCTACACACGGCTGTTTTTCCCATCATTTTTTCTCTTGGTCGAGAAAAACGACCGTGTGTAGGCTCCCCGGCAGTGTTTCCCTATGGGAAAACTGCAGCGGAAAAAAATGCCGTGAATCACGACGAGAAAAATTAGCATATTCTAATTTTTCTCGTTGTGATTAATGCCGTTTTTCTCGTCGGGGAAAAATGACCAAAAGCCCGCGCGGTCGTTTTTCTCGTCAAAGAGAAAAAAATTCATTTTTCCCCGACGAGAAAAATGGTCGTGTGTACGCGGCATTAGTCTTTGCAAAATAGCTCAAGTTCTGTGAGATTGGATGGAGAGTGTCTAATCTTGCCACAAATTCTCTATTGGATCTAGGTCTGGACTTTGACTAGGCTATTCTAACACATGAATATGCTTTGATCGAAACCATTCCATTGTTGCTCTGGCTGTATGTTTAGGGTCATTGTCCTGCTGGAAAGTGAACCTCTGTCCCGGTCTTAAGTCTTTTGCAGACTCTAACAGGTTTTCTTTTAAGATTCCTCTGTATTTGGCTCCATCCATCTTCCCATCAACTCTACAACCAGCTTCCCTGTCCCTGCTGAAGAAAAGCATCCCCTCAATATGATGCCACTACCACCATGTTTCACGGTGGGGATGGTGTGTTCAGTGTGATGTGCAGTGTTGGTTTTCCGCCACACACAGCGTTATTCAAGCAAACTCACTCATCTATCCATGTCTCAATGCTTTATTTTTTTGAGAAATTACTTTGACCCCCCACCTAGAATTTCTGGCCATGGCCATCATGAGTAAGGACAGATGATTCATGTAGCATTAACTTCCAGGAATCCATCTGCCCTTAGCTCAGGCATCCAGACAGGAGGGTGTGCTTACCCAGCAAAACCCCCTTCTTACAGCTCTTGGGATGTATGACATCATTTGCCAAGGCCTGGAAACCAGGAAGTAATTGAATAAATGTAAATAGTTTAAAACAAGTAAATATGATTTACTTTCCTAGAAATTTACTAATGCTAGCAGCATGAGGATTAAAAATGGTCAATGTTGATTGAGAGAATGAAGTTCCACTCTAAAGAGAAAGTTAACTCTAGTTAAGAAAACATTTTTTAATTCTAGTCAAATCTACATTCTTAACTAAAAAAAAGTCCCTTCTGCTGTTCTCGGCTTCCTCCAAATCTCGAAATTCCTTTAAATGTTGTGATTGAATGTCCTGCTAAAGGGGAGTTACATTTGCTGTCTATGGTCCCAATGTATGTTGGAACGTAGCCTGCCTTTCTTGCTCACTCCAGACAAAGTGCAGGAGAAACCAGAGAAGTTTAGGTGCTCACTGAGGACCATACAAGGAGGCAGAAAAACACAGTAAGAAACGATTTAATGAAAAATAGATTACAGGGCCATTAAGTAGTAGGTGTGTAAGGATTGTTTTTGGAAAATAGGGATATAGTCTAATATCACTTGAATTTTTTACACACCATGTCATACAGCATGTGGGTTCACTTCCAGCTGCTGTGGTGCAATTCAGACAACGCACCTTGTTACCACAACAAGAAGGTATAAATTGGCTCTGAAGCCTCGTACACACGACCAAGAAACTTGCTGGCAGAGCTTTCTTGCCGAGTAAATCGGTCGTGTGTACGCAGCTATCAGGTTTCTCGTCAAGAAAACCGACAAGAATCTCAACGAGAAAAATAGAGAACCTGCTCTCTATTTTCTCCTCGAGATTCTTGTCAGCATGTTTCTCGACGAGAAAAGTGTGTGTGTGTACACTTACCTGTCCTTCGGGAAGCCCGCGCATGCTCAAAATGACTTAGACGCATGCGCGGTAGCTTCCTAGGCATAGGTAGGGTGTAGCAAGATGGCGGCGACGGCGGGTTCTTTGAAAGGAGCGTCTGTACACTCGGCCGGGACAAGTTTCTTGTCCAAGAATCTCGTCAAGAAAAATGACGTGTTTTTTCTTGACGAGATTCTCAGTCGTGTGTACGAGGCTTTAGGGGCGAATCACACTTTTGTGGTCTTTTGCATTTTAATCCCTTCCCACCACTGCCTCATGGCCCTTTAAGAGGTTCTTAATTATGGGAAGTGAAGACAGGTATTATGAAACAAAAAAAAACAAAAAAGGCGCGCATTCCGATCATGTGACCACTGTGATTGGCAGTCACAGTAGTCATATGAATAGAAAGCTCCTGACCGCAGGTATGCACACAGGGAGCATACATAGGGCCCGCATATAGGTGGCGCCTCTTCTTTAAAGCCCACCCACCGAGAGGTTGCATATATGCGTACGGCTGGCAGGAAGTGATTAAATGGCACCCCGATATGAAGATGCACATGCCTCACAGCCCACCACAGTAATGCACTACCATGTGCTGTGGTGCACTGCATCAGAAAAAAATTATGCATGTCTATTCAATTGTGTTGGCAGTCTATTTATTTGAATGGTTTGCCTTTGAGCAACACACTTTAACACAAAATATAAGATGCATTAATGCAATGCACCAAAACCGTAAAGTGTGAATGGGCCCCAAATGTTCTATCATAGGGATTGGCAGAATTGAATGCATGCTTGTTAACTTATCAATTTTTTTATTTTTTTGTATGCAAATCGCAATTCACAACATTTAATGAACACGCCATAGTCCCTAAAATACCAGTAGCTTCTAGCTGGCATTACATGTAGGTTTTCTGAGGTGTGTACAAAGGAGTGCAAAAAAGGAGCCATTCCAGGTCAAGATAAAATGGTACTTCATCAGAAAAAAAAATCTGGTTTGTGATAAAAAATAAATAAAAAAAAGCTTTGATTGTTTAATACTTCATGTGAAATGTGATTCCACTTAAAGGTTATATTTGTACATTTAGAATTTTGATGAGAAAATTGTGAGATAATATAATCAACATGGTTAAGATAATTGTTATCCAACCCCTTAGACCAACACTGACCATCTTCACCCAAACCTTAAAACTACTAACCCTTAACACCTAATCCCTTACTGCAACATTTAATCTTTAACTTGATCCGCAAACTAAATTTCTGGCCTTAACCACTTAAGTCCCAGCCTCTGTTCTACAATGGGACTGCGATATCAGCCATTTAGGGACATGATGCAAGTGTTGCGTTGGGAAAAACATTACAGGAATATGCACTTTATACAATTTTTTTTTTTTACTATTTATTCTCAATAAAAACCAAATTAATAAATATATATTTATCTTAATTTTACTACTAAATTAAACCCTATCTGTCCCCAAAAGATATGTATAATTGATTACAGTAGACTACAAAACATAAGATATAAGCATAATTGAGAAAAATAAGCTTGAAGACTCAGATTTAGGGAGAGAAACGATTCAAGGGAATACCATTTAACTTAACTCTTAAATGTTAAGTTTCCCTGTTGCTAGGAAATCAAAATTCAACTAGCAATCCCTCTAAACCAACATATTGAAAACCTACCTTAGGAGTCCAATCTTTGCTGACGTGTCCCCCGCCTAAAGTGGGACATGCTATCCATTAAACGTAGCAATTTTTCATATGGAAAGAGGTCAAGGCCTTTCTATCCTTGGTTACATGGTGTAATTGCAAGAGGCCTTCCGCCTTCCAGTACTGAAAGTGTTTCTCATATAAGGCCAGTGGGAATTGAGGGATGGCAGTTATAGGCATAAGAGAAACTTTTTTCTGCCAATTATGTCAGATTCACATTAAGTCCCACACCTTAAGTGGTGTTACGCTGGTAGGTGCAATAGTGTGTGTGTGTGTGGGGGGGGGGGGCGGGTGCAGGTTTCTATGTGACCTATTAATCCAAAACAAGACATTAAAGTTTTGATCTGCAAGAACTTCTCAACATCCAAACACTTTCTGGGGCAATCTGTAAACGCAGTCTAATGTTTTGTTTAGTATTTCTAATATCCGGGAAGCTCATGGCACCATTTGACTTTTTTTCTAGTTATTATTTGAAATTGAATTCTGCGTCTCTTATAGGACTTGATAACGTTGGTACATTTTGAGTTTATGGAACTGAGGAAGCTCGAGGGAAGGGATATCAATAGTATTTGGTGCATAAAACAGATATTAGGTAACACGTTCATCTTTATAATTCTGATACGTCCAGACCAGGAGAATGTGGGGTTGTCTAATCAGTGCAAATCAGTCACTTTCCAAGTGTTTAGGGTCTAAACGTTTTATGTTTACAAAGATCAGAGTAGTGAGTTGTAAGATCAATATCTAGATACTTTTCTCTTTCAAAGTAAATGGCAGTTGCATCTGGAGATGGAAAGTCTTAGGGGTCGATTCACTAAGAGTTTAATAACGGCAAATAAATTGCAGTAAATCCGTTGTGAAACATCAGTTCACAAAGAATTTAACATTTAATAACGAATGCCGTATTTTTTTTGTCTTTCAAGAATTTTGATTTTAAAAATAAATAAAAATTTCAAGTTTATAACTAAAATGTGGATATGGTAAATATTTTAAATTCTCCATTTTTATATACAATTACGAGAACAGACACCTTATTGCAAAAATCCAACAGTATTCAGATAATTGAGTATTGTCGTATCTAATAAAATTGAACAAACAAAATTGAACAAACAAAATATTGTGTACATCAAACATAGATGTCATGTTATATCTGTCCTGCACATTTGGTATTAAAATTGTACGTATGTGTCTGATTTTGTACTTCAATGTCATCTGGTAACAAGGTAAACTCGTTATTCTAAGGAGATGTCATATAATTTCTTAGTATAGGACGGGGAGAGGAAAGGGGTAATCTTGATTGTGAAATTCCAACAACCTTGGGCTGCGTGAAAGGGGAGAAGAAGAGAAAAAGAAAAAAGGATTATAAGGGGAAGGGGAGAACCAGAAAGAAAGAACCCAGCACTTTTTCTGTCTCTGGGTAGCGTATTTTAGATGGCCTGTTCGGTGTCTGATGCCGGTTCGTGAGTAGAATTTTAGTTATCAGCACGTAGCGACTCCTTAATGTCAAGCCAGCATGCCCACGTGCCTGTAAATTTAGGAGGATTCTCATGCACCACACTAATCAAGTCCTCCCTCTCCGCGGTCTGACAAATGCGGTTGTACCATTCTTAAAGTTTTGGGGGGTTCTTGGAATTCCAATGTGTGGAAATGCATTGTCTGCCAGCATTGACAAGGTGTAGAGCTAGTGATTTGTGGTATGCAGACTTTGGTAATGATGAGTGGTGTAATAGGTATTGGGCAGGGGTAAAATCAAGAGTATAGGTGGTTATTTTAGTTATGTCTGCATGTATCGCAGACCAAAATGGTTGAAATTTTTAGCATGACCACCATAAGTGTAGCAATGAGCCAGGTTCAGAGTCACATCTCCAGCATAGAGGAGAGGCTGAAGGTGTAAATTTGTGAATGAGTAAGGGCGTTCTGTACAAACCTGAAAATAATTTGTACCCTGCTTCTTTGGTCGTTACATGTATTGAGCCCTTGTGTAGGTGGTAGAGTATTCTGTCCCAATCCTCTTCTGTGAGGTTGAGATCAAGTTGTTTTTCCCATTTGTGACACATTCTACTGGTCTTCGGGGTATCTTTTTGTTTACTCAGTAATTGCCACATTTTCTCATGCAGTAATTTATCGCACGTGTCGGTGGTTAAAGGTTGTTTAAGGTAATTTCCATAAGGTTGTGTCAGTGTTTAAAGGTTGAATTAGGCTCTCTGTGGGTTGCAACAGACCCCTCTTTCTGGTCTTCTGTGGATTGAATTAGGCTCTCTGTGGCTGGAATAGTACTTCTTCCTGTGGGTAAAATAAATAATGTATTTAACCTTTTTATTGTCTTCGATTAATTTTTAATTAAGTGTACTTTGCTATTTGTTTAAGCCCCTGTTCACATTGGTGCTGCGAACTGACAGGTCAAATTGCATGTCAAATCAGAGCCTATTGCTGGCCGATCTGTGTAATACCATTGTACAGAGCAGGTAAGTATAACCTGTTTTTTGTTTTATTTATTTTTTAAACTTGAGCCTTTACAACCACTTTAAGCTATTAGATAGTAAAGGTGAGGCATTTTTTGGCTCAGTGCATATGGGCACCAAAATGTGGTGTGCTCTGAGCATTTTACTGAAGCTATGCACCCAAAGATTATCATTGCTAAAAATGATGAGGAGCAAGTGGATGAAGTGAAGTCTCAGCCCTGTAAATTCTTCCACAACCTTCCATGCCCCAATTTGGCCGTGGTCAATGAGTAGATCGTCATTGCCCTGTTGCCAACCCCAACCCCCCATTATAAACATTCAATACTCCTATAAAAAAAAAAAAAAAAAAAAAAAAAAGTTTGGCCTATAAATCTGGTTTAAATGTATATGATATTACCATAGAAAACGATTGGACTGAGCCACTAAAACTGAACAGCGACCAGTTTGATTCTTGTTTAATGTTTCCCCAATATTGATTGGTTTCTGTTAGCGGTTAGTTACAACGCCAGTCTCTGTGTATTTTCAATTCTCAAAGCGGTAGTAAACTCCCATGTTTAACTTGTACCTACAGGTAAGCATATAATAAGCCCCTGTGCATAGTGCAGCGCAACTAGCAACAAATTAACAAGTGAATGTGTATACATGTAAGAAAAAGTGTAGCAATCCAACAATCAATCTTCAAGAGCAAAATATGTTACAAAGCAAAAAAATAAACAGTGGAATTCATTCAAAAATAAAGAAATACTAAAGTGATAGCTCAACAGTTCATTGTGCTAATAATCAAAACAGGATACTTAGATCCTTCACCTCCGTGTAGAGCAGGGATATGCAATTAGCGGACCTCCAGCTGTTGCAGAACTACAAGTCCCATCAGGCATAGCAAGACTCTGACAACCACAAGCATGACACCCAGGGGCAGAGGCATGATGGGACTTGTAGTTTTGCAACAGCTGGAGGTCCGCTATTTGCATATCCCTGGTGTAGAGTAATGAAGCAGTGCTAATAAAAAATAAACACTGAAGAAGTCCACACCTAGGATGACACGCGTCTAGAATTAGGAGCCATACCCTCAGCCCTCATCCCGCGGTCACTGCCATCCACGTTGGAGCACATAGGGATTATACTACATGTTTGTTTGATACGCCGCCACGATCTCGAGTGCCTTGTATGCGAGTGTGCTACCTACTTTTTTATTGTGACATTAAACTCTGACAGAGACCACTAGATTTCCTTTGTATTTTTTTTTTATATATATTGCTGAATGAATACATGCAGCACTGAAGGGAAGTGTTGGTAATAAGGAACGGAGCAGAAGCATTCATCCGAGTTCACCCCTATTAGGGGACTGCTTACTTAGGCCTGCTGGTGAAACAGGGCGTATAAGGTGAGCGGCCATCCAATCACTGGTGAAGGATTTTTTATGAGCACTGCTTCATTACTCTACGGCGGTGGAAGATCTTTGCATCCTGTTTTGATTATTAGCACAATGAATTGTTGAGCTATCACTTAATAATCTATCTTTCTTTTTTTTATTGAATTCCACGGTTTATAATTTTTTTGGTTTGTAACATATTTTGCTCTTGGAGATTGTTGGATTGCTACATTTTTTCCTACATACACATTCACTTGTAGCACTTGTTAATTTGTTGCTAGTTGCACTGCACTATGCACAGGGGTTTATTCAGATTGAAGTGACTGAGAAGACTTCTGAGTGTCAAGCAGCAACTATAATTTTTTTATTGTTTTATTTGCGCTGATTAAGATAAAGGTTATATAAGCCTATGATAAGGCTTACCTGTAGGAAGGACGACCGGATGAAGATGGATTCCCTGTCAGATGGTCACAACGTGGCGCTGGAGGAATCCGTTTTTTTAGGTAAGTTTTAGTTTTTCTTTTTTTTTTATATTTAACGCAGTTTACTACCGCTTTAGGTTTAATCAAGTTTTATTCGAAGAATGCATACAATATATGCCTACAAAGCAGAGACAGATATGCTCGAAAGTTGACAGCTCTGAGTTGACCCAAAGTATGATGCAAAAGGAAAGATAGCTTTACACATCATTAGCAAAGCATATATATATATATATATATATATATATATATAATGTGTATATGGTACTTTATCAAAACCTCTTAGGTGGTTCATAGCAAATAAGCAATAACAGATACCCTGTCAATTGAAGAAGAAAGGGTATTAGAAAACGAAGGAACCCACCGGTCCAACCAAACTAACACAAGATATGGTCTTGTAGGTAATATGCAACATGGTCATTCTTTTAGCAAGAACATAAGGAGGAAATAGGAAAGGGCAAGTAAGAGAAAAAGTAGAAGGGGAAGCAGAAGGTTTACTACCGCTTTAAGTCCCTGGAGCAGACATTTTGGCACAGTGACTCATCACATGAATGCACACATCAATCAGAGTGGATACAAACTTGCAACAAGCAATTCCAAACTGGGTATCAATGAAATCTGTCATATTGTGCCTTGCGGGGGACCATTATTTTTTTTATGCAGTTTACTTCCGCTTTCAAGTCCCTGGAGCGGACATTTCTGCACAGTGACTCATCACATGAATGCATACACTAATCCGAGTGGATATGAACTTGCAACAAGCAACTTTCAAACTGGGTATCAATGCAAAAAAAAAAAATCGCTGGGGCAGCACTGAGGCTGGATACAGCAGAGAAAAGTTTTCAAGATGAGGTCAGTGTGCAGCTTCAGCAATAGATTATAAGCAGAAGACTCTTAAAGTGACTGCACACTCCCAGTTTGCCACCCCGGTACTGCAGTAGATTGCATGCTTCCCTGCAAATCTACCATGTATTAAAAACTAGACAATAAAATAAGACAAAAAGGGCCTAAAGTCCTGCATCAATACACTGTATCTAGCTGCAGTGTATCGATGCAAAACCTACCATGTGCTCTGCAGTGCAACCAAATCTGGTGGCCTCAGGAAGCTTTGTTTTTTCAGCACAGCTCTATGCTGAATCACAAGCTTCTCTCCACCCTCCAGCTCTAGAAGGGACTCCTGCCTGCAACTAGGGCTCCACTGCAGTGCCGCAGGCTTGGGCTTACACAGAACAGCATCAGCAGCATATACGCCGAGAACCTCCATGAGACAGAGATCCACTCTGTTGCACACTCCTGCTGGCCCCTGGTACAAAGGAAAAGCCTGGCTTCCTCCAGCCAGCTCTGTATTAATAGGGAAGGTGGAACCTGGAGTTCACCACTTTTCTGGGACTCTCACGCAGCCAGGGCAGCCAGAGTTGGCCAGAAGGACTCCTGGATCTCCACCTCAACTTCAGGAGCTGGTAGGAGTGCAAGACCAGGCACTCCTGCTGAGCTGCAGCCCCATTTGCTCCAATAGCTAAGGTCTAGCTGTCAGAGGAGACAGGAATCAGAGCCCATTATTTGGAAGGCTACAGCCTGTTCTTGTTGTTTATAAGTCATGAAAGACTCAAGGGGCCTGAGAATTAGAAAAAAAAAAAAAAACAGTTTGCTGTCTGTTTCTCTTACAACAGTAATATTTGCAGTGGAAAGTATCCCACTCATGAAACAAAGCCTGCTTGTGGTTTTGTCAGTGGTCTCTACAAAATATTGCTTCTTTGTCCAAAAATGTGAAACTTATTTTTCTGAATCTTCATTTTTGTTTTTTTTTATGTATCAATTCATTCTGAAAATACCAACCTGGGTAGACCCTTAACCCCTCTGCCAACCTTTTACCATGCATGCAATATAACCGTTTCATCTTCAGTGATTTTGTAACAAATGGCCTGCTTTGCCACTGCTGTCGCACATCATTTCACTCGCTATTTGCATTGAAGTGTCAGCTGTTGTATAGGGGATGATGGTAAGTTCTTGAAAGAATGCATTTATTTTTCACTTGGTTTAATTAAACCTGTACTGAGAGGAATTTAGAGGCTGCCATTTCTGAAATGCCAGCACAGGAAAACAAGGATAGAGCTGCTCAGCTTCCAGTAGTCCAGAGTACATTTATTAATATCCTCCAATATTGGAAAAGTCTATCTGCTCCTTTTACGCATTTCACTTCATTGGGAACTTGCTTTCTTTCATTGAGCTCCAGGTGTAGTGAAATGTGCAAGAGGCACAGGTGGACTTTTCTTGTATCAGATGATATTAATAATTGGGCTACTGGAAGTTGAGCACCTCCATCCTTTTTTTTTTCTTGTGCTATCATTGTTGGTGGTTCACAGACTGTTCTGGAGCCTGCATCCTTTGGTATGTGGATCGATGGTGGGAGGCTTGCAGCAAAATGGCTGGGATGATCTGCAATCTGAAAATACTTGTTTCTGGCTTTCTTTGTTTTGAAAGCTAACCTATAAAAGCGGAGTTCCGCCGAAAAAAAAAAAAAAATGAAAGTCAGCAGCTACAAATACTGCAGCTGCTGACTTTTAAAATAAGGACACTTACCTGTCCAGAGCGCCCGCGATGTCCTCACCCGAAGCCGACCTGTCCCTTGGCTCCGGGTGGAGGCGCCGGCATCACTGCCCGGTTCCCTACTGCACATGTGCGAGTAGTGCGGCGCGCCGTTACTGGTCCCCGCTCTCTCCTGAGAACAGTGTGTTTCCCAGAAAACAGCGGGGGGGGGGGGGTGACGCGAAAGGGCGTGACTCCCACGGGAGTCAATACCTGAAAGTGGTGCAAATTCCTGTCTTAGACAGGTATCTGCACCCCCCTCCCCCCTGAAAGGTGCCAAATGTGACACCGGAGGGGGGGGGGAGGCTTCCGAAAAGCGGAAGTTCCATTTTTGGGTGGAACTCCGCTTTAAGTAAGGGAATCTGGAAGTAAAGCCATGCGGCTTCACAGCCTGGTTCCCTACTGCACATGTGCGAGTTGCACTGCGCGTTCTGAGTGGTCCCTGCTGTCTTCTGTGATCTGTGTGTCTCCCAGAAGACAAGTGGTGGATGAGGGGCCGCACATGGCGTAGATCGCCGCAGATTGTGCCCGAATTGGTAGTAAATATCTGTATTTCTAGATTGTAAGCTCTAACGAGCAGGGCATTCTGATTCCTCCTGTATTGTATTGTAATTGTACTGTCTTCCCCGATGTTGTAAAGTGCTGCGCAAACTGTTGGCGCTATATAAATCCTGTATAATAATAATAATAATTAGACATGTATCTTCTCCCCCCCTCCCCCCTGAAAGGTGCCTAATGTGACACCGGAGGGGGGGGGGGGAATCCGGACAGCGGAAGTTAAATTTTTGGGTATAACTCCACTTAAAGCATTGAAATCATGAAAGGAGAAGTATGGCCAAAGCTTTTTTAGCCCTGTGACCAATTTTCATCCGACAGCAGGATAAAGTCTGCTGTTGGCTGCCATCACTCAGCCAGTTCAGGCGCTGGATTGATCCTGACTTCACAGTCTGGAGCCACCCAGAAGCCTGGACCAGCAGCTGGCTCAACCTCTTTTCAGAGCAGAGAGCTGGTGACTGACAGTCGCTGCTTTCTACTCAGAGCGGAGAACTGAACGATCAGCAGTGTTTGATTGCTCAGTTCTCCTTTTAGAGGTGGCGGGGACAGATGCAGCATCAAATCAATGCTGCATCCACCTAGGTGAGTATGGATGTTTTTTGTTTTTTTTTTGTTTTTAGAAACCCAAACTTCTCTTCTAAGTCAGAGCTCCTGATTTGTATACTTGTTCCTGGTTAGGACTTCACAAAGTAGAGGAGCCACTGGATTAACATGACAACCAGAAGATTTGTATTTTCATAAAGGGAAGTAATTTGCAGCCTCCATATTTTGGCAGTACAGGGTTCCTTCAATAAATAATCTAGCAATTATTTCATCGATTTATATATAACAGAATTATTATTTTTTTCATTTGCCTGGAGTTCATCTTGATTATATCACAATATTTTAATTGTCAAAATAGATTTTAATCAGATTTCACATATATTAGGAAATCTCCTTTGCCTTGGACAATCTCATCCTTACGAGCCTCTGCCAGTGAATGGTTAATGATTACGTATTATGAGGTGAACCGCTTTTAATGTGCATTGCAGGGTTTTTTTTTGTTTTTTTTTTCTCTGTGTGTTGTCAGTCTTTTAGAGGAGACTTCGTTTGACAGAACCGAGGAAAGGAAAAGCCTGGCAGAGAGAGAGACGGAGAGCCACTTAATATGCACTGCTCCGATCCTCATTTGCAATTCTGTTAGAGTGCATATTGCTTTGCAGAAATCAGTGCTGCATTCATTCTGTTAACCTGAATATAGCAGCTGACATCATTTTTTTTTTTTTTTTTTATTACAGCTAGAGGTGGAAGGACCCAAACTTGCAGAATCCCCCCTCCCCCCCACCCCCCCCCCCCCTTCGGAGAGTGTTAGTCCATTCCTTTATAGTGGCTCATTTTGGCTCTCTGTCAGCGCCAGGATGCTGCCATTGGATGTGTGTCATGCTCTCAGTAGATTGTGATAGAATAGAACAGTCATGAAAGCCCAGCGGGAAAGGCTGCGAATTCCAGGCTTGACCTTGGAGTAAGTATTGTCTCTCTTAAATATTTTGATGCATTCTGCATGTCATTAGCTTTTGTACGACCAATAGCCGTGTAGCCTGTGTTGATAATGACAGCTCAGGAGACCTGCATGCCTTTTACGTCTGCTGCTGCAGTGGTCTTTCCCATGCAGAGGGTGCTGAGCCCATTCACGGGTTCGATTCTGTGCAAGGGGGGTCTGCATGCTGCTAGACTAGGGGGGGTCTCAGCGTCTTGGCCATTTAATTACAGATGAAAAGGTGATTGTAGGCCGTGATGTGTTGTGTATATTCCACTCTCCACCCCCTCCCCCTTCAGTGTTTGTCCCAGCACTGCCTTTCAGATAAGGCCTGTGTGTGTCTCCGGAATAATGAGCACCACCACACGTTAAAGCATCACTGAACGGCTCTTCATGAAAATGTATTGGCCGTAATTAATTTTTAATGTGCCAGCGTGAGCAATGATGGGCATTTTTAGGGGATACGCATTAATATATCGTTTGTTTACAAATCCACAGTGTGCGTAACATTGCGTGTCCTTGTTTGTCGTAGTGATGTGTATATGTATCTTTGTCTGTGCGTATGTCTTGTTTTCTGTATCCGTCAGATAGCTCTGTGCAGAATATTTCATTTGTCTGAATGTGTTCATATGTAATCAGTGTATTGTACGTTCACCTGTCTGCTGTATCAGGAACAATTTGTTCTAGTCCTTGTCTGCAGATGATTGTGAAGCTGTTGTACCTTTCGTGTTTTTTAAGGCAGTAAACAGACGATTGAACATTTAGAATAGAATCCTATTTCCTGATGTAATACATCTCAAAATAGTTTTAGAAAGTAAATATACTGTAGGACTGTCACCTATTTAAAATGTCTCTCCAGGGTTATGTACTGTATAGTTTTCATTTAACTTTTTGTTTTGCCCAACTAATCCCACCCTGATCAAAAAAAATGTAAAAATTCTCATATCTGTAAGCGTAATTAAACGAATCTAACTTTTCTTTTCTTTTTGCAAGCAGTCGTGTACGCAAATTTGATGTCATAGAAGTTCAACAATTTTTGTGAATTGCTGACTCTCTCAAACGTTTTCTTTTAGTTGTAGCCAAGTCGTCATTTACATGATTGGTGTCCTAGTAGCCGCTAGAACTTTTAGGCCCTACCTTAAGGTGGAAGTAAACTTCTATCTCCTATAATTAGGCTTACCTATAGATAGTGTAAATATCTCCTAAACGTGCACCGTTTAGGGAGATATTTACTGTATATGCAGCCAGTGGCAACATTGGCCCATGCGCTCTGAAGGAGCGGCCACCCGGGCTGTTCAGAATCCTGTGCCGTAAACGGCGGCTCCCTTGTTCATGTGCAATAGTTATGTCTTCACAGCTCTGGCGAGTCACACAGCTGGAGTCTGCGAACTAGGGGTCGGCCGATATCGTTTTTCAGAGCTAAGACAGATTTTCAGGCCAATATCAGGTGCATATATTCTGTACATCACCGTCACCTGTCACCAGATGCAGCATGTCACTTGCCACCTGCCACCCAGATGCAGCGTGTCACTTGCCACGGTCACCTGCCACCCAGATGCAGCGTGTCACTTGCCACGGCCACCTGCCACCCAGATGCAGCGTGTCACTTGCCACCTGCCACCCAGATGCAGAGTGTCACTTGCCACGGTCACCTGCCACCCAGATGCAGCGTGTCACTTGCCACGGTCACCTGCCACCCAGATGCAGCGTGTCGCTTGCCACGGTCACCTGCCACCCAGATGCAGCGTGTCACTTGCCACGGTCACCTGCCACCCAGATGCAGCGTGTCACTTGCCACGGTCACCTGCCACCCAGATGCAGCGTGTCACTAGCCACGGTCACCTGCCACCCAGATGCAGCGTGTCACTAGCCACAGTCACCTGCCACCCAGATGCAGCGTGTCGCTTGCCACGGTCACCTGCCACCCAGATGCAGCGTGTCGCTTGCCACGGTCACCTGCCACCCAGATGCAGCGTGTCGCTTGCCACGGTCACCTGCCACCCAGATGCAGCGTGTCGCTTGCCACGGTCACCTGCCACCCAGATGCAGCGTGTCGCTTGCCACGGTCACCTGCCACCCAGATGCAGCGTGTCGCTTGCCACGGTCACCTGCCACCCAGATGCAGCGTGTCGCTTGCCACGGTCACCTGCCACCCAGATGCAGCGTGTCACTTGCCACGGTCACCTGCCACCCAGATGCAGAGTGTCACTTGCCACGGTCACCTGCTACCCAGATGCAGCGTGTCGCTTGCCACGGTCACCTGCCACCCAGATGCAGCGTGTCACTTGCCACGGTCACCTGCCACCCAGATGCAGCGTGTCACTTGCCACGGTCACCTGCCACCCAGATGCAGCGTGTCACTTGCCACGGTCACCTGCCACCCAGATGCAGCGTGTCACTAGCCACGGTCACCTGCCACCCAGATGCAGCGTGTCGCCTGCCGCCCAGATGCAGCGTGTCGCCTGCCGCCCAGATGCAGCGTGTCGCCTGCCACTGTCGCCTGCCGCCCAGATGCAGCGTGTCGCCTGCCACTGTCGCCTGCCGCCCAGATGCAGCGTGTCGCCTGCCACTGTCGCCTGCCGCCCAGATGCAGCGTGTCGCCTGCCACTGTCGCCTGCCGCCCAGATGCAGCGTGTCGCCTGCCACTGTCGCCTGCCGCCCAGATGCAGCGTGTCGCCTGCCACTGTCGCCTGCCGCCCAGATGCAGCGTGTCGCCTGCCACTGTCGCCTGCCGCCCAGATGCAGCGTGTCGCCTGCCACTGTCGCCTGCCGCCCAGATGCAGCGTGTCGCCTGCCACTGTCGCCTGCCGCCCAGATGCAGCGTGTCGCCTGCCACTGTCGCCTGCCGCCCAGATGCAGCGTGTCGCCTGCCACTGTCGCCTGCCGCCCAGATGCAGCGTGTCGCCTGCCACTGTCGCCTGCCGCCCAGATGCAGCGTGTCGCCTGCCACTGTCGCCTGCCGCCCAGATGCAGCGTGTCGCCTGCCACTGTCGCCTGCCGCCCAGATGCAGCGTGTCGCCTGCCACTGTCGCCTGCCGCCCAGATGCAGCGTGTCGCCTGCCACTGTCGCCTGCCGCCCAGATGCAGCGTGTCGCCTGCCACTGTCGCCTGCCGCCCAGATGCAGCGTGTCGCCTGCCACTGTCGCCTGCCGCCCAGATGCAGCGTGTCGCCTGCCACTGTCGCCTGCCGCCCAGATGCAGCGTGTCGCCTGCCACTGTCGCCTGCCGCCCAGATGCAGCGTGTCGCCTGCCACTGTCGCCTGCCGCCCAGATGCAGCGTGTCGCCTGCCACTGTCGCCTGCCGCCCAGATGCAGCGTGTCGCCTGCCACCGTGACCTGCCACCTCGAAGCATCTTGTCACTACATACACTACTTCTGGCCGACTCTCCCTAGCGGCGTCCCAGCGGGTGAACTTCCACATGCAGGCGAGTGGTGAGAGATGACCTAACTATCTATCAAGAGCAGCCTTTGTGGCCCTGCTGTAGGGGTGGAACAGCCATGATGCGAGGCGAGCAGTGAGAGATGATGTCATCTCTCTACTGCCCAAGATTGGCAGCAAGCTCCGCACGGACATAGGGGGAGGCCGTCTGACCAATATCGGTACGTCTCTGACTGATACCGATAATTTGAAAAATGTGAATATCGGCCCCCAATAATCGGCCGCTCCGATAATTGGTTGGCCCCTACTGTGAACCCGGAAGCAAGATGGGTGAAGATGAGAGCGCCTGCAGCGCTGACATCTCGGCGCAGGAGGGCTTAGTTTTAAGGTAAGTTTAACATAATGTGCTAGTATGCGATGCATACTAGCACATTATGACCTTACCTTGCAGGTACAAAAAAAACAAAAAAAAACACGTCCAGTGGTTTACAACCACTTTAAGAGATGTATGTTCGCCCACATGTAAAAACATACCAGCAAAACGAAGACTGTATATACTTATCTTTCCAGTGGCCCATTTGTTTAAAAACAGCCACTTCACTACTTATTGTCCTCTGCAAGGACAACTGATTACATGGGTCAAATACCTGTTTCCCCAATGCTTGCTGTGGTTCTTTCTGCTGTCTCATATGTCCGATAGTAAAGTACAGGCCAGCAGGAGAAACCACAGCAAGTGGTGGGGGAGCCAGGTTCTTTACACACTCAGAAGAGTGAATTCTTGCAGAAGACTTTGACCAGTGAAGGGACTGGCCTCCACAAAAAGTGTGTGCTGTTTTATTTTTCCAGGCGTTTCTTTTTTTCAGTTTTTTTTTTTTTTTTCCCCCACATTCAAGTCATCTAGTGTTGACAAGGTCACTTTAAACCCAAACTCTAGCCAAGCAAATGTTTGACATTGGTTATAGAAAGACAGGGAAGCGCCATCTAGGAAGTACAGCAATGGGCAAACAAACAGTTTATTCAAAAATGTTATCATAACTCACATGTTATAAGTACATACTATATCTTGCATGTCAAATCTAAAACCACAGCCTCTTGTTGTGCTCACAGGGCCGAAGGAGATGTAGGAAGTTACGGGACCCCTGTGGCTGTAGGGCGGCAGTGATGTCAGCTTGGGGGCGGACAGCCTATGCATCTCCTCCAGCCCTGTGAGCACCGCAAGCGGCTGTGGTTTTGCATTTGACATGCATTATGTACTTATAACATGTGAGTTATAATAACATTTTTAAATAGTTTGTTTGCCCATTTCTGTACTTCCTAGATGGCGCTTCCCTGTATTTCTATACTGGGATCACACAGGAGCATTGGGAAAAATTGTATGCGATTTGGACAGGAATTGCACCACATTCCTGTTGAAATTGGGAGCATTTGCACAAATACGAGTACTCATGCAAGTACTCGGTATCGGTGCATCCCTAGTTAGAATTGGAAAGGGCTAACCTTACTTCCTGTCTGGTGACAATATGGCTCCAGTGGGGGCCAAAATGGCATTAAAATTCTGCCAGAAGTTACAACCCTTCCATAGTCCGCTTTAAAAAAAAAAATTGTGCTCCTGTTGGAGAGATTTTGCTTACCTGTCTTGTTGATCCCGCCCCCCAAATACATACACAAATGGGGGTTCTAACTCCCATGCACACTGTTCAAAACTAAAAAAAAATGTTTTGTCTGGATTTTTGGGCCAGTCGCACCACAATTTCTGCATTCCAGATGTTTCTGAATGCGCCTTTTCATGCATTTTTGATGCGTTTCCGTGCTCCCCCCCTTTTTTTTTTCTTTATCTCAATTGAGGGCAGTTAAAGACATGCATTTTTTCGATGCAATTTGCTGCGTTCTATACAGGAAAAATGCAACATGTTCTACTTTTGTGCACTGTACTGGTGCGAACTAGGGCCATTGGAATCCATGTTAAACCCTGTCCATGCGGTTTTGATGCAGAATAAAAATGCACTGGACTGCGTCTTGTGTGACCCAGCATTGACGTTTTTAAAGAAAACATTAAATATAATTTAGTTGTCATAGGGCAAATTTATTTTGCTATACCTCTTGATTAATGGGGATTCCCAAGATTATGAAATGATTGTGCTATGTTTTTCAGCGTTTCATCATTTATAGTTATACGTATGGGGAGGACCAATTATATCTTAGTGAGGATGTCCCTAAAAGAAATTAGGTGAATTTGTCAATGTTGTTGTCATCTCATATGGTCTAATCCCATCCATTTCTTTGTTTTTGTCAAGTTATGAGCATACAATTTCATCTTAAATTTTTCAATCTTTTATCCATTTTTATCCTTTTTTCTATCTGAGCAGCAGGTTGCACCAGACAGAACCCTCTGCGTTTTTTCATCTTAACCATTTTGACACAAACTTTTGGTAGAACCTTTTCTCTAGTTATGAAATTAGCCCAAAAATAGGCACAATTATTAGTCTAGTCCTAGGCCCCTTTCACACGGGCGGACCGATCGGGTCCACCTGTCAGTTTCTTAGGCTGGGACCATCCATTACCCTAACAATCGGACCATTCATTGCCCTTTATGGAACGGTGGGTTTCAACAGACATGTGTCTGTTCACATCCACCAACATCCGATCCTATCCGCTAAAACAGATGAATGGGGATCGGGTGGCCCTCCGTTTACATTCAACCACCCATAAAGGACAGCGGGTTGTGTTGTCTTTTATTCAGAGTGAACACAGACAAGCTATTCGCCTGCTCAGCGGGGATCAGCGGACAGTATCCATGTGAAAGGGGTCTCAAAAAAGCAAAAATCTCCACTTCTGTTTCAACATACTATATTTCCAGCTTACGTTTTCAAATGAACTCTACTGTGAGATTGCAGTAATTTTTGATGATCCCCTTGCCTTATCCGATACAGTGGGGAAAATAAATATTTGATCCCCAGCAGATATTGTTTGCCTACTTACAAAGATATGAAGGGTCTATATTTTTTATCATAGGTGTATTTTAAATCTTAGAGACAATAAACCAAAAATCCCGAAAAAACACAAAACAAATGCTATAAATTAGGTTGCAGTTCAGTGAGTAAAATTAAGTATTTGATCCCCAAAAGCAAAACATGACTCAGCATGACAATGACCCAAAACATGCCACCAGGGAATGGCTCAGGTAGCACATTAAGGTCATGGAGTTGCCTAGCCAGTCTCCAGACCTTAATCCTATATAAAATGTATGGAGGGAGCTAAAACTTAAATTTGTCAAGAGACAGCCAAGGTATCTCAGGAATTTAGAGAAGATCTGTAAAAAAAAGAGTGGACCAAAATCCCTCCTGAGATGTGTGCAAACCTGGTCACGAACTACAAGAAACGTCTTACCTCTGTGCTTGTCAACAAGGGTTTTTACATTAAGTACCAAGTCATGTTTTTCTTGGGGATCAAATACTTATTTTACTCACTGAACTGCAATTACATTTATAACCTTTGTATCAAGTGTTTCTTTCTGGATTTTTGGTTGATATTCTGTCTTTATCATTTAAAATACACCTATGATAAAAATGATAGACCCTTCATTTCTTTGTAAGTGGGCAAACCTACAAAATCTGCAGAGGATCAAATAGTTATTTTCCCCGCAGTGTGGTATGTCAAGGGCCAAACTGCTTCTGCCTTGCTATAAGTGTTTAAAGAGAACCTGTCAGTATGGAAATATGGGGACTGCCATTGCTGACTTGGCTTTGCAGGTGCAAGCATTGGAGCCATCAGCCTTGTTCTTCACATATAGTGACTGACCCAAAGCAAGCATGCAACTAATGAAGTGTCAAGATAAGTAAAATTAACATACTTGTTCTAGGTCAGTAACTGATCAAGCTTTCAAGGAAGGAGAAAGACAAAGATGAGCAGTTCCAAGTTTTCTATCATAACATATCCTGGAAGTATACCATAAAGTCCCAGAATTTATTGCTTTCGTAACTGTGTACACACACACTTAGAGGCAAGCCACCCTTTGCTCTGCAAAAAATGGCAAAAAGACTGCCGTAGTTTGCAGATCACATTGGGGGAAAAAAGAGATAAAAATAAAGGTACCCATCTTACTGGTGACAATGTAGAATATCTACAATATCCCGCAACAACACTTTTTCTGTTGTGTCAAAAGACCTGTTGAGCCTCTGGGTTGCTACTATGGTGGCCCAAAGTGCATGTTACTTTAACAGTATGGCACTGATTGCAAAAATTGGAACAACACTCTTAAGGCCACATCCGTATGGGGTTACGTTTACAGAAAAACAAGCAGTATGGTACTGATGTAACTTTGTAACTACCAAAGCTTCACATCTGTTTGTTTTTTCATCCATATACTTGTTGCTAAGACATTTTGTGACCATTGCTTTGTGTCTTGTTTTATCTCATGTTTCTTGGAAGGATGGTTTGCTTCTGGAGACCTACTTAAATCTTTAAGACAAAACTTTGCTCCTTGGTATCATTAAACTTGTACAGAACAAAGAAGTGGCTGCACACTGGAACTCCAAAATAGCTTGATGAATCTTTTTCATGAATGGTCAGACAAACACAGGAACAGCAGTTGACGCGTTTCACAAGCGATAGCTTGCTTGTTCACAACCATCATTAAACTTGTCACTGGTACACTTGGCAATATTGTAATTGTGCAGGATTTTGGCCTTTTGTTAAAGTTAGAAATTCAATATTGTGTCTCGAAAAAAACTTAAAGTAGCTAAAGAACTAAAGTCATTCTGGCCTCCAGGAGCAATTGCTGTTAATCCACAGCATACTTGCAAAATTTCCTAGTTTGGCTGTCTCCAACTATGCAAGGACCATGGCCCCCTCTTCATTCCATCACAGCTGCTGCTATCTTCTTGGCCTGGCCCAGAAGTCATTTAACATCAAGTTTAGTTCAGTTTTTAGCCCTAAGAGTAATAAGATAAAAAAAATGTTCATCATGCCATTGAGTAATTATCCCTTCTTATAATTTATGCTGTGTAGGTGTCCTAGGTATATTCTGAGCCCAGTTTAAAATTAATCCAAAAACACAAGATAATGTAGTAGCTACAATTTAATTTTAGTCGTTTTTTTAAAAGATGTTAGACCAAATGATTGTATGTTTGAAAATTGGGATTTTCTCTGCCTATTCTGTTGGTTTATTAGGAGGATTGTACAGTCACCTATGTTCAGATAAGTTGTTGGCTCCAAAACAAGTATCTTTCTGATGAAGTAGCTGTCAACCAGGAGCTTCCATCCCTCACATGTCTACATTATATCTGTAATGGCACGGAATCGTGTTTACCTGAGTTGTGTCCTGGTTCTTGCTGTATGTGCGTCAGCATGTTCCATGGTCATTGTCCCCTACTGTTAGGGATGTGGTACCCACTGTGTAAAAGGCATGTTTCCTTCTCTATTGGGACTAGAGAATACTACTATTAAAGGTCTATTTAGAAGTTATTTATTGATTTATGAAACCTGAGTTCTTTGCTAGGATCTGTGCAGCATGCTTGTATTATATTCACTTCATTTGCTTCTGATTGCTTTGCTCACTGCTAGTGACATTTTAACTTTGCAGTCTCACCCCTCGGAGCTTGAGTCCAACCCCAACAAGCCCCTGCAGTCCTTGTAGCCCATTGTATGCTTTCCATTTCTGGAGGTAAGGAAAACTTCACTTTTGCTTCACTCTGCCTTTCATAGAAATGTTTTTATTAGGTTGTAATTTGTTGGATTGTAACAAGTTAAAGCCTAGCTCCAACCTTCTGACATATTTTAGACACAATGGGGTTGATTTACTAAAACTAGAGGGTGAAAAGACAGGTGCAGCTCTGCATAACATGCAATCAGCTGCCAGGGTTTTTTTTTTGTCAAAGCTTAATTGAACAAGCTCAAGTTAGAAGCTGATTGGCTGCTGCACCAGATTTTGCACTCGCCAGTTTTAGTAAATAAACCCCAATGCCTATCCTAAGATATTATACCAGTATCTTGGCATTCTAGAGAAGTGTGCATACCATATGTATGGTTTTTTCATGGGTGGTGCCACTTTTCCTGTGGGCACAGCTGATCCATCCAGACCCCATGCAAGCATAAAAACAATAGATGATAAATGTTACATTTAAGAAATTCACTGCCCTGCCATGGAATATGTCAGACAAGGGTGTCGGGCTCTGTGGAGTATGAAGAAGTTCTAATCAGTGCAGTGTACAGGCATAATACTTTTTGATGTTCTTGGACCATCAGTCAAATAGTTTTTTTTCTGGTGCCCAAAGTTCTGTATAATTTATATAAGTCCTTTAGCATTGTGTCTTAGAAATCACTTTTATTTTCTTAAAATGCTTACATTCTTAAGGTGCACCCGTGACTAGACTGTATACATTAACAAGCAGTAAAAAAAAAAAAAAACTTGAAATGAAGCCTTCACAGACCTCTCTAGCTAGTTGCGTTGTAAAGATATTCATTCTCTAAGCTGCACAAAGTCATGTTTCAGTGAGTTTCTTACAGCTTAGTATTTGGATGGGCTATCTCTGTTTTGTTCCTCGTTCCTCCTCAAGTGTCCCTTTTTTAGATTTGGAGATCTGTATAAATAAATATACTGTTTTACTGCCAAAGTTTTTTTTTTTTTATATATTGCACTAACTGCTTCAACCATTCTTCAGATTATTGCATTGGTTAGTTAACAGTAGGCAAAGTAAATAACCCTATGGGTTTAAGTTACCATTTTTACGCTTTTATTATGGTCGTGTGGCAGGAGTGTGTCCTTTGCCTATATTTTCTGTGCTACAAAGTGTCCTAACTTTCCATCTTGGAACTTTGAGAGGTATGCTCCAGATGTGCAGTCATCTCTGATACTGTACCGTGTTGTTGAGCAAGAAAAGCTTTACATCTTGAAATCATTTTTTCTTTCTCGTACATCACGGGACACAGAGCGACATAGTCATTACTAATGGGTTATATAGATACCTTCAGGTGCTGGCACTGGCAACTTCCAAAACCGGAAGTACCCTCCCCTATATAAGCCCCTCCCATCCGGGAGCACCTCAGTTTTTTGCCAGTGTCTAAGGTGTTGGCCAAGAAGAAACATGTGTTTTTCACTGAGCTTGCGTACAGGTTCTTTTGGGCCTCAGTAAGCTATTCCGGATCCGACCAAAAAAGCTTCATAGCTAAACGGTCGGTACCCGGGCCTTACAGAGAAGAGCAAGGTTTTGCCTGTAATGCTTCTCTTAGGAGAGCTGGACCCTGGGATCCAGAGCTCTGGTCATACCCAGCCATGACCAAGATGTTTTCTGTGCAGGGTGCTATACAGGTCCAGGGGAGTGGAATCCTTGGGAACCCGGTCCCTGAAGGTTTAATTACAATGCCTGCCGTGATAGGTGAAGTTTGGGCTTCTGTGGACCAAACAAAGTCCTGCGGCGGGGAACAGGTAAGTGGGGGCCCCCAGGAACTTGGTTCTATTGGGGGACCCCCAAGCCTAATTTGTCTTTCTGTCTGTTACCTAACGGTATTCCCGCTAATATCTGTGCATGCCTGTAACTACTAAAAAATGTAATAATTTTAATAGTGGTCAAGAAAAAAAAAAAAATATATATATATATATATATATATTTAATATATTAGACTGCGGTACCTGTGTTAATCCACTAGAGGCCGCTGTGGAACGTTTCTTGTCATGTGGACTAGTTTCTTTTTATCAGAGCAAGTCCAGGCAGATGGTGAGTTCTCTTGTGGGAAACTGCTTCCTCTGCCATGTTGCAATACTCGTCCATCCCCCGGCCTGCGGCAAAAGGGGCCCTGGCTCTTGTCCCTGGTTTCCTTTTCAAAATTAGCGCCGAAGGCGCACGTGGCCGCGCGCGTGCACGCGCCTCTATATATAGAGGTGAGCCAGGAAAGGGGGCGGAGCTTGGGGGATGACGCTCTGTGCGCGCCGCAGCGCTTCTGCGCATGTGCGGGCGTCCCAGCATGTTAAAAACCACAATTATGTGTTGTGAGCTGGCTATGGAGTACAGAGACAGAGCTGGCAACATTTAAAAAAAGGCATACAGCAAGCGGTTGATGCAGGCATCCCCATAGAAAGGCACATTAGTAGACACCAACTGTTTTTATAGCAGCATTTGTGCTAGACTATTGTCAGTAAGTGGTGTATTTCGGCTGGAATACCTCAGCTTTGTGCTTAGGAATAATGCCGTCTAAAAACTCCGGGACTAAAAATTCCAGGAAGCATAGGGGGTCTCCATCGGGCTCTGAGGATCTTGGGCATGCTTCGGCTGCACCAGTCTCCCCTGAAGAATCAGAGGTTAGTGACCGTAGAGCACCCTCAGGAGTACCTGGTACTGTGGCTGTCCTCAGTTCACCTGCTCCTGTGTATGTAACAGAGGAGGTTTTTTCCTCAGCTCTGGGAGGGCTGGAAGAGAGATTGTTAGCATTGATCGCTGCTTCCCTGTCACAGGAAAAAAGCGCTCGATCTCCGTCTCCTCCCTCAGAGTGCCTGTTAGCAGAGCAACAGTCCCATACAGGGATCGACCTGCCTGAAGGGGATCAGGATGAGGTCGATTCTGTTGTAGAGGAATCAACAGTGGAAGAGCCATTCTCAGCATCACATGCTGAAAGGTTATGGGTTCAGTCCCTGACTAATATGGTCCGATCAGCATTTAAAATGCCACTTGCGGAGCCATCATCCACTTCTGTCTCCTCGTTGGGGTCGCTAAAAGCTCCCCAGACTGTTTGTTCCTTTCCGATCCATCCTTTACTGGAAGGGCTCATTTACCAGGATTGGGAGCATCCTGATAAAATATTTACTCCTCCCAAGAGATTTCAAGTGGTCTATCCCATGGAGGATAAGTTCATCAAAAAATGGAGGGTCCCTACAGTGGACGCAGCCATCTCTTGTGTGAATAAATCACTGACATGTCCAGTGGAAAATGTCCAAATGTTCAAGGACCCAATAGATAAAAAATTAGTCCTTATTAAAATCTGCTTTTTCTACAGCAGGATTGGTGACACAACCAGCAGTGGCAGCTATTGGGGTCTGCCAAGCAGTGAAGGATCAGTTGAAACAGGTCTTAAGGGACTTGCCAGATCAGCAGGCTCTTGCCCTAGCTGATCTACCTAGAGCCTTATGCTTTGCGGTGGACGCTATAAAGCATTCAATCCATCAGGCCTCCCGCCTTACGCTGTCTGTAGTACATATGCGCAGGCTTTTATGGCTCAAAAACTGGTCTGCTGAAGTTCCCTGTAAAAAATTGCTGGTCAGCTTCCCATTTCATGGTGAACGCTTATTCGGGGAAGACCTGGACAAATATATCCAGAGAATTTCCAGCGGTAAAAGTACACTTTTGCCGATTAAAAACAGAGTTAGAGGTCCCTCTTTTAAGAGGCCTGCTTCTCCAGTCCCTAGGACATCGGCTGTGAAACAGTTCCGACGGCCTCCTCGGTCAAATCCCGGAGGTAAAAATCAGGGACAATTGCAGGGTAACAAGAAGCCCTGGAGCAGGAGAGGTACAAAACCTCCCCCAAAGTCAAATGCATGAAGGGTTGCCCCCACTCAATCGGGTGGGGGGAAGACTTCAGTTGTTCACAGAGACCTGGCGGGACACGATCAGAGACAGATGGGTGCTCTCCGCAGTAAATCTGGGATACAAATTGGAGTTAAAAGACTCCCCTCCTTCCCACTTTATAAGGTCAAACGTGTCAAGGGATCCCCAGAAGAGAGGATCCCTCCTGTTGGCACTAGAACAATTATTGCTCCAAGCAGTAATTATAGAGGTTCCCCTGGAAGAATGGGGGTTCGGGTTTTACTCAAACCTCTTTACAGTCCCGAAGCCAAACGGGGACGTGAGGCCCATATTAAATCTAAAAGGGCTAAACAAATTCCTACATATCAGGACTTTCCGGATGGAGTCGATCCGGTCGGTGGCCACTGCCCTGCAAGGGGAGGAATGGTTAGCCTCGATCGACATCAAAGATGCTTATTTGCACATTCCCATCTTTCCAGCCCACCAAAAATTTCTACGCTTTGCGGTAGAAGGGCGCCATTTTCAGTTCAGAGCCTTACCCTTCGGTCTGGCCACAGCACCACAAGTGTTCACAAAAATTCTGGCCCCATTATTGGCCAATCTAAGAACACGAGGTGTAACGATAATGGCATATCTAGACGACTTGTTGCTGATAGACCACTCAGTGGAAAAACTAGAAGTGGTGGTTCACGAGACAATCAAGTATCTGGAATCTCACGGTTGGATTATCAACCGAGACAAGTCAGCCCTAAAACCAGTCAAAAGTCTGGAATACTTGGGGCTAAGGCTGGATTCAGACCAGAGAAAAATTTTCTTGCCTCAAGAAAAGGGGTCGTCTTTGAGAGATTTGATCCACTTAGTGGGTTCAAAAAGACAGCCATCCATACGCCTGTGCATGAGGCTGCTGGGAAAAATGGTGGCATCATTCGAAGCAGTACCCCTACGGTCAATTCCATTCAAGGAATTTGCAAAGGGCCATACTGTCAGCCTGGAACAAAAAAGTTCAGGCTCTGGACTTACCAATGTCCTTGTCCCCTTCCGTTCGCAAGAGCCTCCGCTGGTGGTTGGTTCCCCAGAATCTGGAAAGAGGGAAATCCTTCAGTCCTATTTCTTGGAAGGTGGTCACTACAGATGCCAGCCTTATAGGCTGGGGAGCAGTACTGGAGCAATGGTCTCTCCAGGGCAGATGGTCGGATGCGGAAAAGGCCCTGCCCATCAATCTCTTAGAGATACGAGCAGCCCGGTATGCCCTAGTAGCATGGACATCCAAACTCCAAGGGTCCCCTGTCAGAATTCAATCAGACAATGCCACAGCAGTGGCATATATCAATCATCAGGGGGGCACCAGGAGTCGTGCAGCCCAGAGGGAAGTAAATTACATCCTGAGATGGGCAGAAAGATATGTCCCAGCCATATCTGCGGTATTCATTCCAGGAGTGGAGAATTGGAAGGCGGACTTTCTAAGTCGCCAACAATTATGCCCAGGGGAATGGTCCCTTCATCCCGAGGTTTTCCGGACAATATGTCAGCGGTGGGGAACACCGGATGTAGATCTGCTAGCATCCAGATTCAACGCAAAAGTGGACAGGTTTGTCTCTTGGACAAGGGATCCCCTAGCTTGCGGCTCGGATGCCCTAGTGTTCCCTTGGGATCAGTTCAAGCTGATATATGCATTCCCACCGCCACAATTGTTACCTCGATTACTCCGCAGAATCAGGGTAGAAAAGAAACCAGTGATTCTGGTGGCTCCAGCGTGGCCCCGAAGAGCATGGTACGCGGAGATTGTAAAGATGTCTGTGGGGAGTCCTTGGACCCTCCCACATCGTCCGGACCTGCTTTCGCAAGGACCGATATACCACCCTTCCTTACCAGCCCTAGGTTTGACGGCCTGGCTATTGAAGCCCACATTCTAAAAAAGAGAGGGCTCTCTAATGCTGTGGTATCTACCATGATCAATGCCAGGAAGCCGGTATCCAGGCAGATCTACTATAGAATCTGGAAGGCGTACATCGCCTGGTGTGAGGCCAAGAAATGGCATCCACGTAAATACGTAATAGGTAGGATTCTGGACTTCCTACAATGGGCTGTAGATAGGAAGCTTGCCTTGAGTACTATCAAGGGTCAGATTTCGGCCTTGTCAATATTTTTTCAAAGGCCCTTGGCTTCGCGTTCACTAGTCAAAGCCTTTATACAAGGAGTGATGCGTATTAGTCCTCCGGTTAATATTCCCATATGTCCATGGGATCTAAACTTGGTTCTGTCGGTTCTACAGAAACAACCATTTGAACCATTACAGCATATTTCTTTGGTTCTTCTCACCAGGAAATTGATTTTTCTAGTAGCCATTTGTTCGGCTAAAAGAGTGTCGGAATTAGCAGCCTGTAGGGAGCCATATCTGGTTATCCATAAGGACAGAGTAGTGTTACGTCCTCATCCAGCCTTTCTTCCTAAGGTGGTATCGAGGTTTCATTTGAACCAAGATGTGGTTCTTCCTTCTTTTTTCCCCAAACCTACTTCGGTAGAGGAAAAGTTATTGCATTCTTTGGATGTAGTAAGAGCAGTTAAAGCTTATCTAAAAGCCACTGCTCAGATTCGCAGAACGGATACTTTGTTTATTCTGCCGGAAGGCCCCAGAAGGGGTCAGGCAGCGTCAAAATCTACCTTAGCCAAGTGGATTCGACAGGTCATAATGCAAGCCTATGGCTTGAGAAGGAGACCGCCTCCGTTCAAAGTTAGGGCGCACTCCACGAGAGCAGTTGGAACTTCATGGGCAGTGCATCACCAGGCCTCCCTGGCTCAAATCTGTAAGGCCGCAACATGGTCTTCAGTACACACGTTTACTAGGTTCTACCAGGTGGACGTTGGAAGTCAGGAGGATGTCGCCTTTGGGCGCAGTGTGTTGCAGGCCGCAAAAGATCCTCATGTCTGATAGCGCTCAGCTTATGTATGGTGTATCCCCCCCCTCGTTGGGCATTGCTTTAGGACATCCCATTAGTAATGACTATGTCGCCCCGTGTCCCGTGATGTACGAGAAAGAAAATAGGATTTTTATAACAGCTTACCTGTAAAATCCTTTTCTTGGAGTACATCACGGGACACAGAGCTCCCACCCCTCTTTGGGGACACTTATTGCTTTGCTACAAAACTGAGGTGCTCCCGGATGGGAGGGGCTTATATAGGGGAGGGTACTTCCGGTTTTGGAAGTTGCCAGTGCCAGCACCTGAAGGTATCTATATAACCCATTAGTAATGACTATGTCGCTCTGTGTCCCGTGATGTACTCCAAGAAAAGGATTTTACAGGTAAGCTGTTATAAAAATCCTATTTTTTTAAAATTTATATCTGTTCAGAAATACTGTATATGGATAAAGAAATAAGACCCCTTTCACACAGGGTGAAATCTGCCTGCAATCCGCTTGCTCAGCAGGGGATCTGTCCATTGATCCCCACTGAGCAGGTGATTGACAGGTTCCTATCCACTCCGCTCATGCAGAGCAGACATACACAGCCGCTCTCCTCTATAGGAGGTAAGATGTACATGGACTGTTCGTTTACACCCATCTGCCATCCGATCCGTTAGACAGAGGGGGAACAGATCCCCATCCGTCTGTTTTTGGTGAATCAGATTTAATTGGATGTAGTTGGGTGTAACAGACACTTACCCATTTACCATCGCTGCTTCATAGAGGAGAATGGCGGTTCTGTTTGGGTCTGAAAAACAGAAAGGTAGACCTGATCAGAAATTTTGCATGAAAGGGGCCTAATACACAGACCAGTATGGCTGAAACCACATATGAAGAACTGTTCTTGTCATGACCTGAGTTGTAGAAGTCCTCAATTGCCCCAGAACTAACAGAATAAGCTAGTAGGCAGCAGTCGGCCATTATACGTATGTAATATATATAGCTACAGGTCCTAAACTCAGTGGGCATCTGATATGACCACCAGAATTTGGTTCACAATAGTGTATAGGTGGGGGTCCATGGGAAAAGTAAAAGCTGTGATCTTGTTAAATAATGACAAACCTGGATAGGCTATGGTATATTGGAATGGCTTCTGCTGAAAAACCTTTTTATAGGTACAGTGCCTTGAAAAAGTATTCATACCCCTTAAAACTTTACACGTTTTGTCATGTTACAACCAAAAACGTAAATGTATTTTTATTGGGATTGTATGTGATAGACCAACACAAAGTGGCACGTAATTGTGAAGTGAAACGAAAAATTATAAATGGGTTTTCATAATTTTTTACAAATATGTGAAAAGTGTGGTGTGCATTTGTATTCGGCCCACCTGAGTCAATACTTTGTGTAGCGATACCCCCTAGAGGGCTGCTGAATTAAATGTGGGTCCTGCCGTTACCCCACATTTCACCGTCCCAGAACTAAGAGTCTGTTAGGTAGTTTTGAATCGATGTGATTGCCAGTCACTTCAGTCTTTTTCTCAATTGCTTTATTAAACAACTTCAGTAGTAGAGGGATAGAGGGTTAGGGGAAGTTCAGATTCCTTAATTCAGATCACTGATGAGGTTCTTGAATCCAGAGGACAGACAGCTTTCTGTCTCTGGATCTTGCGACAACCGGATAGGCCACTCACACCGACCTAGCAGCTGGTATGAAGCACAGACAAAAGTCTCTGCCACAGACATAGCAATCGATAAGTGAAAACTCCTGGATAATCCTCTGCCACAGGATTGTGTAACCAGCAGTCAGTTGTAGGTCAGCTGCACAGTACCAGATCCTTTAAGCCATCCGGCAGTACTGTGAGGTAGGTTAACGTGAGTGCATCCTCCAAACGAGTCACCAGGCCCTTCCTGAGAAACCAGCCTTTAGCTCGGTTCTCTCCAGCAAGGTCCTCCCCTGGAATCTTCTCAGTTTGAGTGGCTTCTTCCGCACAGGCAAGACAGCACAGGACCACCTTCAGTTAAATAGGCCCCAGACAAACTTCTGGGCCTATTTGTAGCAGCACAGCCTCGAGCCAGCAGGGCCCGAGATAGAAAAGCCACAGCCTTATGCCAGGAGGGCCACGAGGCAGAGAGCCAACAGGCCCCTGGGTAGAAGAGAGATCCAGTGTAGGAGAAGACCGGAAAACATGGCGTCTGTCCCTTAAATATCCTCTCCCAGAATGCACAGCAGTAAGTACACTCCCACTGGGCTTTTTCTGGGAAAGAGTAGTCAATGCACTCGGCTTGCTGTAATTCTCACTCTGGCCTGTAGTGACAGCGACACCTACTGGTGACAGTGGGAAATGTGCACAACACAGCCAAACTGAAACAGAAGCAAATCACTTTACACAATCACTCTGAGCTATTTACAGCTCAGATAACATTAAATTTACAGATAGCCCCTATTCTTCAGGAGCAGGGCGCTACATTTGTATAACCACCTTTTGCTGCAATTACAGCTGCAAGTCTTTTTGGGTCTGTCTCTACCAGCTTTGCGCATATAGAGTGACATTTTTGCCCGTTCTTCTTTGAAAAATAGCTCAAGCAGATTTGATGGAGAGTGTCTGTGAACAGCAATTTTCAAGTTTTGACACAGATTCTCAATTGGATTTAGGTCTGGACTTAGGACCATTCTAACACATGAATATGCTTTGATCCAAACCATTCCATTGTAGCTTTGGCTGTATGTTTAGGGTCGTTGTCCTGCTGGAAGGTGAACCTCCGCACCAGTCTCAAGTCTTTTTCAGACTCTAAAAGACTTTCTTCTAAGATTGCCCTGTATTTGGCTCCATCCATCTTTACATCAATTCTGACCAGCTTCTCTGTCCCTGCTGAAGAAAAGCATCCCTGCAACATGATGCTGTCACCACCATGTTTCACAGTGGGTATGGTGTGTTCAGGGTAATGTGCAGTGTTAGTTTTCCACCACACATAGCATTTTGCTTTTAAGCCAAAAAGGTGAATTTTGGGTCTCATCTGACCAGAGCACCTTCTTTCACATGTTTTCTGTGTTCCCCTACATGACTTCTCTGCAAACGGGACTTCTTATGACTTTTTTCTTGCAACTCTTCCATAAAGGCGAGATTTGTGGAGTGCAAGACTAATAGTTGTACTGTGGACATATTCTCCCACCCGAGGTGTGGATCACTGCAGTTGCTCCAGAGTTACCATAGGCCTCTTGACTGCTTTTTTGATGAATGCTTTCCTTGCCTGGGCTGTCCGTTTAGGTGAACGGCCATGTCTTGGTAGGTTTGCAGTTGTGTCATATTCTTTCCATATTTGGATGATGGATTAAACAGTGTTTTGTGACATGTTCAAAGCTTGGGGTATTTTTTTTTTTTTATAACCTAACCCTGCTTTAAATTTCTCCACAACTTTATCCCTGACCTGTCTGGTGTGTTCCTTGGCCTTCATGATGCGGTTTGTTCACTAAGGTTCTATAACAAACCTCTGAGGGCTTCACAGAACAGCTGTATTTATACTGAGATTAAATTACACACAAATTAATTTACTAATTAGGTGACATCTGAAGGCAATTGGTTCCACTAGATTTTAGTTAGGGGTATAAGAGTAAAGGGGGCTGAATACAAATGCACACCACACTTTTCACATACCGTATTTATTTGTGAAACATTTTGAAAACCATTTATCGGTTTCCTTACACTTCACAATTATGTGCCACTTTGTGTTGGTCTATCACATAAAATCCTAATAAAATACATTTAAGTTTTTGGTTGTAATATGACAAAATGTGGAACATTTCAAGGGGTATGAATACCTTTTCAAGGCACTGTATATAGAGTTTCATCAGTGAACTGGTCTCTGCTTTTCAGTATGTTTCAACAGTTTTTAGACATTTCCTTGAAGATTTCTTATGAGCAGATGACTGGTGGTTTTCCAGTGATTCACTGTGATTTAACTAGATTCGTGCCTCTCCATAGTTTTCTAACTTCAGATGATTGTTACTGTGATAAATACGTTATTTATGACTCATCTCTGGTCTACAAAAGAAGCTGACACTGCTTTCATAACCATGTAATGGGAATGGCAGACTAATCTCGTGTTGCTCGAATAATAATTCTTATATTATGGTAATGTGGGTTTTATTTGACTAAGAATATGTGTGCATAGCAAAAGAGTCTTTATATACAATATTGTATGTTTTGAGTGATGGTAATTATGTAATTTGAATGCATGGAGAATGGTTTAAAAGGAATTTGTAATGTGAATTAAAGTATACCTGTTTTGAGAGAAATATGGCAGCTACTATTGCTGAGCTCACCTTGTGAAAATGATAGTTGCCTGGCAGTCAAGCTAATCCTCTTTCTTCAGCAGTTTTAGTCACTTACCCAGAACAATTAAACAGAAGGACTTCTGACATGTTACTGAATTTCCTGTTCTGTGTAATTGTTCCATGATGCAGACTGGTGGGTTATTATAACAATCAGCTTGTTTAGCCAGAAGAAGGTCAGCCTCGTATTTGTATTTTGACAGTTTTTTTTTTCTAAAGTCCGTCTAAACCCAAAAATGAAGAGTAATTTTATTAGGTTTTTTCTGGTAATATTAGGAATAATGCACTGGGTGACTAGGCTTACTCCGTAACTGTGTCTATGGAGGCAGCCATGGTTGTCACTCAGACTAGATTTCAATATGTATGCCTGTTTTTCTCCATTACATGGTCGGAGACGGGAATTGGCAGTTTACAAAAGAAAGAAAAGTTTGTATTTTCTTTCAGTTCAGCTCACAGGAAGTCATGAGGTCAGTCCATTTCTACAAAGATCAACAGGTATTTAATTACTTTAAACTGGTGATGTCCCTATAACTGGATTTACTGTTGTAGTAATTACTGATGAAAAGTAATAACAAGAAAAATGCTTAAATAATTCTAATCTAGGGTTTAGGGGGCATTTACACCCAGGGCCTTTTGGCTTTCAAAATTACCAGCACAACATCATCATTATTATCATCATATTCATATGGAAATGACTTGTGTATTGCTGCCATTTCCATTAGCACTTTACAGTCATGCTACATCTAAATGACAGTGCCCCTTTGCCATCTTAATGGCTTTACTGCGTTTGAGCTTGGAAAGCAGAATGAAGAGCACCTGGACCAGATGGCTTGCACCCACGTATCCTACTAAAAATGATCTGTAATTTCAAATCCATTGTTTCTAATTCCTAGGGACTCCTTAATGACTGGCATAATACAATGGATTGGTTTAGGGCCAACGTGGTGCCCATATTTAAAAAGGGGTCAAAGTCTTTACCAAGTAACTACAGACGTGTTAGTTTAACTTCTATTGTTGGGAAAATACCGGTACTGGAGAGTACATCAATGAGTTTTTGTTAGGAAAATTTTTTTTTAAGCAATAGACAGCATGGATTCATGAAAGACCGAAGGTCAGCCAGTCAAACAAATACGATTTCTTTTTATGAGGAGGTAAGCAAAACCTTAGAGGAGTGGTTGTGGAAATAGTATGCTTGGATTTTGCAAAAGCGTTTGACACAGTTCCCCACACATGGCTAATGTGTAAGGTAAAGTCTACTTTAGGCTTGGAAAAAATCAGTTTGTAAATGGATAAAATACTGGCTAAAAGAGAGAGTAGTGGTTAATGATTCATACTCCAAATTGTCTAAGGTTATTAGCAGTGTACCCCAAGATTCAGTGTTGGAACTATTACGTTATATATTTATGATTTATAAATAATAGCGTCTGGGATTAAAAGTACCATTTCAGTCATTGCAGATGACCCCAAGCTATGCAATGGAATAACGTCCTTACAGGATGTCTCCAACTTGCAAGGCGACCTCAATGCACTGTTTAACCACTTCAATACCGGTCACTTTAAACCCCCTTCCTGCCCAGTCCAATTTTTAGCTTTCAGCGCTGTCGCATTTTGAATGACAATTGCGTGGTCATGCAACACTGTACCCAAACACATTTTTTTATCAATTTTCCCCCACAAATGGAGCTTTCTTTTGGTGGTATTTGATCACCACTGGGGTTTTTGATTTTTGCGCTACAAATAAAAAAAAAGACTGAAAATGTTGAAGTTTATTTAGTTTCTGTTACAATGCTTTGTAAAAAAGTATGTTTTCTCCTTCACTGATGAGCACTGATGCAGGTGAACTGACGGGCACTGATGAGGCATTACTGATTGGCACTGATGAGGCACTTGTAGGCGGCACTGATAGGCGGCACTGATAGACACTGATATGCAACACTTATAGGTGGCGCTGATGGGCGCTCAGAGGTGGCGCTGATGGGCAGCACTGATCAGGAGGCACTGGCAGGCATCACTGATGGGCACAGAGTGCCATCTTTAGTGGGCACTGATTGACACCCCAGTCAGGATCATACAACCACTTTCCGGCCATTATTCTGCTATATGGCAGGCGGAAACTATGTGGCAAATAAGGTTTTGTTGATAAATTTAAAGTTATGCACTTGGGGGCTAAAAATATAAACACATCATATATACGAGGGGGGGAGTACAACTGGGGAAACCAATGATGATGAAGCACCTGGGTGTTCTGGCAGTTCATATGCTTAATAATAGTATGCAATGCCAAGCTTTCCAAAGCCATTAAAATATTTTCTTGTATTAAGAGGTATAGACTGCAGAGAGAGAGAGATATCATTTTGCCCCTGTACAAATCATTAGACCTCAATCTGGAATATGCAGTTCAGTTTTGGGCACCAGTTCACAAAAAGGATATTGGGGAACTGAAGACAGTGCAGAGAAGGACAACCAAACTGAAAGGAGGCATGGGGAGCTTGGCTATGAGGAAAGATTTGTTGAACTGAGTTTATTTTCTCTTTAGAAGATGAGATTAAGGGGGGATATGATCAACATGTATAAATACATACGTGGCCAATATAGTGAACTTGGTGTAGAGTTATTCACTTTAAGGTCATCACAGAGGACAAGGGGGCACCCTTTACAGTACATTTGGAGGAAAAGATATTTAATATCCAAATATAGAAAGGCTTCTTCACAGTAAGAGCTGTGAAAATGTGGAATAGACTACCTCAAGAGCTGGTTCTGGCCAGCTCAGTATATTGTTTTAACCACTTCAATACAAGGCACTTCCTGCCCAGGCCAATTTCCAGATTTCAGTGCTCACACTTTGAATAACAATTACTCAGCCATGCAATACTGTACCCAAACAACATTTTTATTATTTTTTTGAGGCGAAAATACATTTATTTTAGTGGCATTTAATCCCTGCTAGTTTATTTTTTTTTTTAAAAAAAAGGTTTTTCTTTGTTTCCAAAATTTAGCAAATCAGTAATTTTTTTTCATAACTTTAGGCCAAAATGCACACTGCTACATTTCTTTGGTAAAAATAACCCAAATCAGTGTATATTATTTAGTCTGTGTGAAAGTTATAGAGTCTACAAGATATGGTACAGGTAAATTTTATTGAAAATTGACCAATCCTGATGTACTGACTGCCTATCATTTCTTGAGGCCCTAAAATGCCAGGCCAGTACAAATACCCCCCCAAATGACCCCTTTTTGGAAAGTAGACAATCCAAGGTATTTAGTAAGCTGTATTGAGAGTTTTTTGAAGTTGTAATTTTTTCCTGCAATTCTTTGGAAAATAAAGAAATTATATATATTTTTTAAACTAAATTGTCACATTAACAGGTTATTTCTCACACCCCAAAATACAGTCTGCTACTCAAGTATGGTGATGTCATACGTGTGAGACTTTCGCAGCTTAGCCACATAGAGAGGCCCAACATCTAAGAAGCAACTTCAGATGTTCTAGGGGCATAAATTACACATCCGCTTTCCTGACTACCTATTATATTTTTGAAGGCCCTGGAGCACCAGGACAGTGTAAACACCCACAACATGACCACATTTTGGAAAGCAAACACTCAAATGTATTTTTTGTGAGGCCTAATGCGTCTTTTGAACATGCCATTTTTTTAGCACAATTTTGTGGAAAATGTGGAAGGAAAATTTAAGTTTTTTTTTTTTTTACACAAAATTATTAATTTATTGATTATAATACACAGCATGGACATACAAATAATTTCACCCCAAAATACATTCTGCTACTTCTTCTGAGAATGGCAATGCCACACGTGTGAGACTTTGTTTACAGCCTAGCTGAACAAAGGGTAAACAAATCATTACCTGTGGTATTAGTAGAGCAGTTTTTCATAGAGCAGAGCATTGGTCCAGGAAGCAGGCAGAGATGTGGTCAGCAACAGCCAAAGGAATAGTCCAGGCAGCAGGCATGAATATTGTCCATAAACGGTCCTGGGTAAGTGCAAACAGCAGGCAGAGATATGGTCAGCACAGCCAAAGTATAGGTCCTGACAGAAGGCAGGAATATCACGCTTAGGGCCTCAGTCGGGTAAGACCTAGGTAAAGGCTTCTTCCCACCCAAATCTCTTTAAAGCCTCTGGACTCCAGACTCTAAACCGGGGATTACAAAACCCAGAGAAAACAAAAAAAAATAAAAAATTCTCTGCTCGAGACACTACTCTTATGCCCCTCACATATGTGAGACCCCTGCGTTATCTTGAATCCCACTACTACAGTAGCAGGGCTAAAAGATCCGTCCAAGCGGCAGGAAAAAACATGGTTGATTAACATGATGAGGTCTGTGCAAGTGGAAGACAGAAACGCAGTTGACAAACAACCCAGACAGAAGGCAGGGGCATTTTTGATTAACAGGTAAGTTCAGGTGGAAGGCAGAAAAGTGGTTGATAAATAATCCAGACGGCAGGCAGAGGCATCATCGAAAAACAGGCCAGGGTCGGTTAAGGTGGAAGGCAGAGGCATGATCAGCACAGCTAAAAGAAACCGTGAAATGGCAGGCTGTTAAAAGAAATATGGGCACTATACCTTCATTAATATCTTGGTGATTTGTGGTAAGGTCAGAAGCAGTCTCCAATGCATAGGCCCAGCTCGGAGGGACAATGAAAACTGGTGTCTCTCCTCATCTGCTGCATACCTGACATTTTGTTTGGCGTCTCCGGCCTGCTCATGTTAGTAAAATGTTCTCAGGAAAATGTTGCTCATGAAGCCCACTCACCAAATCAGAGCAAATGTTTTCTGATGGAGATTCATGCTGGTCGATCAGGGCAGTGACGATACCTTGATCTTCTATAAATTTGAGAAAGGTGTTGGGTCTTTGCGTAGATTTGTGATAAATCCCCCCCCCCCCGAACCAATTGTAATCCTGGATGCAGACTTCTGGGTGAAACCATGTCGTCTGTAAATTTCCACGCAGTGTCACCTTGGATGGTGGACAAGGACATACACATTTCTCTTATCCCTCCACTTCACGGCCAACACTTCGTCATTCCTCAAATTTGCTGATTCCCACCTCTGTAGCCTTGTGGTCACCAGACTTTGAGGAAAGCCCTTCCTGTTTGTTGTTGTACCGCAGGCCATGATTTTCTGGGAGTACAGGTTGCAGAAAAGCACAGACTTGTGTAGAAATTATCCATGTAGATGTGATACCCCTTTTTTGAATAGTAGAAATGCCAGGTCCCAGACAATTGTTCCACTTGTGCCGAGGTAGGTTGGGCACTCAGGTTTCTGGAGCTGGGAATCTTTGTCTTCATATACGCGGAATGCATACAAATACCCTGTGGCTCTTTCACAGAGCTTGTAGAACTTTACTCCATATCTGACCCTTTTACTGGGAATGTGTTTGATTCCCAGCTGGCCAGTCAAGTGGACAAGGGACTCATTCACACAGATTTTTGTCAGGGACATAGAATTCAGCGAATCTCTGAAAAAAAAATGAGTGGGCAAATTTTGTAGAGCTTATCATAGCCAGACCGATCTCGGGGAGGGCACTGTGAATTATCGCTGAAATGGAGGAAGCACATGATCATGTCGTAGCGTGACCTGGCCATTACAGCCAAAATAAATGGGCAGTGTTGGATGGGGTGTGTGGACCAGTAAGTGTGTATTTTTTTTTTGTAAGACCCATGTTAATTGTGAGGCCCAAAAATAGTTTGAACTCCTCCACTGTGAGACGTCTCAATTCAAATGGATGGGCATAGCATGAATTGGGGTTGCTTGCGCTATATTACTGGGCAAAAAGATTGATCTTGTCAACTGAAGTAGTTTGTCAGGGAAAAATAAATACAACAAATTAATTATTGAAAAAGGTTCAGTGTTGGCCTAAACACTTGGCTGTGGGGGGATACGTGCTGATCTTGAGTTGCAAAGCAGCTATAATGTGTTCACAAAAATCACAAGTGCATCTGGGGGATTTGTATGGGTTCTATCTCTTGGGGTCTAATGTGAATTTCATCCAGGGGTCTAGCACTGTTGGTGCTTGCCAATTCACTCGTGGGGTATATGGCACTGCTGGTGGTTGTCTGGTCTTCAGAGCACCTCATCCTTTTTGCAGGGACCCTTTCCTCCACTGATTTGGTTACTGATCCACTACTTTCGACAGGGTTGTACTCCGAATCAGATGAGGAGAGCTCCCTGCTGATCTTATTCGTCATACTGAGGATTTGAAATGCCTCATCACTAGTATAATAATTGTTGGAAATGGCAGGCTCTGGTGACACTGGAACAGGTACACTACTGCTGGGTGGCTTTTTATATTGCCCAAAGCATACGCATTTATACTGCACTGAAGAATGAGCCGAGTCCAAGGTGCTGTTGTAATCTCAGGAGACACAATGGTGGTTGGCAGAAATTACAGTCTAACCCGAGCATTTAGCTGTATCCCTGAGAACAATTCGCTCCAATATGCTTCATCAAAAGCCTATCATGCCCATTTCAGCCAGAGATAATCTAGTGTCTGTTGGGTAGAATGACTGGGGGGGGTTCCTTGCTTTCTACATAAACCCCTATATGTACTGTATTTCACCTGTGGCCCTTGGGCAAATAACTTTTACTCTACAGAGAAGTCCCTACTAAAGTAATCATGTAATAAATGTCTAATGCCGCGTACACACGATCAGATTTTCCGACAACAAATGTTTCGATGTGAGCCTTTGGTCGGATATTCCGACCGTATGTAGGCTCCATCAGACATTTGCTGTCAGAATTTCCGACAACAAATGATTGAGCTGGTTCTCAATTTTTCCGACAACAAAAGTTCTTGTCGGAAATTCCGACCGTGTATCCAATTCCGACGCACAAAAATCCTAAGCATGCTCGGAATCCTCATTGAACTTCATTTTTCTCGGCTCGCTAGTGTTGTACGTCACCGCGTTCTTGACGATCGGAATTTCCGACAACATTTGTGTGACCGTGTGTATGCAAGACAAGTTCGAGCGAAAATCCGTCAGAAAAAAATCCACGGTTTTGTTGTCGGAAATTCCGATCGTGCGTACGTGGCATAAAAGGAGGCACCACAAAGTCCCTGTTTTCCTACATTACCGAGAAATGTTGTTACTATTGTCCCTCTTGCAGAAGTTTTAATTTGTTACCAAGTACTTGATGTTCCCTGACTTATGGCCCACTTGCTCAACAATGGCACACACATTTGGTAGGGAAGCAAAAGGAGTGGAACTTGGCAGCAGAGTGCAGGGCTTTGTCCAGATGTCAGTGAAGTCAACCCTTTAGTAAGATTAAGAATAATATATGCAGCTTTTTTGGAAAAGTATGGGGGTAGCTTGAGGTCACCCCCAGAATCTACATACATGCAGATATTTAATCCAGTATGATTCAACAGCTGGTATTTTGCCATTTATAAGACACCATGTATGCACAAGTCAATTCCTGCCAATTTGAATACTATTTTGCTTGTGCTTTTCCAAACTGATTTTTTTTTATAACTTTTTCATTATATTCTTGTTATCGAAAGTCTGTACAGTAAAGCAGTTTAGCATCTCAGCTTGCTGTCATGTAAGTATAGTTTCGCAAACTGGGTCCCTTTTGGTTTTTGCCCATGTTGCAGAGTTTTGTCATCTGGAAACTTACCATCCAGTCACTGAAAAATCATTGTAGAAGGTATTTGAAATTACAGTATGCTGTACCAGATAAGAAAAAAAAAATCTCAACTGTGGCTTGTTTCCATGTGCAAACCATTTATCCACAAAAAGGTAAATGTGAGCAGCTTGACACGTGATGCCAATTAAATAAACTTTCTATTTGCATGAAGGGACACATCACAATTTAGGAAGTTTTTTAGTTCCACAGGCAAGATTATTTAATTTTATTTGCATCAGTGCTGCTTCCACTGCAGACAAAGGAGACACTAAGACTCCATTCACACAGGGGCAACACAACTTCCAGTGAGACTTTGGGAGGCAACTTAGACACGACTTGAGTATGAATCACAGCGCGACCTGGAGCTACTTACAAGGCAACTTCAAGTTGCCTCCAGGACAGGAGACATTCCAGTGACCAATCAAACAAGAATCCGCTCTGTGGGAGGGAGGGAGGGAGGGAGGGAGGGAGGGGTTTGCCTGAGAAATGTATGTTTTCTTCCTGGAAAGTTGCTTCTGTTAAGACAGGGGATCCGACTTCTGAGCGACTTCCATTGAAATCAATGGGTACAGGTCGCCTAGCAGTTGCCTAGAAGTTGGATTGAAGAAGTACAGGAACCTTTTTTGAAGTCGGAGCGACTGCAGTAGTGTGCATTAAGACGGCTCCATTCACTTACATTGATTTTCTCATGCAGCGACTAGGGGCGACTTGAAGTCGGATTCAAAGTTGCCCCTGTGTGAATGGGCTCTTACCAGTGTTTCCGGTGCTAGCGATACACTTAGTCTCTTCTCTTTAATGAGGGTAAATGATACTTCCTCCCAAGTCACTGGACACTCACTATTGGTTACATTGCCTAGAAAAAATTGTATCTTCTTTTAGTCACAGGTACCTCTGTTATGATTAAATGGATGACTGTACTCGATTTGTCCTTATTGATATAGTCCTGTAAATGCAGTTTATTGTTAAAATATATATATATTTTCAAGATCTTTTTAGAAGTACTTCTGTGGAAACTAAGAGCATGAACAATATTAAATTATGTGTTTTGACCATATTAAAAAAAGTGCTTCTGCAGCAAATGGGAAATCAAAGTATATTTGTCCCCTGTGCATTATAGAGGAAATTGTTCTAGTGGTTGAACTAATATTTAGCTTAAAGGGTAACTCCGCTTTTGTGGGAAAAAAGCTTGTAGCTTCAGGTTTATTAAAATACTGATTGGAGGAATATTCCACTACAAATACTCCAGGCTCATAAACAACTGATGTTAAAGTTTGTACAAAATACTAATATTTATACTAAACGGCTTTTATATGAAATAGATAATAAGGCTCATTCTATACTCACCGGGAAACGTTGGAACACATATTCTATTCATTATGAACCTCCTTAGACCCAAGGGAAATCCCCTAATACATTTTTTTATCAAACCCTTTATACTCCTTAGAAGGACCCCCATATTGTCTTTCTGCTTCCCACCTCCAAAATTATTAGTCTGATTATGACAGTCCCCCCCCCCCCCAAAAAAAAAGAAAAAACACGGAGCTCTTCTAATTTTCACAAGTATGAACATATGTACTCTGAGCAAAAAAAGGCCAAGGCCCCAACAGGTTTAAAACACCTACTATTGGCAATTTGTCCCTCTATTGTTAACAAAGTTCTGGAAGCTATTCCAATCCTTTATGAAGGGTCATGCCATTTCCTTTTATACTTTAATCTCAGATTTCAGTGTTATCATCCCATTTTCCTTTAAACACTGATATAATTTTTTTTCGCTAAACTCCTATCCATACGCCTAAATATTTATAAAATAAAGGTTTTTCCCCAGCAGATATGTGGGTAGATAAATAATACCTGTAAGGCCATTTCCTTGGTTAAGTAGGCTAACATTCATAACCCACCTCATTGCTGAGAATGCTTTTGACAAGCCCTATTGGCTCTTTGTTTTCTACCCTTTCCACTATGGGTATGCAGGAGCCTTTATGAAAGCCTTGGTAGGATTGTAGTCAACCCTGACTCCTACTATAAGCATTTCCTGTATGGGCTTCAAGCCCTTTGGGGATATTGAATGGTACTTGACAGGACAATTCCCTCTCTCTCTCTTATTTGTTTTTTCTTTTGATTCCCAGGCAGCTAAAATACACCAAAAAGTAAACTTCTATGGCATTCACATTAAAGACTTGTAATGCAACATTTCTCTCTTTGTGGGCCACATTTTATTGTCATTTCAAAGCCATTGTTTTTAATTTTTTAGGGACTTTTTAATGCCTGGCATAGTACCACTGGATTGGTGTATGGCCAATGTGGAGCCTTTCATTAAAAAGGGATCAAAGTCTTTACCAAGTAACTATAGACCTGTTAGTTTAACTTCTATAGTTTAAGAAGATACTGGAGAGTTTAATAAAAGACCACATAGATGAGTTTTTGCTGGAAAAAATATTATATTATAAGCAATAGACAGCATGGATTCATGAAAGACCGTTGTCAAACAAATCTGATTTCTTTTTATGAGGAGGTAAGTAAAACCTTGGACAGAGGGGTGTCTGTGGACATAGTATACTTGGATTTAGCAAAAGCATTTGAGACAGTTCCCCACACACAGCTCATGTGTAAGGTAAAGTCTACAGGCTTGGAAAAATCAGTTTGTAAATGGATAGAAAAATGGATAAAAGACTAAATTCAGAGAGTAGTGGTTAAAGTGGTTGTTAATGCATTATTATAAGTCTATGCCAGCCCCTCTATTAGAGGCTGGCATAGCACACTGTGTAAGTTGTATTTAAAAACGAGCAGTGTAAATACTGAATATCAGCTGTCTTCAGGCAGGTTTCATCGCTCGCGGCCGCTTTCCAGCTCTGATGCCTTCTGAGAGAGGGGCCGTGATCTCCCTCTGGCTTCAGAGGGAGATCACGTGGCCACTCGTCTCCTCCGCAGAAGCCACCCATCAGAGCTGGAAAGCGGCCACAAGTCACGTGACCAGCCTGAAGACAGCTGATATTCAGTATTTACACTGCTCGTTTTTAAATACAACTTACACAGTGTGCTATGCCAGCCTCTAATAGTGAGGATGGCACTCACAAATTTAAGATTTTAATCTTAAAATAATAGTGGCCTGGCCGGGGACAGGCAGAGAGGGCGCTGACAGGGATGAAGGAGGGGCTGAGGGGAGAGAAGAGAACAGGGAGCAGGCAGCCTATCACAGAGGGAGGCACTTTGATCACAGTGATCAGGGCAGTGCTGCCCTGGTTATCATCTGTTTAGAGAGGGGATAGAGGAAGTGGTAGGTTTTTTTTTTTTTTTACAGTTTAGAGGGGGCAGATTACATAGCACAAGCGCTGTGCTGTGTAATCTGCTTTAAGGGACCAGAATATAAATTTTTAGTGGTGTACCCCAAGGTTCAGTGTTGGGGCCCTTACTTTTAATGTACAGTATTTATAAATGATTTTGGGTCTATGCTTAAAAATACAATTTCAGTCTTTGCAGGTGACACCAAGCTATGCAGTGCAATAACATCCTTACAGGGTGTCTCCAAATTACAAGCCAACCTCAATGCACTGTTTTTAATTGGGCAACTATGTGGCAAATAAGGTTTAGTATTGATAAATGTAAAGTTATGCACTTGGGGGCTAAGAATATGCATGCATTATACATACTGTACAAGGGGGAGAACAACTGGGGGAATCGATGGTGGAGAAAGATCTGGGTGATCTGGCAGATCATAAGCTTAATATTAGCATGCAATGCCAAGCTGCGGTTTCCAAAACAAGCAAAATCCTTTCATGTATTAAGAGGTATAGATTTCAAAGGGAGAGAGGGGTCATTTTGCTCCTGTATTAGTAAGACCTCATCTGGAATATGCAGTTCAGTTTTAGGCACCATTTCATAAAAAGGATATTGGGGAACTTGAGAAAGTGCAGAGAACAACAACAAAACTGATAACAGGCATGGAGGAGCTCCGCTATGAGGAAAGATTAGAGGAACTGAATTCTCCCTTGAGAAGAGGAGATTAAGGAGGGATATGATCAACATGTATAAATACATAAGTGGTCCATATAGTGAACTCTGTGTTGAGTTATTTACTTTAAGGTCATCACAGAGGCAATCTCTACGTTTAGCAAAAATCCTCAAATACAGAAAGGTTTTTTTCACAGTAAGAGCTGTGAAAATTACTCCCTTAAGAGCTGGCACTGTCCAGCTCTGTAGATTGCTTTAAAAAGTAGGATTTTTAAAACAGCTTACCTGTAAAATCCTTTTCTTGGAGTACATCACGGGACACAGAGCAGCATAGTCATTACTATGTGGGTTATATAGAATTACCTTCAGGTGCTGGCACTGGCAACTTCCAAAACAGGAAGTACCCTCCCCTATATAAGCCCCTCCCATCCGGGAGTACCTCAGTTTTGTAGCAAAGCAATACGTGTCCCCAAAAGAGGGGTGGGAGCTCTGTGTCCCGTGATGTACTCCAAGAAAAGGATTTTACAGGTAAGCTGTTTTAAAAATCCTACTTTCTTGTTCATACATCACGGGACACAGAGCAGCATAGTCATTACTATGTGGGACGTCCCGAAGCAATGCCACATGAGGGGGGGGATACACCATACATAAGCTGGGCGCCATCAGGCATGAGGATCTTTTGCGGCCTGCAACACACTGCGCCCAAAGGCGACATCCTCCTGACTTCTAACGTCCACCTGGTAGAACCTAGTAAACGTGTGTACTGAAGACCATGTTGCGGCCTTACAAATTTGCGCCAGGGAGGCCTGGTGATGCACTGCCCATGAAGTTCCAACTGCTCTCGTGGAGTGCGCCCTAACTTTGAACGGAGGCGGTCTACTTCTCAAGCCATAGGCTTGTATTATGACCTGTCGAATCCACTTGGCTAAAGTAGATTTTGATGCTGCCTGACCCTTTCTGGGGCCTTCCGGCAGAACAAACAAAGAATCCGTTCTACGAATCTGAGCAGTGGCTTTTAGATAAGCTTTAACTGCTCTTACTACATCCAAAGAATGCAATAACTTTTCCTCTACCGAGCTTGGTTTGGGGAAAAAAGAAGGAAGAACCACATCCTGGTTCAAGTGAAACCTCGATACCACCTTAGGAAGAAAGGCTGGGTGAGGACGTAATACTACTCTGTCCTTATGGATAACCAGATATGGCTCTTTACAGGACATGGCGGCTAATTCCGACACTCTTCTAGCCGAGCATATGGCTACTAAAAATATCAATTTCCTGGTGAGTAGAGCCAAGGAAATGTGCCGCAAAGGTTCAAATGGCTGCTTCTGCAGAACCGATAGAACCAAATTTAGATCCCATGGGCATATGGGAGCCTTAATCGGTGGAATAATACGAGTCACACCTTGCATAAAGGATTTGACAAGTGAATGCATAGCCAGGGGCCTTTGAAATAGTATTGACAAGGCCGAAACCTGGCCCTTGATAGTACTTAAGGCAAACTTCCTGTCTACAGCCCACTGCAGGAAGTCCAGAATTCTGCCTATAACGTACTTACGTGGATGCCATTTTCTGGCCTTGCACCAAGTGATGTACGCCTTCCAAACTCTATAGTAGATCTGCCTGGATACAGGCTTCCTGGCATTGATTATAGTTGATACCACAGAGTTAGAGAGACCTCTCTTCTTTAGGATGTGGGATTCAATAGCCAGGCCGTTAAACTTAGAGTTAGTAAGGAAGGGTGGTATATCGGTCCTTGCGAAAGCAGGTCCGGACGACGTGGAAGGGTCCAAGGACTCCCCACAGACATTTTGATGATCTCCGCGTACCAGGCCCTTCGGGGCCACGCTGGAGCCACCAGGATCACCGGCTTCTTCTCCAACCTGACTCTGCGAAGGAGTCGAGGCAACAATTGTAGCGGAGGGAATGCATATATCAGTCTGAACTGATCCCAAGGGAACACCAGAGCATCCGAGCCGCAAGCGAGGGGATCCCTTGTCCGGGAGACAAATCTGTCCACCTTTGCGTTGAATCTGGATGTTAGCAGATCTACATCCGGTGTTCCCCACCGCTGACATATTGCTCGGAAGACCTCGGGATGAAGGGACCATTCCCCTGGGCATAACTGTTGGCGACTCAGAAAGTCCGCCTTCCAATTCTCCACCCCTGGAATGAAGACAGCTGATATACATGGGACATGCTTTTCTGCCCATTCCAGGATGTGACTTACTTCCCTCTGGGCTGCACGACTCCTGGTGCCTCCCTGATGATTGATATATGCCACTGCTGTGGCATTGTCTGATTGAATTCTGACAGGGGACCCTTGGAGTCTGGATGTCCAGGCTACTAGGGCGTACCGGGCTGCTCGTATCTCTAAGAGATTGATGGGCAGGGTTTTTACTACATTTGACCATCTGCCCTGGAGAGACCATTGCTCCAGTACTGCCCCCCAGCCTATAAGGCTGGCATCTGTAGTGACCACCTTCCAAGATATCGGGCTGAAGGGTTTTCCCTTCTGGAGATTCTGGGGGATCAACCACCAGCAGAGACTCTTCCGAACGGAAGGGGACAAAGCCATCGGGAAGTCTAGAGCCTGAACTTTTCCGTTCCAGGCTGACAATATGGCCCTTTGTAAATTCCTTGAGTGGAATTGGGCGTATGGCACAGCTTCGAATGATGCTACCATCTTTCCTAGCAGCCTCATGCACAGGCGTATGGACGGCTGTCTTTTTGCACAAAGCAGACGGACCAAGGCCCTCAAAGAGGATACCTTGTCTAGAGGTAAGAAAATCTTCCTCTGGTCTGAATCCAGCCGTAGCCCTAGATATACCAGGTTTTTCACTGGCTGTAGGGCTGACTTGTCCAGGTTGATGACCCAACCGTGAGACTCTAGATACTTGATTGTATCGACAATTACCACTCCTAGCTTGGCAGCTGAGTGGTCCATCAACAACAGGTCGTCTAGGTATGCCATTATCGTTACATCCCGTGTTCTTAGATCGGCCAACAGTGGGGCCAGAATTTTTGTGAACACTCGTGGTGCTGTGGCCAGACCGAATGGTAAGGCTCTGAACTGAAAATGGCGCCCTTCTACTGCAAAGCGTAGGAATTTTTGATGACCTGGAAAGATGGGAACATGCAAGTAAGCATCTTTGATGTCGATCGAGGCTAACCATTCCTCCCCTTGTAGGGCAGCGGTGACTGATCGGATCGACTCCATCCGGAAAGACCGGACGTTTAGAAATTTGTTTAGACTCTTTAGGTCCAATATGGGTCTTATGTCCCCGTTTGGCTTCGGGACTGTGAAAAGGTTTGAGTAGAAACCCAACCCCCACTCTTCCATAGGAACCTCCATAATTACTCCTTGGAGCAATAGTTGTTCTAACGCCAATAGGAGAGACTCTCTTTTCAGAGGGTCTCTTGGCATGCCTGACCACATAAAATGGGACGGAGGAGACTCTTTTAACTCCAACTTGTATCCCAGAGTTACTGCGGAGAGCACCCATCTGTCTTTGATCGTCTCCCGCCAGGTCTCTGCGAACAACTGAAGTCTTCCCCCCACCCGTTTGAGTGGGGGCAGCCCTTCATAGGCTTGACTTGGAGGCTGGTTTAGTACCTCTTCGGATCCAGGGCTTTTTATTACCCTGTGGCTGTCCCTGATTTTTACCTCCTGAGTTTGACCGAGGAGGCCGTCGGAACTGCTTAGTAGCAGACGTCGCAGGGATAGGAGAGGTAGTCCTCTTAAAAGATGGACCCCTAGACCTCTTTTTAATTGGTAAGAGAGTACTTTTACCACTGGAAATCTTCTGGATATACTTATCCAGGTCTTCGCCAAAAAGGCGTTCCCCATGAAATGGGAAGCTAACTAAGAGCTTCTTACAGGGAGCTTCAGCAGACCAGTTTTTGAGCCACAGAAGCCTACGCATATGTACCAAAGACAGCGTGAGGCGGGAGGCCTGATGGATAGAATCCTTGATGGCGTCAACCGCAAAGCATAATGCTCTAGGCAGATCAGCCAGAGCCTGGGCCTGCTGGTCTGGCAAATCCCTCAGGACCATTTTCATTTGATCCTTTAAAGCTTGGCAGACCCCAATAGCTGCCACTGCTGGCTGTGTAACAGCCCCTGCTGTGGAAAAAGCAGATTTTAATAAAGATTCCAATTTTTTATCCACTGGATCTTTGAACATTTGAACATTATCTACTGGACATGTCAGTGATTTGTTCACAGAAGAGATGGCTGCATCCACCGTAGGAACATTCCATCTCTGGGTGAACTTTTCCTCCATGGGATAGATCACCGGAAACCTTTTAGGCGGAACAAATAGTTTATCAGGATGTTCCCAGTCCTGGTATATAAGTCCTTCCAATAATGGATGTATTGGAAAGGAGCAATTAACCTGGGGAGCTTTTAGCGACCCCAATGAGGAGACAGCAGTAGTTGATGGTTCAACAAGAGGCATTTTAAATGCAGATCGAACCATGTCAGTTAGGGTCTGGACCCACAATCTTTCAGTCTGTGATGCTGAAAATGGTTCATCTACTGTCGATTCCTCAAAAACAGAGCTAACCTCCTCCTGATCCCCTTCAGGTAGGTCGGTCCCTTCCTGGGACTGTTGCTCTGCCAACAGGCACTCTAATGGAGGTGATGGAGATCTGGCGCGCTTTCTTTCCTGTAGAGAAGAAGCGATCAATGCAGCCAATCTCTGCTCCAATCCCTCCAGAGTTGAGGAAAAAACCTCCTCTGTTATATATGCAGGAGCAGGTGGACTGAGGACAGCCGCAGTACCTGGCACTCCCGGGGGTTCCTTATGGGTATTAACCTCTGATTTCTCAGGGGAGGAGGGTGCAGATGACTGCTCCAGATCCTCAGAGCCCGATGGAGACCCCCTACACTTCCTGAGAGGTATATCTCGGAGTTTTTTAGGCGGCATATTCCTTAGTTCAAAGCTGAGGTATTCCAGCCGCAATACACCCCTTACTGAAATAGTCTAATGCAATTTGCTGCTATGTACATCAGTGGGTGTCTACTAATGCGTCTTTCTGGGGATGCCTGTATCAACCGCCCGCTGTAAGCCCCTATACCATGCTACCAGCTCCTTTTCATGCTCTGTGTCCATAGCAAGCAGCGTGGACTGAGTCCTTTTATCTTGCTGGGACGCCCGCACATGCGCAGAAGCGCTGGGCGCACAGAGCGCGTCATCCGCCAGGCTCCGCCCCCTTTTTTGAAGCTAAACCTTATAAAAGGAAAGCATGTGTGCGCGCGCGCACGTGTGCGCTCTTGGCGCCATGTAGGGAGAGGAGCCAGGGTCCCTGTTTCACCAGGACTCGGGGATGGAAGGAAACTACTTGGCAGCATGACAGAGTAATGCAGCTTCCCTGATAGAGAGCTCACTCATCTGCCTGGACTTTCACCATGGAAGGAATAGTCCCAAGAAAAAAGACGTTCCACAGCGGCCTCTAGTGGACAAACACAGGTACCGCACCTTTGTCTTTTTTTTTTTTTTTTTAAAACCTCCTTTATGAAAAAACATTTCCAGGTTTACAGTTTTTTTAAAACTTCCCTTATGAAAAAACATTTCTAGGATTTCTTAGGCATATACAGCTATTAGCGGGAATACCCTTTAGGTAACAGGCAGAAAGACATATTAGGCTTGGGGGTCCCCTCAACAGAACCAAGTTCCTGAGGGGCCCCCACTTACCTTTTCCCCGCCGCAGGACTTTGTTTGGTCCACAGAAGCCCAAACTTCACCTCTCACGGCAGGCATTGTACTAGACCTTCAGGGACCGGGTTCCCAAGGATTCCACTCCCCTGGACCTGTATAGCACCCTGCACAGATAGCCTCTTGGTTTTGGGTATGACCAGAGCTCTGGATCCCAGGGTCCAGCCCTCCTAAGAGAGGCATTACAGGCAAAACCCTGCTCTTCTCTGCAAGGCCCGGGTACCGACCGTTTAGCTATGAAGCTTTTTTGGTCGGATCCGGAATAGCTTGCTAAGGCCCAGAGAACCTGTACACAAGCCCAGATGAATACATGTTAACCTTGGCCAACACCTTAGACACTGGCAAAAAACTGAGGTACTCCCGGATGGGAGGGGCTTATATAGGGGAGGGTACTTCCTGTTTTGGAAGTTGCCAGTGCCAGCACCTGAAGGTAATTCTATATAACCCACATAGTAATGACTATGCTGCTCTGTGTCCCGTGATGTATGAACAAGAAAAGGCCTGATTTCTTTTCTAAATGTACATAATAAAACTGGATACAAACATTTATAGGTAAACTTGATCCAGAGAATATCTGATTGCCTCTTAGGGACCAGGAAGGATCCTCATTTATTGCTACCACCCTTTTTCTCTTGCTAGAAAATCCCTACAGAACACTGGATCTTTGCTGATGGCCTCTGTACCCTCCACCATAACTATTTGCAACTGGCTCATATGAGGATCCTTAACTGGTAGTCAGTACATCCCCACACTCCCTCATTTCCTTACCTCACCTTTTTCTTCTAACTTCTCTTTTTTCCATCTTGCTCTTTAATGCTGACCTCCTTCTGTCTTTTCTTTTAGCTCCATTACCTTGCTTTTTTGGTTCCTGATGCTACTATTGACATGTGGGTGTGCTACTCCACCACCCACATGTTTTCATGTTTTCTGTGCTATATTTTTGTCCACTTAATTTGGGACTTACATGCTGCAATGGGCCCCTATAAATATATAGCTTGGTAATCATCTTCTGTTTATGGATTTGTCAACCCCCTTTACTTGTGTGTTAGGGGGCTACCCTTACCTCTGCAAGTTTTTCTCAATTTGACTTACTATTCTGGCATGATCTTGCCATCAACCCTGTTCAATGTAAAGTTGTTTCTTATGTACTAATTGGGCCATGTCCCTTTGCTTTCATTTGATGTACCAAGTTATTGTGCTTTTATCAGTGGTCTTACAGTGCCTGTGAAAGAAGGCAGAGTGCCGCTTTGAACACACTACCACTCCCCACAGCGCATCCCCCCCCCCCAACATGCAATGAGAGAAATGTATTGGGTGGCCAATTGACCAGTGGGCTGTATTCCAGAGACTGTTGGGCTAGCATATAGATTTCTGATAATACACGTGTTTTTTTTCTATAGCAGTTCCAATTTTAGCTAAACTAATCGCGTAACTGTAGGCCTAATGTAGACACACAAAACATGCCTACTTTGTCTCTTTGAATTTGTACTTTGTACTACTCTGAACTAGGGGCTAGGAGAGGAACGTGTGAATATCTCTGAGAAAGCTGGTCCCCAAGAATATGGACGATTATTGAATTTCAGATGTCTGACTACCTTCTGTTATAGATCAAGACAAACATTGTACTGGCAACCTCCTCTTTTCTGTCCTATGGAAGGGGCCATCAATTACACTCTCTAAATTAATTTCCATAGGCATGTTTAGACTTGGAAAAATCCTTAAACACTCATAACCGCACATAAAAATGTAATAGAAATGTAATAATAATTACGCTTAGCGATTGTGCTACTACTTTATACATGTTTTGAAAAACAAACGCAATTACTGAAACGGTTATCTTCCGGTCCCTAAGATACCAAAATTGTTAATACCTTTTCAACGTCCCAGGGCTTTTAGGTCGCAATAAATCTCCCTGTGTCAGAGTGGATGATGTCACTGGCCCCCCACATGGCATTGTATTCTATCTCTTTTGAAGTAATATGTATATGATTTTACTTCTTTCTTTTTGCTAAATTCTGATTGATATACCGTATTTTTCGCTCCATAAGACGCACCTGACCATAAGACGCACCTAGGTTTTAGAGGAGGAAAACAAGAAAAAAAAATATTCTGAACCAAACAGTGTACTAAAATATTTTATATTATATTATTACTATAGGTGGGTGGTGGACACACAGCAATACCAGCCCCCCATCAAATCAGCTCAGCTACACTATATCTGGTGGTGGTGGTGGTGGACACAGCAACCTCCCCCCCTTCCCAGATCAGCTCAGGGTGGCAGGGCAGACACAAACACCCCTTAAGCCAATTCTATCACAACAGCTCAGGTGACTGGGCTGTGGATACCATGCCAGCTTACACCTCCCACCCCCTTATCAACAGCTCACCTCAGGCAGCGGAGGACACTGCCATTACAATCCACAACCCCCTCTTGCTGGCTGGCTCTCAGCCTCAGATGTACCCAGGAAGCAGCTAGAAATAAGGACTGGGGACAGAGTTTACAGCAGCAGATCCCAGGAGAAGGAGCAGGAAGTCAGACTGGACCAGACCACGGCGCCGGGGGGGGGGGGGGGTTCAGGCTGCAAAAAAAACAAAACAGCAAGGGCTCTCACAGCTTTCGGGGATGGTGTCACCTCTGGCGGGTAACACCCGACCTGGGTAAGGAGTACACCCCCATAGCAATGCTACTGACACCCCCCATGTTTTGACACCCGGGCAAAGCGCCTCCCCCCGCTCCCCCTTGGTATGCCCCTGCCAGGATGCTCCTCACTTCCTGTCCTCTCTCCTTTACAGAGAAGCCGAGCACTGGAATTCTGACGGGGGGACGGGGGGGGGCACTGCCTGGTCAGTATTCGCTCCATAAGACGCAGGGACATTTCCCCCTATTTTTTTGGGGGGGAAAAATGCGTCTTATGGTGCGAAAAATACGGTACTTATGCCAAGATAAAGCATGACACATGTATAACAAAACGGTAAATTGCAAAAAACACATCCGGCCTAAGGTGAGATATAGAAGCACACACTACCTGATTCCTGCACCTGAAATAATTGCCAAATAGAATAAAAATAAAGATCTTCTATAAAATTCCACTATTTTTGGGTGCCATGTTTGTCAATTACCCCATCCTAAAAAAAATCGGATGCCTCCGGGGTCCCTTGCATACTGTGCACCTTCCAAAACAGCCTCATCAGTCCAAATGTACAGTTCAATTTTGTGTTTCTTAGATGAATGTAAATTTTTTATGTGATCATTTGTACCCACTGCTTATTACAAAAGAAAAAAATATTCAATGATTTAGATGCAATATTATAATTCGTAATAAATTTAGAAAGAGATTACACAGTCCATTACAATGTGAATTGTGTACTTACATACTATTTGTAAATTCCATAACCTGTGTTTTTTAGTTTACAAGGAATAAAGAAATGTACACTATTATGTAAAGCTATGCAATTTATTTCATTACTGCTTAAACGCCTATCATTCTAATCACGTTTCATGTTAAAGCCATATTTAGGGTGTAACTTGAAACATGGTCAGAGTTCGCTGCACTCGTATTCCATTCATATTTCCTCCGGGTCCATAAATGAAGGTCTGTACCTCAGTATAGATTCGAGCTGGGGGAAGAAACTGTAGTAACCAGAGCATTGCACCTTTGACCGACTGATCGCTGTTGCAATGCTTTGCAGACTCCAATGAAAAAAAATACCTGCAATATACCGGTAGGTGCATTTTATTTATTTTTGCAATGGGTGAAATTCTTCTTTTAAGCTAGCTGTGAATTTAGTTGACATCATTGTTCCCAGTTTGGTTTTACACATTTGTGCAATGTGTTGTGTTGTAGTCCTTGAAACAGGCTATTTTCTGTATGTGCAGTAGTCGGGAAGCCTCATATAAATAACACAACGCATATTGTAATTGATTATTCTATAATATTTCTGTTGCTTATGTAGCGGCCTCACCCCATCTCCTTTTGCTAGGGGTATGTCACATGACGGGGTGAGATGCGCTACGGCCCATGTCCTCCCCATAGCTGTGGGTGAGGTGAAGGCCAGTATCAGTACATTCCTCGGGCCAATGTGTGTTAGTTATGAAGCTCGGTCCTGCTATGCTGAAACCTCCCTTGCTCCCATTAACCAGAGTCCATACACCGATGCAGGGTCCAACACTTGTTTATTATACTTCCACAACAAACAGTTCTTTCACAGCCGATTAGTTGCGACCCATAACATAACGCAAACGGTGGGATGAGCAGGCCGAGGCACTATCCTGATTTCAATCTAAACCCCTGTGGTTTCACCAGGGGTTATAGCAGCTTTGCTTAGCACAGAACATAGAACTTGTGAGTCTCTACCAGCAACTCCATAGAACACAGATGGGAGTACCTTCGCTGTGTTGCGGCCCCTATCAGGGGAAGATGTCCCTCTAAGGGAGTTACCAGAGGCCCATCCGTCACCGGGTTGATGCTGCTCCGGAATCTCCAGACGGATAACCTCCCCGGCCTCCTCACCTCAGATGCGGGTCCCCTCGCAAGGCGGCACCCTCGGATCACTTCGCCCTCGCGGGACCCAGTCGAAGTTACTGGGCCCCAGGCCTACGACATAGTACCTCACCCCAGGCTGAAGGTGCCTGGGATGGACCCCAACTTCATTCCGGCCAGGCCTAGGGCGCCTGGGCCGGAACCTTTAACCGCCCGCACCCAGGCCTAAGGTGCCTGGGTGCGTGAAGAGAAGATCCTCGAAGACCTTGTGGCGAGGGCGTCTCCCCCTTTTATCTCCTCCCTTCAACACCACAGCGGGTTCCCCGCCCCAGCCGTACCATCTCCGGAAAGGGACAAAAAGGGTAGCACTGCGGCAGTGATTCTACCTTGAGCCTGTAGGTACCCCGCCACCCACAGGCCAAGGAGAATAATACACCACCCAATCCTCCACGAATTACAAAAGGGGTCCAGAACCTTTCACAATTACACACCTGGGTCACACTACCCCCAGGTGTACCCCAACTAAATTTAAAGACCCCGCTACACTTATATCGTGGAGGTCTTGTATTTGTATGGTTTGTTGTATTTATGTTCTTCTAATGCATTATTTGTAAAAGGGATATAATGGCCGACTGTAAAGTATATACTTTGCATCCATTTTATTTTATATTCATTTGTAATGATTATGTATTTTTGGGCTGAAATTTGAGATCTAGAGATTGTGGGGGCTAAGCTGTAACAATTGGCTCTACTTGGCTTTCCTTGGACCTCAGATAGTCTTGGCATAGCTTCAGCATAGGAATGCTACTTTACATAAGAGGGAACAGGATTTTATTGCAGAATGGAGTTGTACATATTAGGTCAATATGTACTTGATCCTGTGCAGGTCATCCGCTTCATGATGGATTAAAACCTTCTCATACTTAAATATTTCCATCATCACCTGACCAGAAAATACAGAAAAATATATCCCAGGGGAAACACAGCCTTTAAAACTTCATATACAGCGCCTTGAAAAAGTATTCATACCCCTTGAAATTTTCCACATATTGTCATGTTAGAGCCAGAAACGTAAATGTATTTTATGTGAGAGCACAAAGTGGCACATGATTGTAAAGTGGAAGGAAAATGATAAATGGTTTTCAAAATTTTCTACAAATAAGTATCTGAAAAGTGTGGCGTGCATTTGTATTCAGCCCCCTTTACTCTAATACGCCTAACTAAAATCTAGTGGAACCAATTACCTTCAGAGCCCAATTATTAAATGAGGTCCATCTGTGTGTAATTTAATCCCAGTATAAATATAGACGTTCTGTGAACCCCTCAGAGGTTTGTTAGAGGACCTTGGTGAACAAACCGCATCATGAAGGCCACAGAACACACCAGACAGGTCAGGGATAAAGTTGTGGAGAAGTTTAAAGCAGGGTTAGGTTCTAAAAAAAATATCCCAAGCTTTGAACATCTCACAGAACAATGTTCAATTCATCATCCGAAAATGGAAAGAGTATGGCACAACTACAAACCTACCAAGACATGGCTTGGCAAGGAGAGCATTATTCAGAGAAGCAGCCAATAGGCCCATGGTAACTCTGGAGGAGCTGCAAGAATCCACAGCTAAGGTGGGAGAATCTGTCCACAGGACAACTATTAGTCGTGCGCTCCACAAATCTGGCCTTTATTGAAGAGTGGCAAGAAGAAAGCCATTGTTGAAAAAAAGCCATAAGTCCTGTTTGCAGTTTGCGAGAAGCCACGTGGGAGATGCAGCAAACGTGGAAGAAGGTGCTCTGGTAAGCTGAGACCAAAATTGAAGGCTATGTGTGGTGGAAATCTAACACTGCACATCACCCTGAACACACCATCCCCACTGTGAAAAATGGTGGTGGCAGCATCATGTTGTGTGGATGCTTTTCTTCAGCAGGGACAGGGAAACTGGTCAGAGTTGATGGGAAGATGGGAGGAGCCAAATACAGGGCAATCTACGAAGAAAAGTTAAAATCTGTTAAAGACTTGAGACTGGGGAGGAGGTTTACCTTCCAACAGGCCAACGACCTAAACATACAGCCAGAGCCAAAATTGAATGTTTTAGATCAAAGCCTATTCATGTTTTAGAATGGCCCAGTAAAAGCTCAGACCTAAATCCAATTCAGAATCTGTGGCAAGATTTGAAAATTGCTGTTCAGATACTCTCCATCCAATCTGACAGAGCTTAAAGGGGTTGTATGGCTTCGGTTTAAAAAATAAATAAAAATAACAAACATGTTATACTTACCTCCACTGTGCAGTTCGTTTTGCACAGAACAGCCCCGATCCTGGTCTTCTGGGGTCCCTCGGCGGCTGTCTCGGCTCCTCCCCGCAAGCGCTAACCCCTTAATGGGAAGCGCTCTCCCAAGGGGGTTAGCTTGCGGGCGCGCTCCCGTGATACAGCCGGAGGCTATAGCCGCCGACTGTATGACTTGGCCCTGGCACGCCGCGTCATTGGATGTGATTGACAGCAGCGTGAGCCATTGGCTGCGCTGCTATCAATCTCCAATGACGAGCTGCCTCAAGCAGGGGGAAACCATCGTGGGAACCAGCTCGGGATTTTCATTGCTTGGGTAAGCAAAACGGGGGGGGGGCTGGGGGGCCCGAGAGTGCAAGGTGTTTCTTCACCTTAATGCATAGGATGCATTAAGGTGAAAAAACATGAAGCTTTACAACCCCTTTAAGCTATTTTGCAAAGAAGAATTGGCAAAAAATTCCCTCTCCTAGATGTCCAAAGCTGATAGAGACATCCCCAAAAAGACTTGCAGCTGTAATTGCAGTGAAAGGTGGTTCTACACTTTTCACATTTATTTGTAAAAAAAAAAATGTAAAACCATTTATCATTTTCCTTCCACTAAACAATTATGTGCCACTTTGTGTTGGTCTATCACATAAAATCTCAATAAAATATATTTACATTCTTGGTTGTAACATGACAAAATGTGGAAAATTTCAAGGGGTATAAATACATTTTCAAGGCACTGTAGGATGTCACCCTTCCCAAAGAGTTTAAAGTGTATTTTAAAGTGGAACCGTCCTGCTAGATGACTTCAGGCTGGCCCCTTTTACAGGTAAAGCTATGTAAAACATTAAAAATACGTGTGATGTTTAAAATCCAGCAATATAATGTCTCACCCTGCTATGCACATGCGAAGTTGCTCTCCATTTTTAGGCACTGCTGAGTTTGTAGAGGCCGATCTGCTGACACCCTTAAAGTGGAATTAAACCCTCCTATCCTTTACATCCAAGGAAGCTGCTTCTGTTTGAACTGCAACGGCCATGGTGCCGTGTGATCAGTTATGTCACAAGCAATTTAATGGTATGACAGTTTGGTTGGGGACAAAAGAAAATGTGACAGTTTGCATTTCCAACATTCCAGAAATGTAACTGTTTTTTTAAATCGTTAAATCAATGGGTTTAGTTCCACTTTATGATTTACTGCTGGGGCTTTGGGCTTCAGCAAAATGGCAGCCTCCAGCAAGAAGAAACCGGAGCAATGCTGGAGGCAATTTACAGGACACACTCATTTTGGTAACGTAAATATTGTGGAATGTATGTTCCTAGCTAAAGAACATTATTTTTTATCACGTTATGGGTAAACTTCCGCTCACAATTATTATTACATTACATTATTACATATAACTGGCAATTACACTGTAAACCTTCTGAAAACCTTTTGATTTTATTTATTTTTTATTTGGTGGAAACTTCTAATAATTTCCGGTTGATCTGTCCAATGTGCCTCTAGGATTTCCTTTTACATAGGGGCATACTAAACTTCTGACTCCCAGTGCAGCAGTAGTCTTATGTGCTTACTCCTGCTGGAAACTACAGGTAGCAGTACTGATGTAGAGTATGCACGATGGATCCTTCTGTTGTCGACCCATGTCCAGGCCTGCAACATCCAGCAGTAGTTCATAGCAGCTCCTGGAAGGAGTTTGCAGTCGGCACTCCAGTTTTCAATTCCTTAATCGGCACAATCTCACTGGTTGTGCCAAGGCACTGTGATTTCTCCCCACCTACCGCCCCTTTCCTGGAGAGACTGAAGGTGGGAAAAAGTATTCAAGTGATTGCTGTAAAAAATGTAAAAGAAAAAATTTAATGACAGGTACAGTGCCTTGAAAAGGTATTCATACCCCTTGACATTTTCCACATTTTGTCATGGTACAACCAAAAACGTAAATGTATTTTATTGGGAGTTTGTGTGATAGACCAACACAAAGTGGCACATAATTGTGAAGTGGAAGGAAAGTGATAAATGGTATTCAATTTTTTTTACAAATGAATATGTGAAAAGTGTGGCAAAATGTCAAACTTTCCAAGGGGTATGAGTACTTTTTCAAGGCACTGTATGACTATAAACCATGCCTGTGTAATGTTTGTTGAAATGGTTGCTAGTAGTCTGTGTGATGAGGTAAATATTAAAAAGGACTTTGAAAATATATTAACATGTTTAAAGTTTTATTTATTTTTATTTTTAGGGTTTACCTATACTTAAACACTTAACTCCCACCCAACATGTAACACATACAACTATTACTAATCTAACTACTAAACTAGGCGTTGACATTTATCACTTCTTCTGCATAGTTACCTCCTGCTGTGCCAGGGACCTTTCTACAAAAGACATGAAGTTCCCATACTGGATCCTAAACCTAACTCTTAAAGTGGATCTGGGCTTTACCCATGTAGGGCAATTGGGGTTCACTTTAACCATCAATTAAGTCAAACCCCTTAAAGTGTATGTAAACACTACAGTGAGCTTTTTAGCCCATTCACACAGGGGCGGCACGACTTGTGCCGCGACTGTGCTGGGCGATCTCAAGACGACTTCAAAGCAGACTTCCAAAATGACTTCTGTATAGAAGTCAATGGAAGTCGCCTTGAAGTCGTCTTGCAGTAGTACAGGAGCCTTTTTCTAAGTCGGAGCAATTTCAGTCGCTCCTTTTAGAACGGTTCCTCTCATTTGCTCCTTTTTGGTCTGTTTAGTATAACATTGGAAGCATCTTGTTATATCTAAAAAAAACAAACAAAAAAAACATGGTGAAATGTGCATGTACTGCATATGTGTTTATTTTATTTTTCATTTTGCCCTGACATATGCTTTAAAATGGAAATGTTTTTGTCTTTTACAAAAAAGAAATCAGCAGCTACAAACACTGTAGCTGCTGGCTTTTAAGGGAGACCTAATTGCCAGTCCATTGTGCATGTATGAAATTAGCCATCTAGGGTCGATTTGGTCCTGTAGCCTCTTGGGATGTGTAATGTTATCCAAGGAGCTTGTGACCACGATTTATGGATGGTGGCCAGTGCACAATCTCCTCCTTCCCGCCTAGGCAATGATTAAGGAAGTGGCAGTAAATACTTGCCCCCCCTAAATGTATAAGGCCACTTTCACACTGAGGCGCTTGAAAAACTGCCAGTAAAACACTGAGCGGTTTCACACTGGGGCGCTGGGTGCGGTGGCGGTATAGCGCAGCTATTTTTAGCGGCGCTATACCGTCGGAATTGCTGAGGTATTCGGCCGCTAGCGGTGCCGTTTTAACCCCCGCTAGCGGCCGAAAAAGGGTTAATACCACCCGCAAACCGCGGCTACAGCCGCGGTTTGCGGGCGGTATTACCGCGGTGTCCCATTAATTTCAATGGGAAGGAGCGGTGGAGGAGCGGTAAACACACAGGACTTTTTTTCACGTCCTGTTAGAGCACCTCGGGCTTTCACATTGGAGAGACAGCAGCCACTGTTTAGGCTCAGTTTGCAGGCGCTATTTTTAGCAAAATAGCGCCTGCAAACTGCCCCAGTGTGAAAGGGGTCTGAGCGCTTTTGAAGCGCTTTTCAGGTGCTTTTGAAGTGCTTTCAATTCATTTCAATGGAGAGGGGCCTTTTTTCAGCGCACTGCCCCAGTGCCTCTTTTTTTAGCGTGAAAGCGCCTGAAAGGTGCCTCAGTGTGAAAGTGGTCTAACAATGAGGTAAGGAATAAGGGGGGGGGGTTCAGAAGGATGTTATGAGGAAATTGTACATGATGGTTTAGTTTAAAAACACCTAACCCTTAAAGTGGTTGTACATCCTAATCATGAAATGTGAACTAAGCACATATATCTGTAGTGTTTACTTATCTCTCTCCAAAGCTCTGTGTTTTTTTCTCTCTGGTGCTTTGTTCCTCCGATATCAGCTTGAGTCCCTTCTGACAAGTTCTCCAAAATGAGATCACACTAGCTAAAAATTTGTGTTGCGGTGGGTGCTTAGAGGGAGATAAGCAGGGAGCTTGTCTATTCAGAATACAGCTCTGGATGTTCCTTTGTTTCTCTGCCTATGTGGAGGGGGTGTCCCTTTCCTCCAATCAGCTCTCATACAGTGTAAATGCAGTTTCTCCACCCTTCCCTATGTACTGTTGAAAGATGAAGATTTTTTAACATGATCTTCTGCACTTTTGAAAAAGCGTAGAGTGGGGACGACAGCAGATATACAAGTAAAAACCTATGTAGAAGGATTTGGTAAATATCTGTGTAGCATCTGAGGCTATTCACTACACTGGGTATATGTGAGGGTTTAAATCCACTTTCCATAATTTCCATAATTCTAAATAAAAAATGTTCTCTTGCACTACTTTTTAGTTTTTTCTATTTTGTACAGGTATTTTAAAATACATAATTAAGTATATTAGGTGTCATTAACTAATAGGGAGCTTTTTGATTAGTACAACATGTCCAGAAAACCCAGGGGACACGTACCTCATTCTGAAAAACTCGGCGGTGTTCAACCCTTAAACTAGGACCCTGATGCTTCGTACACACCATCGGTCTTCCTGTCAGGAAAACTGCCATGTTTTCTTTTGGCCGGGAAAACCGGCCGTGTGTATGCTTCATAGCAGTTTTCCCGACAGGAAAACTGCGGTGAAAAAAATTTAAACTTGTTCTATTTTTTTCCCGTAGCGAATCAAATTACATTTTTTTCTCCTATGGGGAAACACTGCGAGGGAGAATACACACGGCTGGTTTTCCCGACCAAAGCTCTCCTGGCAGTTTTCCTGTCAGGAAAACCAGCCGTGCGTACAGGGGAAAAGTGACAGAGCCGGTTCTCGGGAAAACCGATGGTGTGTACGAGGCATTAGAGTTCTTTTGATGATTTTGGAACCCCAAATATTCATTGGAAGATACAATATGTTGTAGATTTGAGTGTTTAAAACTCTAAACGCTGCTTTGGGGAGTCCATGACCTAGTTATTTTATTGAAAACAAGGTACCAGGAACTCTCTTTGCTTTTAGTCTGAATGGCAAATCTCTTGTTTCCAGATTTATACTCTACAGCTAAATGCTCATTTCATTATTCCTTTATAAATGATATTGTCTGATTTCTCTAGATGTGTATATATATAAAAAAAAAAAAATCCAGTAACAGCCATTGTTGTTGCAGTCAACAATCGACAGCAGAAAAAACGTTAAAATATTCTACAGCTCTCTTTATGAGCCAGCTATAAAATGCCATAGTATTTATTGTATTAATAAAATTAGAATTTCAGCTCATGTTGTAGCATGGTTTTTCCAATTAAGATTGTTTATACTCCTGTTGGGACAATTAAATGTAAAAGTTCTTGTGTGACAATGTGTGAAATTATTTACAGTTGTACAGTCGTGCATGCCACTTTTACCGTGATATTTAAATCAGTCTGTTATTTATCCCCAAATGTTCATAATGCACGTTATTACACTTTATGGAATGATGTTATTGTAACTTAAGGCATTTTTTAACTTGTTCTGTCCTCCCATATGGCTTTTTTCCAGTTTATATTATTCCCTAAACATCCATAACATTCTGTAAAAAGCCCCTAAGATCTTCCCTTGAATTTATTATGTATACTTGGCCTTATACTATAGTCATTCTATGCATTAAGCCTTAATTTTTTTATTTTATGCTTATTTATTTTATGCAGTGAATCATTTTATGCATCTTGGCATGTTTTATCACAGCTCTTTGTATGCTTAAGAAATGTGCTTTTCTAAAATACACACACAGGAAGGGCCTTTGTTGCCCCACAGATAATGGCGCAGCCAATGCCATCTGGTATCTTCTTTAATTGGATGACTGTTTTAACCACTTCAGCGTCGGAAGGTTTTACCCAGTTACTGACCACGCCATTTTTTTGTGATACGTCACTGCTCTGCTTTAACTGACAATTGCGCAGTTGTGCAACGCTGTACCCAAATAAAATTTATGTTCTTTTTTTCCCCACAAATAAAGATTTCTTTTTCTTTTGGTGGTATTTGATCGACCCTGCGCTTTTTATTTTTTGCACTATAAACAAAAAAAGACCGACAATTTTGAAAAAAAAAACAAAACAATGGTTACTCTTTAGTCCATGGACCGACACAGCTTCTCTATTGACAAAGTGGGTATTATCCGTTAATTAGGAGTGACTAGGCAGAAAACTTGTAAAAAGTGTGGCATCACACCTTCCACAGCACCGCCCAGGGGACGGACCCTCTGGGTATATCCCCTCAGTCTGCATCTCGCAGATCAGTTTTTTTCTGTCTAGCAAGGAGGCAGCTCCTCCGTTGGAGTGCTGTTTTGTGTTTGGGGTGAAGTTTATTTTTATGCTGTTACCACCCCTCGTTTTTTCTGACACTGCTTTGGGACGTCCCACTTTGTCAATAGAGAAGCTGTGTCGGTCCATGGACGAAAGAGTAAATAGGATTTTTTACTCACCGTAAAATCCTTTTCTCTGAGTCCATGGACCGACACCGCACCCACCCCTCCTTTTAAGTTTGTACTGCTTTTTGACGAACTGATCTGCGAGATGCAGACTGAGGGGATATACCCAGAGGGTCCGCCCCTGGGCGGTACGGTAGAAGGTGTGATGCAACACTTTTTTTACAAGTTTTTTGCCTAGTCACTCCTAATTAACAGATAATACCCACTTTGTCAATAGAGAAGCTGTGTCGGTCCATGGACTCAGAGAAAAGGATTTTACGGTGAGTAAAAAATCCTATTTTTTTACTTTCTGCTATAATACATATCCCAAATAAAAAAATAAATAATAATTCTTTATAAATTTAGGCCAATATGTATTCTACATATTTTTCGCCAAAAAATCCCAATAAGCATATATTGATTAGTCTACGCAAAAGTTATAGTGTCTACAAACTACGGGATAGATTTAGGGACTTTTTTTTACTGGTAATGCCGGCGATCTGCATTTTCTTAGTAGGACTGCGACATTGCGGCGGACAAATCTGACACTGAGTGACACTTTTTGGGAACCAGGGACACCAATACATTGATCAGTGCTATAAAAAAATGCACTGAGTACTGTATAAATGGCAGGGAAGAGGTTAACACCAGGGACGATCAAAGGGTTAAATGTTCCCTAGGGAGGTGCTTACAAACTGTCTGGGGCAGTGTCACACTGAAGGTAATGAGGTCAGTGATTCAGATTAGCTGAATCACAAGATCTCTTTCCCTTCCTGAAAGTTCTGCCGTTTACCTTGTTTACACAGGCAACGGCTGATCCGCCTCTCCTGTGAACGATCGGCGCGGTGGCCGCCGGACCCGCTGATTGGCTCACGCTGTGTCCCTAAACCGCGTGCACGAAATCACGTACAGGTACGTGATTTTGCGCAGCCAGGCCACCCTGTCGCAGTAAATGTACGTGGGGCGGTCTGGAAGCAGTTAAAAGTGTCTTGTGCCAGAGTGAGCTCCATATAAACTGGGAATTTTATAGGGGGTGCCCACTTCTAGTGATTAAAAATTGATAGAAAATTGTATACGTCTGTGGTGTAATGGATCTTTGACATGGGTCAAAGGGGCTGGGGGGGCATATAAGAGAAGAAAAAAAAAATGGTATGGTTTACAACCTGTATCACTGGCCTTTGGCCTTGAATCACTGGAATTAGTTTGACATCAGCTTGAGATGCTTCTTGGATCATTCAGAATTCTTTGGCGGTTTCATTTGACCTGCTTCCGGTGTGTTTTGCATTCCCATAGACGTTTACGGTCTATTCACACTACTTTGCAGCCCAAACTATTGTTTTCTGTGTATATATCTTGTGCAAAATCATTTGGGCATATATTTGCAAAGGCCTAAAAGACCATTGGCGATGAAACATTTGAAAGTAATACAATGTTTTTTTGTTTTTTTTTTCACTAGAGCAGAGCTTTAAACGTTCCCCTAACACCAAATGTAAGCTCATAATCTCTCCCCATGTGCCTAAAATGAGCTCTTAAAGTAGATGTAAACCTCATTTACAGTTGCCACCAGAACAGGTGTCCCCATTGGAAGGTTTACTCTCATCTCTGATTCTGGTGGGCTTAACCCTCCACTACTATCCAAAATTAAGAAAAAAGTTTTGGTGTTAGATGCACTTTACTTAATAAATTCTATAAATCCGCTTGTAAGGATTTTAGCAAATGTTAAGCGAAACGAAACCCTTCTGTCCTTTACAGGCAAAGAAGCTGCCATCTTGGCCCCTCTTTGATCTGCATTTGCAATGGTGCTGCTCATGTGATCAGTAATGACACCAGCAATTTGATGGCTTGACAGTTCAGTTGACACTTCTAAGAGCAACCCTGAAAGTTATTCATGGCATTCCTTAGATGTAACTCTTTTGGGAAACCATTAAATGGATAGGTCTAGTTCCACTTTAATTGCAGTTTTACCTACTTGTGGCTGTACTGTTGAAAAGTACATATGCAGTCCAGTTACTTCTGAGTAGAAAGGTCTGGCTGCTAAACTCACATGAGGCGTTATATTAAAAAAAAAAAAAAAAAAAACACATGGGGAAAAATGGGAAGCAGATTGCATGAGTAAGAAATGAAACTCCTCAAGGTGTTTTGTACAGAACATTCATAGCATTTCCATGGTTAACAAAAAAGCAACATTTGGGGGGCGTGGCTTGGACATGGCGGAGTGAGGAAGCTTTCTGTTTGAGCTCCCGACTCCCGACCTGCAATCTATGGCTGAAATGGACTTTTGGCTAGCAAAATCAACCCTGAAATGACATACAAGAGACGGAGGAAGACCAGGGGATCAAGATCTGCTAATCCAGAAGCATCGATCAGAAGATTTCTTACATCCCCGGCTCCGACAGCTATCTCCCCTGCAGCACTACGTGGCGGGAGAGGACAGGGTGACTTACCTTCCACATCCATGGCTGTCTCACAGCAGGGTGTCCCGCGCTCGTTAGAGGGGCTGCCCTCCCTCCTGGTGCCTTCTCATGACAGTCAGGGTGGCTCTATGGCATCTGCAGGATGCTCGCAGACGGACGCGGACATCAGGTCCCTGCTACAGGCGCTTCCGACTAAGGCCTACATGGAAGGCCTCATGGCGCGAATGGAGGAGCAGCACCGCCGTGATTTCCAGGGGCTTCGCTCTGAGGTTCACGCACTGGACGACCGAGTCGGACGGGGTGAGGTGGAGAGGAGCGCTTTGGAGCTCCGGGTCACCGAATTGGAAAAGGGCCAGGAGGCCTTCCAGGAGAGGCTGGCTGAGGTGCAGCTCCAGGCCGAGGACCAGGAAAACAGGAGTCGCCGCAACAACCTCCGGGTTCGGGGGTTGCCAGAGGCAACGGGTCCGGAGAATCTCCTGGACACTGTCCTGGCTATCTTCCGGCAGCTTCTAGGCCCGGAGACTCCAGCCACCCTGGAGTTCGACAGAGTCCACCGCGCACTGGGGCCGAAGCCGCAGGATCCTGACCGCCCTAGAGATGTCATCTGCCGCCTGCACCGCTATGCACACAAGGAGCAAGTTCTCAGGGCGGCATGGACCAAAGACCGGATCGACTTTGATGGAGCGGAGCTGTCGATCTACTCTGATGTGTCCAGAGCAACACTACAAAGACGGGCTATGTTGAAACCCCTTCTGGAGCGGCTGAGGCGAGATGCGGTGCCATATAGATGGGGCTTTCCGCTCCAGCTATCGCTCAGGAAGGGGGGAAATTCCTTCACGCTGAGGCGCCATGCAGATCTCCCGGACCTGTTCCTTTTTCTGGGTATGGAACCCTTCCACCTGGCTGATTGGCTGAAACCGCTTCCAGCTAGAGATCCTTGTCAAGCTCCCAGAGCTCCGGGACCGGGTCTGCCGCGCCGCTCCACCAGACGAAGAAGAGGCGATCAGCTGCCGGCTAGAGCCCAGGATAACGAGGCCTGACCAGCCAGTCCTGCTACTGTAAGTTTTTTCTGATACGGGATGGCACACACTGAGAACTGGGGAAAAAAGAAAGGGAAAGAATTTTTTTTTTTTTTTTTTTTACAAGTTCATGCTATGGACTTTTCTTGATCCCGCTCATTGGACAGCTGCCCTGTGCCGTTCCCCCCTCCCCCCTTCCCGGGTGTATGCTGAGCTTGGTCGGGTTGGCCCTGTGGGGTCACCCCCGCTCTGGCGGAGGCCGCCTGACCGGGTTTGCCCTTCCCCTCCCCCCCCCTGGTGATTGCTGCTCACTGCCGAGACTCGGTGACTGTTTCACCCCATCCCGGTTGAGGCGTCTTCCCCTGGCTCTCCCTCTCACCCTCCGGGCTATGTGTGACTGTGAGCCGTTCTTCGGTGGGGCCGCCCCCCCTCTCCCCCACCTGCTGACTTTTATTTTGCGCCCCGCTCTCGGAACCCACCTGAGGACAAGCTATGAAGGGGAGCCATAGACTGTCGCTTGATTGAATGGCAGGTGTTTTTGTGTGGGGGTGGTTGTGGGGGGGGGGGGGGAGGGGAGGGAGGTCTTGCTGTGCCGTTTTGAAATGCCTGGGCTGGGGGTGGATGGGTGGGATGCTATGTGGGCGGGCGCCAGGGATGTGGGGATGCTGTCTACTGATATGTGCTCCCTCCCCCCCTTGCTCGTTCCCCCCCCTTTCCTTGTCTCCCCCCTTCCTCGTTCCCTTATTCCCCCCCACGTCCCTCCTCACTCCCTTCCCCCCTCCCCATTCCCTCCCTTCCCCCCTCCCCATTCCCTCCCATACTCTTTCCTTCTCCTCTCCCCCCATCTCTCCCCCTTCTCCCTTACCTCTCCCCCTCCCCTCTCCCCTCTCCCCCTCCTCACCCCCCTTTTCCCTACTCTTCTCTCCCCTCCTCTTCTCTCCCCCCCTTTTCTCCCCCCCCTCTTCTCTCCCCCCCCTCTTCCCCTCCCTCTCTCCCCCTCATCATCCCCCTCTCTCCCCCCCTCTCTCCCCCCCTCTCTCCTCCCCTCTCTCCCCCCCCTCTCTCCTCCCTCCTCCACCCTCCTCCCTTCTCCTCCCCTCCCCGCTCTTCACCCCTCCTCTTTTCCCCCTCTCCTCCTCCCTTCCCCCTTACCCCTCCCTCACCTCCCCCCTCTCCCTCCTTCTTCCCCCCCCTCCTCCTCCTCTTTCTCCCCCTCTTCCCCCTTCCTCTGTCCTCCCCTCCCCCCCTGTATACCTTCCTTTTCCTCCTCTGTCCCCCGGATATTGGCTTTACCCACTGTCTTCATCTTTGGTGCCCTGGGCTGCCCCCTGGACGGATCTGGGATAAGCCACCTGAAGGAGCGGGCGCGTGTTCCCCATGTATACTCTGGTGGCTTCCCTGGCCTGTACGCCGGGCGGGGGGGCTGTTACTACGGCGGCCGGCTTCTTTATCGATTATAGGGGGGGCCGGGGTGGGACCCATGCCGGGGTTGGGGTGGGGGGTTCCTCCTCGGGGGGGCCCCCCTCCTGGGCCGGTTTGATCTTGCGGTCCCCGCTCTCCTGGTCGGGCCTCCCCCGTCCTGGGCATGCGGGGGCGCCAAAGCTTAGCTTTCGGTACCGGTGTGTGCATTTTCCCCTTGGCCCCCTTTTTGGGTTTTTGGTTTTTTGGTTTTTGGGGCGCTATTTATAAGTTCTCTTGCTAAGCCTCCTGGTTATAATTACTTGGGTTGTGTTCTTTGTTCTGCACTAAGATGTTTAAATGTCCATTTCATGTATTTGGGCCGTGTGATGGGTTACTGTGCTAATGTTTTGTCCTGGTTGGGGTCTGGCCTGGGGGGCGGGTTGCGCCGGGGCTCGGGCGCCCCATGTTGGGGCCCGGGGCCGGCGTTGCCGGGCTGCTGGGCCATCCTTGTCAGGCCACTTTGTTCTGAGAACCATCCGGCTCTCTGTAGCATCTGAAGTGGGTCGGGTTAGGGAGCCTCCGACCCCTGCTGTGTTCAAACACTTTCCCCACATAGGGTCGCACCCGTCAAGTGACTCCTGCTTTCAGGGTTACTGGGGTGCACTGAGACTAGGTTTCCCTTACGCTTGAGGCGTACTAGGTTTCTTTGTTTTCTCCTCTTCTGCTCTCTTCTGTCCTTTCCCTCCTAGCCTCCCCCTCCCCCTTTTTTTTTTTTTTTGCCAGCCTCTTCTGGCCGCAGTCATGCCCACGGGTAAAACAGAGCCTGTGCGTCTAGTTTCTATAAATGTGAAGGGGCTGAATACCCCTGAGAAACGCTCCATGGTGCTAACCGATCTAAAACATATGAAGGCCCATGTGTGCTTCATGCAGGAGACACATTTCCGTGCTGATAAGCTGCCAAGACTGCATGGCCGCCTCTTCCCGACAGTGTACCACGGTTGCTCCTCTGACTCTAAGTCAAAAGGGGTGAGTATCCTGATTCGGGGTGATACCCCATGGCAACTGAAAGACCAGTGGGGGGATGCAGAGGGGAGAGCTTTATTTGTGAAGGGGACGCTGGGGAGGTCCCTGGTGACTTTGGTCAATCTGTACCTCCCAAATGCCAACCAGATCGCCTTCCTGGAGCCAATTATGACCAAATTGGTTGACGTTGCTGAAGGGATGGTGATTATGGGTGGAGACATGAACTTTGTCATGGACCCGATCCTGGACTCATCTAGGGGTGTTTCCCAGATCTCTTACGCCTCACTTAAGCGCCTTAAGAAAAACTTCCATGCTCTCCACTTGGTGGATGTATGGCGTATCCTTCATCCAAGCCACAAAGACTTCACGTTCTATTCGCACCCCCATGACTCGTATACCAGAATTGATATGTTCATGGTGCCTCAGGCGATTTTGTCCAGGGTTTCCTCAGCCTCGATTGGTTCTATTACCTTTTCAGACCATGCCCCAGTCTTTATAGACATCGATCTGCTTTGCCCCGCAGAGAGACAATGGTCGTGGAAGCTTAACGACTCGTTAATTCAGCTGCCCGAGGTGGAGGAAGAGGTCTCTAGAGAACTGAGACAATACTTTGCCACGAATGCTGACTCGGAGGTGGCCCCGACAATGGTATGGGAAGCCCATAAAAGTTACATTCGTGGCCTCTTGATCAGAATGGGATCACGCATCAAGAAGGAGAGAGCGAAACAAATTGTGGACATTTTAGACAAAATCAGGGTTTTGGAATCGGCTCATAAACAATCCCTCGCTTCCCAGATCCTTCTTGAGTTGACAGCCCTGCGAAACCAGCTGCGCTACTTGGCACTGTTTAGAGCCAAAGCAGTGATCTCGAAGTGCCGCCGTTCTTTCTACGAGCATAGCAACAAATGTGGTAGGATGCTGGCGAGGGCTCTGAGAGATCAGAGGGCGCGTACATTCATTCCTGAATTGATTAGTGATTCTCACAACAGGGTTCACACCACGGAAGGTATCGCGGAAATGTTCCGGGAATACTATACTACTTTGTATAATCTCCCTAGTCCAACATCTGTGGGGGGTATGTCGAATGCAGGGAGGAAGATCGGGGACTATTTGAGGAGGTCTGGTCTCCCCCGGATTTCGGAGGAGGACCTGATCGAGCTTGACAGGCCTCTCTCAGTGGAGGAGGTGAATGTGGCAATGTCGCGCATGCATTTGGGGAAGGCGCCGGGTCCGGACGGATATTCCCTTCTCTATTACAGGACTTTTAGAGAAGTATTGCTTCCGCATTTTCTCTCTGCGTATAATGCTACAGGGGAGGGGACGCCCCTCCCGGCGGATGCCTTGAGAGCACACATTGCTGTGATCCCGAAGGAGGGAAAAGATCCACTAAGATGCCAAAATTATAGACCGATCTCGCTGCTCAATGTGGATCTCAAGATATTCACGAAAGTGCTTTCCATGCGTTTGACTTAATGCCACAACTAATCCATTCCGACCAGGTCGGTTTTGTTCCTACTAGAGAGGCGCGTGACAACACGACTAAGGCAATCAACATGATCCACGCTGCAAAGACGCGTAAAACCCCTATGCTGCTCCTCTCGACGGACGCCGAAAAGGCGTTCGACAGGGTGAGTTGGCCTTTCCTGTTTGAAACTCTCCGCTGGGTTGGCCTGCAGGAACGCATGATGAATTGGATGTTGGCAATATATTCCTGCCCATCGGCCCAGGTCAAGGTGAATGGCCACCTTTCCTCACCGTTTCAGATTGCGAATGGGACGAGACAGGGGTGCCCTTTGTCGCCTCTGATATTCGTCCTCACACTAGAACCTTTCCTGCGTATCATTAGAGACAACCCGGACATTACGGGACCACGCCTGGACGCCACCCTGTCCCCCAAGATCGCGGCTTTCGCAGACGATTTGCTCTTCTTCTTGACCAACCCCCTTGTGTCCACTCCGAACTTACTCAAGGAACTGAAGCTATACGAAGAGGTGTCAATGTTTCGCATTAACTATCAGAAATCGGAAGCACTTGGGGTCGCCTTACCTCCTCCTTTAACTGACCTGCTCCGGGTTGATTTTCCTTTCAAATGGGCTATGTCCCATATCAAATATCTGGGTATCTTGTTACCCAGCAGGACGGAAGAGATTTTCCCCCTCAACTTTCCTCCCCTTTTGACGGCCATAAAAAAAGATCTGCAAGAGTGGCAGCATGGCCTGTTTTCCTGGTTTGGCCGTTGCAGCATTGTGAAGATGAATGTCTTACCTAGACTGTTATACCACTTTCAGGCATTACCCATACGGGTGCCGGCGTCCTTCCTGAGAGCGGTTAACAGATCGCTAATTCGGTTTGTGCGGGCCCAGAAGCCCCCGCGGTTGGCACAGAAAATTCTCCGGCTGCCAAAGGTGAAGGGTGGTGTAGCCCTACCGGACGTTACTCTCTATCACAAGGCATGTCATTTAACGCGTGCCTTGGATTGGTGCCGTCACGGCCTTCTGAAGCAGTGGGTGCAGATTGAGCGAGCCTTGACTGGGGCTCACCTGGAATCGTTGCCCTGGTGCCAGCCTCCCCTGCCAAAGGAGATTTCTGATCACCCCACAGTAGGGGTGACGATAAGGACAGCTTGGAAGGCCTTCCGTGGTCATTCAATCGCACCGCTCCCGTCCCCGCTTACCCCAATTGTGGGCAACCCGGCTTTTAGTCCGGGTCTCAACGACCCTAGCTTCCTGGCGCTGAAACCGGTGGACAGGTCTGAAGTGCGACACTTTCTCACAAACGACCAATGGCATACTCGACGACAAATCCTAGAGGACCCTGCTCTGACTGGGCTCTCATTCTGGCAAAAGGTTCAGCTGGCCCACTTCATCCACACGTTGCCTTCTCCAAGTGCTTATGGGCGGCAGCTGACACCTTTTGAGTTGTTATGCCTGGACCTGTCCCCGTTGAGACATGCAATATCCCTGATATACCAAATCCTAGTTTCTCCCCCTCCGGACTTTAGGCCGCCTTATGTTACCAAGTGGGAACGGGAGCTGGGCCTACAACTTACGGGGAAACAGGTTGACCGAATCCTTCTCTTCGCTCAAAAAACTTCTATCAGTGCAAGGCACCAGGAGATGGAATATAAGCTTCTGTCCCGTTGGTACTACACTCCGGAAAAGATACACAAGATGTTCCCTCAGAGCACGGACATGTGCTGGAGGTGCGGGGAGGAGGTTGGTACGCTCCTCCACATCTTTTGGTCATGCCGCATCTTACAATCATTTTGGTCTGAGGTACACCGCATCGTCCAAAAGTTTACGGACAGAGAGTTGCCGTTGTCACCTGAGCTCTTCCTTCTGCACCACCACAATATCCCAACTAAGGGCTATAGAAAGTCCATATTGCCGCTTCTGATCAATGCGGCAAAGGGTTGCATCCCGCTGAATTGGAAGCAGACTCAGCCCCCATCGGTGGCGGGCTGGTTGAGCAGAGTGAAGGCTGTCCATGACATGGAGGACTTGTTAGCAACGGAAAGAGGCCTAAGTGAGAAATTCTCCAAAACATGGTACTTCTGGCACGAATTTTACTTCTCGGAGGAATGCGGGCTCCTAATGGCTTGATCCACCTGAGAGGATCGAACATGACTGCTCCCCAGGCGGGGGGGGGGGCTGTGGCTGGAGGCACCCTGCTCCCCACCCCCCGGGTGTGGGGGTGGTTGGGGTTGTGTTTTTTTTCTCACCCCCCCCCCCCCCTTCCCCTCTTGTATTCTTGCACTCCTTGCTTTCTTTTCTCTTACTTTCCTTGCTTTTTCTGTATTACCAACACTAGAGTGTTGGCCTGTGCAAGCCTGTTTCTCACGGGCTTGACGTTTCTATTTTTATCTAAATCGGCTTTTGCCACAAAAATACGGGGGGCGGAGAGCTCCTGTAAGCCTGACACTTGTTGTGACCCCCCCCCCCGACAACGGGCTTTATATCTCCAATGTAATATCTATACTCATGAGGGGGTGGGGAATGTTTGCTGTTTTTTGATAAGCATCTGTGAGCTCTCTGTGTATCCGCATGTCCTTTTCTCTTAAATAAAGAATTTACAAAAAAAAAAAAGCAACATTTGGTTGTTTTTTGGCAGGTTTTAGTTCTTCTCAACTAAAGCGTGGAAAAGTTAGATCTTGTGTCAAGTTTTATTGCCATCTCTGTCCCCATTCTGGAGGTTTCTCCAGGCTTTTTATCACTGAGACTAGAGATAGGAAGGCCTGGAAAAAATATATATATTTTACATTGTTTTTTAAAGCTTTTTTTTTCTTTTTTTTTTTTTTTTTTTTTTAAATAAAAAAAAAGGTGTGGAATATGTTCTTTTACAATGAGAAATAATATATCTATGACATGGTATTCAAACTTTATGACATGAAGACCTTGATGAAAGATTTTTATGTAAAGTCTTAAATGATTGCAAGTTGTCTCAGCTTTTGGTCTGGTATGGATTTTAAGGGGAACTCCACACCAAAATTTAAAAGAAAATTGGCGTGGTGTCCCCCCAAAATCCATACCAGACCCTTATCCAAGTATGCAGCCTGGAGGACAGGATAGGGGGGCAAATGAGCTCCCCCCTCCTGAACCATACCAGGCCACATGCCCTCGACATGGGGAGGGTGCTTTGGGGTCCCCCCAAAGCACCTTGTCCCCATGTTGATGAGGTCAAGGGCCTCGTTCCCACAACCCTGGCCCGGTGGTTGTGCGGGTCTGCGGACGGGAGGCTTATCAGAATCTAGAAGCCCCCTTTAACAAGGGGGCTCCCAGATCCCGTCCCCTCTATGTGAATGGGTATGGAGTACATTGTACCCATTCACCAAAAGTGTCAAAAAGTAAAAACCACAAGACCGTTTTTGACTATTCCTTTATTAATAAAAAAAAAAAGTGGCCCGCGATGTCCATTCATCTTCAACGAAAAAACAAAAACAAAAAACAAACATATTCCGCCTCAATGGGAGTGTGTCCATGGGAATGTTTGACCATTCTTCCAAAAGCGCGTTTGTGAGGTTAGGCACTGATGTTGGAGAGGAGGCCTGGTTCACATTCTGCACTCTAATTCGCATGATCTCACCATTTGTTTGTATAGCGTAAAGGACCAATAGCTCATGAGCCCCTTTAAAGGAGAAAGCGCAAGTTATAAGGTAATCGCATAGTGTGGAAGGACGCGTGAGACATCACAAATTCATGAATGTTGTGGAGCACAAGACACTAAACATAAAGAGGAATGTTGATTAAAGTGATTGCAAAGGAAAAAATTGTATTAAAAAAATGCTCTGTACAGTGGTTTTGCACAGAGCAGCCCCAATCCTATTTTCGGGCTCCTTGCCGACGCTCTGGCCCCCCCTTGCCGACGCTCTGGCTCCCCCTTGCCGAGTGCCCTTCATAGCAAGCTGCTTGTTGTGGGGGCATTTGTGCATGCTCGCTCATGAGCCTGCTCTCTGCATCCATACAACACAGAGCAAGGCTCATCCCCACCCCCTGCTTCCGGCTCACTGGCTGTGATTGACAGCAGCGGGAGCCAATGGCTCCTGTTCCTGCTTTTCAGCCAATCAGGAGGGAGAGACCCGGGAGAGCCTTGGGTCTCCTGCACATTGCTAAATTGAGATAGGACTTAGGTAAGTATTAGGGGGGCTGTACCCTGAAGGTTTATTATCTTTATGCAAAGAATGCATGAAGGTACAAAACCTTCAGCTTTTACAACTACTTTAAGTTGGACTTTTTTTATATCGCTTAACATGTGGGGGTACTACGTATGAAAAGTTTATGTAATGTAAACATTTTTCAACATGTGGCCTGATTTTTTTTTTTTTGTAGGAGTTCACATTATAAATGTGCTATTTAAGATTTATCTTGATATATTATAGCGGTTTTGGGGCAGTGCTGCATTACATTATTTTATGTACTGTATATGATTGGAGGTGTGTGGGACACTTAAAGTACCTGTAAAGAATGAAGGTTTTTTTACCTTAATGCATTTTATGCATTAAGGTAAAAAAAAACACCTGTGTGGCAGACGATCCCCCCTATTTACCCAAACCTGATCTCGATCCAGAGATGTCCACAAAAGCAGGATCTCACTGCTTTCTCCCTTCTCACTAGGCAGATTAAAAACAGGGGGAGCCATTGGCTCCCACTGCTGTCAATCATATTCTGTGGGAAGAAAGTGGGGGCGGGGTCGAGTGCCTCTGTCTGGGGGCTTTCTATGCGGCACTTGCTGAAAAGGAGGAGCCAGGAGCACAGGTGGGGGACTCGAGGAGATGAGAATTGGGGCTTCTCTGCACAATACCATTGCACAGAGCAGGTAAGTTTTACATGTTTGTTTAATACAGAAAAATAACGTGCAAAAAAAAAAACGTGCAAGTGGGAGCAGAGATGCAGACACATAAGTAAGCAATTTGTTTTACTATTGATTAAATAAATAAATGCGGCGCCGTAAGCAAAGTGAATTTCAAAGATTGATATGTGAACCAATTCTTAAAATAAGTGTAACTCACGTATGCTACGTGGGTAATAAGAGACTGTAACACTCATGTGTGGCCTATAGGCCGTGACCACTGTAGATCAAACTAATATACACAAACGACCAAAATATATATATACTGATCAATAAGCATATAGTCAATAATGGTGATAAAGTAAAGCATAGATATATTAAAACATATACCGTATATACTCGAGTAAAGGCCGACCCGAATATAAGCCGAGGCACCTAATTTTACCACAAAAACTGTGAAAACTTATTGACTCGAGTATAAGCTAAGGGTGTGCCTCACTTTGCCTCATTGTGTCCATGCCTCACTGTGTCCATGACTATTCTGACGTTTAACATGGGAGTCTATGGAGGGGGTGCCCGGGTTTGAAAAATCGGTGCTCCCCGGCCGTAGGTCCCCCGGACAAGAAACTTTGCAAACTTGTAGAGGAAGAGTGGAGCTACATGTGTGCCAAGTTTGGGGGCCAGAGGACCTACGACCGGCCGGTACCGGGTCCCCAAAATCACCAGAGAGATGACCGTTTAACATAGGAGTCTATGGAAGGGGTTCCCGGTTTTGAAAAATCGGTGCTCCCCGGCGGTAGGTTCCCCGGACAAGAAACTTTGCACACTTATATAGGAAGAGTGGGGCTATATGTGTGCCAAGTTTGGGGTCCAGGGGACCTACGGCCGGCCGGTACCAGCTCCCCAAAGTCCGGGAGATCAGGCGCAAAAAGGTGACTTGAGTATAAGCCGAGGGGGGCATTTTCAGCACAAAAAATTGCGCTTAAAAATTCGGCTTATACTCGAGTATATACGGTAAACGGGTGTGTGAAGTCCATCTATGAGGAACACATATAGGATGTGCTGGGGTTAGTGTGACTCTAAATCCAAAGACAATGTCCACGGTAGCCCACACAAAACGACTGTGCTTCCGATGAATATTTCAAGATGTACAACACCCAGGAATGTGACTTCCAACACCGGGGGGGGGGGGAGAGAAATAAATACTCTTACCCCTACGTGTGGACTCACACGCCAGCAGCGGTGGGTCAATAAGGCATACAGATGATCCACTCAGATACACGTGTGGACTGGAACTTCCTGTAGGGAATGGTATCTAACACCAATGACCGTCACGACATCCACGGGAGGTTGGAATTCCCCTATCTCAGTATCCTCGAGATCCAGACAGCCAAAGAACGATGTCGATCATGGAAAGGAACAAAAGAAGCCGCCTCAAAGTATAGATCAGTCAGGTGGTGTATAGTAAAAAAGGCTAGTTTATTCCAAAAACGAACACATCAAACAAAAAAAGAGCAATAAAAAAGTACAGGCATCCTGAAGCTGCTAGTAAAATGGTGATCACAAAAAATTCATTCATGTATGGCGTAGTAAAACTTGAAGCAGGTTCATGTACCCGACATTTTTCGCAGCAGTGTGCTTCAACTGGGGCATCCAAATTACTATTGATTGCCAAATGCTTTTTTCTTTTTAACTATATATTTTTTTCTCCAATCATCTTCCAGGATGGCACACCTGAGATGACGGGTCCCACCTGACAGCAAACACAATCAACAGAGTTTAAAAGGCCCCACCCTTCCCTCTGTCCCTCAGTTATTGATTGTGTTTCCCACAGCGTGACAGCGAAACTGTTTATTTTTTTCTATTTTACTAAGACCAAAGTCTGGGACTAAGGTCTCTCCCCTAGGTTTTCAGACCAAGGGCAGCCAGTGGTGGCTGCAGGGTCTGACAGGACTTTGTTCCTTCCGAAGGGGGGCTCCCTTCTATTACATGCTCAGGGGGAAGTGCAGCTGGTGTATTTCAAGAATCCCCCTGAGATTATGGTGGCACTGGACACGGTGAGGTGTCCATATCCCCAGGGACCTCACATCCCACTCTCTCCTCCTACCTGACAGTGCTGGATGGTAGGGAGGAACCGCTCGAATTCCCCCCATCCCGGGGGGCGGGAGTCTTTTCCGTCTCACAAAACACAGTATCCCGGGTCAGGATGGCCGGCAGGGCTGAGAGATCTCCTTCTAATTGCCGCGCCACAGGAGTCATACGGAGGCCATTGCGCATGTCCGGAGGCTGAACAGCGCGCGCGAGTGAGGTCACTTCCGGCGCGCCAGGCTACGACAAATGGCGGTGATCGGCGCGGCAGACTCAAATAAGAAGCGGTTTTAGAGCGGGGTTCCATGGTCCTGTGTCCCCCAATCTACCCAGAGCGATCCTACCCGGCGGTTGGTTTGGCTACAGGGGATGGAGAAGGAGGATGGACTGAATATGGCAGAATCAGAAGTCGCCACAGGGGGGTGAGTGTCTCAGCTGGTGTGGGGAAGGGTATTAGGGTCGTCCTATTTCCCTCTTCCCCTAAGGGGTAAAGGCTTAAGGGCATTATTTGTTTGTTTTACAGAGACTGAATGCCCTGCCCAGGGGTCGGCCAGTAGGTCTAGGCCCAAAGCCACTTCTAAATCAAAGCGTTGTGGGAATTGTAATGAGAAAATCCCACAAGATCACGCTAGGCAAGGAGACCGCGCAGGCTATGAAGGAATACCGGGCGCTACAGTCTGAGATGCTGGTGACCCTCCAGGCCTTCAAGGCTACAGTTGAGAAGCAGGAGGAAGCTCCTTCCGGTAGGGAGAGCACCCCCTCTCAGGAGGGAAACTCAGCAAGTATCACGGGGAGATCCCAGAGATTGGTACCCTGCGACTCTGATGAGGAAGAGGCAGAAATCTCGGACCAGAGTTCTCGAGAGGAAGGAGAGGATTCGGACTAGGATAGCCTGTTTGAGGCTAGACCTGGGGGACATATATTTGCAACCGATGACCTGGAGGGTCTCCTCAAGGCAATCTATACGTCTGAGGATATTCAATTGCCGTCCACTCAGGCCTCAGCACATAATAGAGTATATAGAGGACTCGGCAAACCTCAGGCCAAATCCTTTCCAGTGCACCAATCTCTTAAAGAAATCATCCTAAGAGAATGGAAAGAATTGGAGCGTAAAGTTTTAAATCTTAAATCCTGGAAGCGTAGATGCCCCTTTTACAAGTGAGGAACAAGAAAAGTTCCTTAAGGTGCCGCGTCTGGATGCTTCTTAAGCACAAGTCTCCAAACGTTCGGACCTGTCCTTTGAATATTCCGGAAACATCTGGGATCAGATGGACATGAAATCAGAAACCTTACTATGCAGAGCCTGGGACGCCAATGCGGTAGCCATGGGTCCAGCATTGGCCTCCGCCTGTGTTGCCAGGAACGCGAATGCATGGGTCGGCAGGTTGTTGAACCATGTAGCACACAAGAGCAAATCTAAGGTGGTATTAGATTCTCTAGAAATCATTAGAAAGGCAGTTGCCTATTTTGCAGATGCGGCGGTGGAAACCGAACAACTGCCAAGTTGGCAGCACTTCTAAACTCCGCTAGGAGGTCCCTTTGGGTAAAAACGTGGGATCGAGATTTTACATCCAAGTCATGTCTCTGCGGCATACCCTTTGAGGGATCACTGCACTACGGTTCAGGCTTAGAACAAGTCCTGTCTAGAGTTGAGCGGACACCTGGATGTTCGGGTTCGACGGGTTCGGCCAAACTTCGGAAAAAAGTTTGAGTTCGGGACCGAACTTGACCCCGAACCCCATTGAAGTCAATGGGAACCCGAACTTCTGAGGACTAAAATGGCTCTAAAAAAGTAATGGAAAGGGCTAGAGGGCTGCAAATGGCAGCCAAATATTTTTAAGAGCATGGCAAGTGCTCTGTAAACAAATGTGGAAAGGGAAATGACTTCTCAGCAGAAGAGGTACAGGAAGTCATATAGAACCTCAGAAACTCAACGGCACGATGCCACACATATGGTGGGAATGCCCCAGAATACGCCCTTTCTGGAAAAAATATTTTTAAATTTAATGGATAAGCTAGTGGGAAAATAAAATACTTTGAAATTAAAAAAAATTAAAATTATAATCTTGACCTAGGAGGACGAGGTCCATATGGAGTAGGAGGTTGAGGTGGCGGTGGATGTGGCTGTGTAGGTGGAAGCAGCGGTGGAGGAGGACAAGGTAGCCAACACTGGTTCAAAAATACAACAAAGGCTGGGTAAGGCCGGTGATGTGTCGAATTCTGTCCCCCGTCGGATAGTGTCCGCCCTGTACTGTGCTTGCTCAGTACGTAGGACAAGGGGATTTCGAAAATCTCCGAAGACGAACGGCGCCTGCGTGGTGAGTCCAGGTTCAAGCCACACCATCCGAGGTTCAAGCCGAGCCAAGCAAGGCCGTGCCCGAAGCGTGGCGAGCGTAGCGAGCCCATGAGGGGCCCTGTTACGATTTTCTACCGTATGTCCACTTGGATGGTGGGGCTTGAACCTGCACTCACGGCACAGGCGCCGTTCATCTTCGGAGATTTTGTGAATCTCCTTGTCCTCCGTACTGCGCAAGCGCTGCACCTGCGTAGTACGGGCCGGACACTATCCGATGGCTGGACAGTTTTTGTCAGAACACCGGTATACATGTCTATTCTGCACAAGGTACGGACAAGTCCTGTGTGATCCATGCCTGGTTCATTTTAATGAACGTGAGCTTGTCCACATTGGCTCAGGACAGGCGGCTGCGCTTGTCTGTGATAACGCCCCCTGCCGTGCTAAATACACGTTCAGATAATACACTGGCTGCAGGGCAGGCCAGCGCCTCCAAGGCGTAAAGGGCAAGCTCATGTGCCCAATTTGGAGACCCAGAAGTTGAAGGGGGCAGACCTGTCACTCAGTACGTGTAGGCGTGTGCACACATACTGCTCCACCATGTTGGTGAAATGCTGCCTCCTGCTAAGACGTTCCATCTCAGCTGGTGGTGCTGGTTGTCGTGGCGTGCTGACAAAGCTTTTCCACATTTCAGCCATGCTAACCCTGCCTTCTGAGGTGCTGGCGGTGCCCCGGCTGCGTTGGCGACCTCTTCCTCCTCCTCTGCCTTCGCCTTGTACTTCCACTGTACCCCCGCTGTCAGGTGGGAATGCCACCAGCAGCGTGTCTACCAGCGTGCGCTTGTACTCGCGCATCTTACGATCCTGCTCCAGTGAGGGAATTAAGGACGGTACGTTGTCCTTGTAACGGGGATCCAGCAGGGTGGCCACCCAATAATCAGCACCAGTTAGAATGTGGGCAACTCGGCGGTCGTTGCGGAGACACTGCAGCATGTAATCGCTCATGTGTGCCAGGCTGCCCAGAGGCAACGAAAAGCTGTCCTCTGTGGGAGGTGTATCGTCTGTGTCCTCTGTATCCCCCTCAGCCATGCACCAGTGATGGCCATGAGCTGGTCTGGGTGCCACCCTGCTGTGAACATGGTTCCTCCTCCTCCATCTCCTCCTCATCCTCCACCTCGTCATCCTCCAGAACTGTGCCCTTGCTGCCGGACAATTGTGTACCTGGCGTTTGTTGGTGCAGGAACCCACCCTCGTAGCCACTTGTGAAAGACTGCCCTGAAAGCCTTTGAAATGATCCCGGTTTCTCCTCCTCCTGTGCCACATCCTCTTCCATCATCGCCCAAAGCGTTTTTTCAGGGAGGCATAGAACTGGGATAGTAACACTGAGAACAGCGTCATCGGCACTGGCCATGTTGGTGGAGTACTCGAAACCACTCAACAAGGCACACAGGTCTCGCATGGAGGCCCAGTTATTGGTGGTGAAGTGGTGCTGTTCCACAGAGCGACTCACGCGTGATTGCTGCAGCTGAAACTCCACTATCGCCTGCTGCTGCTCGCACAGTCTGGCCAGCATGTGCAAGGTGGAGTTCCACCTTGTGGGCATGTCACATATGAGGCGGTGAGCGGGAAGGCCGAAGTTACGCTGCAGCGCTGACAGGCGAGCAGCAGCAGGGTGAGAACGCCGAAAGTGCGCACAGACAGCCCGCACTTTCTGCAGCAGCTCTGGCATATTGGGGTAATTTTTCAGGAACCTCTGGACCACCAAGTTCAGCACATGCGCCAGGCAAGGGATGTGCATCAAACCGGCTAGGCCCAGAGCTGCTACGAGATTTCGCCCATTATCGCACACCACCAGGCTGGGCTTGAGGCTCACTGCCACCAGCCACTCATCTGTCTGTTGTTCCATGTTTCTCCACAACTCCTGTGCGGTGTGGGGTTTTTCCTCCAAACAGGAACGTTTTAAAACTGCCTGCTGTCGTTTACCCCTGGCTTTGCTGAAGTTGGTGGTGAAGGTGTTACGCTGACCGGATGAGGAGGCGGTAGAGGATGAGGAAGCGGAGTAGGAGGAGTTAGCAACAGGAGGCAAACTGAAGCGCCCTGCAATCCTCGGTGGTGGAAGGACATGCGCCAAACTGCTATCTGCCTCAGGCCCAGCAGCCACTGCATTTACCCAGTGTGCTGTTAGGGAGATCTAACATCCCTGACCGTGCTTACTGGTCCACGCATCCGTAGTTAGGTGGACCTTGCCACAGATGGCGTTGCGCAGTGCGCACCTGATTTTGTCCCCCACTTGGTTGTGCAGGAAAGGGATGGCTCACATGGAAAAGTAGTGACGACTGGGCACGCCGTACTGTGTGACAGCCAATGCCATCAGGCTTTTAAAACTCTGCGTCTCCACCAGACGGAATGACAGCATTTCAAAGGCGAGGAATTTTGAAATGCTGGCATTCAGGGCCAGGGATCGCGGGTGGCTAGGGGGGTACTTCCTCTTCCGCTCCAGTGTTGGAGAGATAGAGAGCTGAAAGCTTCCATGGGACATTGTGGAGATGGTTGTTGACCCAGGTGGTAGTGTTGCTGGCAGATGCTCTGTTTGCAGGTTGGCAGGTGCTACTGTCACTACAGAGGTAAATTAAGAGGCCGAGACTGCAGCAGAAGAGGAAGCAGGAGGAGCCAGAGACCTTTCTTTGTTTTTGAGGTGTCTACTCCACTGCAGCTCGTGCTTTGCACTTAGATGCCTGGTCATGCAGGTTGTGCTCAGGTTGAGAACGTTTATGCCTCGCTTCAGGCTCTGATTGCACAGCGTGCAAACCACTCGTGTCTTGTCATCAGCATATTGTCTGAAGAACTGCCACGCTAGGGAACTCCTTGGACCTGGCTTTGGTGTGCTCGGTCCCTTGCTGCGTTGAGCAGTAGCAGACGTACTGTCTAGGGGACGGACGCTCCGCTTTTGCACCCTGCTTCCTCTTCTGCTGTGCTGGTGGCTCTGTGCGACCACCGCCTCTTCCTCCGAACTACACTGGTCACCTGCATAACGTTGATTCCATGTGGGGTCGAGGACCTCATCATCCTCCACATCATCTTCCACCCAGTCTTCACCCCTGTCCTCCTTGTCGGTCTGCACAATTGCGAAAGCATTAGCAGTTGGCACCTGTGTTTCGTCATCATCCGAGACGTGCTGCGATGGTCCTCCCATGTACTCATCATGAAACATAAGTGGTTGGGCACTCAATCTCTTCCACTTCTGGGGCAGGGCTAGGTGGATGGCCTTGGGAAACTTTGCTAACAGAGTCATCTAAAAGCAGAAGAGACTGCTGCATGATTTGGGGCTCGGACTGTTTGGCTGATTTGCAAGGGGGTGAGGTGAAAGTCTGATGGACATCGGCTGCAGGTGCCAACTCTGATCTTTCATCAGAAGACTGGGTGGGAGACAATGTGAAGGAACCGGAGGCACTGTCAGCAACCCAATATACTATCGCCTGTACTTGTCCTGGCCTCAACATTCTCACACCTACAGAACTGCAGAAAATGCTATTCCAAAAAAAAAAATTCCCCTAAAAAATTTTTTGGGGGAATAGCACAATAGAAGAAAAATCTAAATTGTAAATCTCACACCTGCATATATGCAGAAAACACTGCAAATATATTAATTTTTTGCCCTAAATGGGTGTTTTTGGAAGAGCAGAATAAACCCACAGTATGTATAGGGTGTATCTCAACGTAACATATGCAGTGCTGGTGCACTGAGCTTGCAGATAAAAGTTAGATTTTCTCTGGCACTGGGCTCATGGCAGTGTAAAAAGACTGTGTACTGCAACACAACCAGGTAAATCTATGCAGATCGTTGAGTTATTAGATCTCTGAATCTGGACTCCTAGATAAATCTCTCTCCCTGAAAGCAGCAACAGGAACCTTGCCCTACACTCTCTATCTTTTCTCTCAGTAGATTGCAGAATCAGGACTAACTCCCATCATTTCATTCTCTCCCTCACAGCAACAGCAGCCAGAATCCTTTCCCTATACTGTCTAAAGCCGAGTGACGTGCTGTGTGCCTCTAGCTTATATATAGAGGCTGGGTCACATGCTGCACTGGCCAATCACAGCCATGCCATTAGTAGGCATGGCTGTGATGGCTTCTAAGGGCATACCAGTTAAACAAAAGTTTATTGGCTGCCCTGTAGCTTTTAGAAATGTGCCATTACATCGCCGGACCCGAACCCGAACATAAAGTCAATTGTTCGGGTCCGAGACCCAAAAATCCAAAAGTCCGGTACGAACCCGAACTTTACAGTTCGGGTTCGCTCAACCCTAGTCCTGTCCCGTTCGACGGATAAAGGTAAAAAATTCCCTACAAAACCCAAGAGAGATAAAGGGAAGAAATTTTTTCGAGGCCCCCCTTCAAAAGACGGTTTTAAGGGTAAGAAAGAGCCGACGAAAAAGTGGGGATTTGGTAGGGGCAAGGAAAAGGGTGGAATCCTTTTTTCCAGGCCCAGTACTTCCAACAAAGAGTCCAAATGACACCAACATAAAGGTTGGTGGAAGGCTCTCGTGGTTCCTTCCCCAATGGGAAAACATTACGCAGAGTCCTTACATTCTAAGTCTGATAAGGGAGGGTTACAAATTAGAATTCCTGTCTCTCCCTCCTCCAAACTTTATCCTTACTCATCTCCCCAAGGATCCATTGAAAGCAAGGGGACTTTTGGGGAGTGTCCTCGAACTGGCAGAACAGGAGGTCATCATCCCTGTTCCCGTAGATCAGATCGGCCAGGGGTTTTATTCCCACATACTTGTGGTGCCAAAACCATCCGGGAAAATTTGGCTGATCATAAACCTACGGAAGCTGAATCAGTACTTGTTGTACAAAAAGTTCCGGATGCAGAGTATTTACACGGTCAGAAGACACCTTCAGGAGGGAGTCTTCATGATTACTTTGGACTTAAAGGATGCTTATTTGCATGTCTCCATTGACCCGAAACATCAGAAGTTCCTGAGGTTTGCAGTTCAGACAAACCGGGGCGTCCAACACTGGCAGTTCAAGACACTCCCCTTCAGCTTAGCGGCCAGTCCAAGAATCTTCACAAAGGTTCTGACCGAGGTGGTGTCTTTTCTACACCTCCAGGGGATAGCCTTGATCCCATACTTGGACGACATGCTAATTTTCAGTCCGGCCCTGGAACAACTCCAGTCAGACCGTGACAAAGTGCTGTCCGCCCTAGAATCCCTAGGGTGGCTGATCAGCCGAGAGAAGTCCTCCCTGGATCCCTCACAATCCAAGGTGTTTCTAGGGTACCGGGTAGACTCAGTGAGCCAAGGGATCTTTCTCCCCCAAGAGAAGATAACAAAAGTGCACAGTGCGGTATCTACTCTCCATGGTACCGGAGAGGCCTCTCTAAGGACCATGATGAAAGTTCTGGGGCTTATGTCATCCTGCATCCCAACGGTCCATTGGACCCAGTTCCATTCTCAGGGGCTCCAGGGATTCCTTCTTTCCTCCTGGGACGGGAAAAGAGAATCCCTGGACATAAGAGTACCCCTCTCGGGAGAGACAAAAGATTCCCTAGACTGGTGGCTCAATTCAGTCAACCTGTCGGGAGGTCGGACCTGGACCCAACAGGACCCGCTGACTGTGACTACGGATGAAAGTGCCTGGGGCTGGGAAGCTCATATGGGAGATCTCTTCGCCCAGGGTCCTTGGGACCGGGAGCAGAGAAAATCTTCCTCCAATTTCAGGTAGTTATTAGCGGTCGGAAAAGCATTAAACTTTTTCAGAAGCCAGGTCCAAGGAAAGGAAGTACAAATCCCCTGACAACGCAGTGGCCGTGTCCTACCTAAATCATCAGGGGGGTATAAGGTCCGGCAAGCTGATGAAACTGACCCAGGAAATCCTGGGGGAGGCAGAGAAAAATATTCTCTCAGTCTCGGCAGTCCATGTAAGAGGGTCCCTCAACATTCAGGCAGACATCCTCAGCAGACAACCCATTCATCAGGGAGAGTGGGAGCTAAACAACAAAGTTTTTTCTCTGGTGAGCCAACACTTTGGCAAACCAGAGATAGATTTGTTTGCTGGTAGGAAGAACAGGAAAGTTCACAGATACTTCTCCCTTGCCAGGGAGCAGGACTCGCAGTTAATAGATGCCCTAGCCCAAAACTGGGAGTTCGCCCTGGCGTATGCGTTCCCTCCTCTGGTGCTTGTTCCCCGGTGATTGCAGAAATTATTCAGATCAGACGAGTATTTTATTCTGATCGCACTCTGGTGGCCAAAGCGGGCATGGTTCCCCACCCTGAGGAGGTGGTCGATTGCTCCTCCGCTACACCTCCCGTCCAGACGCGATCTCCTCTCCCAGGGACCAGTTTTACATCCCGATCCAGGGTTTCTTTAACTGACGGCATGGTGTCTGAGAGGGAGATCCTAAGGCGTAGGGGATGTTCGGAAAAAGTGATTGACATGCTTTTACAGAGTAGAAAGCCAGTCACTAGACAAATCAATGCGAAAGTTTGGAAAGTCTTCTCTAGCTGGGCTCAGTCTAGAGAAGGTTCTCTCCAAACAATCCCAATGGTCCTGGATTTCCTCCAGGAGGGGGTTAACCAGAGCCTAGCAGTCAATACCCTCAGGGTCCAGGTGGCAGCCCGATCTGTGTTTTTAGACAGTAGACTGGCCCTGAACCCACTGGTAAAGAGATTTTTGACAGCCAGAGAAAGGGTAACCACGGTGAGAACAAGCAGGTTCCCACCTTGGGACTTATCTCTGGTATTAGATGCTCTAACTAAAGAGCCCTTTGAGCCGGTGGCTCAGGTTTCTGTTAAATTCCTTTCACTTAAAATGGCCTTCCTCCTGGCGATCTTGACAGCCACAAGGGTTGGCGACCTACAAGCTCTGACCATAATAGCCCTTTTTGTTGCTCCTAGAGGATAGGGTAATCCTCAGACAGGATCCTTTATATTTGCCAAAAGTGACCTCAGATTTCCACAGGTCACAGGAAATTGTACTTCCCTCCTTTTGTCAGAACCCCAAAAATGACAGAGGAAAAGTTTCATTTATTAGACGTTAGAAGATGTCTTCTAGTCTACTTAGAGTGAGTTCAGGAGATCAAATCATTTACTTATTAGTTTCTTCGGCCAAAAGAAAGGGCTTCAGGCCTCTAAGCCTACGATAGCCAGGTGGATTAAACAGACTATTGCAGTAGCCTATGAACAGTCAGAAAAACCTGTTCCAGCACATATCAAAGCTCACTCAACTAGATCTCTGGTAACCTCCTGGGCAGAGAGGGCAGGCGCTTTGATCGATCAAATCTGCAGAGCAGCAACTTGGACGAGCCAAAATACCTTCCTGAGGCACTACAGAGTGGAGCTGTTGTCCCCTCAGGACTTGCTGTTCGGCAGGAAGAATCTACAGGCGGTGATCCCACCCTAAGGTAGGCATGAATTTCTTGCTCATCGACTCAGGTGTGCCGTCCTGGAAGATGACTGGAGAAAAGTACCAGTTACACTTACCGGTAACGGGTTTTCTAGGAAATCTTCCAGGATGGCAGGCCTACTTCCCTACCCTTTGTCAGTGGTGTGTTTTTATTCTCACAGAATGTACCCTCTGGCACCAGTGTGGGCTTATACTTTGTCATAACTGAGGGACAGAGGGAAGGGTGGGGCCTTTTAAACTCTGTTTATTGTGTTTCATCAGGTTAATAAAGCCCTGCTATAGATGAACATTTTTCTTGGCCTAGTCTAGTAGGGCATCACATCATTCTCTGTTTGTCTCAGATTCAGATGTTACCTATAGTTTTATAGCTGGTGATGGATGCCACACTTGGATTGTTAATAAAGTCAGAAGGTGTGCTGGCGTATCACAAGAGTTTCCTCCATTGTCAGATAGCGCTTTGGTTAATTATCAGTCCCAACTGTTTTTACAATGTGAGCAACATTGAAGAACATCATGTTGTAGGCGGGCAATATGAAGAACAGCCTGTCTTCTAAGGCCCCATGCACACAGGGTGTTTTTGCAGCTGCTAACAGCAGCGTTAGACGTTTTTTTTTACAGCTGCAAAACGCCCATCCATGTTATTCTATTGTGTCATGCACACATAGAGCTTTTATGAGCTCCAAGTGGCATAGGCGTTTTCCAGCTGCAAAAAAAACCCAATTCTAGTGCGTTCTGGAGCTCCAGGTTTGAGGTGCAAAAACGCAGCGAAAACGTGCAAAAACGCAACGACTTGCGTTTTTGAGCTCCAGGATTTTTTATTTTTTTTTAAAAAGGTCAAAAAATGTTTACAAAACGTGGACAGGCGTTTTTAAGCTGTAAAAAACGCGGCTGTAAAAACGCCCTGTGTGCATGGGGCCTTAAAGTGTTCAACTTTTATTTTCTTCTAAAAAAGTTAACCAACACTCCCCACTCCCCTGGTACCTGCCTCCGTGGGTAATGCCCTGTCAGTGCCCACACAGCTGCTGTAGTGGTCCCAAGATTTTAAATCCCCACTCTTCCCCTCTTCATTCTGCAGGTCTTCTGTGACCGCTGAGTGCTTCTGATTGGGACAGCACCACCACGTGCTGACCAATCAGGAGCACTCTGAGCTGTCACAGAAGCCCTAGAAACTGAAGAGGGAGTAACGTGGGGACGTTAAATGTCTAGACTGCTGCATTAAATTAGTATGCACTGTGACAGCGCATCATGGAAGGGAAGTACAGCAGGGACCCGAGAAGTGGGGAGGGAATTAAGTCACCTTTTCAAAAAAATAAAAAGGTGAACTAACACTTTAAAATGAACCTGACCTGACGTAAAACATTTGTAAGATGACAGCAGTGGTGAAATGCAAGTACTTTGCTAGTCTACAGATCCCTGTGTCTCTGCAGAGCTCCTCAGATTTTAGGACTGTATTTGGGGACTTGTTAGGCCCCACACCCTCTTAACGCTATGCCCCACCTGTGTGGTTCATCTGTCAAATGCCAGAACTTCAATGAGTAGTGGGGACTCTGGCATTAATAGTTAAATGTCAGGGGATGGGGATTAGTACCAGAGGGGGACTTGACCTCAACATGGGCAGAAATTGTAGCCCCATATAGAGTCTGGGCCTATCCAATACATATGCAGGGACAAAGAGCATTGATCTGAAGACTAAAGGCCCATACACACGGTCTGACTTTTTGCCAACAAAGTTCAAAATGAGCAAGTTTTCCAAAAAATCCGAGCGTGTATATGCTCCATCGGACAAACGTTTTCGGTTTTCATCGGACAAAAGTTTGCTCTGCAAGCGGACAAACTTTTCGGCAACAAAAGTCAGATGGTGCAAAATCCATCGGACACCGAAGTACAAATTCGCGTGCCCAGAACCAATGTTAAAATCAACCAACAATAGCAGAAGTTGACCAAAGGGTGGCGGTAAAGAGCAGAAAAACCATGTGATGTTGGGAAAGTTTGCAGAAAAGTCCTGCCATGTGTATGCTATGGGTGTGCCCGGCCAACTCCCTTCTGACAAAAATCCACGGAAAAGTTTGTTTGAAGTCCGACCGTGTGTACGAGGCTTTACACTTACAAAGTCCAGACAGTACCTACACTTAATTTACAAGAGTACTTAAGTGCTTTAGGCCAGGTCAAGTTCACTTCCAGCCCTATACACACCATGGCAAAATGGAGCGCTCAGCACTTGTCTATCGTGCCTGCCAAGCACTCACTGGCAGTGGGTTGAGTAAAAGGTAGTCAAAATGAGTGCAGTACATTTATATACAGCAGTCCATAGTGCCTTGTTTGACAACATTGTCCAGTTTAATTTAAATATTTTCCCCAGGAAGCCCTGAACTAATATCTGGCAGGGAGCAGAGACCTTTCAGTGAATGAATTTATGCAGCAGACCATTTTTTTTAAGATTGCCAAAGTAAAGGGTGTTCATTGTTTAACCACTTCCCTACTGTGCATGAAAACCCCCTTCCTGCCCAAGCCATTTTTCAGCTTTCAGCGCTGTCACACTTTGAATGACAATTGCGCGGTCGTACGACGTGGCTCCCAAAGGAAATTTGCGTCCTTTTTTTCCCACAAATAGAGCTTTCTTTTGGTGGTATTTGATCACCTCTGCGGTTTATATTTTTTGCGCTATAAACAAAAGAAGAGCGTCCAGTTTGGGAAAAAAACACTATTTTTTACTTTTTGCTATAATACCCATTTTTTCTTTTTTTCAATTAAAATTTTCCTCAGTTTAGGCCGATACGTATTCTTCTACATATTTTTGGTAAAAAAAAAAATCGCAATAAGCGCGTATTGATTGGTTTGCGCAAAAGTTATAGCGTCTACAAAATAGGGGATAGATTTATAGCATTTATTTTTTCATTAGTAATGGCGGCGATCTGCGATTTTTATTGTGACTGCGATATTGCGGCGGACACGTCGGACACTTTTGACACATTTTTGGGACCATTCACATTTATACAGCGATCCCTGCTATAAAAATGCATTGATTACTGTATAAATGTGACTGGCAGGGAAGGGGTTAACCACTAGGGGGCGGGAAGGGGTTAAATATGTTCCCTCAATGTGTTCTAACTGTGGGGGGAGGGGACTGACTGGGGGAGGTGACCATGGTTGTCCCTATGTACAAGGGACACACCATCGGTCCCCTCTCCCTCACAGGACGTGGATCTGTGTGTTTACACACACAGATCCACTTTCCTGCTCGGTTCCCGGGCAATCACGGGTGCCCAGCAGCAATCGCGGCCGCCGGGCACACGCATCGGGTCCCTAGCAACGCGGCGGGCGCGCGCCCCCTAGCTCGTTTTTAAAGGCAGGACGTCATATGACGTCCTGTCAGAACGAGAGTGTCCTCCGCCCGCCGTCAATTGATGGTGGGCGGTGGGCAAGTGGTTAATAGACCAGTTTACTTAAAACGCCTATGTATGGATATGAAAAGCACTCCTGCTTCTTATGACCCTAAGGCCGCTTTCACACTACTGCGACTTCAAAGTCGCGCAATTTTACCACGATTCGCGGCAGCGATTTCAGGGAATGCCTGTGCAAGTGGCATCAAAATCGGACCAAAGTAGTGCACGGACTACTTTGAAGTCGTTCTAATATGAATGGTTGTCATTGGGAATCATGGGAAACGACTTGTCATGCTACTTTGCCATCACAAATCGCGGGACAAGTCGTATAAGTGTGAAAGGGACCTAAGGATCGCCAACTGACGTATCTACCCAGCACAACTCCTTCCTCTTCTCCCCAAAACTTAGAGAGTTACTCTTCCTGTCACATTCTACAGAACACAAAGATCCAGTAGGTTTTGTAAAAAGCATCTCAAAGTGGGTGGAATTGGTAATTTGGATGGACAGATCATGCTATTGGAGCTTGTAAGAGGCATAAGAAGCTAATAGACAATTCAACACACTAAAACCTTAAAGAGCAGTTAGAGTTTTGATTAAATACATCCATTTCCAGGGAAACTTCATAGGTCACAAGGTTCTAGCAAATGTTATTGCAGATCATTACCCGCTGCTGTTATGTATGAGGTAGCTAAAAGCTTTGTGAGAAAACAAAGATTCAGTTAAATTAGTTTACATGTGTGAGAGTACAATTGGAGCCATTTAAAATAAACAATTCTAGATAGATGTTGTATCTTTGTCTTAGTTCAACATAGAACTCAAGCGGTAGTTGTGGCGCCAGTGAGCAAGAAACTGCTAAAGTTAATTTTATTGGGTGACACTTTAACCACTTAAGCCCCGGACCATTTGGTAGCTAGAGGACCAGAGGTGAATTCAGAATTTTGCACTGCGCTGCTTTAACTGTAAATTGTGCGGACATGCAATGTTGTACCCAAACGAAATTTGCGTCCTTTTCTTCCCACAAATAGAGCTTTCTTTTAATGGTATTTGATTGCCTCTGCGATTTTTATTTTTTGCGATATAAACGGAAAAAGACCGAAAATTTTGAAAAAAAAATGATATTTTCTACTTTTTGTTATAAGAAAAATCGAATAAACTCAATTGTAGTCATACATTTAGGCCAAAATGTATTCAGCCACATGTTTTTAGTAAAAAAAATGTCAATAAGCGTATATTTATTGGTTTGCGCAAAAGTTATAGAGTTTACAAACTAGGGTACATTTTCTGAAATTTACACAGCTTTAAATTTATGACTGCCTATCTCATTTCTTGAGGTGCTAAAATGACAGGGCAGTACAAACCCCCCCAAATGACCCCATTTTGGAAAGTAGACACCCCAAGGAAATTGCTGAGAGGCATGTTGAGCCCATAGAATTTTTTATTTTTTTGTCCCAAGTGATTGAATAATGACTAAAAAAAAAAAAATTACAAAAAGTTGTCACTAAATGATATATTGCTCACACATGCCATGGTTATATGTGGAATTGCACCCCAAAATACATTTTGCTGCTGCTCCTGAGTACGGGGATACCACATGTGTGGGACTTTTTGGGAGCCTAGCTGCGTACGGGACCCCGGAAACCAAGCACCGCCTTCAGGATTTCTAAGGGCGCAAATTTTTGATTTCACTCCTCACTACCTATCACAGTTTCGAAGGCCATAAAATGCCAAAATAGCACAAAACCCCCCCAAATGACCCCATTTTAGAAAGTAGACACCCCAAGGAAATTGCTGAGAGGCCTGTTGAGCCCATTGAATATAATTTTATTTGTCCCAAGTGATTGAATAATGACAAAAAAAAAAAAAAAATTACAAAAAGTTGTCACTAAATGATATATTGCTCACACATGCCATGGTTATATGTGGAATTACACCCCAAAATACATTTTTCTGCTTCTCCTGAGTACGGGGATACCACATGTGTGGGACTTTTTAGGAGCCTAGCCGCGTACGGGACCCCGAAAACCAAGCACCGCCTTCAGGATATCTAGGCACAAATTTTTGATTTCACTCCTCACTACCTATCAGTTTCGAAGGCCATAAAATGCCAAAATCGCACAAAACCCCCACAAATGACCCCATTTTGGAATATAGACACCCCAAGCTATTTGCTGAGAGGAATGTCGAGTATTTTACAGCTCTCATTTGTTTTTGAAAATGAAGAAAGAAAATATATATATATATATATATATATATATATATATATATATATATATATATATATATATATATATATATTTTTTTTTTTTTTTTTCAATTTTCAAAACTTTGTGACAAAAAGCGAGATCTGCAAAATACTCACAATACCTCTCAGCAAATAGCTTGGGGTGTCTACTTTCCAAAATGGGGTCATTTGGGGGGGTTTTGTGCTATCTGGGCATTCCATGGCCTCCGAAACTGTGATAGGCAGTGAGAAGTGAAATCAAAAATTTACACCCTTAGAAAGCCTGAAGGCGGTGCTTGGTTTTTGGGGTCCCGTACATGGCTAGGCTCCCAAAAAGTCTCACACATGTGGTATCCCCGTACTCAGGAGAAGCAACAGAATGTATTTTGGGGTGTAATTCCACATATGCCCATGGCATGTTTGAGCAATATATCATTTAGTGACAACTTTGTGCAAAAAAAATAAAAAAAAATTGTCGTTTTTCCGCAACTTGTGTCAACATATAAAATATTCCATGGACTCGACATGCCTCTCAGTATATAGCTTGGGGTGTCTACTTTCCAAAATGGGGTCATTTGGGGGGGTTTTGAACTGTTCTGGCATTTTATACACAACATTAGGAAGCTTACATCCACTCTTCTAACCACTTGAAGACAAAGCCCTTTTTGACACTTTTTGTTTACATGAAAACATTTTTTTTTTTTTGCAAGAAAATTATGTTGAACCCCCAAACATTATATATATATTTTTAAAGCAAAGGCCCTACAGATTAAAATGGTGGGTGTTGCATTTTTTTTTTCTACACAGTATTTGCGCAGCGATTTTTCAAACGCATTTTTTGGGTTAAAAAATACACTTTTTTTAATTTTAATGCACTAAAACACACTATATTGCCCAAATGTTTGATGAAATAAAAAAGATGATCTTAGGCCGAGTACATAGATACCAAACACGACATGCTTTAAAATTTCGCACAAACGCGCATTGGCGACAAACTACATACATTTTTAAAAGCCTTTACAGGTTACCCCAGTAGATTTACAGAGGAGGTCTACTGCTAAAATGATTGCCCTCGATCTGACCTTCGCGGTGATACCTCACATGCATGGTGCAATTGCTGTTTACATATGACGCCAGACCGACGCTTGCGTTCGCCATTGGGCAAGAGCAGGGCAGGACAGGGGTGCTTTTTTTTAAAATTAATTTTGCTTTTTTATTTTATTTTTAAATTGTTCCTTCCAAGTATTTTTTTTTTTTATCATTTTTATTGTTATCTCAGGGAATGTAAATATCCCCTATGATAGCAATAGGTAGTGACAGGTACTCTTTTTTTGAAAAAACTGGGGTCTTCTAGACCCTAGATTTTTCCTCTGCCCTCAAAGCATCTGACCACACCAAGATCGGTGTGATAAAATGCTTTCCCAATGGCGCTTTTTATATCCGGGGGGGGGGCATTCCCTCCCACTGCTTGTAAAAGCAGTCCAGAGGCTAATTAGCCGCTAGGATTGCTTTTACATGAAAGCCGGCCACTGGCTGAAAAGAATGATACCAAGATGATACCTAAACCCGCAGGCATCATTCTGGTATAAACATTCAAAGTCCAGCAACATACCAGTACGTTGCTGGTCTTTGTTGGACATGTATTGTAATCTTTTTATTTCATGCAGCCAGTTGGCTGAACGAAAAAAGAGATTGATCGGTGGGTATGCCCACCATTAGAATACTACCCTTTATCCACCCACTTCCAATGATGGGCATACACGCACCATTTATATATGCCGAAGCATGGGGGCATCCTCCCGCAAAAAAGTTATGCCGCACACACATGGTCGGACTTTTCCACGGGCAAGCCTCCGTCGGAATTTCGACCGTATGTACGCGGCATTAGGAGCAAAATCGCTCCTCCGCCCCTGCTGCCCCAATGCTTCGGCATATTTGCTTTTTTTTTTTAACTGTGGTGGTGAAATCACCTCCTACAGCACTGGAGTCGCAGGGATCAGGCCTGTCTCTGCGAATGCTGCAGTTATGTGTGTTTTTGTTTTGTAAGTGACAGTGATCGATCGATACTGCACTTGGGTGGCCTGGGCTGGACGGAGGGGCAAAACGCAGGTGCCAGCAGGTATCTGGGCTGATCCCGCTAACACTGCGTTTTTGGGAACCCTAAACTGCTGGGGACGCTAGTATAGATCTGATCAGATATTGATCTGTTCAGATACTATACCACTAAGGGGGGTGTATGCTTCACGCGTGGGTGTTAGCGTTACTGGCACTAACCTGACGCTGCCTGGGGTGTGACTCAGACCCTCTCTGACGCTAAAACCTAATTGATATCACCCGCCGGGCGATCAGGGGGTTAAACCTTTATTGGGTTATATACACGGCGGGTGCCCTGACACTATAAAAAGCAAACTAACTAACCAGCGTCACCCGTAACACTTATATGGTGATCACTGGTGAAAGGGTTAACTAGGGGCAATCAGGGGGTTAAAACCTTTATTAGATAATATATGGGGGTACCTGACGCTATAAAAACCTGCGGCGAACCTAAAAAAAATTACCAGCTACCGATCTGCATCACCGACACTGACAGCGTTTAGAAAAACGATTGCTTAGCGACAGTGGTGATGGGGGTGAAAGGGTTACCTGGGGGGGCGATCAAGGGGGTTAAACCTTTATTAGATAATATATTGGGGTACCTGACGCTATAAAAACCTGCGGCGAACCTAAAAAAAATTACTGGCTACGATCTGCATCACCGACACTAAGACAGCGTTTAGAAAAACAATTGCTTAGCGACAGTGGTGATAGGGGGTGAAAGGGTTACCTGGGGGGCGATCAAGGGGGTTAAACCTTTATTAGATAATATATTGGGGTACCTGACGCTATAAAAACCTGCGGCGAACCTAAAAAAAATTACCGGCTACCGATCTGCATCACAGACACTAAGACAGCGTTTAGAAAAACGATCGCTTAGTGATAGTGGTGATAGGGGGTGAAAGGGTTACCTGGGGGGCGATCAAGGGGTTAAACCTTTATTAGATAATATATTGGGTTACCTGACGCTATAAAAACCTGCGGCGAACCTAAAAACAATTACTGGCTGCCGATCGGCATCACTGACGCTAAGACTGCGATCAGAAAAATGATCGCTAAGTGACAGTGGTGATAGGGGGTGAAAGGGTTATCTGGGGGGTGATCAGGGGGTTAAACCTTTATTAGGGGGGGTTAGGGGGCTACACTGGACCTAAGACTAAACTTTGGTGACACTTTTACAGTCACAAATGTCACTGATTGCAGTGATCACTAAATAAATGGTCACTGCAATCAGTGACACTGTGACTGGGGGCTGGGGGGGTGATCTGGGGGGTGTCTGGGGGGGGGCGATTTATGTCCCTATGTGTCCTGGTGTCAGTGTAGTGTTGTGTGCACTGACCTGATATCTTCTCTTGTACGGCGCTCGGTAAATGTGAGCGCCGCACCAGAGATGACATCACTTCCTCCTGCCCCCTCTGTCTGACACAGACAGAGGGGGCATTTCTATTCGCCGGGAGCGATCGCGAGGGGGTGGCCAGAAACGAATGGCTGCCCCCTCATCCCAGAACGCTCCCGGACACTTAGCCACCGCTCACTGTATAGAAGGGGGGTCCGATTGGACCCCCCAACTGTACAAAGGCAATCACGTACACTCTACGTGATTGTGCCTGTCGGTGCCATTCTGCCGACGTATATATACAGTGAGCGGTCGTTAAGTGGTTAAAGCGGAGTTCCACCCAAAATTGGAACTTCTGCTTAAACCACTCCTCACCCCCTTACATGCCACATTTGGCATGTATTTTTTTTGAGGGGGGGGGGTGGGGGCTTCAGTAGGAGTGGGACTTCCTGTCCCACTTCCTCCTCCCGCCCAGTACCCGATTAGACGACTCGTCATATCGCCTAAGGTGGGCCCCTCCCTGTAGGCGATCACCTGGGACACGTGACAGGTCCCAGGCGATCGCCTGTCCGCTCAGATTGCGCAGCGCCGCTCGCACATGCGCAGTGAGTGCCTGGCCGTGAAGCCGAAAGCTGTCACGGCCGGGTGCCCACAGTAGGAATGGAGACGCCGGCGGAGAGATTTGGGAGAGGAGCGAAGCTCCATTTGGCCGCGTCACTGGACAGTGGAACAGGTAAGTGTCTGTTTATTAAAAGCCAGCAGCTACACTTTTTGTAGCTGCTGACTTTTAATAAACATAAAAAAGGCTGGAACTTCCCTTTAAGCTAAACCTCAAGCAAACTACTGAATAGTTAAAATACCAATCAAATACATATTTGGCAGCTATTTTACCTGCCAGAATATCTGCATTTCTGTCCATTCAGTCAGGAGATTTGCACAACCCTACTACACTACACAGCACAGCCAGGTGGATGGTTTTGCTTTCTCTGTTAAATTATAGGCTGTAGATGGCATACGGTTGTATTCTCTCTCCACCACCAGCCTGATTGGAGGGTGAAAGAGCAGCAGCAGACTGAGGTATTCATCTCTGCTGTCTCCATCAACAAATTCTTTGTCAACACATTTGCATGCAACCCACCTGATTGGATCTAAGCCCTGCCCCGCCCCTCTCCCAGTCTGATTGCTGCTGTACAGGGGAATTGCTGGAGGCTCATACCAGATAATGGTAGTTGCTTTTGAAAAATAGAAATGTAATAATGAATATATACAACTTTATGCCAGAAGTTCAGCTTTACATTTCAGTCCCAAGACCATTTAAAAAAATAATAATACGCTCCCAATAATGGCATTATAAGATATTTTTACCTTTTTATGATCTTATATATTTAAAGTTTTTCACCTTTCTAGGATTTTTTTTTTTAAAGGTGAACTTAATTAACACCTTACCTACCCCTGGTTCCTGCTGAACTTGCCTCTATGGGTGAGATGAGCTTTCAGTGCCCACCAAACCAGTGTAGTGGTCCAGGAATTTTAAATCCATGCTCTTTTTCCCCTTTCTGTAGGGCTAAAACGGATCAAAGAGATTCCGATTGGTCAAAGCGGTCACATGCCAGCACTGACCAATCAGAATTCGTCTGATCCATCCCGGAAGCCTTACAGAAATAATGGGAAGAATAGCATAGATTTCAAATCCCTGGACCACTACACCAGCTGCGCTGGCACCGACAGCTCATCACCGTACAGAGGGGAGGGGGAGGGTGTACAGTGTTGGCTCACCTTTTTCATTTTTTTCTGATAAAAAATACCCTTTAAGAGATAACATAGTGATAGCGAGTTTTGTGTACTTTTCAAAAACTTTAAAAATTCTTAGTAAGTGACAATGTGTACATTATATTATCTACCTACTACCCACACCATATTGTCTTGCAAAAACAAAATGTTTATTACAGTTATTTTAAATTATTTTACTCTAAAGGTATAACCTTCAGTTATGTGCATCAGCAAAAAAAGGAACCTGAACTTATCTTTGTTGCACAGAGCTCTTCCTATTTTCATGGAGAAAAATAGCAATCTTTGGATAGCTAAAAGCACAACTAAATGCACATGAGTGTTGTAATGCCTAAGGGGAAATGTTGGATTAATGATACTTGAAAGTCAGTTCATTGAAAGCCCAGGACTCAAAGAACCATATTTCATTTTAATTGAAATGTAATGTATTAGAGACATTGGAGATGCAGAAAAAGAAGGATTAAGGTGATGCAAGGTTCTTTGAGGACTACTTTGAAGTCATATGGTCACCATAGTTACTTGACACTGTAAACTGTAGATTGGTAAGGATAATAGGTGCTTTTTTGAGAACTCTAGACAAAACATAATAATTCACAGGGAATGGGGGCCACACTACAAACAGACATTTGAACACCTTATCCCAATTTTATATATATGAAGGAAGTATTTGGGCATTTGAGCAAATTACTTGCTCTGGGATTTTTTAACGGTGTTCATTAAAGATAATTTATTCGAAAAAAAAAAAACATAAAATACAAAGAAAGTTTATTGATGAATACATACAAAATATGATAATATGCAAAACATATATTTTTTAAGAAGGAACCATTCACATTTATAGAAAAAACACATAATGGTTACAACTAATGACAGACTGGTGCTTTAACATTACTCTACTAGTTTCGCTTTTTGGTAAGCTTCTTCAGGAGTCTGATAATGCACGTAGGTCATGCTGGAAAAAATAATATTGAAAATTGCATATAATATGGGAACAAACCAATAAGAACATATGTATGTAAAATATTGATGCCCACAGGTCAAAATTTGCGGGACATGCATATCAATAATATCAGATTGAAGTACCAAAGGGTATATTTTACAAATGCAAATAAATTTTAATTGTGGACAAGACCCAAGCTGCAAAGCAAGACTCACCCAAAGGCCACACAGTTGCACATACGTGTGAGAATCACATGTAATGCAGTAAATGTTTTAGATTCCCCAATTAGAACAGGATCAACCGCCGAGGAAGGAGAGAGACATCATGGAAGCAGTCCAAGCCATAGAGAGCATAAAGAATGGTAAACACCTGTAGGGTGGGTGGGACAATCGATAATGTCATGAGACACATATCACAGATAACTGGCCAAAGAAACACTATGTGGCTAAATAGGTAAACCAAACATACCAACTGCTTGGCCAAAATGGTATAGGTTGTGCCGACCAATTCGTTATAAGGAAACAATAATGTTTCCCTATTGAATCCACTTGCACGTTACGGCTGGAGTAAAGTTGAGTAATCCAAATAGAAAAAAAAAATTTTGAAAAAAAAATGTTCTTTTTTTTTTCCCCCTGGAAACACGGTGGCAGATGAACCAACTGGAACCAAGAAAAATGAAAAAAGTAATAATGATAATGGTGATGTTCATTGGATATAAAAAAGTGTTTCAAAGCTGTAGAGCTGATCAATGCAGTTTGAATGGTTTTAAAAAAAAAAAAAAAAAAACCCTGCAGGAAAAGAGGAAATTTTACCTTGAATGGCATTTGGTGTATATGAGCCGATGGCGTCCTTCCCCTCTTAGGAAGAGTAGGTCACTGACAGTGGTGGTCATATCAGACCACGCTTTTATGCTCTCCAATTTTTTTTCGAATGAATTATCTTTTAAGAACACCGTTAAAAAATCCCAGAGCAAGTAATTTGCTCAAATGCCCAAATACTTCCTTCATAATAATTCACAGCTTCTGAAATTAGCTTTGTTTGATACCAGAAGGTTTGCTCTTTCGTAATACTTAAGCTGGCCATAGACTGTTAGAATCCCGGCCCGTTTAGCAGGAACTGGACGAGATTCGAACCATGTATGAGTAGGCTGAATGTACCAAATTGATCGATCGATCAACTTGGGTTCAACCAGGAAATGGGGGAGGCGCCACCTAAGTGCAGTATTAGGAGTAAAACTTTTTTCTTTCTCGTACATCACGGGACACAGAGCGACATAGTCATTACTAATGGGTTATATAGATACCGTCAGGTGCTGGCACTGGCAACTTCCAAAACCGGAAGTACCCTCCCCTATATAAGCCCCTCCCATCCGGGAGCACCTCAGTTTTTTGCCAGTGTCTAAGGTGTTGGCCAAGAAGAAACATGTGTTTTTCACTGAGCTTGCGTACAGGTTCTTTTGGGCCTCAGTAAGCTATTCCGGATCCGACCAAAAAAGCTTCATAGCTAAACGGTCGGTACCCGGGCCTTGCAGAGAAGAGCAAGGTTTTGCCTGTAATGCTTCTCTTAGGAGAGCTGGACCCTGGGATCCAGAGCTCTGGTCATACCCACGACCAAGATGTTTTCTGTGCAGGGTGCTATACAGGTCCAGGGGAGTGGAATCCTTGGGAACCCGGTCCCTGAAGGTTTGATTACAATGCCTGCCGTGATAGGTGAAGTTTGGGCTTTTGTGGACCAAACAAAGTCCTGCGGCGGGGAACAGGTAAGTGGGGGCCCCCAGGAACTTGGTTCTATTGGGGGACCCCCAAGCCTAATTTGTCTTTCTGTCTGTTACCTAACGGTATTCCCGCTAATATTCTGTGTATGCCTGTTACTACTGAGAAAATGTAAAAATTTTAATAGTAGGCAAGAAAAAAAAAAAAAAAAATGTAAGACCGCGGTACCTGTGTTAGACACTAGAGGCCGCTATGGTTCTTTTTCTTGTAATGTGGATTTTTTTCTTCCAGAATCAAATCCAGGCAGTTGGTATGTTCTCTCCTGGGAAGCTGTCTCCTCTGCCCTGTTGCTGCGCTCATCCATCCCCGGGCCCTGCGGCAAAGGGACCCTGGCTCCCATCTAGCTCCTTGTTGTTTTCAAAAAAGGCGCCGAAGGCGCACGTGCCCGCGCGCGTGCGCGTGCACGCGCCTCTATTCATAGAGGCGATCTGGAAAAAGGGGCGGAGCGGGTGGATGACGCTCAGGTGTGCGCCGTGGCGCTACTGCGCATGTGCGGGCGTCCAGCGTGTTTTAAAGCACATTATAGCTGGCTGTTGAAGTGCATAGACAGAGCTAGCAACAATATAAAGGCACATAGAGGCGGTTGATGCAGGCATCCCCTAGAAAGGCACTTTAGTAGACACCAACTGTGATATAGCAGCAATTGTGCTAGACTATTCTCAGTAAAAGTGGTGTATTACGGCTGGAATACCTCAGCTTTAGGCTTAGGAATATGCCGTCCAGAAGCTCCGGAACTGAATCTTCCAGGAAGCGAAGGGGGTCTCATCGGGCTCTGAGGATCTTGGGCATACTTCTGCTGCACCAGTCTCCCCTGAAGTTCAGAGGTAAGTGACCGTAGAGACCCCGCAGGGGTACTTGGTACTGTGGCTGTCCTCAGTTCACCTGCTCCTGTGTATGTAACAGAGGAGGTTTTTTCCTCAGCTTTGGGAGGATTAGAGAGAGATTGTCAACATTGATCGCTGCCTCCCTGTCAGGGAAAGCACGCCCGATCTCCATCTCCTCCTTCAAAGTGCCTGTTAGCAGAGCAACAGTCCCATACAGGGATCGACCTGCCTGAAGGGGATCAGGATAAGGTTGATTCTGTTATAGAGGAGTCAACAGTGGGGGAACCTTTTTCTCAGCATCTCAAGCTGAAAGATTATGGGTTCAGTCTCTGACTAACATGGTCCGATCAGCATTTAAAAATGCACCTTGCGGAACCATCAACCACTACTGTATCCTCGTTGGGGTCGCTAGAAGCCCCCAGACTGTCTGTTCTTTTCCACTTCACCCTTTACTGAAAGGGCTTATTTACCAGGATTGGGAACGTCCTGAGAAAATATTTATTCCCCCAAGAGATTTCCGGTGGTCTATCCCATGGAGGATAAGTTCATCAAAAAAAAAAAATGGAAGGTCCCTACAGTGGACGCAGCCATCTCTTGTATGTATAAATCACTGACATGTCCAGTGGATAATGTCCAAATGTTCAAGAACCCAATAGATAAAAGATTGGAGTCCTTATGAAAGTCTGCTTCTTTCTACAGCAAGCTTGGTGACACAACCAGCAGTAGCAGCTATTGGGGTCTGCTAAGCAGTGAAGGATCAGTTGAAACAGGTCTTGAGGGACTTGACAGATCAGCAGGCTTTGCCCTAGCTGATCTACCTAGAGCCTTAGGCTTTGCGGTTGACGCCATAAAGGATTCAGTCCATCAGGCCTCCCGCCTTACGCTGTCTATAGTACATATGCGTAGGCTTCTATGGCTCAAAAACTGGTCTGCTGAAGCTCCCTGTAAAGAATGGCTGGTTAGCGTCCCATTTCATGGTGAACGCTTATTCAGGGAAAACCTGGACAAATATATCCAGAAAATTTCCAGCGGTAAAAATACGCTCTTGCCGGTTAAAAACAGAGTTAGAGGTCCCTCTTTAAGAGGCCTGCTTCTCCAGTCCCTGGGGCATCGGCTGTGTAACAGTTCCGACGGCCTCCTCGGTCAATTCCCGGGGGTAAAAAAACAGGGACAATAGCAGGGTAATGAGAAACCCTGGGTCAGGGGAGGTACAAAACCTCCCCCAAAGTTAAATTCATTGAAGGGTTGCCCCCACTCAGTCGGGTGGAGGGAGGACTCCAGTTGTTCGCAAGAGACCTGGCGGGACACAATCAAGACAGATAGGTGCTCTCCGCAGTATGTTTGGGATACAGTTTGGAGTTAAAAGACTCTCCTCCTTCCCATTTTTGAGGTCAAACGTGCCAAGGGATCCCCGGAAGAGAGAGTCCCTCCTGTTGGCACTAGAACAACTATTGCTCCAAGGAGTAATTATGGAGGTTCCCCTGGAAGAATGAGGGTTCGGGTTTTACTCAAACCTCTTTACAGTCCCGAAGCAAACGCAGACGGGAGGCCCATATTAATTCTAAAAAGGGCTATACAAATTCCTGTATATCAGGACTTTCCGATGGAGTCGATCCTATCGGTGGCCACTGCCCTACAAGGGGGAGGATTGGTTAGCCGCGATCGACATCAAAGATGCTTATTTGCACATTCCCATCTTTCCAGTCCACCAAAAATTTCTACGCTTTGCAGTAGAAGGGCGCCATTTTCAGTTCAGAGCCTTACCCTTCGGTTTGGCCACAGCACCACGAGTGTTTACAAAAATTCTGGCCCTTTATTGGCCAATCTAAGAACACAAGGTGTAATGATAATGGCATATCTAGATGACTTGTTGCTGATAGACCACTCAGTGAAAAAACTAGACGTGGTCGTTCACAAGACAATCAAGTATCTGGAATCTCACGGTTGGATTATCAACCGAGACAAGTCAGCCCTAAAAACCAGTCAAAAGTCTGGAATACTTGGGGCTAAGGTTGGATTCAGGCCAGAGAAAAATATTCTTGCCTCGAGGAAAGGTGTTGTCTTTGAAAGATTTGATCCACTTAGTGGGTACAAAAAAGACAGCCGTCCATATGCCTGTGCATGAGGCTGCTGGGAAAAATGGTGGCATCATTCGAAGCAGTACCCTACGGTCAATTCCATTCAAGGAATTTGCAAGGGGCCATACTGTCGGCCTGGAACAAAAAAGTTCAGGCCCTAGACTTACAATGTCCTTGTCCCCTTCCGTTCGCAAGAGCCTCCGTTGGTGGTTGGTTCCCCAGAATCTGGAAAAAAGGAAATCCTTCAGTCCGATTTCTTGGAAGGTGGTCACTACAGATGCCAGCCTTATAGGCTGGGGAGCAGTACTGGAGCAATAGTCTCTCCAGGGCAGATGGTCGGATGCAGAAAAGGCCCTGCCCATCAATCTCTTAGAGATACGAGCAGCCCGGTATGCCCTAGTAGCATGGACATCCAAACTCCAGGGGTCCCCTGTCAGAATTCAATCAGACAATGCCACAGCAGTGGCATATATCAATCAGGGGGGCACCAGGAGTCGTGCAGCCCAGAGGGAAGTAAATTACATCCTGAAATGGGCAGAAAGATATTTCCCAGCCATATCTGCGGTATTCATTCCAGGAGTGGAGAATTGGAAGGCGGACTTTCTAAGTCGCCAGCAATTATGCCCAGAGGAAGGGTCCCTTCACCCCGAGGTTTTCTGGACAATATGTCAGCGGTGGGGAACATCGGATGTAGATCTTCTAGCATCCAGATTCAACGCAAAGGTGGACAGGTTTGTCTCTCGGACAAGGGATCCCCTAGCTTGCGGCTCGGATGCCCTAGTGTTCCCTTGGGATCAGTTCAAGCTGATATATGCATTCACACCGCCACAATGGTTACCTCGATTACTCCGCAGAATCAGGGTAGAAAAGAAACCAGTGATTCTGGTGGCTCCAGCGTGGCCCCGAAGAGCGTGGTACGTGGAGATTGTAAAATGTCAGTGGGGAGTCCTTGGACTCTCCCACATCGTCCGGACCTGCTTTCGCAAGGACCGATATACCACCCTTCCTTACCAGCCCTAGGTTTGACGGCCTGGCTATTGAAGCCCACATTCTAAAAAAGAGAGGGCTCTCTAATTCTGTGGTATCTACCATGATCAATGCCAGGAAGCCGGTATCCAGGCAGATCTACTATAGAATCTGGAAGGCGTACATCGCCTGGTGTGAGGCCAAGAAATGGCATCCACGTAAATACGTAATAGGTAGGATTCTGGACTTCCTACAATGGGCTGTAGATAGGAAGCTTGCCTTGAGTACTATCAAGGGTCAGATTTCGGCCTTGTCAATATTTTTTCAAAGGCCCTTGGCTTCGCATTCACTAGTCAAAGCCTTTATACAAGGAGTGATGCGTATTAGTCCTCCGGTTAATATTCCCATATGTCCATGGGATCTAAACTTGGTTCTGTCGGTTCTACAGAAACAACCATTTGAACCATTACAGCATATTTCTTTGGTTCTTCTCACCAGGAAATTGATTTTTCTAGTAGCCGTTTGTTCGGCTAAAAGAGTGTCGGAATTAGCAGCTATGTCCTGTAAGGAGCCATATCTGGTTATCCATAAGGATAGAGTAGTGTTACGCCCTCATCCAGCCTTTCTTCCTAAGGTGGTATCGAGGTTTCATTTGAACCAAGATGTGGTTCTTCCTTCTTTTTTCCCCAAACCTACTTCGGTAGAGGAAAAGTTATTGCATTCTTTGGATGTAGTAAGAGCAGTTAAAGCTTATCTAAAAGCCACTGCTCAGATTCGCAGAACGGATACTTTGTTTATTCTGCCGGAAGGCCCCAGAAAGGGTCAGGCAGCGTCAAAATCTACTTTAGCGAGTGGATTCGACAGGTCATAATACAAGCCTATGGCTTGAGAAGGAGACCGCCTCCGTTCAAAGTTAGAGCGCACTCCACGAGAGCAGTTGGAACTTCATGGGCAGTGCATCACCAGGCCTCCCTGGCTCAAATCTGTAAGGCCGCAACATGGTCTTCAGTTCACACGTTTACTAGGTTCTACCAGGTGGACGTTAGAAGTCAGGAGGATGTCGCCTTTGGGCGCAGTGTGTTGCAGGCCGCAAAAGATCCTCATGTGATAGCGCTCAGCTTATATATGGTGTATCCCCCCCCCTCATTGGGCATTGCTTTAGGACATCCCATTAGTAATGACTATGTCGCTCTGTGTCCCGTGATGTACGAGAAAGAAAATAGGATTTTTATAACAGCTTACCTGTAAAATCCTTTTCTTAGGAGTACATCACGGGACACAGAGCTCCCGCCCCTCTTTGGGGACACTTATTGCTTTGCTACAAAACTGAGGTGCTCCCGGATGGGAGGGGCTTATATAGGGGAGGGTACTTCCGGTTTTGGAAGTTGCCAGTGCCAGCACCTGACGGTATTTATATAACCCATTAGTAATGACTATGTCGCTCTGTGTCCCATGATGTACTCCTAAGAAAAGGATTTTACAGGTAAGCTGTTATAAAAATCCTATTATTAACAATAATTAAAAGACTCACAAGATGTCAGTTGAAAAGATCGCTCATCACATGAATAGAATCAGTGGCTTGCTTCCATCCTACAGGCTGCGCATAGTGGTCTGGACCAGCTAAGGTGACGTTACTTCAGCTGGTGTGCTCCATGCTTGTTCGCGTGGACTACCCCAATCTGCAGGGCATCCATGCCCATCTCCTACAGGCTTCACATAGTGGTGCGGACCAACCAGCCCAGGTGACGTTGCTTCCGCTGGTGCATTCCACAATGGTTAGCAGGGACTCCCCCAATCTGCAGGGCATTCATGCCCATCTCCACCATCTTTTAGCTGTCCAGACCACCATGTAAAGCCTGCAGGATGGAAGCAAGACACTGATTCTATTCATGTGATGAGCGACATCTGACATCTTGTAAGTCTTTTTTAATCTAATGTCAATAAAAGTTTTACTCTTAATACTGCACTTAGGTGGTGCCTCCCCCCCCCCCCCGCCTTCCTTCTCATCCACACAGAGCTGGTCACACTCTGAGGATGGCTTCTGTCATCCACATCTAATAATCTATTCGGAATTGTTTGCACCCTATGGACTTTTAGGGATTTATAGACTGGGCTTTTTGCCCCATATAAATTTTTTAGAACTGCCCTGGGACTATACTAATCAGCTGTGTACACGCCCTCTGTGAGCTGGTATTCCCTGATTGCTTGTGTACAACCAGCCTTCTGGATTTTACATGCCATTATTGCTAGCAGCTGTTAAAGCCACTAGCAATAATCACCATGTTCTCCCCATGGGGACAGCAACCCCCCCTCCCCGGAGTAACACAATGGCTCAGTGGGAGAGATGTCTTAAGCTTACCAACGTTAAAGCTGAACTTTATCCATTGTCCTGCAAGCTGATGGTTGCTGTAGAAATAATGCCAGTCCTCTCCACAACCATGAACTTCTGGTGCCACATGGGTTATCTCATGCAGTGCTTGGAAGTTCGCTACTGTAAACTGGGACACACCGAGGTCCCAGAAGATGGCGAGACCGTTCAGAAAGCGCAGCGGCACTCACGCATGCGCAGTAGGAAACAGTCTGTGAAGCAGCAAGGCTTCACTTCATGTTTCCCCTATTACAGATGCTGGCGCCTGCACCCAAAGCCGATTGACGAATTGGCTAGGGGTGCCAACATCACAGGATACCCTGGACAGGTAAGTGTTATATTAAAAGTCAGCAGTTACAGTATTTGTAGCTGCTGACTTTTATTATTATTTTTTTTACAGACTGGAACTCCTCTTTAAGGAATACATTTAGCATTCCTTAGTCATATTGTCTACTGATATTAATATTCTGCCTTATTAACACATGCATACATTTATAGGAGCAGTTACTGTGATCTTCACGGTGGCCCAGGTCATTAAAGTCAACTGTGGTTCCTCCTCCTTCCTCTTTATCAATATCCAATATTGCTGATAATTACAGATCTGTGGATATCTGTGGGGAAAGTGCTTTAACCTTTCTGTACATGTTGCTTAAGTGCCCCAAAAAGTACATTTCACCTACTATGTGTTTCTGCTTTGTTCTAAATGGAGTTATTTTTTTATCGGAAAAAAAGATGTTTGATATACAGATGTAAAAGCAAGATTCAAAAGGTCACAAGGTAAATGTGCAACCTTACTAGTGCTTGTCATGTCTATTATACTTCTTTCTAAACCACTAAACCTTGTATTATAAGGAAGAGGAACAGAACTTTGATGATGTTGACCATTTACACCAGAGAGCACCGAACACAAATGGTCTAACTACTTGTTTGCTTATATACTCCATATTTCTATCTAGATATGTTAGCCTTTTCATTTGTTCCAAATTATGTTGTTGAACTTTTACAGCAACTACTCATGATAATGTACCCATAACGCTATGATCCTTGATCTTTGTTCTATTCTATACCTTCCAAACAATGGACTTTACGCTTTGTTTTGTTTCTTTGGCTGTACGTCTCCCTTCTGCTATGGTATTTGCAAAACTTAATAAAAAATCTATTCATACCGAAAAAAAAGAGCACTTACAGTATAGGGGTTTTATGTTATACCGAGTCCAGTGCTTACCCCAACATGTATGTTCTAGTGGGACAGCTTCCAGTCCTTTGGGAAAAGCAGTGGAGCATATTGAGTTCATGGAGTCGGCTGTTGAATAAAGTGTATGATGTCCATACATATTTTTATCTAATTTAAATGAAATAAAAACCTTTGTTGCCTAAATGCAGCATCCAAACTCATTAAAATTTCAAGGTTACAAACCTCAAACCAATGAGGTGTGTATGCATCTACTGAATACATTATGCTTACACATTCAGTGACCCCATTATTAGACACTGTTGATGTGGGGTGTTAAAATTATACTCATTTGATATTAAGGTAGCTTATATGTGGCAAAGGAGCATTTTCAGCACCCCATTACACCACAACCAGCTACACCACAAAGGCTGGATGGCATCCACACATGGTAGGACAAATTTAGTCTCTTCTAATTGCATCGGATATCAAGACGAAGAGTTTTTCCAGTCTTCAGTTGTCCAGTTCAGTTGATCCTCTGCCAACGGTGGTATTGTACTGTGTAGCCCAGACAATATTCAATGTGTATATTTAGAGATACTCACCTTCACATCATTTGTTGTAAGCAGCTATCTGAACAATTGCAGATTTCTTTCAAAGTCTGTAAATTCTAGAGACTATAGTGTATAAAAATTATAGGGGGTTAGCGGTTTTTGAGATTGTGCACCAGCAGTGATTCTATAGTTAAAATTCTCAATTCAATAAACTATAGAACTGGAACTATTTGCAATGGTCATGATTTTTTTTCAGCAATGAAGTCTAAAAAAAGGAAAATTTAGGTAAAATGGCTCAAAAATAGCTTTATTGATGGCAAATGAAACCTGCATTAAAGTCCAACTCTGGTAAAAAAAAAAAATTACCTACGCAGTGGAGCTGTGCCCACACTGCGTTGGTTATTTGCTTAATTGTCTAGGAGTGAACACAGAGCCTAAACTCACCCGATCCCTTTGATCCTCTGGAAAACTGCACTCCCCCACGTCCAGCGATGGACTGTTCCTGAAGTCTTCACGTCCAGAGCCAGTCTATGGTGTGATGACGTCAGAAACATTCCACTGCCCAGGACCGCTATACCAGGGGGAGACAGGCCCCAGTCTTGTGCTGGGAGGATCAAAGGATTAAGTAAGTATATCTCCACTCTCCTCTACCGCATACAAAAACAAGCAGATAACCCATGCAGTGCAGTCACAGCCCCCAACCCCCCCTCCCCCCCCCCCCACACTGCATGGAAAAAAAATTGCCGGAGTTCACCTTTAAAGTGTATTTCCATGTTTTCAGCAGAATTGGGATAACAGCTACTCTCTAACCAATAACATGGCTTCTTTGCCCTGATTTGAAATTTTTAGGTCTGAAGTCACCAGTAATACACCTCATTTAAAGTCCAAGGGCGACCCTTTTCCGTATATGATTTGAAATTTTTAGGAGGGGGCTCTGAAGTAATGTTTAACATAATTAAAGTGAAATAGTAATATTTTTGTCTAATAAAACAGATACTTGTATTACTTACTGTATTACTGTACATTAGCAATTTTTTTCCCCATACATTTCCTCACTAAACTTTTTAAACTTTCCCCAGGCAACAAAAAAACAATCCCATTCTATTTGTGCCCCTAGACCTGTCTAGGGCAAACTTTACATCCTCTCCTTCACAGCAGTGATTAACAAGGGCTCTGTGATCTTAACTAAGTGTTAAACATAAAATAGATAAAACAAAAATTCAATCCTATCCTTCACTTTGTCCCTTAGGTTCACATTGCCATCTATTCTAGAAGGTGTCGATAAAGTCCTATGTATAGATCTGCTTCAAAGAAACAACTAGAAAGGTATCGCTAGTAGTAGTTGGTAACATTCAACTGGACGTGTTCTGTAATGTTGAAGACCTTTCGTAGCTTGACAGAGCCACTTCTTCAGGATTGTGTATGAGTCAGTGGCGGTGCATCCATAGAGGGCGCAGGAACGCCACCGCCTCTCGCTCCTGCACCGCCACTGAAAAACAATACATAGATTCATGCATTGCATGAATCTATGTATTGTAGCCGCTGCCGCCCACTATTCAGATGGCCTCCCCCTGGCGAGCGCCGGCCATCTGAATAACGGCAGCTGGTTGGCTGTGGAAGTGTCTATCAGCCTAACCTGATTGGCTGAAGCGACATCGAGGGCGGGACTACATCAAGGGATCGTGGAGGAGGATCCGAGGATGGCTGACCGAGAAAGGTAAGTGCCAGGAGGGGGGGGGGGGGGGAAATCTGGCGGCATTTTATGGGCAAACTTGCGGCAATTGATGGGCACAGTGGCGACAATGGCATGGCACAATGGCTGCGTTTGGCATGGCACAGTGGGGACAATTGATGGGCACAGTGGCGACAATGGCATGGCACAGTGTCTGCGTTTGGCATGGCGCAGTGGTGACAATTGATGGGCACAGTGGCCACAATGGCATGGCACAGTGGCGACAATTGGTGGGCACTGTGGTGACAATGGCATGGCACAGTGTCTGCGTTTGGCATGGCACAGTGGCGACAATTGATGGGCACAGTGGCGACAATGGCATGGCACAGTGGAGACAATTAATGGGCACAGTGGCTGCGTTTGATGGCATGGCACAGTGGCGACAATTGATGGGCACAGTGGCTGCGTTTGGCACGGCACAGTGGTGACAATTTTATGGCACAGTGGCTGCGTTTGATGGGCACATTGGCTGCGCTTGATGGGCACAGTGGCGGCAATTGATGGGCACAGTGAGGCTGCAATTGATGTTTGTTTTTTTTCGTTTGTTTGCGCCCCCCCAAAAATTTTGAGCACCAGCCGCCACTGGTATGAGTGTCAGAATAATAATCCAGCATTTATATGCACACGGGTATTTTCTGGCTTTCAGTAGAACTGAAAAAGTGGCTTGGCTAGGTTACGAAATTTCTTCAACATTAAAAATAATTACAAGTCCAGTTGAATGTGATTAACTAGATATATCATGATCGGGATAAATGAGAACCTTCACAGACAACTAAAACAGTAAGGCCCCTTTCACACGGAGGTCCGTTCAGGTCCGCCTGTCAGTTTTTTAGGTGGACCTGAAACGGATCCTCCATGTACCCCTATGGAGGCACGGATGTCAGCGGAGACATGTCTGCTGACATCCGCTCCGCTCCGCTCCGCTCCGCCAAAGTGTGACGGAGGAAAACCCTATTTTTCCTTCCGTCGGCGGAGCGGATCGGATGACAACGGACTCTACGGTCCGTCGTCATCCGATTCCCCATAGGGGAGAGCGGCGCTCTGACAGGGCGGTCCCTGCACAGTGTGCGGGGACCGCCCAGTCATCCGTCGGCTCAGCGGGGATCAACGGAGCGATCCCCGCTGAGCAAGCGGAGCTTCACGGGGCGGATCTGCACGGATCCGCCCCGTGTGAAAGAGCCCGAAGTCAAATTTTATTTTTTATATTTTGAAATATACCCTTTAATAAATTCAGACTAAATTCTGTTAGATCAGGGGTCTCCAAACATTCAAAACAAGGGGCCGGTTTGATGTCCTTCAGAGTCTTGAAGGGCTGGATTTTGGCCAGCGGGAGTGGAAGATTTCCTGGCATCTGTGGAAATAAACATCTGGTATTAAGGGGAGAAATAGTGCCCCATCGTTGGTATCATAGGGAGGAATAGTGCCCCATTAGTGGTGTCAGTGAGAGAAATAGTGCTCCATTGTTGGTGTCAGATGGCAGAATAGTGTCTCGTATCAGTGGGAGGGATAGTGCCCCAAGGGCCGGATAAGGGCAAGCAAAGGGCCGCATCCGGCCCTTGGGCCGCAGTTTGGAGACCACTGTGTTAGATCATACCTCCTTACAAATTTTTAAGTTTGTTGATTTATGTTTTAAATTGCAGCCATGTGATATACGGTTTGTCAGTTTGTTTTTTAAGTGGTTATAATTAATAAAGTGGTCATTGAGCGTGCTTAAATTTTAATGTTTGTGTTAATTTGCTTAATGAGCGGTTTAATATTTTGTGTGCATGTCTCATCAATCAATCCATGCTTTGGTGTATTACAGACGGTTCCTATTACAGACATGCATAAATGGAGTGCTGCTGTGTACTGGTCATTTTTTTACAAGTGTATATATTTTAGATTGTAAGCTCTAATGAACAGGGCCCTCTAATTCCTCATGTATTGAATTGTAGTGTAACTGTACAGTTTGCCCTCATGTTGTAAAGCGCTGCGCAAACTGTTGGCTCTATATAAATCCTGTATTATAGTTTATTATGGGAAATTCTTTGTACCTGGATGAAGGTGATTATACGGACTTCAGCCACTAGAGGGAATAAGAAGTATAGATTTTCTTAATTTGTCACTCTATATGAGATGACGTGTGTTGCTAACAAGCAGAAATGTTCCTTTTGATTTAGGTACACACTTATTTTTCTCACTGTATGTGGTCTATCATGATGTTTAGGTGTATTTGACTAAATCGTATACACAGTACATCTTATTGAAGGTGAGGTTGAGAAAAGTCACTAGAGCCAAGATAAAAGCTTTGTGTTCTCTGGGATAAGAAAAGTGTACTGTGTGTGTGTGTGTGTGTGTGTGTATATATATATATATATATATGTGTGTGTGTGTGTATGCATGTGTGTGTTATATACAAAAAAGTGAAACCTCGGATTGCGAGTAACGCGGATAACAAGTGTTTTGCAATACGAGCATTTTTTTTTTTTTTAAATCCTGACTCGGTTTGCGAGTGTTTTCTCGCAAAACGAGCAGGATTCAAGCCACAGCTGTGTGCAGTACCGCATTTGGCCAGAGGTGCGGGGGCGCTGGAGCCGAACAGAGCCGTTTGGAAATACTTGGAAAAATTCGGAAATATTTAGTTCCCGAGCCTTTCTGAGGTTTTCTGAGTTCAGCCGAGCTGTTTCCGAGGCTCTCCGGCGCCCCCCTACCTCTGTCCACATGCGGTATTGCATGCCATAGAAGTCAATGCGGAACAAATTATTTTAGTTTCCATTAACTTCTATGGGGAGACTCACTTTTATATGCAAGTGCTTTGGATTACGCGCATTCTCCTGGAACAGATTATGCTCGTAATCCAAGGTTCCACTGTATTCTACATGACGGGTAGTGATGGTTGTATTCTGGCAAGTGCCACATCCCTACTCAATAATTGAAAAAGCAAAATGGTTTACCCAAAATGGGATTTTAACCACTTGCCTACAGGGCACTTACACCCCCTTCCTGCCCAGGCCATGTTTCAGCTTTCAGCGCTGTCACACGTTGAATGAAAATTGTGCGGTCATGCTACACTGTACCCAAATTATTTTTTTCATTTTCTTCACACAAATATAGCTTTCTTTTGGTAGTATTTAATCTCTGCTGAGTTTTTTTTTTTTTTTTTTTTTAAAGACCAAAAATGTTGAAAAAATATTTTTTTTTTTACTTAGTTTCTGTCAGTAAATTTTGTAACTACCGTATATACTCGAGTATAAGCCAAGTTTTTCAGCCCTTTTTTTGGGCTGAAAAATACCCCCTCGGCTTATACTCGAGTCAGAGTACCTGAGTCCATTGCTGCCTGACCTCACCGTGCCCATTGCAGTATCCGATCTGTGTACCGGAGACCATGACATATTCGGATGGCGGCCGTGCAGTGTTAAAAACTTGCGCTCCTCCTTGTGCTGTTCCGTTATAGGCAGGACACTCGGCTTCCCAGCAAACACTGTGTTCAGTGTTCCGCCTATCAGGGATGCCCTCTCGTCCGTGATAGACGAGAGGGCGTCCCGGATAGGCGGAACACTGAACACAGTGTTTGCTGGGAAGCAGAGTGTTTCGCCTATCACGGAACAGCACAAGGAGGAGCGCAAGTTTTTAACACTGCACGGCCGCCATCCGAATATGTCACGGACTCGGGTACACAGATCGGATACTGCAATGGGCACGGTGAGGTTAGTCTGCACATTACAATGGGTGCTATGGTAACGGGACCTGCCGGGGGAACCAACTGGATCCTGCCATACTACGAGGATGGTCGAGTTGAAGAGCTGCAATGGGCACAGGGAGGTCAGGCTGCAAATGGGCACAATGAATATGCAAATGGGCACAGTGAGGCGTGCAAATGGGCATTGTTGACCCTCTTTTCGGCTTACAGTAGCTGCTGCATTTCCCACCCTCGGCTTATACTCGAGTCAATAAGTTTTCCCAGTTTTTTGTGGTAAAATTAGGTCCTCGGCTTATACTCGGGTCGGCTTATACTCGAGTATATACGGTAAGTGTTTTTTCTCCTTCACTGATGAGGCGGCACTGATGAGCACTGATAGGCTGAACTGGATGCGCATTGATGAGGTGGCACTTATGGGCACTGATTAGGTGACACCGATGAGGAGGCACTAATATGCCGCACTTATGAGCACTGATAGGTGGCACTGATATGAAGCACGGATGGGCGGCACGGATGGGCGGCACGGATGGGCATTGATAGGCAGCACGGATAGGCGGTACTGATGGGCATTTATAGGCAGCACGGATAGGCGGTACTGATGGGCATGGATAGGCGGCACGGATAGGCAGTACTGATGGGCATTGATGGACAGCAGTGATGGGAATTGATGGCCAGCACTGATAGCCAGCACTGACTGGCTTCACTAATGGGCACTGATTGGTGGCACTGGTGGGCACCAATGGGCTGGCAATAGTGGGTACTGGTGACACTGTTGGCGCTATAATGTAATCAGGGCACTGATGATCAGGGTCCCGATTACATGTTTTGCTGCCCCCTGCGAGGAGATGCCGCTGATCAGCTCTCCTCGCCACACACTTTGTCAGTGTGAGGCGAGGAGCGCCAATTACTGGCATCTGTGTTTACATGTGACTGGCTGTGATTAGACACAGCCAATCACATGGTTAAAGAGCCGTGGCTCTTTACAGAGATCGGGGTCGCGCCGTGTCCTAGCAACACGGCACGGCCTCTATGCGCGCCCGATCGGCCGTTCTGGGACACCGTCATATGACGTCCACCCAGAACGAGAGCCGCACCGCCCTGCTGTCATTTGACAGTGGACGGGCAGCAATTAGTTAAACGGCACTTATAAAGTAGCACATTTAGATACAATTTAGTAAAAAGTTAAAGCTTTTTTTATTGATACAAACATTTATTAAAAATGCATAGAGTACGGCATTCAATATAATTCATAAAAAGGGTCACAGAAGACACACTACATCAATTGTATTCTTTAGGACAGCCTTTATATGAATCGTATGCTGTACTCTTCTTTGCATTTTAGTTCATTTTTTGTATCCATAAAAATAGTTTTTACTTTTTACTAAATTGTATCTACATGTGCTAAATGTATGTAGCAAGGTCCCAGGCCTCCTTTGATCTAATGAGGACCTTCAGGGCCAGGGATAGCTGAGATCCTTCTGTATGTGGTAGGTTGTGAGGCATGGTGGGTGCAGAGTTATTACAGTTATTGGGCAACAGACACTTTTTGAATGCAAAAATAAGTTTATTTTCCATTAACAATCTTTTTTCGGAGGCAAGAGGGTTAGGGCCAGGACACCCTTGGGTAGTTGCAAGATTAATTGGCAGACTCCGAGACTTCTATAGGACAGCCATGCAGGGAAAGGCATTCAGCAAGACGCCACATCTGCATGTGCAGGAATGCGGTCTTCCTATGACAACAGTCTTCAACAGTTCCTTGTAGTTCTTCAGCCCACTGAGCTCCCGGTCTCTCCCTAGACCCACTGATTCAGTACCACTGAATCCCTTGAGCTCCTCCAATCCTCACAGTAGTATCTTCCTCAAGTGTCACCCCCGCTTCTCTGCTGGGTCCCTAGCCTGGCACTCAAGATACCTCTCAAGCTTCACCCTTGCTGGCCTGCTCGGTCCCTGGCTTGAAACATAAGGCTGCTCTGTAAGCATCACCTCTGCTGGCTGGGTCCCTGGCTTGATTCCCACTGAAGTTTCCCAATTCTTCACCGTCCCCGGTTGAGAATGCTGCTCCGGTACTTGCTTCAGCTACTCACTGTGGTCCCTGGTAATAAGGCGGATAGTCCCTTACTGGCGTCAGCTTCCCCTCTACCTCCGACCACAACAGTTTCTCCGGCCGGCAGAACCGTCAATTCTGGTTGGACTACAAGCCGCAATCCCAACCCTGCACTGCTCTCTTGCTTATGGATAGGCCCTCAGACAGCCTAGCAGCCAGAAGTGCCCGGGATAGGCCCAATCTCCGGCCTAGCAGCCCAGGCAATACAACACACATCCACCCAGACAGCCGTCCAGGTGGCACAGACAATAAATCACCTGACTCCACCCAAATATATAGGCTCTCCCAGCAGGCCAGAGGATTCAAGAAAACCCCTACCCATTGGCTGAGATACCCCATATACTTCTAATCTGCGTTGCCCTTCTCATATCTAGTATCACCAAGTACCCGGCCACCTAGTGGTAGAAGAGAAAAGTGCAACAAGGCCAAACTTAGGGAGAAATCAATAGATCTCTAACAAACAACCAGGATAATTATTCCTGGCAAGTAAATTTGTGAGGAGCAACCCTGCCTAAACTCCAGGGTGCTACATATATATCTATTCTAGGTTATCTGTTATGGTATCAATAATGTTTCCATACACATACGCAAATCAAAGGGTATCTAAACTCAAGAACCAAAATGTAAATATATTGCAGATTACATGTAGGGCACCTACATTTAGTTTTAATTTTTTAGGTCAAAGATATTTTCTCCAAGTACAGAAAGTACATGTCAGTCCTGCCAGAGTTATATCTCAAAGAATCTCTTCAGCTGTCTTCTGTGAACTACAGAACACCTTCTCCCTATGGTACTGCAGTTGAGATGGTTGGAGGAGGAGGCATTTGTAATCCAGGTCAGTAGGGAAGCCTGAGGTGTCAACACATACAGTGCAGTGAGTAAATATTGGGTGACATTGGTAGAATCACAAAGTGAAAACAAGGAAAAAAAGAGCCTACGAAAAAGATGACTAATGCAGCCATCACGTTTAAGGACTGGTAAGCTACAATATATAAACTTTTTTTATATGGGTACTCTATTTTTTTTTTTTCAAGGGCCCAGACGTATACACTTTCATGTATTTCTGAATTCCATCCACACATTGGCCTGCATGTGTTTGTAGTAAAGCTGTCAGTGTTCAGATATGTCGATGGCTAGTTTAGGGTGAATGTATACACCTTTACTGCCTCCCTTTGAACCAGTAGGTTATTAAATAATACATTTAAATGATCTTATCAGTATGTGCTAATATTTTAAAGACCTTGTTTTGCATGTAGTTTGCAAATATTTTTGTACATCCACCTTTGCTTATTGCATACACATTCTTTGCTACTTGCTTTGCAGTGCTACACAGCGGTTGTTCTCTATTGCTTTATCACAGTACAAGTCTATGAGTTGCCCGGCTCATTGAAAACTCAACCCTCCCTGTGAGGCTATTAGTAGTTTTAGAAAAGGGATGTGGAGTGACTGAAAATTGAGTGTTGGCTCCCTCTAGTGGATAATTGTATGGCTTTAATACAGTAACAAATATGTCGAAGACCAAGCATTTAAAAATGTAATGGTCACATCTAAAATGGAGGTACATACCATATTAATTTAAAGAAGAACATTTGTGAGGTCAGGCACTGATGTGGATGAAAAGGCCTGGCTCACAGTCTCCTCTCTAATTCATCCCAAAGTTATTCTATCGGGTTGAGGTCAGGACTCTGTGCAGGCCAGTCAAATTCCTCCACCCCAAACTCGCTCATCCATGTCTTTATGGATGAGACATGGATGAGCGAGTTTAGGGTGGAGGAACTTGACTGGCCTGCACAGAGTCCTGACCTCAACCCGATAGAACACCTTTGGGATGAATTAGAACGGAGACTGCGAGCCAGGCCTTCTTGTCCACATCAGTGCCTGACCTCACAAATGCGCTTCTGGAAGAATGGTCAAACATTCTCATAGACACACTCCTAAACCCTTGTGCACAGCCTTCCCAGAAGAGTTGATGCTGTTATAGCTGCAAAGGGTGGGCCAACTCAATATTGAACCCTGGGATGTCCTTAAAGTTCATGCGTGTGTAAAGGCAGACCCGATACTTTTGGCAATATAGTGTATATCATAGGTGTGAGCACAGGGTGTGCCCAGGTACACCCTAATCATCCTGTACAGCCCAGATTTCCCCTACTGCCCTGCCCCCCTTACAGCTTTCCTCCTCTCCTCTACCACCGGCTGCTGCTGCAGGCACACACAGGGGGATGTTTTAGGATGAGTGGGGAAGGGATTGGTAAATATGTGATTTACTGACCCCTTCCCTTTCTGAGTGAACACAGTGAGTGATCGATAGCGTGTGTTTGAGCTTTGGGGTGCACACCCTAATCCAATAGGCTGCGCACACCTATGGTGTATATGCATATAGAGGATGACCACTGAGCTTCCTAAGAAAATTGGGGCTTGTGTTCACTGGTACTTACTGTGTACCTACTGTATGTCCCATCAGTATGTGGTCTAAGCTGGGAGCGTTACAAGAAGCTGCTGAAGAACACTTATACATACAGTAGATAATGGCAGCTTTGTGGAAACTTCTTAAAGTAAACCTGATGGATGTAGCTTAGTCATTCTAAAGCCCCATACAAACGGTCAGACTTTTTGCCAACAAACTTCAAAATCAAGTTTGACAAAAAATCCGACCGTGTGTACGCTCCATCGGACAAACTTTTTTTGGTTTTCATCGGACAAATATTCGGTCTGCAAACAGACAAAATTTTCGCCAACAAAAGTCCGATGGAGCAAAGTCCGACCGTGTGTACAGAAATCCATCGGACTTTTGTCCGATGGACAAATAAGCATGCCCAGAACCAATGTTTAAATCAATCAACAGTAGCAGAAGTTGACCAAAGGGTGGCGGTAAAGAGCAGAAAAACCACGTGATGTTGGAAAAGTTTTGGGAAAGTTTTCAGAAAAGTCAGAGCGTGTGTATGCTATGGGTGTACCCGGCCCACTCCCTTTGGACAAAAATCCACAGAAAAGTTTGTTTGAAGTCTGACCGTGTGTACGAGGCTTAACACATATTTATATATGCTGTTTATATCCAGACATAAATAGGATGTGTAGTTTTGTTTTGTGTAGGTGACGGGCCTCATACAGTGACTAACCGTCTGAAATAAATGTTGATGGTTGAGATGAATGGAGTTTTCCCCGCACAATGTTTTGGGGATGGTCTGTACAAGGCAGAGTCAGTGTAATTGCAGAAATTAGCACAATGTCCTATTAATCTACAGAACGCTCTGGGTGTACTTGAAAGATATTTAAGAATGCATTTGTGGAAACAATTATCCCTATTATCTTTTTCTTTTTTTTTCTGGAATCTGTAAGTTCAAGCATGATTTGTGTGTTTTATTGTAATCATCTCTCCATGAATGGTAACTGTTTGATGTAAAATGTGTTTGGCTGCATCATATTTGAATAGTCTGCGGCATATTACAAAATATGTTCGTAAATCTTACCTTACACTAAAACTTGACTGTCTACGTTTTTATGTCTACTTGCTCATGGAGCACATACAGGATGCACTGTCTTCGGTAGCATGGGGGTGTAAATCTGTCATGCATTATCTATTTTTTTTTTTTTTTAGGTTTAATTTGTCACATCAGCAAAATATACCAACAACAATGCAATCCATTGAAAGTAGAGGTGCATCGAATGGAAATTTTGATGCTGAAAATTCAGGATGCACTTGGGTGAAACGGAAAATTACAGTTTTTTAAAAATATATATATATTTTTATGTACCGTATATACGCGAGTATAAGCCGAGTTTTTCAGCACATTTTACTTGGCTTAAGCTGGCCATACATGGATCAAAATTCGGCTGGTTGGTTTTGATACATGTATGGGCAGGCTGGTTGTATCCGTCGATCAACTTGTGTACAAACAGCTTGTTGGAAAAAAAATGCCCATTTTGTCATTAAACAATACTTTGAACACCCTGGCCACAGATGCAGTGCAGACCCATTCTCCGCTGTCTCTACTGGGCTGGGCAGCCAGCCATAGACGGAGTGAATTTCTTTCCTGCAACCATTGGTCAGTGTTGATAGGTGAATCCCTCCTGCCAAGCCCCTGTATTTTCCAAGGGCAAGACAGTGATTATTTTCAGCGGCTAAAACAGCCGCTAGTGATGATTGCATGCAAAATTTGGCAAGCTGGTTGTACCCAAGTTGATCGATTCAGCCTTGCCCATACATGGTTTGAATTTCGGACGGTTCTTGCAACAGCCTATCTAGAGCCAGGCAAATGCAGTACACATTTGTGTCTCTGGGGATAAATGGAAGATCTGAGAAGATGAAGGGGAGAACTGTCAGAATACCCAGAGAAGAATACCAGGCTCGATCAAAGAAAATTGGAGAGACTGTTTAAATAGGAAAAAAAAAAAGGGTGCCTCCATATGTTACAAAGACATACAGTCTACTACCCTTTTGGAGAAGAACATGTGTGAAACTTTGGAATTGGGGAGGGTTTTTTTTTTTTTTTTTTACTTTTTTCATTTTTTTTATAATTACGCTGTCCATTGCAAACCCCTGCTACACCCCATTACATGGAGAATTAATACACAAAAATTAACTGGTTAAACCCATAAGTACCCCCCCCCCCAATAATCCTTTATATTGACTTTACTTTATGAAATTTACAAATGCAACAACTTAGAAAAACACTGTTGGGCTATTTTGTGAAAAAAAAAAAAAAAACTGGTGGGCAGTAAATTGTGTTTTTTTTTATTTTATATGTGTATAGTGCAGACCATAATTAGAGACAGAGGGTTGTTTCAAATGAGGGTCAGTCCCTCCAAACTGGGGACAGTTGGAGCTATAGCGTCAAGACTTTTGATTTTGAGTTTCACTTGAACCCAACAAAGAGTGTAAACCCATGGAGGAATTTTCCAGTTGGTTGGAACATTTCCCTGCTAGTAGTCCTTATGTGCCACTGTTGTGGAGAAGTGTGAAGAATCCAAATTACTGAACATGAACTTCTATTTGACATAGTGAGGGTCACTTTGGGTCTTTGTGTGAGAATAGGCACACATCTCCTGTTTTTCTTGAAGGGTGTTATTTATCGGTCTATGGCAGCCCTTTGTCTATGCTATGAGGAAGGCTGCGGACGAAACATGTTGGCACTTTAGATGTCGCACTGCTGTTAGTGCTCAATATAGCTTTAAGAATAAGCAATGGAGTTGCCGGAATTTCTTGCTGTTTTGATGATTATGGGACACAACAAGCTTGAGCACCGTCATTCAGCTCGTCATTCAGCTCATCATTGTACAATCATGCGGTAAAACTTTGGTGAGTTTTTGTCTACATTGCCTCTACAATGCAGGAGATACAAAAACAAATGCCAACTGTGAATGCTGTTTTAACTAACAAAATGCTCCAGGAGAACTGGATAAAACTCAATGAAAAGTGAAAAAAAAAAAACTTTAAGACAGGATCAAGTTTATAATCAAGAGACTTGCAGAATTGCAGAAGTGGCTGTAAACGCAGGATGAATGGTGCTCTTTGTGTGTCTGAGAATGAATGTTGCTGTTTGAGTTTTCTATAAATGAGTGAAAGTGAGCTGTGAGGAGTCGTTCTGATTGTGGTGCCTGTGTATTTATTGTAGCAGGCAGAATAATAATGCAGCAGCGGGGACAGAGAGAACGGCGCTGAGCGCTGAAATACGTGAGGTCATAGAGCTGATTTATAAGTAAAGCAGGGGAACACTGATATTTAATTACAACGCTCAATTACCAAAAGAAGACCCAGAGGCACAAACACTGTCAGGCACTCCATAGAGCGCCACTCTAGATTTAATAGCTACATAAGCCATGGCTGAGGTGGACGAGGAGACCATTATCATGTTACAAAAGCTGATATATTTTTAAATATTAACAGGTCATCGTGTGATTGCAGCAAGAACCCAGCTCTCCAGAGGTCACAGGCATTAAAAAACAGATGAGCTCTTTAATAAGATGGAAGCGTCAAGTTACAGTATCTGCTCCCCTCGGTATTAGACAGCTGAAAAAAACTGCGTGAAGGTTAGACAATTAGAGGAAACAGCAGGGAGCGCCAGAGAGCCGGGATCAGATCATTGCACAGTGATTAGGACCTTATCATGACCCTTACTTTTATATATTCACACTGCAAAATCCGCAGAATTAATATAGGAGGAAATGCTCAATTTCAATTATTGGGTAGTCCCCCGTCCCCCCCGCCCTTAGACAGACTTGGAGAATTGTGGAGGATGAAGTTCCTCCTAAATTACACATTTACGCAATCACAAAAATAATTGGTAATAATAACCGATTTACAGAAAAAAAATAAGTTATTATGACCTACAAAATACATTAGCATAAAGTGAACCTGTGCATTGCTCACCACAGAGCCTTGTTATCCTTTACACTCCACTGAATAATAGAATTGGTTTATATTATAGTTTTTTGTTCACACTCAAGGACAGTTCTTGACCTCTGACAACCGCTAACTCTCAGGGTCTAGAGTCCTCCTCAGACAAGCGAGTTGTGCTAACAATAGGAAGAATATATAAATCTTCAACTTGAAGATTTAGAATAGTGTAAAGCCCAACTCCAGACAAAATTGTAGTTTTCTTTTTGTTTTGTTTTTTAAAGGCTCTTGCACACAGGTACCAAAAATGCTATGTTTTTAGGTGTTCAAGCTTTTTTTTTTCCTTTTTTTCCCTACACTGATCTGAATGCAGCCCTTTGTTTTCAATAGGTGGTTACACAGGTGCATAAATGTGAATAAACTAGCTCCTTGTTTGATCAGTATTTTATGTGTATATGTGCACATATTCCCAGGTACGTGCGTAAATTACAGCTGCCCCTGAATAGTAGATGACTGTATATACTCGAGTATAAGCCGAGTTTTTCAGCACATTTTTTTGTGCTGAAAATGCCCCCCTTGGCTTATACTCGAGTCACCTTTTTGTGCCTGATCTCCTGGACTTTGGGGACCCGGTACTGGCCAGCCATAGGTCCCCTGGACCCCAAACTTGGCACACATATAGCCTCACTCTTCCTCTACAAGAGTGCAAAGGTTGTTGTCCAGGGGACCTACGGCCGGGGAGCACTGATTTTTCAAAGCCGGGCACCCCTTCCATAGACTCCCATGTTAAACGGTCATTTCTCCAGTGACTTTGGGGACCTGGTACCGGCCGGTCGTAGGTCCCCTGGACCCGAAACTTGGCACACTTTTGGCCCATTTCTCCTCTATAAGTGTGCAAAGTTTTTTGTTTGGGAAACCTACGGCCGGGGAGAACCGATTTTTCAAAGCCGGGCACCCCTTCCATTGACTCCCATGTTAAATGTCAGTCTAGTCATGGGCACAGTGAGGCATGGACACAGTGAGGCATGCAGATGGACACCCTAGGCTTATACTCGAGTCAATACGTTTTCCCCGTTTTTTGTGGGAAAATTAGGTGCCTCGGCTTATATTCGATTCAACTTATACTCGAGTATATACGGTACATTATAGCTGGAAGAATTTTTATGCATGTGTACGCATGCACTCTGCAGACTATGTTCATGTTTTTTTTTTTTTTACCCAGGAAGTTTCTGCTAGGAAGATTGAAGGGAGGTGTAGAATTGGCGCTAATTACAATTCATGGACTTCCTTGCTCTAAAGTGCAAGTGAATAATTTAAATATAGATACATAAATACCCCTATATTATACTAGTGTCATTGGTGCCATAGTGTAACTCCTAAATGTTTCACTGATATATATATGAATACTTGATAAATATAGATTGATGCGGATATAAATAATGATGAGCATAAAATAATATATGTAAAAAATAAAATAATGAAATATTGTGAACAATTAAAGGTGATAACAGTGTACAAAATTAAACCAATGTATAAAACCGTGATAGTAATAAATTATTGATGCATGCAAAAATGTCCTACGACTATGCGATAAAGTGTAAAAAATGCAGAATTGTGCAAATTGATGTGATTGTCCAATGATTTGATGCTAGATGCCCAGCAACTTTGCTAGGCAAATAATCTTGCGACTGTGCAGAAAAGTACAAATGCAACCACATGCGAATTGGTTGAGCGACTATGCAATAAGGTGCAAATGCAACCTCATGCGATTCGATTGAGCAATATGATTGTCCAATGATTTTGTAGATTTTTCAGATGCTAGGTGCCCAGTGCCTGGTGATGTGACCTTTTATAATCTTCAAGACTGGTGCCCACAGCAGAACGTGCTCCAATAAAGACCGCACTCACCAGATGTTCACCCCCTCTTGGGGTGAGAAACGTTCACAGTGTATGCCACTGTGCAGCACTCTGGCGGTGTCTCGTCTCCCTGGTCCTTTTGTGGTAATCCCAGTATTATCTCAGAGTAAGGGAAAGGAAGGAATCCCAAATAGTGTAATTCCGTAATAAAAAACACTTTTATTGAACTTATAGCAATATTACTCACATTTAAGCTGTATCAAACAGGCATGTAAGAGACAAATGCTGACAGATCCTGGAAGTGTTTTGTGACATTCAGCCTGTGCGCTCTACCGCTTTCATCTGGTCTGACTTCATCTGGAGCGTGCTGTATGTCGGCCACACTAACCTTAAATAGTAGATTGCGTCCTATGTTAATTAGCAGTGGCCATTTTGTGTTAGATTTTGAAGACCGAAGCCTAGTTTATGTGCTTATTACTGCGGCCATTTTGTGTGTGCTTTTGAGGACTGAAGTCCATAGCTAACACCAGATACCCGGTGGCCATCTTTGGTGTGTTTTTGAGGACAGAAGTCCATACCTGATATTCATAGCCAACACCAGATGCCCGGTGGCCATCTTTGGTGTGTTTTTGAGGACAGAAGTCCATAACCTGATATTAGTAAACAGTAAACAGTGCTTTGATTCGGTCAGATTTTAATTGTGGCCGTATATCCGCAGAACACGATGTGCTAGTTATATATACCTACAAATGAGCAACTCTGTGTAATGTGTTTCGAAACGTGTTTTAAAATCTAATGAGCAGTAAACCATTATTTATTTGTTTATTTAGTGTATTCTCCCATCATGATGTGTGCATAAAACTAAATGGACTTGGATTAAAAACCATACAAGAGTAAATATTAGTATGAGCCAGAGGGTGTATATATATATATATATATATATATATCTATATATACTAAAAACAGAGGCAAAATTAATGGGTCTTAAAGGTGATTATAAATTCACAATTAATTGCTACTAGTAATAATAAATTATGTAAATTAATTATGAAAAAATCTGATTAAATTTGTGTGCAGAGGCGAAGCATTTTATATGATTAAAATATGATTAAAATATAAAACTATATAAAAATTAAGATGTGTTAGAAGAATATTAGAAAAATTGTTAGAAAAATATTAAAATATTACAATATTAAAATATTAAAATGGGGGCGGGTGATAGTAAAAGAGTGGGGCCTTAATGGTTCATAAAAATAGGGCAAGAGTGGTCAGAAATTGGTCAAGAAGCAGTTCAAATCCAGGTCTATGTTCATGCCTGAGGGTTGGAGGGTGTCTAGCTGGAATATCCAGCGGGTTTCATTCTGTGATATTTTTATTCTCTTATTTTCTCCTCTCCAGTGTCCCTTGATCTTATCTATACCATAAAAAGTCATACACGTGGGGTCTCTGTTGTGGTAATCCCTAAAATGTCTTGAGACACTGTGTTTGTTGAATCCATTTTTTATATTAGTTATATGTTCACGGATTCTGACGTGTAATTCTCTGGTTGTTCTACCAACATATTGTTTTTGACATGGGCATTCTAGAACATACGTCACATGTGTGCTGTTGCAGGTTATTAATTCCTTTATCTTGTATTCTGATCCGTTGGACATAGAAGTAAAATTCTATTTTTTCTTACTCGTTTTTTTACTTACTCTATACGGTAGACAGGTGCCGCATTTAAAAAAGCCTTTGAGGTGTTTAAAGATTTTTATCTGTTTTGAGGGGTCCAGAGCATTGTGCACCAATCGGTTTCTGAGGTTCGGCGCCTTTCTGTATATAAAAGAAGGCCTAGCTTGTATTATGGAATTCAGTATTCTATCCGATTGTAAAATGGGCCAATGCTTTTTTATTATAGTTTCCAATGCTTTGTGCTGAATATTATACCCAGTTAGGAAGGCCATGTCCATGCATTTTTTATTTTTCCGTTTATTTGGGTCATCAATGATCATAAGGTTTCTGTCCATTTTTCTTACTTTCTCTTTAAGTATTACCAGATCTTTCCTTTTGTAGCCCTTTTCCACAAACTTATTTATGATGGAGTCTGCTTGAATGTCATAATCTGTGATGTTACTGCAATTCCTATACACTCTCATCAGTTGTCCTTTTGGAATGTTATTTATCCATTGTCTGTGGTGACAGCTGTTAGTTGGGATATATCCATTCCTGTCGGTTTTCTTGAAAAAGGTTCTGGTGTTAAGTCCATTTTCTTTATACAATTGCAGATCCAAGTAATCAATTGATTGTTTATTCCAAATACTGGAGAAAGTAATACCGTAAGCGTTTTGGTTTATCTCATTGAAGAAATCCTGTAGTTCATTTTCCGTTCCACTCCATATGATTATGATATCATCGATGTACCTTCTGTACAGTTTTAGTTTGGGCCTCTGTACGCTGTAGATCTGCTCTTCCTCCCATTGGTTTAAAAATATGTTTGCCACACTGGGAGCGTATTTCGCCCCCATCGCTACACCTTTGGTCTGGGTAAAATATTCCCCCTTATGCCAGAAATAGTTGTGGCCCATGGCCAGCTTTAAGCCTTCACTGATAAATTTTATCTGTTTTTCATATTGGTCTGGTTGTATAGAGCCCATTCTACACTCTGTAGTCCGTCTTCTTGTACTATATTAGTATAGAGTGAATTCACATCAATTGTGACTAAAATGTCATTTTCATTTACTTCATAATTTTTCAATTCTTCAATGAGTTGTCTGCTATCCTTTAAATATGATTTTCCATCTTTCACTAGCGGTTGTAGATACCCATCGAGATAGGCTCCTAGTCTAGAGAACAGTGAATCTATGCCACTGATTATTGGCCTCCCTGGTGGTTTGGACTGGTCCTTATGAATTTTAGGGACATAATGGATCACTGGTGTGTTGGCCGACTCTGGTGTTAGATATTTTGCTTCTTTTTCTGTCAAAATGCCCATGTCTTCTCCTCTTTTAACAAAGGTTTTTAATTTCTTTTCGTATTCACCCTTTGGGTTTCATTTTAGCTTTTTATACGTATCTTGTATGCCCAATAATTTGTTCATCTCTGATTCATAGTCTGTTTTATTCAGGATAACTAAGCCCCCCCCCCCTTTGTCTGCTGGCCTAATGATTATATTCTTCTTTTTTTCAATTTCTTTGATTGTTTTCCAGATGTTACGTTTTGACCTATTAACTTTTAGTTTTCTGATGTCCTGCCCTACCATCTTTTTGAAAACCGTTAGACGTTCATTTTGCTGCATTTTTGGGTTGAAAATTGAATTGTTCTTTAGATTGGAATGTTTATATATTGCAGTATCCCCTCCTTGTTTTTTCTCTTTATTTGCAAAGAATTTCTTGATATTCATTTTCCTCACGAATTTCTGTAAGTCTATATAAGCCTCAAACTTATCTAATTCCTTATCTGGAGCATATTTGAGTCCCAGGTCTTTCAATTCTGCGGTCTTTATTGGAGCACGTTCTGCTATGGGCACCAGTCTTGAAGATTAAAAAAGGTCACATCACCAGGCACTGGGCACCTAGCATCTGAAAAAACTACAAAATCATTGGACAATCATATTGCTCAATCGAATCGCATGAGGTTGCATTTGCACCTTATTGCATAGTCGCTCAACCAAATCGCATGAGGTTGCATTCATATTGCTCAATTGTATTGCATGAGGTTGCATTTGCAACTTATTGCATAGTCGCTCAACCAAATCGCATGAGGTTGCATTTGCACTTTTCTGCACAGTCGCAAGATTTGCCTAGCAAAGTTGCTGGGCATCTAGCATCAAATCATTGGACAATCACATCAATTTGCACAATTCTGCATTTTTTGCATTTTTTTGCACTTTATCGCATAGTCGCAGGACATTTTTGCATGCATCATTCATTTATTACTATCACAGTTTTATACATTGGTTTAATTTTTTACACTGTTATCACCTTTAATTGTTCACAATATTTTATTCATTTTATTATTTTATTTTTTACATATATTATTTTATGCTCATCATTATTTATATCCGCATCAATCTATATTTATCACGTATTCATATATATCCGTGAAGTATTTAGGAGTTACACTATGGCACCAATGACACTAGTCTAATATAGGGGTATTTATGTATCTATTTATATTTAAATTATCCACTTGCACTTTAGAGCAAGGAAGTCCATGAATTGTAATTAGCGCCAATTCTACACCTCCCTTCAGTCTACTCATTTACTCCACCCAGGTGGATTAACTATGTAGAGGCAGCTCCTTACTTATTCATCACAGGACGTTTGTATACACCCCTGTTGTGTGTTCCTACTGGCATATTAGGATCCCTTGCGCGGATTCACGCTCACACTCTGCTAGGAAGATGCTGTGTTTATGCATCAGTACTATGTGCAAGGACCTAATCAAGGATTCTAAGCCAGTATAAAGAAAGAAAGAAAAGCAGATTTGGCTTCAATGCTCCCCTCCTCTCCTGCATTGTCCGCAACAATTCTTCTCTGACACAGAAGACTATGGACATACACTATATTACCAAAAGTATTGTGATGCCTGCTTTTACACGCGCATGAACTTTAACCACTTAAGCCCCGGACCATTTGGCTGGCCAAAGACCAGAGCGCTTTTTGCGATTCGGCACTGCGTCGCTTGCGATTCGGCACTGCGTCGCTTGAACCGACAACTGCGTGGTTGTGCGACGTGGCTCCCAAACAAATTTGACGTCCTTTTTTCCCCACAAATAGAGCTCTCTTTTGGTGGTATTTGATCACCTCTGCGGTTTTTATTTTTTGCGCTATAAACAAAAATAGAGCGACAATTTTGAAAAAATTCGCTTTAATAAGCATCCCAAAAAAATATAATAAAAAAACTATTTTTTTCCTCAGTTTAGGCCAATACGTATATCTTCTACATATTTTTGGTAAAAAAAATCGCAATAAGTGTTTGATTGGTTCGCGCAAAAGTTAAAGCGTCTACAAAATGGATAGTTTTATGGCATTTTTATTTAATATTTTTTTTTTTTTACTAGTAATGGCGGCGATCAGTGATTTTTATCGTGACTGCGACATTATGGCGGACACATCGGACACTTTTACTTTTGACACCAATTTGGGACCATTGTCATTGATACAGTGATCAGTGCTATAAAAATGCACTGATTACTCTAAAAATGACACTGGCAGTGAAGGGGTTGACCAGTAGGGGGTCCTGTCACTAGGAAGAATGGGGAAATGCTTGTTTACATTAGCATTTCCCCGTTCTTCCTCTCCGTGAGACAATCGCGGGTATGCCCGCGGACATAGAGTCCGCGGGACCCGCGGTCGGACTCACGGAGCTCGCAGCGGGCATGCGCCCACAATGCCGCATCTTAAAGGGGACGTACAGGTACGTCCATCTGCCCAGCCGTGCCATTGTGTCGACGTATATCGTCGTGCGCTGGTCCTTAAAGTGGTTGTAAACCCACTTTATAAACAAACACCTACAGGTAAGCCTAGATTAAGGCTTACCTGTAGGTGCATGAAATATCTCCTTAACCTACACGGTTAAGGAGATATTTGCATTTAAAAGCGGCGACGCTGACGTCACGCGCATGGGGTTAACCCCATTCACAAATTCGGCTAGGTCGCAACATTCGACGACGTAGCCGAATTCGACGGCTCACGCGCGCATGCGCAGAGTCACGTCTTCGCCGCTCCGGCCAATCACAGCGCCGGAGCGGCGCTGTGATTGGCTGCAGCGGCGATACCCGGAAGTAACCTTCCGGCTATCGCCGCAGCGATGGATGCGGCTGAAGAGGGAGACGAGGACGGCTTTGGGGGCCCCGATCTAAGGAAAGTGATGCATAATGAGCTTTTATGCTAGTCATATTAGCTCATTATGCCTTTCTCTTACAGGTCGTTGGGGAAAATAAATAAAAAAATAGTGGGTTTACAACCGCGGTTAATGGCAAACCAGTCTTAGTCCGTAGGCTTCAATATTGAGTTGGCCCACCCTTTGGAGCTATAATAGCTTCAACTCTTCTGGGGAGGCTGTCCACAAGGTTTAAGAGTGGACAACATTTCCAGAAGGCCTGGCTCGCAATCTTCACTCTAATTCATCTCAAAGGATTTTCTATCTGGTTGAGGTCAGGCACCTCAACCCGATAGAACGCCTTTAGGATGAATTTGAGCGAAGACTGCAAGCCCGGCCTTCTCGTCCAACATCAGTGCCTGACCTTTACAAATGCACTTCTGGAAGAATGGTCAAACATTCCCATATGCACACTCCTTAACCTTGTGGACAGCTTTCCCAGAAGAGTTGCAGCTATTATAACTGCAAAGGGTGGGCCAACTCAATATTAAATCCTACGGACTAATACTGGGATGCTATTAAAGTTCATGTGCATGTAAAGGCAGGTGTCACAATACTTTTGACAATATAGTGTACTTTGAGTGCAGGGCATCACAAACCCTCCCCCGAGGGGATATCACCACAGCGCCTGCACTCAAAGTATAATGATACAGAGAGCAGCGCTGATGTAACCAATTTAGTGCTTCTCTCTGGATCATTAAAGAACTTCAGGTCCTAACGAAGATCTCAAGAGGAAGAGGACGCTGCACATGATCGACTTTAAGACTTTGGAAAAAGTAAGAAAAAAGGGGGATGGGGGTTGCTGAGACTACAGTAAAGCAGCCCATAGACGAGTCCATTTTATTTAATTTTTTTCCACTAGTGGGTTTAACAAAAAATCTGATCTGGTTTCCCCATCCACATATTGGAGGTAGATGGAGGAATCCTCCCGATGAGTCATTGTATTCCGATAGTGGGGAGACTTTCCTGTCATCAGAATTCACTGATCATAGCTGCAGTCTATAGCCTACAACACTGATTGAGCCGCTAAAATCCGGCAGGGCGGTTGAGCAGAAGTCAGTCATTAGACCGACTTCTTATAAACCACAGTGGCCATACATGAATCAAAATGCATCCATGTCCCTGCTTACACCTACATTTCAATCCATGTATGGCCAGCTTTAGATTGACTATTACAATTCCTATACGAGTCCTGACCATAGGCGTGCGCAGCCCATTGCATTAGGGTGTGCACCCCAAAGCTCAAACACACACGACTTTCTCTGCAGCCTCAGCTACACAGGACAGTGAATGAATGGGAAGTGTTGAGTGGCTTCCTGTTCATTCACAAATTGAAGCATTGTAAGCAGAGTTTACTATGATTCAGTTATGAATTAATACAGTGAGTGTGTTCACAAGGAGGGGGCTGATAAATGACATACTGACTAGCCCCTTTCCCCCGCTCTCTATCCTGAAAAATCCCCTGCAGCAGCCAGGGGGGAGAGAAGAGGAGGGAAGCCAGCAGCACTGCGGGTGGGGACACAACACGGGGAAAAGCCCGGGAAGTAGGGGGAATTGGCACCACATGTAGTGATTAGGGTGTACCCTGGCACACCCCCTGCGCACACCTATGGTCCTGACTAGTTCACAGCTATCCCGGTTTATATTTTATTTGAAATGCACAGGCTTGTGACAGGTTCCCTTTTTAACCTGAAAAATAGCCAAAAATATGATTTCCGCGTCTGGCTGCCACATCGCCACACCACAGGTATGAGCTGGAGGAAGAAATTGTACTACAAATAATCAGAACTTTGTGAAAATTGTTGTGGTGGTGGTACATTTAATTTTAGATCATAGTTTTTCTTTTTATACATTTTCATGCTAAAAATAGATGAGCACCCACTTTATGAATGTTGCCTTTGTGTGTTTAACAGTAATTATTATAGTGGAAGGAAGTACATAGGATTTTTTTATTTTTTTTAGAAAAGTACCATGGTGATGTGTAATTAGACTGTGTTTAACATATTTATTACTATGCAGTGCCATACTGCTATTAATAAAATGAAATACAATCAGATTACATCTACCCTTTTTCTTTCATTGTGAAAGCTGAATATTTTCCTGTATAAAACAATATATCATTGAACCTGGCAGCAGTAATATTGAAATAGGCCAAAGTCAGTATGTCTGTTTGAATCATACTTTAAGCTGAATCTGCTTGTATTTTGCGCACCTCTCCCCCTTCAACGTGCTAATAAACTTTGAAAATATAACCTGTCCCCTTTACTTGCATACGTTATTTTAGATGTCATCGCTGGCATTCTGTGTTTTTCTATGAAATGCAGGCAGATTGTGGCTGGTGGGAGGGGCTGCCAGGATATGGAAGCATTGCTTCCTTAACCACTTCAGCCCCGGAAGAATTTACCCCCTTCCTGACCAGAACACTTTTTACAATTTTGCACTGCGTGAATTTAACTGACAATTGCACAATCGTGCGACGTGGCCCCCAAACAAAATTGACGTCCTTTTTTCTCCAAAAATAGAGCTTTCTTTTGGTGGTATTTTTTTTGCGCTATAAACAAAAGAATGACAATTTTGAAGAAAAAAACAATATTTTTTACTTTTTGCCATCATAAATATTCCCAAAAATGATTTAAAAAAAACAATTTCTTCATCAGTTTAGGCCACTAAACTTCTACATATTTTTGGTAAAAAATTTGCAATAAGCGTATATTAATTGGTTTGCGCAAAAGTTATAGCGTCTACAAACCATGGGAAAGATTTATGACATTTTTATTACTTCTTTTTTACTAGTTTACCAGCGGTACAACAACACTGCGACGAACAGATCGGACACTTTTGACACTATTTTGGGACCATTGACAATTATACCGCGATCAGTGCTATAAAAATGCACTGATTACTGTGTAAATGTGTAAACTGGTAGGGAAAGGGTTAACACTAGGGGGCGATCAAGGGGTTAAATGTGTGTTCCCTCAGTGTGTTCTAACTGTGTGGGGATGGGAGTGACTAGGAGAGGAGACATATATCGTTTTTCCTACTTAGGAACAAACAATATGTTTCCTCTTCCCTGACCGCACAAATCCCTGTGCTGGCGCTCGTGCACGCGCCCTCTGGTGCCCGAAAAAGATAAGGATGTATGTGGTTTTACCCAGGGGAGTCATTCTGCCGCAGTATTTCTGCATGAGCTGGTCGGGAACCAGTTAAAATGTCACAGTACCCTGTCTTGGTACTCTCAAGAGCCCTCAGCCCTGATGTGAGCGGTGAGCTAGCTCTTGGTAGGAATTATGCAAATCTCAAAATGCCTTCATGGGTTGTTCCCAGACAGGCTGTATTTGTTTGCAGACTGCCCTAGGTTAGGTAACACCCACATGTAATGCTGGGCCTCCATGATTAAAAGAACTGAAATTCTTCAGGACATGTGATTGAAAAGGGGCAGGTCATAGACAGTAAGGCTGGGGAAGAAAGAGCTAGATGATGATGGATGCCCTCCAGCCTGGAAAAGAGGTGATCTCTATCTTGCTGCAGCTTCTAAGGCACACTGTGAGATGCACCCAGTGTGCAGTGAAATCAGAGTAGTCAATTTCAATAGAGGAGAGGAGCATGTACAACTGTGCAAGACTGATGAGAAGGCTGGAGTTCAGCTTTAACTGTGAGCTATATATTGCATCTTGTCAAAGATAAGTGTTGTCTGTAATGAGAACATTAATAGGTCACGTCAATTTTATTACTTTAATAAACATTGGCCAAAAAAAAATCTGTCAACATCTAAAATCATTTTCCATTGGTTTCCTTGTTAATTGTCATGGCTTGTTTTATACCATTGCGTTTTATGTGTGCTACATCTCGAGATCACAGCGCACTAAAAACGCATGGAAACTATTATGATCTATTGTGCTCTTCACATCAGTGCACTGCGGTGGTGCGCCATTTACAGGGTAAAAATAGGCAGTGAGGTGGTGACATATTGCCTTTTCACCACTTGTCAAGCGCACCTGTAAGGCATTGGATCGCATTCCAGGGGGTGAAAAATGGCTGCCTCGTGTGTAAATTTAGCCATAGACAGACCATAGATGAGTCGAAAACCAAACATTCTATCGACTGAAAAACAAAAATGGCGCATACCATTGTGCCATCATTTGTTTCATATTTCTGAACAAAATACAACATGTTGGATCAGGCACTAAAATTGTGTACACAAATGATATAGAAAGCAAACATCCAAGATTTTTTGTTTTGTTTTCAACTCATCTATGGCCTGCCTTAGAAAACCTTTTGCTTGTGTTAAATCTTTGTGAGTTGAGCCTATTTAAGGGTAGGTGCAGCCTTTATTTTAGTTATAGATGGATCATGTTGATCTAAAGCAGCACCTGGCTTCTTTAAATGTCTTGGATATTAAAAAAAAAATAAAGCAGTCCATAGATTACTTGATTTTCTTTCCTTCCATCACAGGTAGTAAATTCCCCCATCAACGTTGATATTGTGTTCTGCCAGCAGGGAAGCCTTCCCGGCCGGCAGAATACAATGGTTACTGCTAGCAGCTATAGTCACCTGCAGTAATCAAATGTAAAAGTTCCAACAGGCTGGTTGCATCCGATTGATCGACTTGGGAACAATCGGCCTGCCCATAGAGGGATCAAATCTCAGCTGGTCCCTGCTGAACTGGCCTATTTTCGATCCTTGTATAGCTTGCTTTAGATTTGCTACATTACTAATCTGTTCCTGTCTGCAGATTTGAGTGTTCTTAGACACTCCTGTCCTATTTTTTTATTTTATTTTTTCACATTGGGAGGATTTCCTTTTGCTTTCTGTCCCATAGTCAAAACAAGAAGTGAGAGGAAATCCTTCCAAAGTTAGGGAATCCCTGGTTGTCACCAAAACTAGTTTCCCCGTTGGAAGATTTGCTCTCTATTACGGTTCTGGGAACAACCCACAGCATTAAAAATCAGACACGTGTTTAACTGCCTCTCCACTCTATCTAAAACTAAAATAAAATTTTACCTTTTAGTCATACTTTACCTATGCAGATGTTTGGGAGAAGGAATTGCTATTTACAGTTGGCACAGAGGAATGGGAGAAAACTAATATTTGTTGATGTCATGGCCTAAGTTTACCATGACTCATATGTGCTGGGAATGCCCCCCATACGTGGTTGGGGGGGGGGGGATATAGGGAATATACTGTATATTTTTCAGAGTGGCCTGGACTACGGTTCCAAAAATAAAATCAACCTACTCTGTTATACCAGATTCCAATAAAACTACCAAAAGAGACATTCTACGACATTTTCAAACAACCACCAGAGCGGTTATTCTTCAAAATTCCTGCTCCTTCCAGACGCAACACACTGGTGGAATGGGTGTCATGAACTTAGAATGCCTTCTAGCATAGGAATGACAGAATAGAGCAATTTTTTGTTCACTTGGGCGGCTATTCTTAGGAGTTGAGATCTGGTCATCCTGTAATGGAATTTCTTCCTTTGTTCCTCCCCACTACCCCTTGGTCACTTGATGATGATGATTATTTATTTTGTGCCTTATTCTTTTACTTCACTTCTTAATTATCTTTAGTTCCCTCTCTGTGTTTTTTGGATAACACCAGACTTTCTTTTGGAGGGGGCCAGTTGACAACCCACACTTACCCATTACAGGAATTGAGGGCCCTAGCCCTAGTGTGGTGTACCAGTTTAAAGATTGTTGGGTAGGCTTGATATGTCCCAGTCTACTCTTTCACAATCTGTTTGCATAAAAACCTACCTCTACATTTATTCGTTACATGTCTCACCGTGTAAGTCAGTATATATTAAGTCTAACGGTAACTTTTCTCTGTATTGTTTCTTATTGCTTAAAACCAGGCTTTTTTTTTCAGCTGGAACTTGGTGGAACTCAGTTCTACCACCTCTGGCTCGGGCCCTCTGCTCCCGGCTTCTACGCTTACAACTGACAGCTTGTTCCCCAACTGGTCCCACAGATCAGATCTCCTGAGTGGCTTCCACTGAGTGAAGGATGGGGACAAGGGAGATGCAGGTACAGGGGGTGCAGTGCAAATGCCAACATCACGACTGGATGATCTCCCCGCAAGTGAAAGGGGTGGAGCTAACTACAGTATGCAGGGAGGTACTACAGCTGGCTGGGTGCTTCAGCCTAATACAGCAACAAAAATAGGGCATGTGGAAGATGGTGGAGCTTTTAAGGAGATGGGGAGAAGATGGGGGCAGTAGAGGGGGGTTGCATGCCGAGGTCAGAGCTGAAGAGGGGTAAACGTGAGATGTGGATGGGGGATGCAGAGGTAAGCAGCTGTGGAAGATGGCTGAATTCTGCACTCTGTGTAGCGCACCGCTAAACTGTGTGCATTCTGTGTGTAACCCCCTCCCTGAACTCTGCACTCTGTACATAATGCACTCCTGGTATTTAATGACCCTGTTAAGACCCTCCCACTGTTAGTGAAATTTGACCACACCCACTATTTGATGCGGTTTGGAGGGTGTGTGTAAGGGGGGGGGGGCGACGGGGGTTGTGATTGAGTTCCTGTACCTATTTTCCGAGAAAAAAAGCCCTGCTTAAAAATAATAAATAAGATTGACCAAAAAATGTAATATGTAGAGTGGAACGTCTGTGGAACGATATGCAGACCCAGGAACTCAAGTACATCTTAACAATGGTGTTCCCAATGTACTGTACATAAAATATAAGAAATTGTATAGTGATGGACCTCTAACATCCACTAAAAACTGAAATTTCAGCTTTAGTTGGACTCTCTTTATAAGATAGATCTGTAAGGACACAAACATGTTTTTGTCTGCAAATGCTGGTACATTTTATTTTTTATTTTTATTAAGGCAGCGATGGTATTTTCTCTTATCATCCATGGACTGACACAGTGTCTCTTTACACTTTACACGTGGGTTATGTCCCTGCTTGCAGGAGAAGACCTAGGCAGAATGTGAGATGTTATACATACATTCTAAAAGCCAGAGCTGAACAGCCCCACCCAGGGGGCGGTCCCTCCGGGCATAACCCTCCCACTACAGTCAGCAGACTTCAGTTTTTTTCTGCCTAGCAGAAGGAGAAGACGTGGCTCCCTCAGGAGCCAGTCTCCTGACCTATTTTATTCCTTTTTGGAATTATTTTTTATTTTATTTTTGAGAATCTTCTATCAACTGTCGGCTGGGCAACAGGTTGGGTACAAGATATCCTCGTAGTCTTCCCTGTCCGACCATCGAGCGTGCTGATCCTCGCCTTCTGTGCGTGAGACTCAGTTCACGACAGGCCCCATGACTCCAGGGGTGGCCGGGTTTGCTTTCATGCTCCCACGGTCCTCTCAAGACTGAACAGCTCCTGACTGACTGTATCTTTCGCGGTGGACCGGGCCGACAGCTACTCAGTACTGCACTGTGATAGTCCTGTCAGAAACACCAGTGTGTCCCTCAGGGGACGGGTAAGTAGTCTCTCCTGCCTGCAGGTGAGTACAGAGGGCTGTGTGTTTCTCTGTGGGGGATTTTCCCTGTCTCCCCCTGTATTTTATTGTCGCTCTCTGTCACCATTACTGGCGCTGACTGTGTGGGGTGCTTGGGGGTCACACTGTTCTTGGGGGGCTCATGCTGGTCTGCAATGTATGCCTTGGGGCTTTTTTGTGTGTTTTTTTTTTGGGGCCTGAGCGCCGAGTGGCGCTGTGCGTGTGTGCTGTTTCATTTTAACTGCGTCATGGCGGCCATCTTGCCGCGGATCGCCTCAGTGAAGTGCGGCGGCCATTTTCTTGTAGCCCGCGCGCTTTTCAGCACTAGTTTGGCCTCTAGCGCTGCTATAGCAGCGCGAATCTCCTCAGTCTCCTCACAGCTTACCAGCGCTGACACAGCGCGGTACAGACAGCGGAACTAAGCAGTCCCTGGTCCGGTTTGGTGAGTCCCCTGGGCGCCCCCTCCTCAGTCAGCACAGCCTGTGGGTGGACTTTTTATCTGAGAGAGTCTCAGAGAGGGACAATATGGAGTCTGTGTCACCAGCTTCCCCTAAAAATGTCAGTGGCAACAGGCAGTGCTTCAGCACTGCGGTCCCTATGGACCTGTTGTGGGCAGCCCTGGAATCAATTTCTGACCAGGATGGGAGCTGTGTGCAAGCGCAAGGTGCAAAAAGGCGCCCTCTCCCCACTTTATCTACTCGAGGGCAGTGCGCTGATTCAGATATGGGCCTAGCCACTATCGCTCAGGACCCTAGTTCTGAATGTATGGATGGTTTTGAACAGGACATTCCTTATGAGGGAAACTCCAGTTCTGAGTCAGTAAATGACAGGGCGCTTGTTAGTGTGCTCATGACTGCGGTGAGGGACACTCTCAAGCTCAAATGCTGCAGATGCAGAACCTCAGGCGGATACTGTCTCCTTTGGTTCTTTTAAGGCCAGGCCTTCTAAAGGGGTTTTTTCCATTGTACTTTCTTTGACCAGCTCATTGATAAGGTCTGGGAAAAGCCGCAGAAGAATTTTTTTTATGGTCCCGCGGCGTTTGTCTATCAGATACCCCTTGAAGATGCCCTACTTAAAAAGTGGGCTTCTCCCCCAGTGGTCGACCCTCCAGTCGCCCGGTTGAACAAGGCCATCACTCTCCCGATGGAGGGGACTCCTGCATTTGAGGACCCCACTGACAGGAGGTCAGAAGTGGTGAGCAGAACCATGTTTGCCTTGTTGGGATCCGCCCTACAACCTGTGGTAGCGGCGAACCTTGTGTCTAAAACACTTACAGGTTGGGCAAAAATGTTGCACCTAGCTGTACAGGAGCATATTCTTCCTCCAGACACAGTTGCTCTGGCCCACCAACTGGTTCAGGGCCTGGTTTCTGTGTGCGACGCCACGCTGAACGCGGCCCCTTTAATATCCAGGGCCTCTGTCTCGGCGGTGGTATTGCGTCGTCTTATCTGGTTGAAATGCTGGTCTGCTGACCTAGCCTTAGGAAGCTCCTGACGGATCTACTATTTTAAAGGCGGTAGACCTTTCGGTGCTGCTCTGGATGACATCGTCATGGATGTCACGGGAGGTAAACGCACTCTTCTTCCTTAGACTAGCAAGGGTGAGGAGGCCCGCCGCAAACAGGGGCCTTCCTTTCCAGCAAAACAGGGGTTTTTTCGTCAGTCAGAGTCCACAGGTAGGCCCTCTCAGACTGACGGCAGTGCGGCTGGTGGGCACAAGTGCCCCTGGGTGCGTAAGCCAAACAAGCGGCTCCCAAGCCCGCCTCCGCGTGAAGTCTTGCCTCCGCCCGACTCTGGGGTGGGGGGACGACTTCGCAGGTTCACGGATCGGTGGACCTCCCGAATCTCCGACTGGTGGGTGTGCGAGGTGGTCACCTCAGGTTATAGGATAGTATTCCGATCCTGGCCCCCACACAGATTCTTTCCCTTGAATCTTCCTCTCCTTCCTACCTGTCGGGCAGCCCTCTTGGGGGCTGTACAGGATTTAATCAGGTCCGGAGTGATTGTGCCGGTTCCGTCACAGGAGAGTTTTCAGGGATTCTGCTCGAATCTGTTTGTCGTCCCAAAAATAGGACGTGGTTCGACCTATCCTGGACCTCAAGGCCCTGAATGCCTTCGAGAAGGTGCAGAAATTCCGCATGGGATCCATTCGCACGGTGATCGCTACACTCCACCAAAGGGATTTTCTTCTGGCGTCCTTGGACTTCAAGGACGCCTACTTGCATGTTCCAATCTGTGCAAGTCACCAGAAGTTTCTGCGCCTTGCGATCAGCGAAGTCCACTCTCGATTGTGGCTCTTCCTTTCGGCCTTGCCTCGGCACCAAGGGTGTTCACCAAGGTGCTTGCTCCGGTTCTAGCCTTCTGTTACAGCGAGTTATTGCTGTCGTGGGCTATCTGGACGGTCTTCTGCTATGAGCAGAAAGTGGCTCAGACTTAGAGGAAAGGTGACTATCGTCAATTAGACCCTCAGGGACTTCGGGTGGTTCCTGAACATTCAGGAGTCAGTCCTGGTCCCGACTCAGTGTCTGGAGTCTCTAGTTCTGGTCTGGACTCCTTGGAGGCAAAGGTATCCTACCTCTGGAGAAGTTGCTGACACTTCAGTCTGCGGTGCGGGTGCTGACATCCCGAACATGGTTGTCAATCCGTTGTTTGCATGAGAGTCCCGGGACTCCTGGTGGCCTCCTTCGCGGCCATTCCGTATGCCCAATCACACACCAGGGCATTGCAGAAGGAGATCTTGTCCACCTGGGACAAATCCCCGTTGTCCTTGGATCTTCAGATCCAGGTGATTCACCTGGTCAGGGCGTCCCTGACAGGGTGGTTGGGACCCTCGGCTCTTCGGTCCGGAAAGTCGTTCCCCTCCCATCCAATGGACGGTACTCACGACGGACGCCAGCCTGACGGGCTGGGGTGGAGTCTGGGGAGTCCTGTCGGCTCAAGGCCTTGGACTCCGGACGAGCCCGTTTACCAATCACTGTTCTGGAAATGCGGGCCATCAGACTGTGTCTCTCCTCAGGTCGGAGAGAGTACGGGGTCGCTCCATCAGGATCCAGTCAGACACCGCCACGGCGGTGGCGTATGTAAACCATCAAGGGGGAACTCGGAGCTCAGCTGCGGCTTCCGAGGTAATCCATATCCTGAAGTGGGCCGGAAGAAACGTGCCGGCTCTGTAGGGGCGGTCTATCTGAGTCGCCAATCGCCAGACGCCGGACCAGGAAGAGTGGTCCTTGCATATTTCAACTCCTTTGCCGACGGGGGGGCACGCCGGATGTGGACCTGATGGCCTCTCGACTCAGTCGCAAGGGTCGAGGTTGTGGCCAGATCCAGGGATCCTTGGGCGATGACTCGGATGCATTGGTGGCCCCATAGGGTCCGTATCGCCTGATATAAACTCCGGTGATCCTAATTGTTCCGGATTGGCCTCAGCGTCACTGGTACGCTGATCTGGTACGTCTCGTTGCGGACGTTCCCTGGCGGTTGCCGATGAGGGAGGACCTTCAGTCTCAAGGTCCTATGTTTCATCCGGCTTACAGTCTCTGGCTTTAACGGCAGAGCTGTTAAAAGCCAGGTGTTAAGGGACCGAGGTCTCTCGGACTCTGTCATTTTGACCATGTTAAGGACACGGAAGTCTTCCTCCAGGCAGATCTATCACCGTGCCTGGAAAGTTTATATCGCCATATGCAAAGCGCTGGACTGGCGTCCTCGGACGTATTCCGTCCCCAGAATCCTGCGTCCTCTACAGTGTGGAGTGACCCAAAAGCTTGCTTTGAGTACCATCAAGGATCAGATTTCGGCCTTGGCCGTCTTCTTTCAGCGACCTCTAGCGGGTCATTTCTTGGTTAGCACCTTGTGTTGGGGGTTCGCCATGTGCTCCCTCCTGTCAAGCCTTCTCTCCCACCGTGGGATCTGAATTTGGTGCTCTAGGTCCTCCAGGAACCTCCTTTTTGGGAATATCCGGGATATTCCTCTCTTGTCTTGTCTCAGAAGGTGGCCTTTTAGTGGCAATCACTTCTGTTTGACGAGTGTCTGAGTTGGCGGCTTTGTCCTGCAAGTCGCCATATTTAGTCATCCATAAGGATAAGGCGGTGTTGCATCCGCGACCTTCCCTTTTGTCAACGTGGTGTCTACCTTTCACCTACATGAGGACATTGTCCTCCCGTCCTTGTGTCCTCACCCATCGCATCCCAGAGAGTTTGCGCTGCGGATGCAGAACCTCAGGCGGATACTGTCTCCTTTGGTTCTTTTAAGGCCAGGCCTTCTAAAGGGGTTTTTTCCATTGTACTTTCTTTGACCAGCTCATTGATAAGGTCTGGGAAAAGCCGCAGAAGAATTTTTTTTATGGTCCCGTGGCGTTTGTCTGTCAGATACCCCTTGAAGATGCCCTACTTAAAAAGTGGGCTTCTCCCCCAGTGGTCGACCCTCCAGTCGCCCGGTTGAACAAGGCCATCACTCTCCCGATGGAGGGGACTCCTGCATTTGAGGACCCCACTGACAGGAGGTCAGAAGTGGTGAGCAGAACCATGTTTGCCTTGTTGGGATCCGCCCTACGACCTGTGGTAGCGGCGAACCTTGTGTCTAAAACACTTACAGGTTGGGCAAAAATGTTGCACCTAGCTGTACAGGAGCATATTCTTCCTCCAGACACAGTTACTCTGGCCCACCAACTGGTTCAGGGCCTGGTTTCTGTGTGCGACTCCACGCTGAACGCGGCCCCTTTAATATCCAGGGCCTCTGTCTCGGCGGTGGTATTGCGTCGTCTTATCTGGTTGAAATGCTGGTCTGCTGACCTAGCCTTAGGAAGCTCCTGACGGATCTACTATTTTAAAGGCGGTAGACCTTTCGGTGCTGCTCTGGATGACATCGTCATGGATGTCACGGGAGGTAAACACACTCTTTTTCCTTAGACTAGCAAGGGTGAGGAGGCCCGCCGCAAACAGGGGCCTTCCTTTCCAGCAAAACAGGGGTTTTTTCGTCAGTCAGAGTCCACAGGTAGGCCCTCTCAGACTGACGGCAGTGCGGCTGGTGGGCACAAGTGCCCCTGGGTGCGTAAGCCAAACAAGCGGCTCCCAAGCCCGCCTCCGCGTGAAGTCTTGCCTCCGCCCGACTCTGGGGTGGGGGGACGACTTCGCAGGTTCACGGATCGGTGGACCTCCCGAATCTCCGACTGGTGGGTGTGCGAGGTGGTCACCTCAGGTTATAGGATAGTATTCCGATCCTGGCCCCCACACAGATTCTTTCCCTTGAATCTTCCTCTCCTTCCTACCTGTCGGGCAGCCCTCTTGGGGGCTGTACAGGATTTAATCAGGTCCGGAGTGATTGTGCCGGTTCCGTCACAGGAGAGTTTTCAGGGATTCTGCTCGAATCTGTTTGTCGTCCCAAAAATAGGACGTGGTTCGACCTATCCTGGACCTCAAGGCCCTGAATGCCTTCGAGAAGGTGCAGAAATTCCGCATGGGATCCATTCGCACGGTGATCGCTACACTCCACCAAAGGGATTTTCTTCTGGCGTCCTTGGACTTCAAGGACGCCTACTTGCATGTTCCGATCTGCGCAAGTCACCAGAAGTTTCTGCGCCTTGCGATCAGCGAAGTCCACTCTCGATTGTGGCTCTTCCTTTCGGCCTTGCCTCGGCACCAAGGGTGTTCACCAAGGTGCTTGCTCCGGTTCTAGCCTTCTGTTACAGCGAGGTATTGCTGTCGTGGGCTATCTGGACGGTCTTCTGCTATCAGACCAGAACTAGAGACTCCAGACACTTCTGTTTGACGAGTGTCTGAGTTGGCGGCTTTGTCCTGCAAGTCGCCATATTTAGTCATCCATAAGGATAAGGCGGTGTTGCATCCGCGACCTTCCCTTTTGTCAAAGGTGGTGTCTACCTTTCACCTACATGAGGACATTGTCCTCCCGTCCTTGTGTCCTCACCCATCGCATCCCAGAGAGTTTGCGCTGCACATATTGGATGTGGTACGAGCCTTACGGGTGTACCTGTCTGCTACTGCTTCTATTCGGAAGTCCGACTCACTGTTTGTGACTACCCCTGGTCCATAACAGGGCCAAGCGGTTTCGTCTGCCATCATTTTTAGGGGAATCAGACAAACCGTCATTCAAGCCTATGCTCTCAAAGGGCGGGCGCCTCCCTTTCCGGTTACGGCGCATTCCACCAGGGCAATTGGTGCTTCCTGGGTTTTCCGACATCAAGCGTCGGTTGCACAAGTGTGCAAGGTGGCGACCTGGTCGTCTGTTCATACCTTTTAAGTTTTTTATAAGGTTGATGTGGCTGCATCTTCGGATGCTTCCTTCGGCCGCAGGGTGCTGCAGGCCGCTGTTTAAAGTTGCGACTCCTCCGTTGAGGAGATCTGCCTTCTTGGAGTGAAAGTTTTTGGTTTTTCCATTTATACTGCTCCCATCCCTCTTGACACTGCTTTGGGACATCCCACGTGTAAAGTGTAAAGAGACACCGTGTCAGTCCATGGATGATAAGAGAAAATAGGATTTTTTGTACTCACCGTAAAATCCTTTTCTCTGACATCCATGGACTGACACGGCACCCACCCTTCCTTTTTAAGTTTGTACTGCTTTGTTACGAACTGAAGTCTGCTGACTGTAGTGGGAGGGTTATGCCCGGAGGGACCGCCCCCTGGGTGGGGCTGTTCAGCTCTGGCTTTTAGAATGTATGTATAACATCTCACATTCTGCCTAGGTCTTCTCCTGCAAGCAGGGACATAACCCACGTGTAAAGTGTAAAGAGACACCGTGTCAGTCCATGGATGTCAGAGAAAAGGATTTTACGGTGAGTACAAAAAATCCTATTTTATCACAGTTGTCTTGAAAGTTATAGTCATCTATTCTTCGGCCTAGAATTTTATCTTATTCAAAATAGAGAAAGATTACTGGATGGGCTCGGAATGAGTGAGCCATCAGTAGTACACGTATATATGGTTATACGTTTCTACATATTCCTCGGTGGACCGGTAGAGGTTGTTTAGTCTTCAGATGCTGAAGGCGGTTTCTTGGATATCCCTGTTTGACTTCAGAGACTTTAATAATCTGGTCTAATGCCATTACTTATTAACATACTAATCAACACAACTGCACCCAAACAAGAAAATCTTTAATGACGACATGAATGGCAGTTCCAGTGGTAGAAATACAAGAGGCAGAGATAAATCCGTGACACAGAATCACGGGAGGCATGGGAGTCATCCATGGGCTTTGACGGCAATTAGTTTTACCAAAGCAAGCATTAATTTTAGACATTTCTGACACCATGGTGTAAAATCACTGGAGCAACAGCTTGTGCAAAACAGGGAACATTTTTTTTTTATTTGACATTTAGTGTCTTGTATCCCAAAAAAATCCTTGAATTATAATGACAAGCTATTTGTGTCTAAGTATTGTTTAGAAAAGAGGCAGTTACTGTATACTCCTTACAGACTGCTTGTTTATAGTCAGCAATACCTCAAATTTCCTTTTATCATTGTTACAAAAGGGAGGCAGTCTCCTTAGGCTCCAAATCCACAAAGCCCTGTTATAAACTCCTTCCTCTGATTCTTTCCTAAGTTTGCGGACTGATATTGTACACTTTCTGGCACCTAAATAAAGGATAGAAATATGATTCTTTTACTGACAGAGGTTGACAAAGTACAGTGTCACACTGGTGTGTCCCTAATTTATGCAGTGCACAGGGTCCCCAAGGTGAGCGGGCCCATTTTGCACTCATGGCTTACATTGGGGATTTTATGCATCTGGATGCATCACCGTCCTTTGAGCTGCAGCTACATAAGTTATGAGTTGACCACCTCTTAAAGGAGATCCATGTATGCTGGCAATGCATGTTTGGATGGGTACAAAAATATGAACAGCAGTTGGCTGGGGAGGCACGGCTCGCATGTACCTATCCAAATAAAGGGTTACACCTGATTAGCGCCTGTGGTCATATCCTGGACGCAAATACTTTAGAGCCCAGGGTAACAGAATCCAGGTGCATTCACGCTGGACAATAAGGATCCAATGTGTGTGTGCGCCCATAGCCCAGAGTTGTGACACATTCAGATGCATGAGGAGTATAGATCTGGATGCAGCACCACAATGGCCAATGTGAATGAAGCTTCAGATTTCCTTTTCAATTTCGTGAAATTTCTAATTTAAAATGGAACTTGACTCTCTCAATCAACATTGACTATTTTAATCCTTTTCCTACCAGCATGCTTATGCTACCTATTGGGGTTGTTGCCAAGCCGGAGGAATTTTTTGTACTCGACCAACCCAGTCCATTGAGGTTCAAACTGAGCCCTGGACTGTATGGCTGGTCACTGAGACAAATTTTAAATTGCAGTCACTTACGTAAATGTTTATCTTTTGTCCTAGTTTTTTTTTTTTTTTTTTTTTTTTTTTTTTATCAATGGTTTGTAAAAAATAAATATTATTAAAAAAAAGTTTGACATGCCTGAAAAGTCCATTATTTCCAATCCTTGTATCCAGATGTAGTATAACTCCACTTTAATTCACATGTATAGTATTTTGCCCACGTCTTTCTTATCCTTTAGAGACTGTTAAACATCTAAATAAAGCTTTGAGGAAGTGTGTTGTGAACCTTTAGAGGTACGCTGCATTGCTATAGGGGGTGATATTGTGTGTGGTGGCGGGGACAAGGTTTATGAATGCATAACGTTTACTGTAGATGATGAGTCTAGGGAGGGCCATTCTGTTTTAACAGCCATGTTATTCCCATCTCTTGTAAGAGATAAAACTGACAAAAGTTGTTTGAAGGGTGGACTGTCCTGTCTGCATACATCGGGGCTGATTAACCAAAAGCAGATGCCATAGACACCAGTCTTGGAAAGATGAACCATATTTGTGGCCAGCCGCTTCAGTTTTCAAGCAATACATTTTTTTTTGTTGCGTGATATTGAATTGAACGCCTTCTATTGGCATTGATGTGTGTTGTGGGACAATGTGTAGGTACGGCCATTTTCCTTGAAGATCTACTTGCCACTGAGCAGCAGGAATAACAGGTCACCTCTTATTGAGCTTTTAAAGCAGAGCTACAATGTATTTCTGGCTATTGAATTTGAGCTGGCTTTGTGCTGCCCATAAACAACTTGAAGTTTTATTGATTCCTGCTGAATCGTTTAAAACTGGAGTTGTGGGGTGGCCTTGTCTGCACCACCCAGCTCGAAAATACTCAACTGAAGAATCGGAGGAACCAGATGAGAATATGGAAGCTGATCAGAATCGATCACAGATTGGGTATTTGAAGTATAACTAAAAGCAAAATTATTAGTATTATTTTTTTTTGATTAGACTGGCGAGGGATTAGATCACTTGGCAGTTTTTTTTTGCGGTCTGTCTGTGCCCCCGTTAGGAGATTTAATCTCTCTATTTGTGCTGTTTACCGTCATCATTGAAAGTGTAGTAAAAGAAAATCCCAACTTTTGGGTTGTTCCCTTAAAAGGGGAAATCTTCCAAAGGGGACACTGCTTCTGGTGACCTGGAGGTCCCCAAGTAATTCCCTTAATTTGCAGGGATTTCCTGTTTGGCTATGGGACAGGAAGTAAAGGGAAATATCTTTAAAATGAGACACAGATGACAAAAAAAATCTGACGCGTTATAACCCTTTGGTCTATCCAAAATGAAAAAAAAATGTCTCATAAAAGGTGATCTGTTTTTCTCCTTCGAAAAGAAAATGCTAGCTTTTTTTCCAGACTCACATACTACAGTATATTGAGCCATTGACTTAGAATAAATTTGCAGATAAGAACTTCTGACTATCCCCTGGCTTTCCTGCTATGAATAGTTGTTTCTGGTCAGTGGTTTAGAAAAATATCAACGCCTGACGGAGGTGGACACACTTCTTTTTTTTTTTTTTTTTTTTTTTTTTTTTTTTATTATGAATTTATTTACAACCCCTTCCTCAATAATTTTGGTAATTATTGGCAGCTTTCTCTACTAGTCTTTCATGATAAATTACCGTAACTGTTTTTGTGTGATTGTATACAAGTTTTCAGCATGTTGGACAATTTTTACTGCTTACATATTTTCAGAGCTTATATTCTACTCTGTTATCCCAGGAGAGCTGATATCTGATTCACTGCTTGCAGAAATGGCATATTTGACCATATAGTTGAAGTAGAATGTATAAGGCGCCACTGGGAATTTGGCTCTCAACGTGGTTCTTGTGCAAGCAGAGTTAAAGACCAACACCATCACAGACTAATGATTCAATTTTGCATGGTTTCTGCCTAGATAAATCAAATACTGGCTTCTTTTCTCTCCAGGGGCTCTGGGGACGAGCTCCTACCATCAAAACTCCCATTCCACTAGCATGACCATCAAATCATGGTGTCCTGGCTTCCTGAAGAATTTTTCATAATGTAGAACACACTGGTACAGGGGGTCCCCGAGTTACGAACACAATAGGGACTGTAGGTTTGTTCGTAAGTCGAAGTTGTTCGTAAGTCGCAACACTGCATTTGTAAGTGTAACTTCCGGTCGGAACACTGCATTCGTAAGTGTTCGTAAGTGTAACTGCCGCCTGTGCATGGATGCGGGATGTTCCGGGCGTTTGTATGTTATCTGGGGCATAGTACGGCAGTGTGGAATGTGTCGGAGCTGCTCGAAAGGTATCGTAGAGCACAAGTGGCCGGCATATGAGGCCGTTCGTAAGTAGGAGTCGTTCGTAACTCGGGTGTTCGTAACTCGGGGACCCCCTGTAATGGTGGACACCATTGACACAACCGTAAAACTGAAATATTATTTAATGGGGGGAGTTGGCTTTAACCATTTTTATGTATATACAGGAAGAGGATAGAAAAAAGTCTGTTCCTTTAGATTTTCAGCATGCTGGATAATTGTTGCTCCACACGTTGAACTCGCGTATCTTTCTAGCCATGGTCACATAAGTTGTACTATTAGAAACGAATGGCACCTCTGCATTTTTTATTTACTACAGGTAAATTGCAGTGAATTTGAGATTTTTCATGATATTTAACATTGATCCCTATGGAAGAAGATGCTTAAAGCGGTAGTAAACCGCTGGGTGTTTATTTATTTATTTTTTGTGACCTGCAAGGTAAAGCCATAATGTGCTATGCATCGCATACTAGCACATTATGTAAAACTTACCTGAAAACGAAGCCTTCCAGCGATGCGCTGTCACCACTGGAGGACACTTCTCTCTTCACCAGTCTTCCTTCCGGGTCTGCGGACTCCTACTTTGTGACTGACCAGAGCCGCAATGACGTCACTCCCGTGCATGCACAGGGTAGCCGCCGTCTACAGCCAAGTACTCTGAAGGAACATTGCAGGTGGGCGTTCCTTCAGAGCGCATGCACCGATGACGTCGTCGGCAGCGTATACAGTAAAGATCTCCTAATTGGTGCACGTTTAGAAGATATTTAAAGTACCTATAGGTAGTAAAAGACAGTGAAACCTCAGTTTGCGAGTAACGCGGTATACGAGCGTTTCACAATACGAGCTATTTATTTATTTTAATCCTGACTCGGTTTGCGAGCGTTGTCTCGCAGTACGAGCAGGATTCAAGCCGCAGGGTGTGCAGTACCTCATTTGGCCAGAGGTGGGGGGTGCAAGCGATTGCTCGGAAACACAACATTACTGAGTGTCTCCGAGCGCCCCCCGCACCTCTGGACAAATGAGGTACAGCTCACACTAGCAGTGACTGTGGAACCAATTATCTGAGTTTCCATTGATTCCTATGGGGAAACTCGCTTTAATATACGAGTGCTTTGGTTTACAAGAATGCTTCTCGAATGGATTATGCTCGTAATCCAAGGTTCTACTGTACCTTATTATAGGCTTACCTATAGGTACAAGTCAGAGATGGGAGTTTACTCCCACTTTATTAGATAAGCACTAGGCATGGAGCCAGCAGGAGAGTAGAGAGGGATTAAAACACCTGTCCATTTTTATTGCTATCTGTGTCCCTGTTAGGGAAATTCACCCTCTCTATTTGTACTGTTTACCCCTATCTTTGAAAGTAAACAAAAAAAAAATCCCATTTTAGATTGTCCGCAGAAAAGTAATAGACGGGAAATCTTCCAATGGTGACACTTGAATTTTCAGGGATTTCGTCTCACTTCCTGTTTTGGCTATGGGACAGGAAGTTGAGGTAAATCTTCCCAATTGGTCATAGATGGTCAAAATACACATTGAAAGGGGTTATAACCCTCCCTTTCTCTATCCAAAATGGAAAAGCTTTGTCTTTTAGTTCTACTTTAAATGCACTTCACTAATCAACAAAAGTGTAAATTAACATTTACTAAGTCGGGTAATGTATGGCTTGTCAAAAGCTGCCATTGACCAGCTGTACTGCATAACACTTAGCTGTCCATCATTTGGAGGCACAGCCCCTCTTTTGGGCCAAATCTCTGTATCCCTCTTTTTTCCGTGGTTGTCCCCCTTTTTGGCAGAATGTATACATTTTCCTTAAAGAGTGAGGGAATTGCAATTTGGCCGTGTTAATCCCTGTGATTTTCCCAAATGCAGGAAATGTTGTTGTACTTAGGGATTCTCACCCATGCAGGGTAAGGGATTCCAGTCAGAAAGGGAAAACTGATCTACAGTTGTCCAAGATTAAGTCTTTGGGGTCCGGAATTCAGAAGCTCAAAGAAACTGGGATGGAAAGAGCCTCCAACCCTAACTACCAGAACTTTGGTCCTAAAGGTTTTACCTGCCTGCAGGAGAGGCCAGGGAAAGAACAGGAAATTGTCAGCAGGTGTTTGTGCGGTGGAGTGTGAAGCAGGGCACACTTAAGCCTGCCATACATAGAAATCTGGCTGTTTCAGTAGGGACCAGCCAAGATTCGATCCATGCATGGACAGGCTCATTGTACTTTGGTTCAACCAGCCTGTCGGATATTTTACATTTGAAAAACTGCCATCAGCTATAGCTTCTAATCAGTAATCATTGTGTTCTGCTGACCAGAAAGGCTCCACATGCTCCCCTCCTTGCCGACAGAACACAACAGCGCTGCGGGAGGCATTCCCCCATCAACACTGTGTTGATGGGGGAATCTTGCAATTTTCTTTCCTTCCACTATAGTGGATGGAAGCAAAATCAAGTAATCTATGGGCTGCTTTAGGAGACAAAGTTGTGGACTACTTGTAAAAGAGACACTGCTAAGTGGCTGGTGACCTTTCCTTTGAACCCCTGAGGCTGGCGGGGACATAACCCTGTTAAGGAACATGTTTTGCAGGCGGTGAGCCAAAAGTTTGATTATTTTACCTGGAGTGTGGACTGTTTTGTGCCTGCAATTTGCCAAAAAGCACCTGAGCCCTAAAAAAAACAAATTCTATGGGTTTAACCAGTCCTTTTTCTCTACTTGGTTCATGTAACAGGTATGGAGCTTGTCCTTTTCCTAGGATGCGTTCTTCTTTTCCTAATTGAAGAGTCGGGTGGTAGATGTGTACCATGCAATGTTTCACATGATATATGCGCAGTTAAAGGAACATTCCTTTTTCTTCAGGGTATAAAACTCCAACCAATGTCTCGTGAGAGTTTTGAATAGTAAATGGTCACCATTAGGGCATATTGTGTACTTTATTTACATTTGATTACTGCCGACGGTTATCGCTGCTAAGCATATGTTCGCAGTTAAAGGGACATTCCATTTTCTGCAGAGTATAGAATTCTGCGTCAACATTTCATGACGCGCCAAGCATATGTGCGCAGTTAAAGAGACATTCTTTTTTCTGCAGGGTATAAAACTCTACGTCAACGTCTTGTGAGAGTCTCGAATAGTAAATGGTCGCCATTGGGACATATTGTGTACTTTATTTACATTTTATTACTGCCGGCAGCTATAGCCTCTAAGCAAATGTGCGCAGTTAAAGGGACATTCCTTTTTCTGCAGCGTATAAGACCACTTTCACACTGGGGCGTTTTGCAGGCGCCCTAAAGCAGCTGCTCCATTCACTCCAGTGTGAAAGCCTGTCAGAAAAAGTCCTGCCAGCAGCTTCTTTGGAGCGCATTAGGAGCGGTGAACTCACCGCTCCTAATGCGCTCCTGCCCATTGAAATCAATGGGCAGAGCCTCCGTACCGCCGGCAAAACGCCGCTGGAACTGCGCTTTGCGGGCGGTTTTATGGATGGACATTTTATGGTTACACAACTTATCACATTGCTATAATCTTTTTATATGGACTATAGACTGAAGGACTTATGAATAAATGGTTGTGGAACGAATCATTTGAGTTTCCATTATTTCCTATGGGAAAATTTGCTTTGATTTACAAGTGCTTTGGATTACAAGCATGCTGCAAAAAAGCGATGCAAATGCGACGGTAAAGCGCCGCTAAAAATAGAGTTTTACCGGCGACGCTTGGGGCGGCTCGGTGTGAAAGGGCTCTAAAACTCCGCGTCAACTTCTCGTGATGCGCTAAGCAAATGTGCGCAGTTAAAGGGACATTCCTTTTTCTGCAGAGTATAAAACTCAGCGTCATCGTCTTGTGAGAGTCTTGTATAGTAAATGGTCACCATTAGGGCATATTGTGTACTTTATTTACATTTGATTACTGCCGGCAGCTATAGCCGCTAAGCAAATGTGCGCAGTTAAAGGGACATTCCCTTTTCTGCAGAGTAAAAAACTCTGCGTCAACGCCTGGTGACACACTAAGCATATTTGCGCAGTTAAAGGGACATTCCTTTTTCTGCAGGTTATTAAAACGCTGCATCAGTCTCGTGAGAGTCTCGAATAGTAAATTGTCACCATTAGAGGACATTATGTACTTTTATTTACCAGCCTTTTAAATTCAAACAGCTCTTCTGGTAAGACGCAAACAGCGATGAACTGTGCAATCTAGAGGTCTTTTTGTTTTCTCCTCGAGGAGTCACTGGGGTTTACAATTATTTGTTTATGTAATTTACCAAACAGTTGCTGAAAGCACACATGAATGCAAACAATGGAATCAAACTGAGTTGTGTTTACAGGTTGGTATCTGTAACAAGCTAGCCGGCTGTGCCAGATTTCCCACAAGGCTGTTCTATTTAAACATTTGTTTTATTTCTATTCAGGATCCTTGACTACAAATGCTTGCTTGGCAGCATGCATGAAATGGGTTTTTAATACTCATTTCCATTTTTTTATTTTTCTCTCCTCCTGCTTCATCTGACTTCTTAATTTTCCTTCTAAGAGATAGAGAAGATCAAAGGTGACAGGTTTAAGTCTTGTGAAAGTCTCGCGGAGCAGCTGACTGCCGTTGCAGGGGGAGTTTTTTTTGGGTTTTCATATTTAGATGGGTTAAATGATTAGTGCTGTCGTAATTCCCTCGCTTTTCTGCGGGAGGATTATTTTTCACTGGAGAAATTGAATGTGAAAATCAGGTCAGAGCTGTGCTGAAAGTGATCTCTTCCTGCGTGGATGGATTGCAGGAACATGTATCTCCCCCCCGTGGGAGTGTGTGAATGGTATGTGCCAAAACATATGACAAGGTACCTTAGGCTGAGTCGCATACAGAGAGCTGGCTTTCAGCTGAGCTCCAAGTCCTGTTCCTCTAATTGTTTGGAGTGTGGATACGCCTTATAAGAAGAGGTCATAGTGGAGTTATGAGTGTGAGTATTGGGCTGTGCGGAGAGCTGTGCGCTGCTCCTGACTTGGTGAGGACTTCTCGTCAGCCTGCCTTCCCAGCTCTTTAATATCTTCTGGCTTTCCCGAGTATCCTCGTTATCCTGGATTATGGAGCAGAGTATTTCCTGAACTCACATCGACTCCCCGTCACTTTTCAACATGTCTGATTCCAATTTCTGGACCGTCATCTCAAATTTTACTCTGCCCCACATAAGAAACAGGAACAGGCTCCGCCGCACTCAGAGGTAAAGTCCTGGATTTTATTACAGTCCATTACATGTAGCTGCTTGTCAGAATTCAATGTCAATCTGAGCGATTGAAAAAAATAAATAAAGATTGTCTTTATAAAAGTGCCTGAGAAAATAATGGTTTGTATTTTTTTTGCATCTTGTGGGATTTAAGATTTGTTGGAAAAAAAAGACACTTGGGAGTAAGTTTGAATCTGCTTTGGTTGCTGTTAGAAAGTCCAGACATTTATCTTTTAGAAACTTGATGCATAAAACTAATCTTTTGTGACGAAAGTATACTGTAATGATCGGTCCTAATATTTTCTGATTTGTAATTTTATTTATATTTCAATTTTCACAGGTAGTTATCGTAGCATGTTGTGTTTGCCCGGGCTTGGACTTTTTATAGAGCTGTGCCGAGGTTGCTCACTCTTTATGTAAACCCAAAAGTAATCTATTGCAGTTTACAGATGTGGTGGCTGCATTAATGATCTTTCTTATGTTTTGTTTTTCCTTTTATTTTCACCTGGACACTTGGTCAGTAACGCACTTCCTGTTCTCTTTCTATGGAGGCGCAATGGAGACACTTTTAAAAACCAGCACTGTCAATCTGAGAAACAGTAGTGTTAGGCTGGCCATACACTAATAGATTTTCATACAAACGTTTTATACAGAAATGCTCATTGGCTGGATAGATGTCCTTCAATTGTAGTAAGAAGAGTTGGCAAAACTGTAACCCTTGAAGTGTCGTTTATTGGTACAGCAGAGTGACAATAAAACAATAATGCTGACGCGTTTCGGCAATAGCCTTAGTCGTAGCTAGTTTGAAACTGATATGGCAAAATATATATATATATATATATATATATATATATACTCACATACACGTATGCATACTCCACCTCTACATAATTGGCCTATCAGGTTAGTGCAGATAATCCCTGACTACCGAGGGCTGCTACCTACTAAACGGAGGCACTCCCACCAACATCTATTACAAGTCCAGACTGGGCAACTCTGCAAGTTAGGACAATACCGAATCCCTGCTAGCATAATTGAAACTACCAGTACCCATATCCGTGTATCAATTTATCATTTTTTTCTCCATAATCGGGGTTTAAACACGGATATTGGGCTCTACATGGTAGCTATATATTATGCTACTCAGTTTTTTCAAGATACCCAGAGGCATTGTTCTACTACTACTACTACTGCCATCCTGACCATCTATAAACCTCCGTTTTTACTTGAAAAACCTTTTAACCCATACATTCAAAAAACTCCTGAAGAAGCGACTTGTGTCGCGCAACATGTCGGGTTTAGGAATGAATTTCTGATGACACACCACCAATCAATGCCACCAGCATTTACTGGTATCCAATATACTGAAAGAATTGACCTTGATGTCATTCTACCCAGTATAAATTCTATTTCCTCATTGAATTTTGGCTATTGGGTGATGTGTATAAGTGTGTCAACACTAGGTTGATGAATAGTTCTATATAACATTAATTTTATTTGTATGTTTTGTTATCCTTTTCTTTTGTTAATTTTTATTAAAATTTGAGTAATTTTATATCAATTTGTCGTGCCCATAAAGTCCATCTTTTTATCCTATTTTTATTTTTTTTATTTATTTATTTATTTATTTTTTATATAATCTTTATTTTATAAAAGAAAAATATACAACCAGACAAGTCCAACAGTTTGCTTAAAAAAAAAAAAAAAAAAAAAAAAATTAAAAATAAGTAAAATAAAATAGGAAAAGCACAGACCCGTCTGGTGTGCATAACCAGCATATAAACAAGTTGAACAAAGAAATAGAGTACATCAATAATAGCAGTATCTTGTATGCCTTATGTGGGGCGGCCGATGGGCCACACTAGTTAGTAGAGTAAGGGTGCCACCATAGGAACAGTGGGTGCACAACTGTGGTAGGCACGGAGGGCACATGGAATGTGGGGGCCTCACATATTACCGTCCCACCACTGATAACAAGCCAGGGGTGTTGTCCATGTGACTATAATTAAGACATGGTCCCCCGACCCGCGGCCGGGGCGGGGGGAGGGGGGCTCAATAGCCTCCATCTGACCTCTCCCCGCTCCCCGCACGCAGCGGGGGGCACCGATATGCTACGGTGCACGCTCTGGCGGGACACCCTGTGCCCCCTGTAAAGGGGGGCCCATCCCGCGAGCGCGGAGGCTCATGGTAATTACAACACCCGCCAGCATAACAGACATTTCTTTAACTGGCATAAATGCATACCATTGCAAAACATATATAAGAAGAGAAAAAAAAAAGGGGGGGGGAAGAGGGGAAGGAAAAGGACAAGGAAAAGGACAAGGAAAGGAAAGGAGGAAAGGAAGGAGTGATCCGAGCGTACCTGTCTTTCTGTAGGAGGCCTCATTCCAGGCCGCACCGAGCACACCCTCAAGCGTAGCCATCAAACCAGGTAAACTCCATTAGTCTCACTATGTCAGAGGGTAGCTCTCAGTCTTCTAAGCTCTCGACAGCCTGCGGTTTTTAAGAGAAGGTTCTGCCAGTTCCAATAAAGCTATGTCTAGGCTAGATGGCACGTATCCAGGATCTGTGACGTAATCGGTCCAGGGTGTCCAGAAACCGGTCTCGGGAGTCCCTACAGGTCGCTATCCAGTCTTCAGCCTCTCGGACTGCATTTACCCCACCGATCCACTCCTCCCGGGTAGGGACTCTGGGCTGCTTCCAAAAAGTTGGGAGCAGGCGTCTAGCCGCATTTAATAAGTGGGGCAGTACGCTCTTCCTATATTGACTGAGTGGGATCGGAGGGACATGCAAGAGGAAGTGCGTCGGAGAGAGGGGAACATCAATCCCCGTTATGCTCATTATTTGGTCCTTGATGTCTTCCCAAAAGGGCCTGATTAGGGGACATTCCCACCATATGTGGATAAGCGTACCCCTGTGCCCGCAGCCACGCCAGCAAAGCTCCGATCCAGAAGGATATATGCGTGCCATATCCGCTGGTACCCGATACCAGCGGGACAATATCTTATAGTTTGTTTCTTGAGCTTTTGAGTCTATGGAGGACGAGTGAGTAAGGTCGTACAGGTGAGTCAACTGTGAGTCAGTGAATTCCTGTCCTAAGTCTCTTTCCCAGCTTCGAATAAAAGCAGGTTTAGGTTGATGGGCAGCAGAGCCAAGAAGTCGGTATAGTTCCGACACCATGTGGGGGATAGGTTCCTCATTAACGAAGAGGTGCTCGAACGGGGTGAGGGAGGTTGGGTCCCTAATTGAGTGGCCATGTTTCTCAAAGAAGTGGTGTAACTGCCTATACCTCCAAAAGTTCATACGGGAGCCCTGGTGTCTGGCCTGCAGGGCGCTAAAGCTCAGGAGCTTACCATCTTTCATGAGCTTGCCGCAGCTGGCGTTTCCATCATCCACCCAGGGCCCAAAAAAGGCCATCTGTTCACCTGGGGGGAACCACAGGAACCCACCCAGTGGGGCCAGCGGGGACATAGGGGGGGCAATTTTCAAAACCGAATTGGTCCGGTCCCAGACTGAGAGCACCTGGGCTGTCAGTGGGGAGGTCGTTACCGATAGCCCCCTATATTCCCGGGGTAGCCATGGTGCATAGGATAAATTCCTGCCCGCCAAGCATTTCTCCAGGGAAACCCATAGTTTTGAGTGGGTATGGAAACGCCAGTTTAGTATTCTCTGGAGGGCTATGGCCCTGTAGTAGCGTCTGACATCGGGGATCCCCAGGCCGCCCTCCCGTTTTTGGCGCCTCAGCACCCTTAGGGCTATTCTAGGTTTCCGTGCGTTCCATACGAACGCGGACAGCATGCTGGACAATCGGTCAAAGAAGAGCCTAGGTAGGGGTATCGGTAGCATTTGTAAGTAGAAGAGTACACGTGGCAGTATATTCATTTTTATGATGTTTACTCGTCCCAACCATGTGAAGGCAGTCTGCGTCCATTGTGAGAGGTCTCTCTGGACCGCAGTAAGCAGCGGGGGATAGTTGGCCATATACAAGGTGTTGAAGCGGTCCGTGAGTTGCACTCCCAAATATCGTAGAGATGATTCAGCCCAGGTAAAGGGAAAGGCAGACCGGAGGCTCTTAGTTAAGAGGGGGGGCAGATGGATGGGCAGGAGTTCAGACTTTGTATAGTTTATTTTAAAGTTTGAGAGTGAGCCAAATTGCTTAAGTTCCTTCATCAGGTTAGGCAAAGAGATCAGGGGGTCCGAGAGGTGGAATAAGACATCATCGGCGTATGCCGAAAGCTTATGTTCCGTGTTGCCCACTTTTAGACCCTTGATGTCCTTACTGGCCCGCACGGCGCGAAGCAGAGGCTCCAGCGCTAGGGCGAATAAAAGGGGTGAGAGGGGGCACCCCTGCCTCGTGCCGTTCCTGATGGGGAAGCTGGATGAGAGGGTCCCGTTCACTTTAACCTGCGCGCAAGGTGTAGAGTATAGAGCCATGATTGATGTCAGTATTCGCGGCCCCAGTCCTATGGACTCAAGTACCGCTTTCAAATAGGACCAATCGACCCGGTCGAAAGCCTTTTCCGCGTCAGTTGATAGTATTATGTATGGCTGGGGATCCGGGCGGGTACGGGCCCAGTGAATAAGTTGGATTGCTCTAAGGGAGTTGTCCCTAGCCTCCCTGCCTACAATGAAACCTGTTTGGTCGGGATGGACTAGCTCAGGCATAAGGTGTTTAAGTCTATTGGCCAAAATTTTTGCCAGGAGTTTTATGTCCACATTAAGAAGTGAAATGGGGCGATAGCTTTGGGGGATAGTGGGGTCCTTGCCCTCCTTTGGGATCACTGTAATGTGGGCTAGTAGAGCCCCCGGGGGGATGGCAGTACCCCCCGCCACGGAGTTGAAATATTTGCACATAGGTGCCGCTAGGTGAGAAAAGAAGGCCTTGTAGTACCTTTTAGTGAGCCCATCCGGGCCGGGGCTCTTCCCATTGGGCAAGGACTCCACCGTCGCACCCAGTTCAGTTGGGGTGATCGGGAGCTCTAAAGCAGCGCGTTGGTCTTCCGTGAGGGGGGGGTACCAGCCGCCGCCAAGTAGGCCTGGACCGCCGTTTGTCTGGTATCTCGTGCTTCAGGTGGGAGCTCGGATTCCAAATTGTATAGTTTGGCGTAGTATTCTCGGAACCCTGCGGCGATTTTAGAGGACTGTACCGTCAAATCCCCGGGAGAGGAGCGTAGTTTGTGTATGTATGCCTGCGCATGTTTTTTCCTGAGTGCCCGTGCGAGCATACGACCACATTTATTTCCGTGCTCGTAAAATTTATGTGACATAAATCTAAGCTGTTTACGAGTTTGGCGGTCTAAAAGACGTAGGAACAGTTCCCGTAGCTCAGTGAGAGCCTGTAGTGCTTTGGGGTCTCCATTTGCCTTGTGTTGGAGTTCAGCTTTCTGAAGGGCTGTGTGCACCCTCTGGAAGTCTGCCTGGCGGTCTCGCTTTAGTCTGGAGCCCTGGGAGATCAATATTCCCCTGACCACAGCTTTATGAGCCTCCCATACTACACCCTCGCTGACATCAACAGTGGAGTTTTCTTTAAAGTAGTGGGTTAAGGTGTCATTTACCTCCTCCACCACCACTACATCATCTAGCAAATTTTCATTCAGCCTCCACGTCCAGGTTCTATAAGTACCTGATGGCATGGTGAAGGCAATTGTGACTGGGGCATGGTCAGAGATAGTGATGTTGCCAATGGACGCAGACTGCAAGAGCTCCAAGGTGGTACGGTCTACATATATATGGTCTATGCGCGTGTAAACATTGTGTACCTTGGAGTAGTAGCTGAAGTCTCGATCTGAGGGATGCAATACCCGCCAACTATCCACCAAGAGGTGGGATTGGAGGGTCTTGCGAAAATGTTTGAGGAACGCATAGGGGTGTGAGGGTTTTGCGTGAGACGTGTCAAGCAGGGGGTCTGGGCTGACGTTAAAGTCTCCCCCGAGGATCAAGAGGCCTTCTCGGAAGTCGGCCAGTTGCTCCAAGGTCGAGTCAATGAAGGAAAGTTGGGCGGTGTTAGGGGCATAGATGGTTGCAAACGTGTAGGTTTGTCCTGCTATACTACCCTTCAGGAAGACATACCTACCCAAAGGGTCGATTTTATTACCCGTGGGCTGGAAAGGGCAGGACTTGTGGATTGCTATGGCCGTCCCTCTAGATTTGGAGACAGGGGAGTTACTGAGAAACCACTGATTAAAGAGGTGAGTGGGCAGCTTAGGAAGTGATTGGGGCGTGAAGTGGGTCTCTTGAAGGAAAACTACCTGTGCCTTGAGCCGTTTTAGTTCCCACCATAATTTGCTGCGTTTGTGAGGGGAGCAGAGGCCTCTAACATTATATGAGCTTACCTTTAAAGTAGCCATGGGGAGGTCTGGGAATGGTCGAGGTGCCAAAGTCGGTGGTGTGCTCGGCGCGGGTGGCAATGCAGTGGAACACTCCTGAGAGAGGGAAAAGAGAGAGGAAGGAAAGGGAGGGAGAAAGTGATAGGACAAAACAACAAAAAAGAAAAGAAAAAACATATGAGAGCAGTATCAAAAACATATTGAGCAAGGCAAACTGGCCGAAGCCATTTTAACATGTAAAACATCTGAGGGTCGTGTTCGAGACCCCGCCCCCTATAGGGGGGGGAGTCCCCGACCACGGACCCGTGATCCCAATGGGGATCTGTACCCAGAAAGAGGGCGGCCTACTCGGGGTACGTGAACCAACATAGGGGGGAAGGTGAGGGGTCACTGTCTCCGTCCACCGCATCTAACTATGTGCGGTATAGGGGGAGTAAGAAAGGGGTCACCCATACTCGGTCCCCATGGGGTGCGGGCTCTACTAAGTCTGTCGCGAGTGGTCGGGGTGCCACTTAAGCTTATGAGATCCCAACCAGCTCAATCAGGCGGCTGGGCAAAAAGAGAGATTGAGTTAGTTGCCAAAATAAGTGCGAGCAAACAAGGTCCATCTTCAGCAGCATAGGGGAGTCCAAGGCACAGCCTTCGAGGGGGAATCTTTCAAAGGTGGGGCCCGTGCACCGGCATGGGCTAATTTTGCCATCAGTCTCTCGGGGCCGGGCCTGGTGAAGAATCGGAGGGATGTCGTCTGCGGTCTCGTCTGCGGTTCTTGCGCCCAGCTGGCAGCCACGGTTGAGTTGATTGTGGCTTAGGGTCTAGGTGGTTGGATGTTCCCCGCCAGTCTGGGAAGTCCACAGGGTCTAATTCAAGAGAGGCCAGGAAGTTTGGCAGGTCATCTTTGGTGCGGAGGGTCACCGTCTTGCCAGCTTTGGTGACTTGGAGGTAGAAGGGAAAGCCCCAGCGGTACTGCAAGCCCGCTTCGTGTATAGCTACTAGGAGGGGGCGAAGTGATCGTCGTTGCATGAGAGTGCGCCTGGAAATATCTTGATAGAAGGTTAAATGTGCGCCATCAAAGTCAAAGTAGGGCTTGCCGCGCATTTTTTGCATAATGCGGTCTTTAAGCGTGTATTTATGTAGCTTACATATGATGTCCCGTGGGTTATTCACGTCTTGGGATGGGGGCTTAAGGGCCCTGTGCGCACGATCTATTTCCACAGAGTCAGTAGCAGGCAGTCCCAATATTTCCTTAAATATGCCCTCCAAGCTAGGGATAATGTCTCTAGTTGTTGTCGCTTCAGGCATTCCTCTTATTCTGATGTTGGCCCTGCGACTGCGGTTCTCCATATCATCTAACTGACAGAGCAGGGCCTCAATCTGGTGATCTTGCATAGTGCACTTATCCTGGAGCATGGAAATCACTGGGATGGTGTCCTCCAATCTTTGCTCTAGGGCCTCCACTCTACCCCCCAGGTGCAAGGTATCAGCTTTAAGTTGAGCAATGTCCTCCTTGAGGGCCTTCTCTACCCTGTCTGCGAAGCGCTCCAGGTCATCTCTGGTGGGGAGAGACCAAATATGGCGCCTGAGGTCTGCATCAGCCAGCGGGTCTGGGGCTCCAGAGTCTCTGGCCAGGGTTGATGGAGAGCCAGGAGAGATGGAGGGGGGCGAGTCACTCACCGACCCTGGGGATGGTATGGGGGAGCCTGAAGGCTGATGCGATCGTGCGTCGGAGCTCTGCGAGGCCTTGGGTGCTTTCTGGGCCTTCGCGACCGGCGCCATCTTTGAAGCCTCGCGGCTCTGCCCACGGGTCCCGGGGAAGAAAGACTCCAGCTGCCCCTGTCTGGTCCGATCGTAGCGTGGTGGCTGTGAGGACGCCCGGTTCCGCTGGGACATGTTAGGTGTCAGCTGGGGTGAGTGTCTCCCTCGTAGCTTATGGCAAGTGCGGCGGCGGGACGGAGCTGCAGAGACACGCGTCCTCACTCCTCCATGGTCAGGACACGCCCCTCCTATTTTTATTTAATCTATCAGGTTAGTGTCACAGAAAATTAGCATATTTAATTGATACCACCAGTTATTCAAGTGGTTGGTGACTACACCTGTTTTCAGCCAGCAAGAGAAGGTGGAGAGGAAAGAAAGGCAGTATAAAAAGTTATTGTGTTGATCGTAGAAAAAAAAAAACTTTGCGTCTTAGGGTAAAACAGATGTTAATGCCTAAGCACAATTTTGCAACTTTGACATGTGTTTGTAAAACTGTACATATCATCACAACTACTTTGTGCATCCAGGTGGATTATACCTTGGTGTTTTTTGTTTTTTTTAGGACAAATTGGGCTTTCATTTAGTGGTAAATGGTAATGAATATTACAACTATTTTGTACATCCAGGTGGAGTACAGATGCTCCTCGTTTAACGACTTACCTGTTTAACGACCACTCGGACTTACGTCCAGCTCTCCCCACCCGAACGACGCGCTATACATCATTGTATTGTACAGTACAGAATTTTAGTTTGTGTTCTGTACTTATGCAAATTAAACCAACGTTATTGTGCTGGAGTTTTGTGTTTAGACCTTCTTTTTTTTTTTTTTTTTTTTTTTACAATACAGTACAGTATAGTAGTTAAGAATGAAAAATATTGATTACTTGTGACTCCTCATTTTAACAACCAATCTGTTTAACGACCTGGTCTTTGGAACGGAACCTGGTCGTTAAGTGAGGATTACTTGTGTGTATGTGTATATATATATATATATATATATATATGTGTGTGTGTGTGTGTGTGTGTGTGTAATATATATATATATATATATATATATATATCATATATATATATATATCATATATATATATATATATCTTTTTGTTTTTTTCTTTTATGATCAAATTTGGCTCTTATTTGGTGGTAAATTGTAATAGCTATCTCCTGTCTTTTTTTTTTCTTTTTAGCTAAATATTTCGTGCTGCTATCATAACCTACCACCAAAGAACATAAATTCTCCTGCTCCCAACAATTGCAGTGATACCACATGTGTATGTTATTGGTTGTTTGTACTCGTAGTACAGCCCAGAAACAATAGTACGCATTTTGCTTTTTTTTATCTTATTTAAAACACACTAATTTAAAAAATGCTTTAAAAAAAAAAAATCCTGCCCAAAATATAGTGACCCTGACATTGACCTTTGACCATTAATTGACCCAAACACTAACCCTGGCACTGACCTAGATCAACCCTTGACCTAGCTATTTTTTCTTTCTTTTACTTTTTTATTTAATTTTATTTAAAAAAAAAAAAAAATTTCTTTCTCCCTGCAAGATGCAATGTATCTCTGCCCTCCATTCAGAGAGAGAGAGAAAACACGGGCGGGCTTCACCGTGACCTCAGAGGCCATCACAGCAATCTGGTGACCCAGAACCGGGAGTTCCGAGTCCCAATCGTTGGTATGGGACCCGGGGCTCCTGTTGAGACCCTGGTCTCTGCGCCTGGAGCGTGCTGTGCGGTGCAACCCAGCACAAAGACAGATACGCATATTTGCGTCCCCACAGAATAAAGCCCAGTCCAGCGAGTCTGCATTTATGCATACTGAAGGGGTTAACATGCTATTATGAAGGGGATGGATTTTCCTAAATAAAAACTACATTCAGTTAGAAATTTGTTCAATAAAAATTTTCAGTGCTGGCCTTTCAAATTTTCTCACTGCTGTGGTCGAAAACAAACATCAATTTGAACCCACTAATGATTAAAAAATATTCTTAAAAAGGAAAATTTTCAAACAAAATTCTACTAGTGTACAACCATCAATGGATGTATTAGCAGGTTTAGGCTGGCCATACATTATACAATTTTCATACCATTTTTTGTACAATTTTCTTTAGATTTACCTTCAACTATGTAGAAAATTGAACATGTATGGCCAGCCTTAGATGGACTTGACTAACAAATTAGTTAAAGCAAACGTTTTATTTTCTATTTGGGATAAAGGTTTTACATAAATGAATAAAAGCTGATCATTGTGACCACCCCTGTCAGTGTTAAATGATTTATCTCAATACTCTAACTGCCACTTTTCCTGGACAGCTTGGTCTGTTAAAGGAAACTGAAAAAAGACAGATGAACGTTCAGGATCACCAGGTGAAAATAAGCCTCAAAAAGAGAAAACAAATGCAGCCACCACATCTAAGAATTGGTGCATTGCAATGTAATACAATTTTTGCAAAAACTCGCTAAAATTGCTTATGAATTTTTGCTGTGTTTTTGACACGTTTCCGTTGTGTTTTGCACCTGTGAAAAAAGTGACTCCAAAAACCTAACCTTGAGTATGTGGTGTTACCACGTTTTGATGTGTTTTCCATTCATTTCAGGGGAGGTGCGCTTTTGGTGTGTGTTTTTTTTTTTTTTTCCTGCACCGAACATGAACCAAAAATGCAGCTTGCAGGACTTTTAAAACCGACCCGTGTGAAGAGCTCCATAGGATTTAATGCTTATGCATTTTTCTTCCACTTTTGGTGAAGTGAAAGCGAAACTCATCAGTGTAAAAGGGGCCTTAAGTTTTTCTGCTACTAATGCAGTGATCTGATGAAATGTGACAGTAGGGTCATGTACTGCTCAAGGAATCATTGATGGTAATTGGTAACATTTTCCAGTATGCAGGAGAAGTTGTCCTTATTTGTGGTCTATTTTCAAGACTCCATTCAGAATCTTTAGTCTGCAATGGGTGCTTTGTTTTTTTAATAACAGGCATGTCTCTGACCTTTCATCCCATTCAACTCTGCCAGCATATGGAACAGTAGCGGCCAGTTCATAAGGGGCGCAGGGACGCCGCCCCCCTAGTTTGCGCACCGCCTGCCTAGTTTACATGCAGGGTGCCGCATTCGTAGCTTTCTATGAGTTTTTTTTTCAAGAACATGATTAGAGCCTGAGGCTCTAACTGACTTGAAAAAGGTTAGGTTTGGGGTGCAGAACCCACCTACTTGTGACACTAGCCAATCAATATTCGCTATTGGTTTCCAGATTCTCCTCCCAGCTAATCAGGGCAGGAGGCGGATCTGAAGATGACCAGTTTGGCAAAGTACGAAAAAGCCAGGGAAGCCGTGGGGGTTGAGGGGTAAGTGCGGACCTGGGGGTGGGTTTGTTTGCCACCCCCCCAAAAAAGTTTAGCACCAGCCGCCACTTATATGGAGAGCCTAAAAGCCATGAGATGCTAGAAGTTAGCCACGCACATTGCAATCTGCGTGCCAATCTCCTTTAGCTTTACTAACGTGTATTTGGTGCAAATGCCCACTCAATGGGCCGTAAATTGTATTGTTTGGAAAGCCCTTACTCTGTATAGTTCCAGGTAAATCCAAAGGAGGTTGTAATCTGTGGGCCCACCTAAACCCTACCAATAAAGATCTGATTTTATCACTATAAACCAGTGGTCTCCAAACTGCGGCCCGAGGGCTGTATGTGGCCCTCTGCTTGCCTTTTTTTCGGCCCTTTGGGCACTATTGATCCCACTGATACAAGACACTATTCTGCCACCAACAAGGGGGCATCATTTCTCCCACTGACACCAAAAATGGGGTACTATTCCTCCCTATGATAACAAGGACTGGGCACTGTTCCTCCCCCTAATACCAAATGTGGTAATGCTTACTCCAACTGATGCCAGGATAATTTCCACTCCCGCTGGCCATAGTCCGGCCCTCCTAGAGTCTGAAGGACAATAAACCGGCCCTTTGTTTAGAATGTTTGGAGACCCCTGCTATAAACAAAACTGTTTAAAGATGATACTTGGCTTCTGCAGGTAAATGAGAAGTTTTTACAAATCTCGCCTTGGAGAAGAATGTGCGCTGTATTACAGGTCTTGACAGACCAGGTGCCCAGGGCTTCCAACTCTTCTTTTTTTTTTTTTTTTGTAGGGGAGGGGGAATTTTTAACTTAACTATATTGAGGGTGGCCACAAGCAGACAGACGTGTCACCAACTGGCTGTAAGGACTGCACCCCCCACAACTTTCTCCCCAACTCAGAAGACATTTGATGGTAATTATGGAGATTGCTGTTTGTTCACAGATGTTCTCTAACTAGTTAGAATTGCTAGTAAAAATTATCACTTTGTTTCATATTTTTGTGGGAAGTGTGAAAGACTGTGAAAGTCAGAGTATCCGTGTTGATCAGTGAAGGTATTGGTGAGAGATCATTGAAGGGAACCCCTCATCCTCCATCCCACGTGGCAGCTTCTTATGCACCATAGGGCCCTTGAGTCTCTGTTTTACTTCGCCAATATTAAGGAAAGGTTGTTTCCACACTCAAGCAAGGGTTTGTGGGTAACCAGACATGGGTCCACATTTTGAGAAGCTGGGGATAACCACCAATATTTTTTTGTGGGTGGCTTTATGCTATAGAGTTTTTTATTTTTAGTAAATCCATGCTAGCGACAAGTTTTCTTTAAAGCCCTGTACACACGATCGGTTTTACCGATGAAAACAGTCCAATGGACTTTTTTCATCGGACACACGGTTTTACCGATGAAAACAGTCCATCTGTTTTTTTTCCATTTGTGTTAAAAAAATAGAACATGTTTTAAATTTATCCGATGGAAAAAAAAAAAACATAGCAAATTACTATCGTCTGTCGGGAACTCCATCGGATAAAAAAACCCACGCATGCTCAGAATCAAGTAGACGCATGCTCTGAAGCATAGAACTTCATTTTTCTTGGCTCGTCTGAGTGTTTTACGTCACGGCGTTCGGGACGATCGTTTTTTTGACTGATGGTGTGTAGGCAAGACTGATGAAAGTCAGCTTCATCAGATTTCCGATGGAAAAGTCCATCGGTTTAATATCCATAGGAAATCCGATCGTGTATACAGGGCTTTAGAGTACCTATGAGCATTCCTGTTTGGTCTCAAATTGCCATATGACTTGAAAATACACCAGGATTTTCATTGAATGTGTTGTAAAATTGCTAGACGATTTCTTGGTTCTATTCTGAGTATCTAGAAATAAGCAAAAAAAAGTGAATATTTCATAATCTATGGAGAGTTTCTGCAGCAAACATTGACCAGTATGTTGGGAGACAAAATATTTTTCGAGAAAAGGATCCTCTGTTAGCGTGAGCTATAGTCCTGGTCAATGGACTTCTCAAGTCCCATGGTAGCATCCTGCTGCAGACTTTTTCCTTAAAATGATGCATATATCTGCTTACCATATTTTGTTTGGAGTTAGTGTTTACATTTTTATTTTAATGATGATCATATTTGCGTGTCTTGTAATGAGTAATTACAAACATGCTTTTCTCGGTAAGGAAAATCTATTGAATAGTTTGAATAGTTGCCAGCGCAATGATTGTCATTCTAAACCACTGAAATTGTTCAGCCATGTACCTTTCTCTGCTCAGGAATTTACAAGTAAAATGTAGATCAGATCTGAAGTCTGTCCAGAAAACCAGCAAAATGCAGAATTGTCCTATCCTAAGGCACAGACTTGGTCAACAAATGTTTAGAAGATGGTTAAAGGGAAGTTCCAGCCTTTTTTAGGTTTATTAAAAGTCAGCAGCTATAAAAAGTGTAGCTGCTGGCTTTTAATATACAGACACATACCTGCTCCACTGTCCAGCAACGCAGCCGAACTGAGCTTCGCTCCTCTCCCCCCCCCTCTCTCCACCGGCGCCTCCATTCTAACTGTGGGCACCCGGCCGTGACAGCTTTCGGCTTCACAGCCGGGCACTCACTGCGCATGCGCAAGCGGCGCTGCGCAATCTGAGTGAACAGGCGATTGCCTGGGACCTGTCACGTGTCCCAGGTGATCGCCTACAGGGAGGGGCCGCCTTAGGTGATATGAGGAGTTGCCTAAGCGGTCCCTGGGCGGAAGGAGGAAGTGGTCCCACTCCTTCTGAAGCCCCCACTCCCCCCCAAAAAAAATTACATGCCAAATGTGGCATGTAAGCGGGCGAGGAGTGGATTAAGCGGAAGTTCCAATTTTGGGTGGAACTCCGCTTTAAAAAATCCTTTATTTATTGCTATATGAATTGTTTACTATTTCTCAGGGTATTTATAGCTCCTTACTTTATTTTTGTTTCCTGGCTGGAAATGGTACAACATAAAAAAATTAAAGAAATCAAATAGCTAATACTGAATTTTAGACAAACCACTAAATAAACAGTTCAAAGAAAAATATGTGAGTTTTTTTAAATACAAGAAAGATTTGTAATTTAATCCATCCATTTTTGCGAGTTGCCTAAGCGGTCCCTGGGCGGAAGGAGGAAGTGGGACAGGAAGTCCCACTCCTACTGAAGCCCCCACTCCCCCCCCCAAAAAAATGACATACCAAATGTGGCATGTAAGGGGGCGAGGAGTGGTTTAAGCAGAAGTTCCACTTTATGGTGGAACTCCGCTTTAAAGTATGGAGGCTGCCATTTTGCAAATGTTAGAAATTCTGTAAATGGCTCTACAGAACAGACAGACAGTGCACGGTCTACATGGGCTTTGCTGCTTAACTGCAGACAGGAACAGAAAACATTTTATTATACAGAGAAAAGGCATAGAGTTTACCATAGAGCAGCTACAAATTTATAAACACTGTCATCTACTAGCTGATGTAGTTTTTGCACAAAATACAAATGAAAATTGTATTCCAACAGAAAACATTTTACAGCAAACTTTTAGACTTTTCCATATATCTACCAAAGTAATTTTAAAGGCACGCATGAAAGCTACTGTGATGGCATTGGCCATCTTGTTTGTTGTCATGCTCGGTGGGCAGGCTTAGGCTCCTATTCATGTCCTGTATCAAATGAGATTCTACTTAATTTTTCCATGCAATGTCCTCACCTTGCTGGTGCTGCTGTTCACTTATCCTAGGTTCACATCTGTGCATTTCTGCAGGCCTCCTCTGCACAGGCACGGCAGTCCATTCATTTCAATGGGCTGCCGTGCCTGTGTTTCCCACAGAAAAAGGTGCCTTTTGCCTTTTTCAAAACACATCCCGGAGGGAAATTGCATGGTCATTTTTACCATGCAATTTCCCTGTGGTTCGTACACACGCACTGCGATTTTACATGTGTGACATTCAGAATGAATGGCAGCCCGCACATTTTCAGAGCAGCGCATATTCAATGTGGGTGGTTTCGGGTGCGAAAATCACTGTGATTCCCACAATCACATGCATAAGTTGTGAACCAAGCCTTTAAAGGCAATGTTGTTCAGTCAGGCTACTTTCTTGTTCCTGTAAATAAAGCATTGCTTGATTTCAGCATCAGAAAGTGGTTATTGGGGAGTACATATAAATTGATGTCAGCATATATTATTCCATAAAATTTTTAGAGATGGATTAGAAGCACTCAATTTTCTCCTTCTGTTTTTCGTATACCTATGATCTGATTACAGTTTAAAGTAGAAGAATGGCCAAAGATCTTTTGGCCCTGCTTCTCCTATAGATCACAGGAGTGGATTCAGTTCTGCACTCCTGTGATCCATATTCAGCTGACACTGAGTTAAACCCACTGTCGACTGACGTCACAGAACTGGTCAAGGCTTTGCAGGGATCCTGACAATAATGTTGGGATCTGCCCAGATGCCTGACCAGCAGCTGTCTCAGCCTCTCAGCATGCCACTGACAGCCCATTTGATCAATGCTGCATCTAGGTGAGTATGAATGTTTTTGTTTTTTTCCCATGCTTCTTTTTTAAATCCATGGCAATTTTTCTGTGCAGCTTGTAGAGTTGTCATCCTGATCTTGGCTTCACTGCCTAGTGAGTCACCAACCTGGAGAGTATATACAGAGGTGGCACTCTGTCCCATGACTTATTATCATTTTATGGTCTGTCTGTTGCTAGCTTTATTGGGCAAAGCACATTCCATGTGTAAAGATAGCTCATTTCCCTGTGTTAATTTTTTTCTTTCAAAATATTTTATTTTTCAATAATCATAAAATAAATCCTAAAATAAAACAAATAATATACAGTATAACATATGAATAATTCATACAGGAGAATAATAATATAGACAGCACAAATAATATTCCATATTCAAAAAATTAAATAAAAATAAATAAAAGAGCAAATGCGTATCTCTACTTTCAATAGAAGATTTATCAGATAAAGGCCAGAAAGCCTAAAAAATGTTATATAGATTTACTTTAGCTAAACCAGAATAAAAAGAAAAAATGAATTAATCGAGATCCACGCCCCTCCATGGCACCCCTATAGGGATCATGCTGTGCCAGAAGAGGGGATCCCACGTGTATTTGAATGGGCTCTTAAGAAAGCCATCTAACCCTTACAAATCAAGAGATAAAACCAATGAAATAGGTTATAGTGTGGATGACCCTTCATCCTATCAATCAAAAAATGTTGTAAAGACCCTAGGAATATCATAAGCCTGTGTTAATTTTTTTAATAACCTATTAGTTCTTTAACCTATTGGTGTAACCAAAACTGTTTTATTTTTGTACTGGGTAGAGTAGGATTTTGTTTTATTAAATTTTTTTGTGGTGTCCTGCTTGGAAGAATTTTTTTTTTTTTTATTTCCAGTTTTGGAAGAGCAACAAGAAGTGAGAATTTTACCAAATTTGAGGAGAATTCCTATCTTGTTTGACACCAGAACATTTATCCCCAATGAAAGGTTTCCACTCGCCCCTTGCTATTGCCTGCACTAGACTTTAGCCATGTGGGTTATTACAAATTACCATTTTAAGATCAGGTTAACTTGTAGGTTTTGTAATATAGAAAAAAGATAAGTGTAAGCACCAATCTGTCATAGTAATAAACAATAGCGATTGACAGTGGTGGCTGGCGGTATATTTTTTAGAGGGGGCGCCGGTCGGTCGGGTCATCCCTTAAGCCATATCGCCCCCACCCCCTCAACCCCACACTTACCCCATCTAGGTCGGGGGCTGCGCTCCTCTGGGCGGCAGCTTCCCCTGTGTCTCCTCCTCCCCTGCATCACACCGTCCATCTCCTCCCTCCTTTCCTCCGTGTGCCTTGCATCTCCTCCCTCCTCCTAGACGGCCAATCGGGTGACGGGTCTCAGGATCTGCTTCCTGATTGGCCAGGAGGTGAATCAGGAAGACAATAGCGAATATTCATTCTCTATTGTCGCCCATTTCCCCCCTAAGCCCACCTTTTTTGAAGCCTATTAAAGCCTCTGGCTCTAATCACATGCTTAAAAAAATAAAAAACCCATTGGAATCCATGCGTCTGTCGCCCTGTAGATTAGGGGGCTGGGTACATGGATGGGGGGGACGGCGCCCCTGCGCCCGGCATTACGGGCTGCCACTGGGGATTGATGGAGATGAACCGACCGGTCTACGTTTTTGGTTTACAGGAGTTTGGCCTAACCCCACTGAAGTCTATGGGAGCAAAAATGTTACAAGGCCAATTTACAAGCTTTTGTTAACTGGGCACTGCCACGTAAACTAATGCAAAAAATATATATATATTTCAGCAGAGAGAGACTTTTTTTTAATGCAGCTTAAAGGCAAATGTACAAATAAATAACATTCTTTGATAATGCCTTAAACCTGCACGCGACTTTGCAGAGCAGTACCATGTATGTCATTTAGCACCAGTAGCGTTACCAACCGCTAAACAGATCCATGCCAGCTTCTGTATGTTGACAAATGGGCCAGGGATCCTGGGTGACTTCATTGATCACATGCGTTTATGACTATTTTTGATTAATGACATCTCCCGAAACCCAGGCCCTTTAGTTTACATACAGAAGCCTGCCAGGGATCTGTCATTTGTGACAGGAGTAGAGATGGGTGAATAATGTTGGATGCAGTGGCTTGTCATGACAGCAGGCCATCATGATTGACAATGATTTACATTGTTGGACAACATGATGTTCTTTTCATTTTCACTAATAGAGGAGATTTTTGATGGTGTGAGTGTTTTATTTACTACTTTAATTTTTTTTATGTGGATGAGTAACAAGGGATTCTATATAGCTTATACTTAATTATCTGGGGGCCTCCTTATTCTAAACAGGGCTTCCAAATTTTGGGGATCACGGTGTGTGGGTATGAGGCTTGTTTTTCCTATGCAATTTTTTTTTTTATGGACGGGGAAAGGAACTGAAGTTTCCTGGTGCTTTCCTGACAATTTGCTGAGGACTTTAAGTGCCAGCCACGAGAAGAGAGGCACACCCCAGATATATGTGTGTCTGGCTTGGAAACTCCGCTTTCCACATGATTATAGAGTTTGTTTCTGATACAGTTAGAAGGTCATTGATGTATTTTTGTTACCATTCTGTTAGTATTGCTTTTACGAAGGATTGTCTGTGTAGACTCTGAAATATTGCTCCAACGGTGTTAACATTTTTACTACATACAAGACATTGATTGCAGTGGTGTGTGCTTTATACATAAGTCTATTCTGAGGACAACAATAACCATAGTGCCACAGACATTATTTGAACGGAATATGACAATTAGTAAAAATGTTTTTTTCTTCTGTACTTTGAACTTTTGAATTGCAAGCAAGAGCCAAGGTGTTCTTAAGCCATCATATACTGTATACAAGCAAGAGGTCATTCCATGAAAAAGTTTAGGATACAATGATGGAGAGATTATTGACTGTAAAAAAAGACTTCTGAAGCCAAAAACGGCTGCTGTAAAAATGTCCAGTGTGCATGAGGCCTAAAAGTGACATGGACTCCTGAAGAAAATGCTAGTTGTCTAGTTATGTCTGACTTTTGTGTCCCAGACCCAGAACAAGCAAAAATTAATAAAAAATCCAAAATAAATAAAAAATCCAGGCAGGGGTATTAACTCATCTATACTTTGTAAAAAAAAAAAAAAAAAAAAATGTTTTGGCTTTATATACACCTTGGGCCTCATGCACACTGCGTGTTTGGCTCGGTGTATGAGACTATAGATTTTAGGTGCATGTAAGAGGGTCTTTGAAAGGCTGGCAGTTGTTGGGCATGCATGGGGCTCGAAGCAGTGCAAACATTCAGAGCAATATGTGCCCAGGAATGAATGCCCGAAATGCAAACTACTTGCATTAGAGCTAAATGCCCAGTGTGCATGAGGCCTATATGAAGGCTATTGTTGGGAGTGTATTTTCATTAGAATGTCGAATTACTCTTGTCATTTGACAATCCCATTTCATACAAATTTAAAATATAAAGAAACATCGACCAGTGTGACCTCATTACCGTTCTCCAAGTTATCGGTTGTTTTTTTTTGTATCCCATAGGATTGCTATTCCTTTTAATACTGAAGCATGTCCGCCAAGAGGCATTTTATGTGTTGATGTTCAGTATAGGAATCCACAAAAACTTGTCATATTCACAGGTACAGAACACATATGCTGTGACTGAACTTTACAGCCAATATTTTTCTAACAATCCAGATAATGAAATTATTACGGAATACGCCTCTGCCTCCTGGAAGAAAATGAATCATAAATTGCAATTTTGTATATGCTTGTATGCTGTAGGCTTCACCTGACATTTATCAAGAGAGTTTATAAGATAGTAGCCAGAGCCAGTCCACCTCACATTCCCCTAACCTCCCCCCTGACCGTATGTCAATAACATAACACACATCGCTTTCTCAGGCTTCTGTCGCACTCCGTTCTTAAAGGAGAGCTCTGGTCAGAATATACCAAAGTGCACAGTAAAAGTTACATTGACAGAAAAATCCTTGTAGCTGTGGGTAAGATGTTAATTGTTGACAAGAAAGATGCTTAATTTCCTGAAGTGGGAACTTCATTTTTAATTTTTTTTTATTTTTTATTAACCGGAAGGATTTTCTGCGATATGGCACTGCTTCAATTTAACTGACAATTGCACGGTCGAACGCCATTGTACATAAACAAAATTTGTGTCCTTTTATTCCCACAAATAGAGATTTATTTTTGTGGTATTTGATCACCTCTGCAGTTTTTATTTTTTGCTCTATAAACAAAAAAAAAACACATTTTGAAAAAAAAAAAAATATTATTGACTTTTTGCTATAATATCTAAAAAAAACGTCTTCATCAGTTTAGGCCAATACGTATTCTACATATTTTTGGTAAAAAAATTGCATTAAGTGTATATTGGTTTGCGCAAAAGTTATAGCGTCAAAAATAGGGGATAGATTTATGGCATTTTCATTTTTTTTTTACTAGTAATGGCGGTGATCAGCGATTTTTAGTGGGACTGCGAAATTGCGGCGGACAGATCAGACAATTTTGACACTTTTTTGGGACCATTGACAGCGATCAGAGCTAAAAATAGCCACTGATTACTGTGTAAATATCACTGGCAGGAAAGGGGTTAACACTAGGGGGCGATCAAGGGGTTAAGTGTTCCCTAGGGAGGTGTTTCTAACGGTGGGGGGAATGGTAGTGACTGGAGGAGGAGAGAGATCGCTGTTCCTGATAAACATATAAAAAGCAGAGACATCACCCTACCGACAAAGTACCATATAGTCAAAGCTATGGTATTCCTAGTAGTAACCTATGGCTGTGAAAGCTGGACCATAAGTAAGGCTTTTGAGCTATGGTGTTGGAGAAGACTCTTGAAAGTCCCTTGGACGACAAGAAGATCAAACCAGTCAATCTTGTAGGAAAATCAATCCTGAATATTCACTGGAAGGACAGATCCTGAAGCGGAAACTCAAATACTTTGGTCACCTAATGCAAAGAGAGGACTCATTGGAAAAGACCCTGATGCTGTGGAACTTGGAAGGAAAAAGGAGAAGAGGACGACAGAAAAAAAGATTGATAGGTAGTATCATCAAAAGAATGAACACGAAGTTAAGCAAGCTCCAGGAGGCAGTGGAGGACAGAAAAGCCTGGCGCGCCATGGTCCATGAGGTCACGAAGAGACAGACATGACTAAACGACTGAACAACAAGCTTGTTTATGACTGAATGTTGGTTTCCAGTGAGTCTTCCTTTAAGTTTGTCGTTGGCTCTGGGTCCAAACATTTACGCCTAGATGGGTTTGTTACACTTCAATTTTTTAACGTTGCATTTTGATGCATACATTCTTATTGTTTTCTGAAAACTATGGTAGGACTCCAGGGAACAAACATCTCAGAATTCCAGTTATGTGGCCTATGTATATGTTCTATCGTACTTTTATGAGCACATTTCTTACTACTATAGGAAACCTGTCTGATGATGATCTACTTCCTTATTCATCTCTTCCCTCCCAGCCTGTTATTGGACGGTGAAGGACAGCAGCTTACTAATAAGGTCTTCCCTGGGCTCACCCTTCGTTAAGCCTAAACACTGTGCAAGCAATAGAGCCCTGATTGGCTAATAGTGTGCCCCCCCTCCTCCTTTATTTTATGAGCTGCTGTGCAGAGAATAAGGCAAGGGCGATGTCTCAACAGATTCAGGTGCAAATACTCATTTGGAAGGATACATCTAAGTAAGGCAGTCAGGGCACACTGATCAGCACTGTCGGCTATAGCCCCACATCTTTCATCGCAACTTCAAACTCCATGCAATGCTTCAAATCAAATGGTGACCACCTCAGTGTTACAGATCTTCAACATAGGACTTCTATGCTGATATAGGTCACCAGCGCATTCCCCACAGCCTCAGGAGTATCTGGATAGGCACAAGGACTTTCCACTCTTTCTCCAAATAAATATCTATATCCCTTATGGAGGTCAACTCAAGCTGGACCAATGTAAATAAGTGTAAAACTAAACTTCATATATACAGTAGAACCTTGGTTTACGAGTAACGCGGTTAACTAGCATTTTAAATAACGAGCAACTTTTAAAAAAAAAATCTTACTCGGTTTGTGAGTGTTGTCTTGCAAAACATGCAGAATTCAAGCTAATTTGGCGTGCAGTACCGAATTTGGCCAGAGGTGCGGGGGCGCCGGAGCCGAGTGGAGCCGTTCGGAAATACTCCGTTACCGGGTGTTTCTGAGCCTTTCCGAGGTCAGCTGAGCCTTTCCGAGTGTTTCCGAGGCTCTCGGGCGCCCACCTCTGGCCACATGCGGTATTGCATGCCATTGAAGTCAATGCGGAACAAATTATTTTTGTTTCCTTTGACTTCAATGGGAAAACTCGCTTTGATATGCGAGTGCTTTGGATTACGAGAATTCTCCTGGAACAGATTATGCTCGTAATCCAAGGTTCCACTGTAATGTGATTTTTTATTTTTTTCTTGGAAAGTTACCCCTCAACATGTATATTTTGGATTGGCTATACTAGTCCCTGTATATTCTCATTAGTCTTTTCTTTGCTTTAACCATAATAGAATCTTTCCTTTTTACTCCCCATATATTTCAGTTTCTTCCCCATCTGACCTTATTGTTCATATAACCATTAAATACGCTAACGACAGCCTGGAGCAGTCCTCCAGGCTATAGCTTGCCTCAGTGTGACTATACAGGTAAACATTCAGGTCCCCTTCACATCTGGTTATTCCGTTGGTTTCCTGCACGCCCAGTAAAGTGTGTTCCCATAAATTGTAATTCCAATTTTGATGAGAGAAAGCAATATCCTCTGGGTGATGTACAGTATGTACATTGCAAAGATTTTAACAAACTTAGATTCATACCTTATTCTGCTTTGAAGAAAAAGTAGTTTGTTCCACTATGTCCTGTCCAGGCCTATTCTATATGAATGGTCTGTCAAAACCTGTGTTCATAAGCGTGCACAGTGGGTGTGCATGGGCACACCCTAATCACCCTGTACCATGCCGATTCCTCCTGCTTCCTGGCTTTCCCTTGTCTCTCCCCTGCAGTGCTGCCAGATTCTCTCCTCTCCCGCTGGCTGCTGCAGGGGATGTTTCAGCATAAATAAATGAACACAGTGAGTGATCTGTACCGATCGCTCCTCTGTTCATTCTTAACTAAAGCATAGTAAACTGTTTACTATGCTTCAGATTGTGAATTAACAGGAAGCCGCTCAGCAAAGAGCACCTCCCTTTCATTCACTGTCCCGTGCAGCTGAGGCTGCAAAGAAAGGGACTGGGGAAGCTTTGTTCTCTGTTCCTTTCTCTTTGTTTAGACCCTTGCTATTTCACCAAAGCCCCCAACAGGGCTCCAAAAAATGTAAATAAAAATAAATAAATAATTATTTTGTAAAAAATTAATAAAATAAATAAAATTGTAAGAAATCAAAACTACTGACACTGTCCACTGCTGCCCTACTGACACTGTCCACTGCTGCCCTACTGACACTGTCCACTGCTGCCCTACTGACACTGTCCACTGCTGCCCTACCGGCACCGTCCACTGCTGCCCTACCGGCACCGTCCACTGCTGCCCTACCGGCACCGTCCACTGCTCTGAGGTGCACACCCTAATGCAATAGGCTGCGCACACCAGTGCATGTGATACTCCGTTTTTGGTGTACTACAATGGAAGGGGCAGACAGAAGGAACCCTTATAAATAATATAAACTTGTCTCAGATACAGAGAACCTTCTGTTGAATACTCTCCAGCATGTTACCCTCCTGCTTTCCTCACCCTTGGTTCTGCTCTTCAGCATTTAAAAAAATAAATAAAATGAAGCTAAGTGAAGAGTAGAAAGCGCCATCCGCTGGTCCAGTGAATTGTTTTGTTTTAGGTAATTGGATTAATCACAGATACCATTTATAGCTGTGGGGAACACATCTAATCTTTTAATTAAAACTCAATCTTTTCAATCTTGTTTATCCAACAGCTTCTGGGTCACTTATGGCTGCCTTTCAGCCGACCGGCAACTGACGGAAGAGAAATCTCACGTACCAATCACATCTTTCCATCACCAATTACACTGCTTTTTTCCATGGCTATGTCATGAGATAAGCAATGACTCCAGGTGAAGGGAAGGGGATGCCATGTGGAGCTGCCACATTGTAGATGTTTTAAAGGAGAAGTCCATGCAAAATTCTGCGATAAAGGGATTTTTTATGGGTGCGCCATTTGTAAGGAAAAAAAGGTGGAGAAATAGTGAATGAATCTTCTCTGCATGTTGAAAGCAGACTAGCGATGTATAGTTACACTAGATCCATATAATGCAGTCTGACCGCTCCACAAAATGCATTCATTAGCATATTGTGCTCATCTACTGGGAATTTGTAACCTTGTGTGGAGCTGCTGGCGCAGTTCATCAGAAGGAAAGATTAGAATGTTTTTCGCTTGCCGGTGATTTATCCTTTAATACTCACACAAAGGCTGTTTTGCTTTGGTGCCCTTTATTTTGTTTTTATTTTTGAAATATATGTTTATGCGACTGTCATTTGAAGATTTGGGTTAATTGCCTTAATCTCTCCAGCCATTTATTCAGTTAACAGATTAAAGTAGCTGTCTGACTCTTTATAATGACATAATTGATGTGATTTCAGCTTCAACTTACATGTAAATGCAAGGCGCAAACTTCAATTTAAAGCGGAACTTCACTCAAAAGGGGAAGTTCTGCTCTGTTAGTAGGCACCGCTATTAAAGTGATTGCAACCTGGCTTCCGGGTCCCACCATTTAAAAAACGCTGAGTGAATGCAAAGTGTTTTCTGATTGGCCAAGGTGGAAATCGGGATGTTACCGCCCTGCCTCCCGGCCTTGTCCAATAACAGAGCATGTTGCAATCACTCGGAGCAAAGTGCTCTTAAAATGGCATCCATACAAAATTATAGAGCGACCTCCTGTATTTGCAGTACAGAACCCAAAATACTTGCATTAGTCCTTGCTTTGTGCACTGGTCCAAATCATTTGGTGGAGGGGGGATTATGGGGTGGGGTTGCTTTTCAGGGGTTGGGCTTGGCCTCTTAGTTCCAGTGAAGGGAACACTTAAAGTGTCAGCATAACAAGACATTTTGAACAATTTTATGCTCCCAACTTTGTGGGAACTGTTTGGGGATGGCCCCTTCCTGTTCCAATTGACTGTGAATCAGTGCACAAAGCAAGCTCCATAAAGACATGGATAAGTGAGTTTGGGGTGTAGGAACTTGACTGGCCTGCGCAGAATCCTGACCTCAAACTGATAGAACACCTTTGGGATGAATTAGAGCGGAGACTGCGAGCCAGGCCTTCTCGTCCACATCAGTGACTGACCCCACAAATGCGCTTCTGGAAGAATGGTCAAACATCCCCATAGACACTCCTAAATCTTGTGGACAGCCTTCCCAGAAGAGTTGAAGCTGTTATAGCTGCAAAGGGTGGGCCAACTCAATATTGAACCCTACGGACTAAGGCGGCATTAAAGTTCAAGTTCAAGTTCATGTGCATGTAAAGGCAGGTGTCCCAATACTTTTGGTAATATAGTGTATATGTCTTATCTTTCTGTGCATAGTAGCTAAGTTTTTTTAGCACTTTCTCCTAACAGAACTAGGGTTACTACCTGCCTGAAGTCTGCATGTTCTTCCTGTGTCCTTGTGGATTTCCTCCGGGTACTACAGTTTCCCACACTCCAAAAACATGCTGGTGGGTTAATTATCTCCTGTCTAACGTGGCCTTAGTATGTGTATGTATGAATGTGAGTTAGGGACCTTAGATTGTAAGATCCTTGAGGGCAGGGACTGATGTAAATGTACTATATATATATATATATATATATATATATATATATATATATATATATATATATATATATATATATATATAATGTAAAGAGCTTCATAAATAAGTATGGTACATGTAATAAAAAAAGTGTACAAATTTGTGACAGGGTCCTCATTCCTTATAGGGTTTCAAAAGTGATTACTGTCCACAACAAGTCTATGCTAATCAATGAGTGTATGGAGGGTTAGTGGTTTCTGAGCAAAGCGCAGTCCTTCAGCAAAGGGTTCTAGTATGATGTCATCACACTCAGTGTCATGGCCTCAGTGTTGTCAGGGGGGTGCATCAGCGATACCGTGGACAGAGAAAGGAATACCCTAAAGTTTGTAATAGTGTTACAACACCACCAGGTTCATTCCACATGTTGAATTTTTAGAAGTCCCAAAATAATAGCGTGAAAGCCAGACTCCGTGGGCAGCTAGTTTGTTCATTCAGTATGTATTATATAGCCTGAGTTTCGTTCTGATTAGATTTTACAATTAAATTGTGTTGTACTAATTTTGGCAGTTAGAGATATCACTGTAAATATTTTGCGGCAAGACATGTTTGCTTGTGATACCTAATACAGAAAGGAAGGTGTCGTGTCCTGAAAGGATGCAGGGCCTATTGGTGCCCCGGTGCCTTTCATCTCTATTCTTGAGGAGTTGGCCTTATGACATCGTACACCAGTACGTTTTGCTTCATGCTTGTCTCTTTAGTTCCTCAGACACTCTCTGATAACAACTCAAGAGACAGGTTTTCTGTTTGCTTATCTGTTCAATTAGCAATTTAATTTCCTCCCAAAGAAACGTCCAGGCAGAGCAAAAGAAGACGAGAAGAAGGCACAGAAATATAATGAATGTCGGGTAAATCTCGGGACCAGCGACTGTGCTTGAAACCACTATTCTTTTTTTTTTTTTTTTTTTTTTATTAAAGTGGACATGTCACCTTTGGCCAATTTTTTTTCTCCAGGCTAATATTTGTATATAACATTTGGTGATGATGTGTGTGTGTGGTTGTTCTAATAAACTAATAATCTGGAGATTGGTTCATCTTAATGGCTTCCATAAGTCTGTAGGAGGCTAATATTGAAAAAAATATACCGGTTTACTGAATGAAGCAGTCCAAAGAACAATGGTAATATGGTACCGGCACCCTACTCTTTTAAAGTGCATATTGTAGCTTACCAGTCCTATGATATGGTGGCTGCATTGTTTTTTTGGTTTTTTTTGTCCAGGGTGATCCTGCCTGTAACGCATTTCATGTCTAAAGCCTTGTACACACGATTGGACTTCCAACCAACTTTTCCGTGGATTTTGGTCCAAAGGGTGTTGGCCGTGAACTTGTTCTGCATACACACGGCACAACATTTTCAGCCAACATTCACCAAACCACGTGGTTTTTCAGATCTTTACCGCCACCCTTTGGGCAACTTCTGCTATTGTTGTCTGATGTTTAGCATTGGTTCTGAGCATGCTTGTTTGTACATCAGATTTTAGTTGGACCAACTTGCGTACACACGATCAGATAAACCGACGTAACAGATTTATTGCCCAACAATTGGTGAGCATGAAGAGCCAACTTTTGTTGTTGTTAATTCAGCCAATAATAGGCTGATGGAGCATACACAGTCGGATTTTACGACCCAACACGTCCGTCAGACAATTATGGCCATAAAGTTGGATCGTGTGTACGAGCCTTTAGGCTGGTTTCACACTGGGGCGGTGGGTGCGGTGGCGGTATAGCGCCGCTATTTTTAGCGGCGCTATACCATTGGAATTGTGGCGGTATTCGGCCGCTAGCGGTGCAGTTTTAACCCCCGCTAGCGGCCGAAAAAGGGTCAATACCGCCGGGATGCGCGTCTGCAGAGGCGCATTGCCGACGGTATTACCGCGGTTTCCCATTGCATTCAATGGGAAGGAGCGGTGTAGGAGCGGTAAACACACCACTCCTCTCACCGCTCCAAAGATGCGACTAGCAGGACTTTTTTTCACGTCCTGCTAGCGCACCGCTCCAGTGTGAAAGCCTTTGGGCTTTCACACTGGAGAAACAGCAGCTATTTTTAGCGCAATAGTGCCTGCAAACCGCCCCAGTGTGAAAGGGGCCTTATGCCGCGTACACACGACCGTTTTTAATGACGAGAAAAATGCCATTTTTTTAAATGGTCATTAAAAATGATCGTGTGTGGGCTTCAGAGCATTTTTCACGACGTGAAAAATGGCCATAAAAAAATTGGAACATGTTTTAATTTTTCACATCGTCGTTTTTCTCGTCATGAAAAACGGCCGTGTGTAGGCTTTAACGACGTGAAAAGAAATGCGCATGCTCAGAATCAAGTATGAGACGGGAGTGCTCGTCCTGGTAAAACTAGCGTTCGTAATGGAGATAGCACATTCGTCACGCTGTAACGGACTGAAAAGCACGAGGCTGAAAAGCGCGAATCGTCTCTCAACAAACTTTACTAACATGAAGGGTGGCACCATCCGAATGGAACTTCCCCTTTATAGTGCCGTTGTACGTCACCGCGCTTTACTCAAGCATTTTTTTCCACGATAGTGTGTAGGCAAGGCAGGCTTGAGAAGAATCACGTCGAGAAAAATTACGTTTTTTTAAATGACATTAAAAACGGTCTTTTGTGTACGCGGCATAAGAGTGACAATGATCATCCATTTGGGTGTGATGCCAGCAGTCCCAGCAGACTTGGAACTGTCACTCAAATGACACTCTATAGTAATTCCTTTCTTTTTTTTCTCTGGCAGCTACATAAAGATTATGTAGGGGGAGGTACAGTGGAGCTTTATCTATCCAGTTATGTGATCCCACGGCTCCCATTCCCCTGTGTCAGTGAGCAGCTGCTGCAGGGGAAAGGAGGGAACACCAACAACAGCTGGGGCATGGGAGCCTATGGGCAAACGCCACAGCTCCCGGAATTCAGAGCTGTTGCTGAGCGCTCCTTGAGCCAGGGCTGCAGGATCACGTGACTGGACCAAAGTGGATTGAAAATAGGTAATTATAGTTTCTGACACTTTAAGTTGGTGACCAGGGTCTCCATTGCTTCATTCATCTTCCAGGATAAGATCTATTTTTTGTTGTAGTGTTAAAATGTAGCAACGGACATGCTCTGGACCTCCAAGGTCTTTATTCAGAAAAAAAGACAAACTATGGAGTGACAATTTAAAAGTTTGTATAAGGCTAGGTTCACACTGCTGTTATCTGATTTTAATCCGACTTTCAGTGTAATTAGGTAGTGCAACTTGGATTCTACTTTTATGCTACCTGGATATGGTTTTCATATTCTATGGGGCCAAAGTTGTGCTGGAATCCCACAAAAGTAGTAAAGGAACCTTTTCCAAAATCACTCTGTGCTGAGTCACACTAATGTGAACAGACACCATTGAAAACAATGCGATTTCCATTGTCATGTGATTATGTGCGACTCGAATCGCATCTCAAATTGCACTAGTATGAACAAAGCCTAAAGAAAGCCCATACACGATTCGAATCTCGGTGGGTTCAGCAGGAGCTGGCCAGGTTTTGAACCATGTATGGGCAGACTGAATGTACCAAGTTGATCAATCAACTTGGGTACAACCATCATTATGGGTTTTACCTGCGATTATCACTAGCAGCTGCTATAGCCGCTAGCAATAATCACTGTCTGCTCCTGGGGGGATGGGATCCACCACCCCCCCACCAGGACAAGACAATAGCCCGGCAGGAGGGATTCCTGCATCAACACGGTCTGTGTTGATGGGGGAATTAAGTGAATTTCTTTCCTGCAACCCATGATTTCAGGAAAGAAATTTGCTCCGTGTATAACCAGCCTAAAACATCACAGACTTGGGGGTTGATTTACTAAAGGCAAATAGACTGTGCACTGTGTAAGTGCAGTTGCTCCAGAGCTTAATAAATGAGGTAAAGCTTCACTTTGCAAATAATGTGAGGTAAAGGGGCTAAGACTGTTTTAAGTCTCCCCTTTTCCTTATGGGATTCTTGGCAGGAGCAGTTTCAAGGTCCCCCCTTTTGAATATAGGCGGGAAGGCTCAGGATAGGTCAGTTAGATTGTTGCTGGGGAAAAAGTAGGTCAGCTAGTTCAGTCAGGCGCGAAAGTTAGGGATTGGTGCAGCTGGCCAGTTACTGGGGAAAAAATTCAGGGTCCCCTGGGAGCAGGATTGGTCAATTGGGGTCATATGACCCCATGGAACCTTCTGGAAGCTTAGGGGGGTCCCTATTTAAAGGGCTAGTCCGGGAGGTCCGGGGCCAGTCATTCTGAAGAGGATCAACAGCGGAACTTCCCACCCCCCCTTCCCTTTGTCGTGGCTACACTATGTGGTAAGGTCATCTTTGAAAATATTGCAAAGAAGGACAATTTGTTTGGGGAATTTTTAAAGGATGATTCCTTTCATCTCGAGTCGTAGTGGCTGAGCTGGATTTTATTTCATATATGTGATTTGAGTTATTTATTTATGCTGTTTTATGAATATATTTTTTAAATTAAACCAATAGTATAAGCCGCGGCCAAAATTTATCCAAAAAAATAAATATATATATATATATATATATATATATATATATATATATATATATATATATATAGCAGGTATTTGAATTCAGGGGAAGCATCTGGGTGGTAGTGTAACCCAGATGCACTGATTGCTAGGGAATCTGAGACCCTTTTATGGTTCTTGGAGGACTTTGGTGGTGTGAGGTTCTCTGCGGCCTACAGGTGGTGTTGTTGCCAGGGGCCAGAGGTGAACTCACACCGCAAGACTGTGCCTTTTTGTCCTCCCCTGGAGCTGGTACAGCGGGGCGGGGAACCCGCTGTGACGCAAAGGGAGAGGGGATAAAAGGGGCGGACACCTTTACCATGGTGTTGGTTGGTTGGTTGGTGTGGAGGTTCAGAGTCGGGAGGACGCGGCCGCACCCAGGCACCTTCAGCTTGGGTGCTGGCATTCCGGTGTTCCGGGCCCAGGTGCCTTTGACCTGGCCGGAGCGGAGATGGAGTCCATCTCAGGCACCTTTAGCCTGGGGTGAGGTACTATGGCGGATGCCTGGGGCTCAGTACCTTCGACTGAGTTCCGCGAGGGTGGAGGAATCCGAGGGGGCCGTAACTCCTTGGGTGCCCGTGTCTGAGTTTGTGAGGTCTGGTGTGCAGAACTTCTCTGGAGAGTCCGGCGCAGCATCGCTGGTGACAGAGAGGCCTCCGGTATCTCCCTTGGACGGATATCCTTCCCCTGACGGGCCGTGCTAGCGAAGGTAATTCACGTTCTACTTCACATAGTCAGTGGCAGTGACTATTCGCCACTGGTGATACCACAGTGGTTAGCAAAAAAAGGGAAAGGTTTGTGCCTCAACCTATTCCCATTACTACTAAGTTGTTGCAAAATAATCCAACTTAACCGTGCTGTATGTTTATTCGCTGAGAAGAATAAAACTGAGTTGGACCTATTCACTGTGTGGAACTCTGGTTACTAGGAGCAAAGGAGTCAGGGACGAAGTACTGAACTTGACTCTAGGACACCTACACAAAGGCCGATCTTTCTGGCCTTCACCTCGTGACTATGGAGGACATGGGCCGTGGTGTATCTCATCCCTCTCCCAGCACTAACACCCCTAGACGAAGAAAGACAAGCCGAGAATGAGAATGGAAGAGAGGGGTGAGGCCGCTACATATATAAGAGATATATGTTTGTTTTATTTAAATAAAATGATTTTATGAAAATAATTTTGGTGTTTGTGATTTTGGTATGTCCAGGCATCCTGCCTAAAATCCCATACCCAATCACGTGCAAGAAAAAAAAAAAAAAACCTTTTTGCTTGGACATGATTGGATGATGGAAGTCAGCAGAGCTTCCGCTCGCTTACTAAACAAAAGCAAAGCAACTTCACTTTACAAAATGCACAGTCTATTTGCTTTTAGTAAATCAACCCCATTTTTTGTTGATCTTTTGCCTATAATTAAAGTATTTTTTATGTTTTTAATCATAGAGCAGATGGCTAAAACTCCTGTCTTTTTTATTGCTGCCTGTATTCCTGTTCCAGATTTTCCCTCACTTCCTGTTTGGTGATCTAGTTGTCACATTCGCAGTAAGTGCTGGACAATTTCACTAATGGAGCCGTGGACAGCAGTAAAAACCTGACAGGGGTTCTTCTTCTTCCCCACTCTATCAAAATCTGAAAAAATAGTCTTGGCTGGACATGCACTTTAATAATACAGTTAGCAGACATAGAAGAGAAGTGTGGCATTTATAATACACTTCATATTTCGTCTGATGAATCCTGTTGTCACCTGATGTGCCTTAACCTTTTTTCAGCAGAGCTGTATATTGTAGAGGACAGAAGAGACGCTTGTCTGCACAGAAAAGTCATGGCAGGTAGACCTCAGCCATTGTAGAGTGAGGAGTTTGTGCTTTGTTTTTCTTTAATGCAGCTTCTCTGGAAAGGCCTCAGGGCAGAATCCCTATTTCAGACCAGCACTCTTCACATTCTGATAGTGTTTCCTTGGAAGTAGAAGTGTGTTGGTGACTCTTGTGATGCTGAGTGACCAGTAGTTTCCAAGGAGAGAGAGACACAGAAGCTAAACACAGCCTACGCTAAAATAGTGCAATTACCGGCCATAGTAACCCAATCAATGCTGAGGCTGAAACCGATGCGTTGATCCCCATGAGTCTGGCACAATTTATGAGTTACAGACTCGAGCACGACATAACCAGGTCTGTGCTCTGCTTGTGTATTCAGACACAGGGAAAGGTCACTTCATTCCACATTTATGTTTGTATACATTTGGGGAATATATTTCGCCATGTCATTATATTTGGGTTCATGAAAAGAAAACTTTCCACTACACAAAATTAGATAAACATCACATCATAATACAGACAATATAGATTGTCGCAGAGGTCGGCATCATACATTTCATCTTCTCAGGTCTCTGGGGCTCCGATACGACTGGTTCTCCGAGATGAAATTAACTGAGAAAGTTTCCCAGCACAGCTCAGCTCCCTATTGGTCACTGAGGCTGTCAATAAGTTTGAAGGACTTTTGTGAACTTGGCGGGCAGAGGTGACAAAAGTTTGGCTTTGCTTAATGCTATACCTCAACCTGGGGGCTCGCAAGATGTCTAAAAGCTATGGGAATGTGACTGCAGACCCCCGAGTTTAATTTAGGACTGAAAAAGCACATGTCTGTTTTGTTACTTCTGTAGCGCTACTCCATAAAACGTATTCCTGATCTCTTTGTGAACATTTTGTTTCATACGAAAACAAATTGCGCTTGGAGGGCAATTGTAGCTGCTGACACACCCACTGACAAAAGTTAGGGTGGAGCTCCGCTTTAACAACTTTTGTCAGTTGGTGCCACAATTGGCACCTTTCAGGGGGGAGGGGGGTGCAGATACCCGTCTAAGACAGGTATTTGCACCCACTTCCGGGCATAGACTCTGCGGGAAACTGCGGGCATTACGCCACTTCCCATCCCCCCCGTTCTGTTCTGGGAAACACACAGCTCTCAGAACACAGCGGGGACCAGTGAGGACGGCGCTGCGCGACTCGCACATGCGCAATAGGGAACCAGGCAGTTCCCTCACCGATGGTGGTGGCAGCCGAGAGACGAGCGATTGCTCGTCTTCTGCTGCCGACGTCGCTGGACTCCAGGACAGGTAAGGCCCCATGCACATGAGACGCCGGTGCAAACTCTGCTGAACGCATGTTTTTAAAGGCTGAAACCGGCGTTTAGAAACGCCCGTTTTGCCGCGATTGCAGCCACGTTTAGTGTTAAGTGTTAAGTGTTTTTAAGCGTTAAGAAACATCATAAGACCCTCCCTGAGCTCAAAAAACAGTATTATTTAACCATTTCCGCCATTTTGTGAGACCAGAGTGAGTAGCAGCAGCTGAGAGAGCAGCAGTGTACTTGTATTTAGCGTGTCAATTGCCACATCACCTGCCACAAGCTGTGGATTGTCCACTTGCCATGGTCACCTGCCACAAGTTGTGGATTGTCCACCTGGCCACGTCACCTGCCACAAGTTGTAAATTGTCCACCTGCCACGTCACCTGCCACAAGTGGATTGTCCACTTGCCACAAGTTGTGAATTGTCCGCTTGCCACATCCTGCCATGTCACCTGGCCATGTCACCTGCCATAAGTTGTGGATTGTCCACTTGTCACGTCACCTGCCACAAGTTGTGGATTGTCCACTTGCCACGTCACCTGCCACAAGTTGTTAATTGTCCACTTGCCACGTCACCTGCCACGTCACCTGCCACAAGTTGTGGATTGTCCACAATGCAATGCAAGTAATTTGTTTTTTTTTTGTTTTTTTTTATGGTTTTTCATCATTTGCCATCATTTTTGAGATTTCTAATGTAAAAAAATAGCTAAGCTTTAAAAACGCTTATAAACAAAATCGCGGCAAAACGCGGTACCGTGTTTAGCCGCGTTTTGCGTCTCAAACGGGGAACTTTTTGCGCCTGAACCCATCTTTTTGCTTTCAGAAAAACAAGGTTAAACGCAACTGCATATAAACAGCAATAAACGAGACAGTGTACATGGTCACATAGGATAACATTGAATGAGTTCAGGGGCAGTTGAAAAAAGTGTCCAACTGCCTCTGAACGCGAGTTTAACAGCGTCCCATGTGCATGGGGCCTAAGTGTCCATTTATTAAAAGTCAGCAGCTGCAGTATTTGTAGCTGCTGGCTTTTATTTATTTATTTTTTACGACGTGCAGCACTATATAATATTAGCAAACAAGGCTGAAGTGATACAACAATAATGAAACCATAAGCAATATAATATAAATAATGGTGAAAATGTAATAAAGATGATAAAGGTGAAGTGAAATAAAAGTCCAAATTAAAAAAAAAATTGAGTTGGCAAGTCACAAATTTCTATTCGGAGATCACCCAAAAGTATGTCTGTGTTGAGCAGAAAATATGTAAATAGTTCTTCACTCAGTGTTCCACCATCTCCTATAAACGGTATGCACTTACCAGAACCGTGGACTCTTGTACAATAAAGAGTCAGATGTACTTGCGTAAAGGCCAGCTGCCATTTGATAGAACCTTCACTCCTGGAGGACTCCCTCAAAGTAATTTCTCCATAGGTAGCTGGGATAATTGGCCACCAACGTCCCATAAAGTCATTTTCAGACTGGAGTTTTTGGCTGCTGTGGGATCTCTAGAAACCTAATCGTTTTCCAAAATGCTTTATAAACAGGCTTGCTGAACAGGATGCTCTTCAGATGTTTTCAAGCGGTTTCTGCTCTGAAGGATTCGCTCTTTGTTGGATCATGTCTCAAGTAATGGACTGGACTAGTGGACATGACGGGCAGGGGTGACAAAAGTTTGGCATTGCTTAATGCGCTACCTTAACCTGGGGGCTCCAAGACATGGGAATGTGAATGTAGACCCCCGAGTTAAATTTATGATGCCACTTCTAATCTAAATCTGAACATTGAAGACTGGAAAACCACATGATCTCTGTATTGTTTCTGCCGTTGTGCTACTCCATAAAACGTATTGCTGATCTCTTTCTAAACATTTTATATGTGTATCACATCTATACACCGGTGGTGTCATGGAAAAAAGTTGGATTGGATTTGTTAAGCATACTGTGGGTAGGCCTTTCACCTCTACGTTTATCAGTTTTTCCAGCATGCAGGACAACTACCACTTGACTTAGTTGTGTGGGCCTCTCTATATGTCAGCCATGGGCTCATCTGCCAATGTTGAAATTTACAGACTGTTTACAGAAATGTGTACATTATAAGAGGCATTGGTTAGATTCATGCATACTTGTCATAGTTTGAGTTGAAGTGGAACTCTAGGAAAAAAAAAGTTACCCCTTACTGTGGGTCCCCCTCCACACTGCAACAGTTATATACTTGTTTCCTCTCGATTCAGAGAAAAGAGCAGAAATATTTATTAAAGGCACTTCTCATTGCCATGCCACTCCTCAGGCCTGTGGTTAGGGTTGTCACTTATTCTTCAAGTCAAACACTTTAGCGGTGCACAGCAATTTTTTATTTTTTTTTAGCATACACTATAGCAGTGATGGCGCACCTATGGCATGCGTGCCACAGCTGGCACGCAGAGCCATCTCTGTGGGTACACGAGAGGGCCCAGGTTCACGGCAGGGAGAGCACAGCAGCAAGCAGCAGCGAGGTGCAGGAAATTATCTGCACGAGTGAGTAGGCGGCCCCTCAGCCTCCACGTGGAAGGCTACAGGCCTGACAGCACAGGAGGGAGAGAAGAGCTTCACCGCTTACTAGATGGCCAAAGAGGGGCGCAGAATCCCTGGCACCTTCCGGAGCCTGGACTCCTCAAACCTCCTCAACAGTGAGGCCCGGAGAACAGGCTGACTGTGGGCCCGGAAGACGAGGACAGGTGGGAGGCGCAGGCTGTGAGGGAGCCGCTGGATGGAACAGAGCAGAGAGCTCTCCCGGATCAAGGACGGAGACCGGTACTGGGCACAATTATACACTGAATACCTGCAGACAAAGACTGGGGCAGGGAGGCAGAGCAGGGATTGCAGATGGGGACAGATCTAGAGGTCTCCCTCTCTCTCAGCCCCCCTTTTTTTCAGTACCCCCTCTGTGTCCCCCTCTTTCTGTCCCCCCCTCTCTCTCAGCTCCCCTCTCTCTGCCCCCCTCTCTCTCTGTCCCCCCTCTCTCTCTCTCTGTCCCCCCTCTCTCTCTCTGTCCCCCCTCTCTCTCTGTCCCCCCCTCTCTCTCTGTCCCCCCTCCCTTTCTCTCAGCTCCCCTCTATCTCTGCATCTCTCACACCCCATTTGTTAATTACATGGTTTCTTGTGTGTTTAGAAAATAAAGCCTCATAGTTTCCCCATCCCACCCAATCCCCAGTCGCTTGATACCATCACATTGTCTTGACACGTTTGTCATTTGAAAGTTTCTGCTTAATGAACCGGTTGTCAGCTGTTCTAAACTATTTTTCTGTTAGGTCATTTAGAGTGTCCAACTGAAAAAGTATTCTGCTTAAAGAGCAGCTCCAGGCCAACCGCTAATACTATGCAAGACACATTGCAAACATGAGAAAGACCAACTCACCTTACTTTAATTCTGCTTTTTATACAATCACTTGCAGCCAACTTTATACGGTTCTTCAACCTACTGCTGGTGAGACTTCAGCTGTCGTCTCACTCTATGTAACCTCCGTCTCGTGCAGTAGCTGCGGTGAGCTCAGACGTGATTATGGATGGACCAGTGAACACCTTAGGGTCATTTGGAAAATGAGGATGATGGCAAATATATGGATTTACTCAATCACAACAGAAACACGCAGGCTGCTATTACTAATAAATGCTCGTCGCCTGGCTGTTATGTTAGTTTTCCTGCTTAAAGAGGAACTTCACCCGCCCAGTGAATCGAGCATCCTGTGACATCATCGTCATCTTCTGACGTCATCATGAGGCCAGCTGTCTCTTCCTGGTTCTTGCAGTGGATGCGTAGTGAGATGGATTTATCCCTGCACATGTGCACTGTACCAATGTTTCTGGGAATTCCTGACAGTATTTCAGGAGGCTTCAGGCTGGAGCGGGAAGAGGAAGATAAATATCACAATAGGTGATAAATAAGGGTGGAGGTCCACTTTAAGTATTTTAAATGACTGACCCAGAACAAGCAAATAAGGTTTTCTAACTCTCTCCCAACTTTCTTGATCTGCAGACTAGTTCTGGGTAAGTGATTTCGAAAGTATTGAAGCCAGAAAGTCATAACAGAAATCAAGGCAACCTGCCAGAAATCCAGTGAACTGTGCACTCAGCCTTTGCTGTACTGAAATCTTAAGCATTCCTTTGGATTACAGAACATCCCTCGGCTATTATTGGGATAAGGGGGGCAATATTCTGTAGTCCTAACACACTGAGCAACAAGAGAACATGCTCTACTGCAAATTACCTGTGAGACTGGAAACTGGTGTTCTGGCACAGAGGCCTTTAAATTTAAGCAATAAACCTCTAATACAATTAATCCGGCTGCTCGGTAGCATCCATTGCAACAATTGTTTATTGGCTACATGGCAGAATACAGCAGTAACATGCTCATGCGTTTCAGCTGAAGCCTTATTCAAAGCATGCGTTTTGGCCTAAATGAGTTAGTGTTACTGCCATATCCTGTCGTGTAGCCAATAAAGTATTGTTGCAATGGATGTTAGCAAGTAGCCGGCTTTATTGTATTAGACTCCTAACACACTCCATGTCCCAGGGTGAGAACGCTTTATAAATACAGTACAGTAAATGAGCATTTGTCACTCTGGGACAAGGAAGTGTGTTACTGGCAGGATCACCAAGTGAAAATAAAAAGGAAAAAATGAATGCATCCACTACATCTAATGACTAGTAAGCTGCAATATGTTACATGTGTGTTCTTAGGGTACCCAAAAAAACATATATGTCATTATCCTCTGAAATTGATGGTGTTATCAAGGTCCTCTATGCATGTTCTTCTACATGTTTTGCCATATGGCTTCTTCAGGAAGTACCATATAGGATACTGACAAAATCTAAATATATACTGGTAAGATGCAAAACATTATTGGTTGAAGTAGGTACATCATATGGGAAGACCTACCCACACATAGACCATCCACCTCAACGCCAAATTCACACTAGAGGAGCGTCGCTAGGATGGACAGGCTTCACCATGAGCCTAAAGGGAGTGTAGAATGGCCTACACTATTCCATAGGCTATCCTACATTCCCTCTAGGCTCATGGTGAAGACTGTCCATCCTAGCGGGGCTCTTCTGGTGTGACTGTCGTTAAGGTTGATGTGTGGTTAGGTCTCCCATATGATGTATCTAATTTTAACCAATAAAGTTTTGCATCTTACCAGTATATATTTATATTTTGTCACTATCATATATTCATACTAACTGAAGAAGCCATGCAGCGAAACATGTAGAAGAATATGCACAGAGGACCTTGATAACACCAATTTCAGAGGATGATGATATATATTTTCTTTTGTGTAATTTATTGCAAATCCGTGTTATGTTCTATAATAAACGTTATCATTTTTTACGGTTATGTCTGGATAATTGATGTGGCACCTTCAAAATCCCTATACTACCCAATGTCTATGTAGCACACTGATTCTTCTCCCCCTTACCTTCCTTTTAGGGGGATCAGACACACCATGCCAGATGCCCGCGTCCTCTGGACTAGAGGTCGGACGGTGTTATGTATTTGGGTCCCGCAGCGAGTTGCTTCCTTTCACTGGTTCTTCCCTCTAGATTATAGAGGCAAGTCTTTACCTTTCCCAAAGAAGGTCAATGTCCACACAACACTTCAACTCCAACAAGAGTTTATTTTCTCTTTGCTTCAGTAACCAGAAACTTGAAGAGAGGAAAGGGGTTAACAGAATTGAACGGATTCGGGCACACTCTTGGCTTCGTCGCCACTCGGTCCCGAGTGGGTATAGCTCACCCGGATAGTCGCTCAATAGCACTAGCAGCTGGCATGAAGCTCGAACAGTGACTTGGTCCCCTCCAAGGACAAAGTCAAGGAGATCCCACTATAGCAGTGATGGCGAACCTATGGCATGCGTGCCACAGCTGGCACGCAGAGCCATCTCTGTGGGTACACGAGAGGGCCCAGGTTCACGGCAGGGAGAGCACAGCAGCAAGCAGCAGCGAGGTGCAGGAAATTATCTGCACGAGTGAGTAGGCGGCCCCTCAGCCTCCACGTGGAAGGCTACAGGCCTGACAGCACAGGAGGGAGAGAAGAGCTTCACCGCTTACTAGATGGCCAAAGAGGGGCGCAGAATCCCTGGCACCTTCCGGAGCCTGGACTCCTCAAACCTCCTCAACAGTGAGGCCCGGAGAACAGGCTGACTGTGGGCCCGGAAGACGAGGACAGGTGGGAGGCGCAGGCTGTGAGGGAGCCGCTGGATGGAACAGAGCAGAGAGCTCTCCCGGATCAAGGACGGAGACCGGTACTGGGCACAATTATACACTGAATACCTGCAGACAAAGACTGGGGCAGGGAGGCAGAGCAGGGATTGCAGATGGGGACAGAGCTAGAGGTCTCCCTCTCTCTCAGCCCCCCTTTTTTTCAGTACCCCCTCTGTGTCGGTCCCCCTCTTTCTGTCCCCCCTCTCTCTCAGCTCCCCTCTCTCTGCCCCCTCTCTCTCTGCCCCCTCTCTCTCTCTCTGTCCCCCCTCTCTCTCTCTGTCCCCCCTCTCTCTCTCTGTCCCCCCTCTCTCTCTCTGTCCCCCCTCCCTTTCTCTCAGCTCCCCTCTATCTCTGCATCTCTCACACCCCTCTCTCTGTCCCCCCTCCCTCTCTCTCTCTGTCCCCCCTCCCTCTCTCTCTGTCCCCCCTCCCTCTCTCTCTCTGTCCCCCCTCCCTCTCTCTCTCTGTCCCCCCTCCCTCTCTCTCTCTGTCCCCCCTCCCTCTCTCTCTCTCTGTCCCCCCTCTCTCTCTCTGTCCCCCCTCTCTCTCTCTGTCCCCCCTCTCTCTCTCTGTCCCCCCTCTCTCTCTCTGTCCCCCCTCTCTCTCTCTGTCCCCCCTCTCTCTCTCTGTCCCCCCTCTCTCTCTCTGTCCCCCCTCTCTCTCTCTGTCCCCCTCTCTCTCTCTGTCCCCCCTCCCTCTCTCTCTCTGTCCCCCCTCCCTCTCTCTCTCTGTCCCCCCTCCCTCTCTCTCTCTGTCCCCCCTCCCTCTCTCTCTCTGTCCCCCCTCCCTCTCTCTCTCTGTCCCCCCTCCCTCCCTCTCTCTCTGTCCCCCCTCCCCCTCTCTCTCTGTCCCCCCTCCCCCTCTCTCTCTGTCCCCCCTCCCCCTCTCTCTCTGTCCCCCCTCCCCCTCTCTGTCCCCCCTCCCCCTCTCTGCCCCCCTCCCCCTCTCTGCCCCCCTCCCCCTCTCTGCCCCCCCCTCCCCCTCTCTGCCCCCCTCCCCCTCTCTCTCTGTCCCCCCTCCCCCTCTCTCTCTGTCCCCCCTCCCTCTCTCTGTCCCCCCTCCCCCTCTCTCAGCCTCCTCCCTCTCCCCCTCTCTCAGCCTCCTCCCTCTCCCCCTCTCTCAGCCTCCTCCCTCTCCCCCTCTCTCAGCCTCCTCCCTCTCATCATCTTTCTCACACTCCTCTCTCTCTGTCCTCCCTATCTCTCAGGCCCCCCTCCCAACATCTTTCTCACACCCCTCTCTCTGTCTCCCCTCTCTTTTTCACACCCCCTCTCTTTCTCTTTCACAACCCTCCCCCCTCTCTTTCTCTCTCTCTCTCTCTCACACACACCCAACCCCCCCCCCTCTCTCTCTCACACACATAACCCCTCTCTCTTTCTCTCTCTCACCCCCTCTCTCTCTCTCTCTCTCACAACCCCCTCTTTCTCTCTCTTTATCTCTCTCTTACAACACCCCCCTCTCCCTCTCTCTTTTACACACACCCCCTCTCTTTCGCTCAGCCCCCCTCTCTTGCAAATTGCTGTGTTGGCACTTTGCAACACAAAACCAACTTATTTATTTCAGTTTGGGCACTCAAGCTCAAAAAGGTTTGTCATCACTGCACTATAGGATTGCATCAGAACTTGGACACCTTTGGGCGCTCCAAAGAGAATAGTAATGTGATGTGCATAGTGCCCACTTACCCTCCTGTCAGGCCCTGTTCCAAGCTACATTCCTGTCTGAGTATTGTGTCCGGGTTTCAGGTGGACTGAAATCTGGACACATGATTTAAAACCTGGACTGTCCGAGTGAATCCCAGACAGTTGGCAACCCTACCTGTGGTACCGCATTGTACATAAGGAAGAGCCCCTCCCACATCCAGGGGACATCTTTGGTGTCAGATTTGGAAAAGTGCTGGCTGCTTGGGGATGAACAAGGTGTTTCTACTTTTCCTACTCCTATATAAAACAGGCATTGGATGCTTGCAGTGCAGGAGGGCACCCAGTGTAGGGATTGAGTTTTTTGTTTTTTCCTGGACTTCCACGTTAACCACTTCAAGGCATGATCATTACCAGCAATGCTCTGATTGGATGAATCTGTTGCAAATGCCATGTATAGTTACCCCACTGTTTTAAGTGGCACTTCAGCCATTGAAAGTGCATTAGTGGAAGTTGCAAACTTGGGAAAAAAAGAAGAACCTTATAGTCTGCAATCACTATCCAGATATACTGGCCTAGTTATCTGTCTATTAATTATATGTTAAACATCTGTATTTCTTTCTTAATTTCTTTCTTTCTTCCTTTTTTCTTTCTTTCTTTTTCCCTTTTTCTTTCTCTTTCCCTTTTTTCTTTCTCTCTTTCCCTTTTTCTTTCTCTCTTTCCCTCTTTCTCTTTCTTTCTCTCGCCCCCTCTTTCCCTTTTTTCCTTTCTCTTTTTTTTCTCTTTTCCTCTCTCTTTTCCTCTTTCTCTTTTCCTCTTTCTTCCTCTTTTTCTCTCTCTCTCTCTCTCTCTCTCTCTCCCTCCCTTTTTTCTCCTTTCTTTCTTTCTCTTTCTTTCTTTCTTTTTTTATCTTTTTCTTTATTTCTCTCTCTCTCTCTCTCTCGCTCTCTCGCTCTCTCTCTCGCTCTCTCTCTTTCTTTCTTCTCTTTCTTTCTTTCTCTTTTCTTCTTCTCTTTCTTTCTCTTTCTTTCTCTCTCTTCTCCCTCTTTCTTTCTCGTCTTCTCTCTCTCTCTCTATCTCTCTCTCTCTCTCTAGCTCTAATATATATATATATATATATATATATATATATATATATATATATATATCCATGTGTGCATCTTTTTTTTTTTTTTATCCAAAAAGCAAAAAGGGGAATCTAGAAACACAATCATTCAATTAAATGTGCCCAGTTTGTAGCAGCAGGGGCCATGCTGTCACTGTCAGTTTAATGATGAAATGCTGGCTGGTTTCCACTGTAAATGTCTGCTGCTTTTCTCACTCAACCAGTCTGAGAAAGTGGCTGCTCCGTAATTGTTTCATTCTCCAGGAAAGCCGTCACTGCCTGTTGTTAATTCTGAAAACTCGTAGCCATCGTGCCGTTCTTTTGATCCCATGGCCCATTGTTCCCATTTGTTAATTACATGGTTTCTTGTGTGTTTAGAAAATAAAGCCTCATAGTTTCCCCATCCCACCCAATCCCCAGTCGCTTGATACCATCACATTGTCTTGACACGTTTGTCATTTGAAAGTTTCTGCCTAATGAACCGGTTGTCGGCTGTTCTAAACTATTTTTCTGTTAGGTCATTTAGAGTGTCCAACTGAAAAAGTATTCTGCTTAAAGAGCAGCTCCAGGCCAACCGCTAATACTATGCAAGACACATTGCAAACATGAGAAAGACCAACTCACCTTACTTTAATTCTGCTTTTTATACAATCACTTGCAGCCAACTTTATACGGTTCTTCAACCTACTGCTGGTGAGACTTCAGCTGTCGTCTCACTCTATGTAACCTCCGTCTCGTGCAGTAGCTGCGGTGAGCTCAGACGTGATTATGGATGGACCAGTGAACACCTTAGGGTCATTTGGAAAATGAGGATGATGGCAAATATATGGATTTACTCAATCACAACAGAAACACGCAGGCTGCTATTACTAATAAATGCTCGTCGCCTGGCTGTTATGTTAGTTTTCCTGCTTAAAGAGGAACTTCACCCGCCCAGTGAATCAAGCATCCTGTGACATCATCGTCATCTTCTGACGTCATCATGAGGCCAGCTGTCTCTTCCTGGTTCTTGCAGTGGATGCGTAGTGAGATGGATTTATCCCTGCACATGTGCACTGTACCAATGTTTCCGGGAATTCCTGACAGTATTTCAGGAGGCTTCAGGCTGGAGCGGGAAGAGGAAGATAAATATCACAATAGGTGATAAATAAGGGTGGAGGTCCACTTTAAGTATTTTAAATGACTGACCCAGAACAAGCAAATAAGGTTTTCTAACTCTCTCCCAACTTTCTTGATCTGCAGACTAGTTCTGGGTAAGTGATTTTGAAAGTATTGAAGCCAGAAAGTCATAACAGAAATCAAGGCAACCTGCCAGAAATCCAGTGAACTGTGCACTCAGCCTTTGCTGTACTGAAATCTTAAGCATTTCTTTGGATTACAGAACATCCCTCGGCTATTATTGGGATAAGGGGGGCAATATTCTGTAGTCTTAACACACTGAGCAACAAGAGAACATGCTCTACTGCAAATTACCTGTGAGACTGGAAACCGGTGTTCTGGCACAGAGGCCTTTAAATTTAAGCAATAAACCTCTAATACAATTAATCCGGCTGCTCGGTAACATCCATTGCAACAATTGTTTATTGGCTACATGGCAGAATACAGCAGTAACATGCTCATGCGTTTCAGCTGAAGCCTTATTCAAAGCATGCGTTTTGGCCTAAATGAGTTAGTGTTACTGCCATATCCTGTCGTGTAGCCAATAAAGTATTGTTGCAATGGATGTTAGCAAGTAGCTGGCTTTATTGTATTAGACTCCTAACACACTCCATGTCCCAGGGTGAGAACGCTTTATAAATACAGTACAGTAAATGAGCATTTGTCACTCTGGGACAAGGAAGTGTGTTACTGGCAGGATCACCAAGTGAAAATAAAAAGGAAAAAATGAATGCATCCACTACATCTAATGACTAGTAAGTTGCAATATGTTACATGTGTGTTCTTAGGGTACCCAAAAAAACATATATGTCATTATCCTCTGAAATTGATGGTGTTATCAAGGTCCTCTATGCATGTTCTTCTACATGTTTTGCCATATGGCTTCTTCAGGAAGTACCATATAGGATACTGACAAAATCTAAATATATACTGGTAAGATGCAAAACATTATTGGTTGAAGTAGGTACATCATATGGGAAGACCTACCCACACATAGACCATCCACCTCAACGCCAAATTCACACTAGAGGAGCGTCGCTAGGATGGACAGGCTTCACCATGAGCCTAAAGGGAGTGTAGAATGGCCTACACTATTCCATAGGCTATCCTACATTCCCTCTAGGCTCATGGTGAAGACTGTCCATCCTAGCGGGGCTCTTCTGGTGTGACTGTCGTTAAGGTTGATGTGTGGTTAGGTCTCCCATATGATGTATCTAATTTTAACCAATAAAGTTTTGCATCTTACCAGTATATATTTATATTTTGTCACTATCATATATTCATACTAACTGAAGAAGCCATGCAGCGAAACATGTAGAAGAATATGCACAGAGGACCTTGATAACACCAATTTCAGAGGATGATGATATATATTTTCTTTTGTGTAATTTATTGCAAATCCGTGTTATGTTCTATAATAAACGTTATCATTTTTTACGGTTATGTCTGGATAATTGATGTAGCACCTTCAAAATCCCTATACTACCCAATGTCTATGTAGCACACTGATCCTTCTCCCCCTTACCTTCCTTTTAGGGGGATCAGACACACCATGCCAGATGCCCGCGTCCTCTGGACTAAGGGTCGGAGGGTGTTATGTATTTGGGTCCCGCAGCGAGTTGCTTCCTTTCACTGGTTCTTCCCTCTAGATTATAGAGGCAAGTCTGTACCTTTCCCAAAGAAGGTCAATGTCCACACAACACTTCAACTCTAACAAGAGTTTATTTTCTCTTTGCTTCAGTAACCAGAAACTTGAAGAGAGGAAAGGGGTTAACAGAATTGAACAGATTCGGGCACACTCTTGGCTTCGTCGCCACTCGGTCCCAAGCGGGTATAGCTCACCCGGATAGTCGCTCAATAGCACTAGCAGCTGGCATGAAGCTCGAACAGTGACTTGGTCTCCTCCAAGGACAAAGTCAAGGAGATCCCTCCTTTAATAACGACACTCCACAAGGGTAGTCTGCGAAGAAAGGAATCCTTCCCTCCGACAGCTCACCAGGCCTCTCCCAAGACAGCAATACTGTATCACTCGTCTCCTCTTTGGGACCGATCCTCCCCCGGTTTCCTCTAGAAACTGTCAGAGCAGTCGCCCTCACCTGGGCTCCCTGGGTTTCCCTTCTGGTTTTGTAGACCCAGTTGAAGGTACTGGGCCTACCTGGAATTTTGCAGACGATGGTGCCCAAGACTCCTCAGTCAAAGTTGGGCGCAAACCCCCCCCCCCCTTAGAGGGGCACACACCTCCGGGTACAGGTTCCCGGTTACTTCCTACCAAACAATGGCGTCCGCCCCTCATATACCCTCTCCCGGCATGCACAGCAGGCCGGAACCTCCCACCGCATGGCAGCCAAGAGAGGATATCCAATAGCCACTTCATCTGTGGTTCAACCCCAGGTATAATTGACAGTACCACCTATACGCCTAAAGGGGAACTGCACGAAAGGTGACACAGCAGCAAGGCAGAGTCTGAATAATTAGAAGACCCGAGCCAACTACCGCTCAGGTCACCCCTAAATTTAGGCACAACGACCCCCTAAGTAGGGACCCCGCTACATCTATTTATTACCTACAGTGATGTGGTGCTGTTAAAATCCTCCATCCGCACATATATGTTTGTGTTCTTAGGTTAGATCAGCGTTTCTTTTTTGCAGGTAAGGCACCCTTTAAAATTCAGCACAGTCTCGGGGGCGCTCCATTCAAAAACGTAAAAACTGAACGAATAGTTTTACATAACTTGGCAACATCCACAGACGTAAGACACCCATCATTAGAGGTGATTTATTTTTCCAAAGAAAATACACTTTTGCACACTAATACGGACTAGTATTCCAATGTTTCTCTTCTCCCTCAGTTTCTCTCCCTAACTCTGAGCTAATGTGACCCCAATGCTGATGGAGAGGGGCAGGGGTGGAACATACAAGAATACTGCACTCAACATCCAACCGATGAGGTCATTGATTGTTAGGACACTAGTGGCTAAAACTGTAACTAAAAGCAGACTTGATCCACTGGCTTGTATACAATCTATAAGCAATTTTAGGCATTTTGCCAAGGCACTCCTGAAGAAATCTGAAAGCACCCTGGTCGAAAAAGGCTGGGTTAGATACACTTTCATGTTTGGATACATATCTTAGCCACAGAAAGAGTGCATTGTTTGTTCTGACTGTTGGAAGTTGCATTCAGAGAGAGGAAGGCTCCTTTCACACAGGCAGTTGATCTGCATTTTTACCACCACTGACCGCCCACTTACTAGTATATATGGTGCCGCTTGGAGGAGTACAGTCATTCTGTAGCACTACTAAGGAGGAGTTGCATTTGAAATATAGCTACCACATGTCTATAGGTTATGCACCTTACAAATAAACTTCTTACATGTTGTTTTTTTTTTAAATATTCTTTTTACTAAAGTGTTGCTTTCCACTGTTCTCGCTGATGCCATTGACTTATTTTGTACATGCACAGCTAGAGCCAGGCTGATACTTCTGGTTTTGTGGCAGAGCACACATTGGTACAACTAGAAATCTGCTTTCAGATCAGCTTCTACAGGCCAGCTGACGGCACATATTACTCCGACAGCTTCAATTTATGCCGACCATGCTGTATATAAAGGGTTACAGAATGTAAACTTTTCCTAAGTTGGTGGCCATCTGCATCTAATAATATTTTGTTGTTGCGCTGAATAATTACCAATTACTGTATTTATCGCTGGGCTACAACTTGTTTTGAGTGTTCCCCTCGAGTCCCATTAATATTACATTATTTGAAACCGTTGAAGCAATGTTTTGGAAAGGAGTGCACAGATGTTCAGGAACATTGGCTGATGTGGGAATCCGTTTTATTTCTCCATGAAGGGTCCTCTGAGCTGTGTTTTGGACAAGCAAAAGACAGCAGATCTCCCGAATGGATCTTTTGTCAGACTTCACATCTGATGTCTATCAGGCAGAATTTGTCTTGCCTAACTGCCGCTTTATTATGTTCTCAGCTAAACTATACTCTGTGCACGTCTTATATTATGCTACAGAAAATTCATTTTTTTCCCATATTCAAGCTGCTTTTTGATCACAGGACCTAGCTGACAATCCTTTGACAGAATGTGCATAATTTTTTCAAATAAATATACTTTATATCTATAAAAAAAATATTTTTTACAGTTAAGAAACAAACAAAATAAATATGTAGAAGTATAAAAGAAGGTACCGTATATACTTGAGTAGAACCCGAGTTTTTCAGCACATTTTTTTGTGCTGAAAATGCCCCCCTCGGCTTATACTTGAGTCAGTGTCCATCTTCAACTTTGTGCGCCTGATCCCGGCCATCTTGGCACAGATGTAGCCCCACCCTTCCTCTACAAGTGTGCCAAGTTTGTTGTCCGGGTGACCTACGGCCGGGGAGCACCGATTTTTCAAAGCCGGGCACCCCTTCCATAGACTCCCATGTTAAATGGTAATTTCTCTGGTGATTTTGGGGACACGGTACCAGCCGGTCTTAGGTCCCCTGAACCCCAAACTTGGCACACATGTAGCCCAACAAGTGTGCAAAGTTTGTTGTCCAGGAGACCTACGGCCGGGGAGCACCAATTTTTCAAAGCCGGGCACCCCTGCCATAGACTTCCATGTTAAACGTCAGTCTAGTCACACAGCGCCAGAGATCAGGTAGGGAGATTGGGCACAGTGAGGCATGCAGATGGACACCCTAGGCTTATACTCGAGCCAATAAGTTTTCCAAGTTTTTTGTGGTAAAATTGGGTGCCTCGGCTTATATTCGGGTCGGCTTATACTCGAGTATATACAGTAATACTCTTTTTCAAGATCAAATTTCACTTGCTTGCTGCCTGCTCCTGCGGCAAGTGGTTAAGGAATGCAGCAGTGTTTTAAGCAGAGAGTACCCAATGCAGTCCTGTCATAAATTAGACAGGTCATACAACAGTTTTAGAATGAGCATTTGCTCAAATCATTCTGCATTTTCTTTTATAACTACCAGAGCCTGGTATTTTATTATGATGGGGTCGTTGTCTCAATTAGACACCTGGCTATAATACAAGCTTCAGAAGGCGGATGGGACACATTCACATTCATTAGATCCATATCATGTTTGGTTCCCACAAATCATAATTTCATTTTGTGTATTAAAATGTTAGTTAGATTGTGGAAACTTTTTCAGCTATAAATGTCAAAGTATTTTAGATAGTTCCAATAAGGTTGTGCCTGCTGAATCCTACTAAATACTCTCAAGCCCCTTCAGCACACCCCTCAGACCCTTTGATTGGATGTATTTGAAGCCTCTAAAGCTTTTTGTTAGCATCAGAACTATGAAGGAATGGGAATAGTTATTAGAATTGGTGACTCTGATATTTCAGACTGGACTTGTTCTGCAAGCAAATTAAACTCTGCATGGAACCAATTTTCCAGCCTTTCTTTAAAATATTTAAAAATCATTAAACTGAATGTCTAATACGATAAGGAAAACCCGCATTCTGTTTGCATTTCTCGCACCACATTCATAAAAAAGACAGTGCAGTTGCAGCCTGTAGCAGGTGTCAATATTAAGTTGATGGTCCCCCAAATGCAGGTGGCAAGCGCAATAAATGGGCTGAAATCCCACCACACAGAACTGCGTGTGAATCTCGCAAGAATGCGCAACGCGTTCTTGTGCAATTCTCAGTGTGAACCAAGCAGCATGAAAATAAATTTCATAGACTTTTGATGCATAAGGTTTCTCATTTCTCTGCCCATTGAAAACTACACTTTATGAAACTTAGTATATGAAGAAAATGTGTAAAAGAACCTCTTTTTAAGGTAATTACAGCTTTTATTCTTTTCTTAAAAATGCAATAAAAAATGTATTTGAACATCATACAAGTCCATCATGAGCTACTTTTTAGTAGAAAATTAGTGTCTAGCTTTTCATGACAATTTTCCTAATTTCTAAATTGGTGGATACATTTTATTTTTTTTTAAGCTTTCTTTATTCTTTTCTCCTGAAGTAAACTCATTTGAACCCCCAGATAGTTCACAGTGCAGCAGAAGCCCAGTCCCGGGTTCTCCACTACTCTGCCTCTGGCCAGGGAGTAGCTGCATGGAACACAAGCCTGTATGTTATGGATGGATCCCCATCACACTTTATTAGCTTTTTTACTAGTAGTAAATATTGTATCTGTAATAATTTCTGTTGGTAGCAAAGACTGAAAACTGGAAATGTCCTTGCTTTACTACATAGTTCTGGTTATTTACCTTGCAAAGCAATGTTTATTCTGGCTTACTTATAGGTTACCTCCACTTTTGTGGGGAAAAATTGCAAATAAAAAAAAAAATATTGCATATACAATTGCTACGCATGCTAAGGTGTAATTGAATGTTATTAAAAATTACCTTTTCTTTTCAGTCTGTAACGCAATTATTTTCTGTAAAATTCAAAGCAGTATGGCAACCTGGAGGCATTCTCTACAGAGTTGGTGTACAGAATTTTCCCAGAAATGTCATTTGTGATTGGCTCACTGATTTTCCCAGAAGTCTGCACTAAGATACAAGTCAGATTTTAGACACGCTCGGCTCAGAGGTGGGGGACTTGAGTCACATGACTTGACTTAAGTCAGACTTAAGTCACCTGTTTGAGGACTTGCGACTTGCTTGACAGAATTCAATAAATGACTCGACTTGACTTGACTCGACTCGACTTGACTTTGACTTGTCACTAATGACTTGGGACTTGACTTTGACTTGGGCTATATGACTTGCAATGACTTGGCACCACTAACACTAACTGCAAGCTGCCGTTTGCCTACTTGATCAGCGCGTCATGCAGACAGACGGCGGCCATTGCAGTGTTCAAAAGCCGCGCCTCCTCGTCTGTGATAGGCGGAACACTCAATTTCACAGCAGGCAGTGTTCGGCCTATCACGGACATCCTCTTATCCTCGTGTTATGAGGATGAGCGGATGTCCGTGATAGGCGGGACACTGAATGCTGGAAAATTGAGTGTTCCGCCTATCACAGACGAGGAGCAGGCGCGGCTTTTGAATACTGGAATGGCCGCCGGGATGCCACCGATCAAGTACACGACTGACGGGCACAGTGAGACACGGGCACAGTGAGGCATTGGACACAGTGAGACACAGGCACAGTGAGACACGGGCACAGTGAAGCATGGGCACAGTACCAATATTATTTATTGTTATCCCTCCTATTATTTATATACAGTATGGGGTAGATCAGTATTTTGACTTGATTTGTGACTTGACCAAAATAAATGACTTGACTTGCTTGACTTCTAGCAGGGACTCGACTTGACTTGCTTGCTTTTCGTCACAGTAACTTGGGACTTGCTTGAGACTTGAAGGTTAAGACTTGAGACTTGCTTGTGACTTGCACATGTGCGACTTACTCCCATGTCTGCCTCGGCTACAAAAACGAAATTTTGGGTGAGATACTACCTAAGGGATGCAGACACTGCAACTTTCCACATTAGAACACTGTAATTGTGTAAGCTGAATAAAGTGAGTGTAAAGGCTCAACATTTTGGTAAAAAACCTTCTCTGTGCAGCAGCCCCTCAGCCCTCCCTAATACTTACCTGAGCCCCATCGCGATCCAGTGATGTGCACAAGATCCTTGGCTCTCCGGGGGCTCACCCTCCTCATTGGCTGTGACAGCAGCAGAAGCCTTTGGCTCTCACTGCTGTCAATGACAGCCAGTGAGGAGAGAGGGGGTGGAGTCAAGCCGCAGCTCTGTGTGTGAATGGTGTGGGGCCCCGAGAGGCAGAGGAGGAGGAGGAGGAGCAAGGCTGCACAGAGCAGTTAAGTATGACATGTTTGTTATTTAAAAAAACAAATTGCCTTTTAATACAACTTTTCTAATAATGAAAATGTCATCCCATTTACATTCACTTTGCACATTGACATCACCCAATTTTTTATTTATTTTTTACAAAGCAGAAACAGGTAGGAATCTGCAACAAAGTTTAGTAAAATACTTGCAATGTACAGTAGATCACCCAGTGGGATTGTTTTTTTTTTTTTTTCTTTCTTTCTTTTTTTCTCAAAAAATTGTGGCGTTACTCAAGAGTCGTGAGATCAGAGGAAAAATACAGAAGATATTCAGGCACTTAGGCCCCTTTTCACACTACTGCAACTTCAAAGTCGCGCCATTTTACTGTGATTTCATGGCCGCGATTTTGCTGCGATTCGTGGCTGCGATTTTGCTGTGATTTCAGGGAATGCCTGTGTAACTGGCATCAAAGTCGGATCAAAGTAGTGCAGGGACTACTTTGAAGTCGGAATGACTTGAAGTCGTACTAATATGAATGGTTGTCATTGGAAATCACAGGGAACGACTTGTCATGCTACTTTGCAGTCCCAAATCGTGGGACAAGTTGTACAAGTGTGAAAGGGGCCTTAGGGTCCTATTTAAAGCAGAGAATGGATACCATTATATCCATTGTGTCACCACAGTGTTTACTCTACTATACTCTACTCTGCTATATTTTATAAGTCATTCATAAAATGTAGTTTGTGGCATGGATCCTTCAGTGTCCAATGGAGTGTTTATTTTAAGAGGGGAGGAAAGGAAGACAGCCCATCATGTTGGTGGGGGGGTTGTGTTATAGGTTTGCCGGTTAGAACATCCTAGTGTAAAGGGTTTTGGAAGCTGCATGGGCCTTTATGCCGGCCATAGATGGATTGAATCTCAGACGTCCCTGCTGAACCAGCCGAGATTCGATTCATCTTGTGGGCAGGCTGATAGTACCCAAGTCGATCCGTTGACCGGCTTGGATACAACCAGCATGTCGGATTTTTAGCAAGCGATTATTGCCAGTGGCTGTAGTTGCTAGCAGTAATCTCTGTGTTCTCCCAGCCTGGACAGCTTCCCATACCCTCCTGCCGGGAGAACATAATAGCTCAGCGGGAGGGATTCCCCACATCAATTTTCTTTAAATTACATCATCTATGGCTGCCTTTAGCTTCCCACCCTTTTTACCTTCTACAGTGTTTTCTTTTCCCATGACAGTCTCTTTAAGCAGCCTAAATCATAGATTATATTAATTCTATCCAAGCAGGACACTGGGCATAAACTAGGAGTGGTACAGCCTTGTGCTGTGTTACTGACAATTGATGTGCCAGATCTTGAGTAGTATTAGGGGCAATCTGACCTAGTAGAAAAGGATAGAACAGATCTCATTATAACACTGGGAATTTTACCAAGACGTTCCTCATGAAAAAGTGATGAATCAGGGTGGATCACTGTCAGTGTGGGAGAAGTGTCTCATGTGAGGACAGGCAGATATCTCCCCACCTGTTGTTCTTGGGGATCTTATTTTAAAGCGGTAGTAAAGCGCTGCAATAAAAAAGAAAAAAAAAAATTTCCCCTGCAAAATATTTGAATAATGTGCTAGAATGCATCGCATACTAGCACATTATAAAATACTTACCATATAAGCCGAGTTTTTCAGCACATTTTTTTTGTGCTGAAAATGCCCCCCTTGGCTTATACTCGAGTCACCTTTTTGCGCCTGATCTCCCGGAATTTGGGGACCCGGTACTGGCCAGCCGTAGGACCCCTGGACCCGAAACTTGGCACACATGTAGCCCCATTTCTCCTCTACAAGTGAGAATATTTTTTTGTCTGAGGGACCTACGGCCAGGGAGCACCAATTTTTCAAACCCGGGCACCCCTTCCATAGACTCCCATGTTAAACGTCAGTCTAGTCATGGGCGCAGTGAGGCATGGGCACAGTGAGGCATGCAGATGGATACCCTAGGCTTATACTAGAGTCAATAAGTTTTCCCAGTTTTTTGTGGTAATATTAGGTGCCTCGGCTTATATTCGGGTCGGCTTATACTCGAGTATATACGGCACCTTAAAACGAAGTGCTGTCACCGCTGAGAGGGCTTTTATCTTCACCCGGTCTTTCTTATGAGTTTGCGGACTCCAGCTGTGTGAGTCGCCGGAGCAATGATTACGTCGCTTCTGAGCTCAGAAGCCCTCTATTACGGCACCATGCTCTGAAGGTCCGACAAGGTATGCCGGACCTTCAGAGCGCATGCGCTGGTGATGTCAGCGGGTGCATGCAGGGTGAATATCTCCTAAACGGTGCATGTTTAGGAGATATTGATTTTTACCTAAAGGTAAGCCTTATTATAGGTAAAAATCACAAAAGGCTTTAATATAGGATTATTTTTTTCTTTTTCTTAGCGGGAAATTTGTTCATCTCTGTAAATTTCACAGATAACATAATCTAATAACATTTTTTGTGGACTGGCAGATTTCTTGATGATTGGCAACGCTGTCTGGGTCCACAATTGTGTGGGTGACGATCCCACTATCAGAATGAACAGCTGGACACCTGTGTCTTTGGGCACTTGTGGTTGGTGAAAGTCATTAGATAAGTCTCAGAATGTAGTCGGGCCTGCATGCAAGGAATGTTTCTGTTTGCACTGCTATCAGACATGCCTCTTTAGCTATTTGAAGTGTTGAAAATTTTTAAAATATTTGCAGATGACAATCTTGCCTTGTTCACTGATTTGATGTGAAGTATTTTTCTGTGCAGTAGTCACTCTGATAATCCAATGTGATTTTAGACCAAAGCTGCCCATACAGTAGTAAAATTCCAGTTGAAATTTTTAGTTTTAGGAATGTTTCTTCAATTTTTTAATTTATTAGTGGGGTCAAATCGACGTTCATTTTCAAATGAAAAGATTAGTGGGGTCAAAGATTAGTGGGGTCAAATTATTATTATTAGTGGGGTCAAATTGACATTCATTTTCAAATGAAAAGAAAATTTTTAAGAAGGATGGAGAATTTTTTATTTAATTTTTAACCAATCAATTTCTAATGCCTTGTACACACGGTCGGATTTTTCGTCGGAATAAACGCCGATGGGTTTTCCCGACGGAATTCTGTTCAAGCTGTCTTGCATACACACTGTCACACCAAATTCCGACCGTCAAGAATGTGGTGACGTACAACACTACAACGAACCGAGAAAAATTTAAGTTCAATGTTTCCGAGCATGCGTCGACTTGATTCTGAGTATGCGTGATTTTTAGTCCGTCGGAATTGCATCCAGACGAACGGAAATTTAGATCGGGAAAAAAATAAATAACATGTTCTCTTTCTAAGTCCGTCGGAATTTCCGAAGGAACAAGTCCGATAAGGCATACACACGTTCGGAATATCCAGTTCCGAACGTGTGTACGCGGCATTACTGTGTATGTGGCTTTCATTTGGGAAAGTCCATTTATTCCAAACTGGAAAGTTAAAAGAAATAAAAAAAATTTAAGTTTCGAATGTTCATACGAAAATCTTCTAGTGTATTGCCAGCTTAAAGGAGAAGTACAGCCAAAGCTTGTTTTGCTGTGCTTCTCCTGTGGATCACAGAAGTGCAGTTCATTCTGCACTCCTGTGACCCGTTTTCAGCAGACAGCGGGCTGAAGCCCGCTGTTGGCTGAAGTCTCAGAGCCGGTCCAGGCTCAGGAAAGATTGTGACAATGAAAACGGGATCCACCCGATACAAGGTGACGCATCTTTGTCAAATTTTAACTCCAGGAAAACTAAAAAGTCCTCCTTCGCAGTAGGACTGCACATGCACTATAAGGGTTAAATGATTGTTTATACCTAGGGGATCATGAAAAACAGTTTACTTGATCCTCTGTGCTGCTAGACGGGTCCCTGCAGCCTCTTCTCCCCTGCAGTCTGGCTGTCTGAGGTCCACTGACATCATAGCCCTGCACAGGCAAGACAACGCTGAGGGACAGTCCTCTGCCAGAGCATGGGGGAGCACTGCTTGCAGTGGAGCAAAGAATCAGGTAAGTAAAAGTGCTCTTACCACCCCCTAGATTAAATGAGCAGGTAGCCCTTGCATTGGGAGCGCAGCCACGCTGCAAGAAAGGACTTTAAGCTTTCTGGAGTGCAGCTGAGTTCAAAGTTTAAATTATTGTTTTTTTTTTTATGTTCTTACTGTAGTATATTGCTACTTTCCAGCTAAGTGGTTACCACTTCTGCCTATCAGTACAATTGGTTCAAATCCCAACCACGGCACTACTTCTTCTTGTGCCTGTGTGAGTTTCCTCCGGGTACTCCAGTTTCATCTCACACGCCAAAGAATTGCTGATAGGTTTATTAGCTCTGGTCTAAATTGGCCCTGTATGTATGAACGTGAGTTTGGGACCTTCGATTGTAAGCTCTTTGAGGGCAGGGATGTGAATGTAAAATTGTCAGCACTATAGAAGTACCAATATTAATAAGTGATATGCATTAGAAACCTTCACAGGGGGTCCTTGACTTCCGAACAACTCCTACTTGCGAACGGGACGCTGCGGGGACCATCTGCCATTCTGCGCATGCGCGGCAAGCGGAGTCTCGGAAATGTCCATAATTGCCCGAGGGCTTTCACACTGAGGCGATGCGCTGGCAGGAGAAAAAAAAATCTCCTGCAAGCTGCATGTCAGGTCACCTACGGCCAGGTGACAGATGCACACCGTAGGGGGACAGGAGTGCACCGTAAGGTAGTGAACCCTATGGCTGACTGCTGCGGATAGGAAACTGGATGGTTGTGGAAAGCGGGACCAGAGGAGCACAACCGGGATCCTATAGGAAGCTAGAGCCAAGATTCCCCAGGGCGCGGAGTCTAAGACCCAGCAGGTCTTCTCCAGAGCCTCTAGTGGTGAGGATGTTATGCTGCAGGCTGGGTCCAGGTCGCGGCCCCTAGAGTCTCCTAGCTCACGCCCCGTAGGATAAGGGGACAAGAGGGGAAGCAGCAGCACAAGATAAGAGTAATGAATAACAAGCTGAAAGTCAAGGGCCACAAGCAGACAGGGATAGTCGGGGACAAGCCAATAACGTAACAGGGAGACAGACGTAGCACACGGCAGGCAGGAACCCAAACACACAATGCCTAACAAACACGTTGATCAGCAAAGCAGGCTTGCAGTGCACAGGTTAATATAGTGTTCTGTGATAGGGCCTGGGGTGGAGTCAGGCTGGGAGGAGATTATAAAGGAAGCCAGGTGAAAGGGTTCTGGCCTCTAAGATGAACACATGGGAAGGAAGGTAAGCTGACAGACAAACACTACTGCATATCCATGACACTGCATCTTTGGAGCGGTGTGTATACCGCTCCTTCCCATTGAAATCAATGGGACACCGCGGTAATACCGCCCGCAAACTGCGACTGTAGCCGCGGTTTGCGGGCGGTATTAACCCTCTTTTGGCCGCTAGCGGGGGTTAAAACCGCACCGCTAGCGGCCGAATATTGCGGTAAATAAGACGGTATAGCGGCGCTGAAAATCACGCAGCTATACCGCCCACCGCACATGCCCGTCCCAGTGTGAAAGGGGCCTAATTAGTAATAATGATTGAGAAATCTAATGTAAACACAATTTCAAATGTTAGGTGTGAAATTCTGCATATTAATATAAGATGTGCATTTGGCATTGCTACATGAAAACATTACCATGTTCTTAAAGAGGACCTGTATTGAAGGTTTGCCCCAAAAAAGGCAAACAAAGGGCAAAGGACTGGTCACCAGTATTGCCCGCACACTTCCTGCAGCTGATCTTTTCCCCATAACTGGCTAACCATGCCATGTGTATATTGTGTCGCTGTGTGGAGGTGGCCATTTGGGTAGAGAAGCAGGGCATTGCTTTTTCATTTCAGACCTGACCCTCCACTCCCCTGATGACTGGTGGTTTGATAAATTAGTGGAAGGACTGCTCAAGAACCAGCAGAAGAAAGCTCAAAATCAAAGAATGAATGGCTCAGAGGCAGGGAGAGGATTGCACTGCAGGCCCTCAAAGTACAGCTTTCTCTCCAGTAAGGAGAACAGTTAACAGGACAGTAGTGACATCACCAAAATCTTACTCCTAATCTGGTGAAATTAGTGCTTTAGATGATTTCACTGTGCTGATATTCAGCTATAAGACTCCTATTTGGGAGGAATTTGAAACAAAAGGTACAGCTTAGCACAATTAACATTTCTAGATGTTTCCGTATAGGAAAGTCAATCTTCTCTTCTGGTCCAATTTAAGAAGCTGCAAAACATTTTCAGATGAATGGTAACATGACCCATCTCAGATCATAGATGATGTCACTGGTGCTAATTCCTTGCCTGGGATTTACTTAATGACCTGATACCTTACTCACTGATTTTCTGTCTTTTCAATTTAAAGTCATTATTGGCTTTGTCTGACCCAGCCATATCTGGGTGTAGACTTGTCTGCTACCGATTGACTTGCAGACAGTAATTAATCACTTTTTTATTGACTGCTGCTTTTGGGGAAATGTGATGTTTGGAAACAAACAGCAGTGACAAATGTCTTCAGGTGGTGAGCGTTTTTGTCTGAGCATGGAAAAATTAGATTAATTTAGTGACAGAGCAGTAATTAGCGCAATCTTTATCACCTTATTATAGCTGGCAGCTTTGTTGTTTTTGTGTTTAATATGTCATTCGTAGCTTTGAGGCTGTACAGAGAGACTGCTATAAATTAATGTTGAGAAGGCCTTTTAGAGGCCTGTGGGTAAATCTCTGTTGAGACAATCTGAGCACCAAGATCTGTGCCATTCCTCTGTAATAGAGAAACCTGCTCAATGATTTGATATCAAAGTGTGAGAGAGATGGCAAAATAAATAGATAGTTGTAGTTTTTCTCTAACAGCTAGTATTTTTAATAGGAAATTTGCTAAGCACTGACAAGTGTACCACCTTTGTCATTGCTGGAAAAACAATAGTCATTTCTGAGAGGGTAAAACACTATATATGGGGCCCTCATGGCTCCAATTATTGATGAACACATGGGAGAAATAAAAATGAATTAAAATGAATATTTAAGTGTAGCGCCCACCCCATTTAGGGGTGCTATATACCCAAATTTAGGGGCTGGTCTGAGATAATAGTTGGGCTCAGACCGTTCTCAATTTGTAGGTTGTGCTGCTTTATTTCCAGGATGGTATACTGGTGTGCAGTTCCCTGTGACCTGTGGGTGGCACTGCCATAATGGGTCAGGGATGAACCACTGGTATTAGTGCTGTGCCTTTGGTTGTCAGCTCTCGGCAGCTGTACAGTGGGCGTGGTCAACCTGCTGTGCATGCCGGGAGAGGATACATAAGGGGCAGACGTCGCCTGGGAGGGGTCTTCGGAGGAGGAGAAGAGTCGGAGTCCGGGTGCGTGGCGCATGGCCCTCCAGGCCATGGGGCCACATGTGTATTGGTCCCAGGCACCTTTAGTCCTGGGGTTGCACCTTTAGCTGGAGCCCACTTCTGGGAAAAGCAGTCCCAGGGTGTCCCTCGCGAGGGAGCCTGCTTCTAAGAAGAGGAGGCCGGGGGAGGACCTTTCTGACGGACCGGTGAGAGTTCACGTTGAAGGAAGGGGCCCGGTAAATTTCTGGAGGGATTCTTCTATCCACCAAGGGCCTAGTAATGTGCTGCTGCTGGCACCTGTCCTTAAGTATCCAGAAGCTAAGAGGTTCGGGGTCTGATAGATTGTGTGGCAGAGAGTCTCCCAATCGCATCTAGGAAAAGAACTTGATCAAACGTCCGAGCATCACTTCGGCTGCTAGGATCCACTTTGTAGGAGACTATCCGGGTGAGCTAAACCTACTCAGGGATAGAGTAGTGATTGTGCTATCCATTGTGCCTGGACTAACCTCCCAAACCTTGCTGTCCTATCTCTCATCCACCCTTTCCTATCTGCTGAACATTGAGAAAATAAACTCAACTTTGGAGTTTTAAAGTGGTGTGGACATTGGAATTACTTGGGGGAAATACAGAGACTTGTCCCTATATCCTAGGATATGAGAACCAACTGACGGAAGAACCTAGCTGTGGGACCCAATAGTACGGTGTGCCTTTTTCCTGCAATTAAGCCAAGGCAAGGGAAAAGGGTCCGTGTGCTACATATGCATTACCATATCACAATATTGTTTTGTGTTAAGAAGGATCTCATTCATGCGTGCAATTAAACAAAAACAAAGGTTCCAGATTGCCATTTGTTGCATGCGTACAACCAAGGTTTTTAATGTTAACATACGTGGTTTTTTTTTTTTTTTTATCGGGTAAAGGTTATTTAAAGGTTTCCAGAGCAAGTGTACACCATTGGTAAACCTATGTTTATCACACTGTACAAGAAACACCCAGAATAGGTATATCTTAACATACAGAATAGACACATTACAGGGGAGTACAAAGTATCACAATACCAACCCATATATCCATTGCAAATGAGCATTGACTGCAGTTGCATAGCACAGTAGATACTAGGTGCATCATAAAATTCTCCTTAATACAAGACTAATAGGTGACAGACCAGTGTGGCCAACCAGTTCGCCCATATTTTTTTTAATTTAGCTGGGCATCCTCTATGCTGGAAAATAGTACGCTCAAGACAAAGAGTGTTTCCCATGTAGTGAATCTATTCCTGATGGGTTGGTGGTTGCTCAGACTTCCAATATTACAGTATAAGCTTCCTGATGTGGAACAGGTTTTTAGAAATGGCAGCATTAGTATATTTAGTGCACATTCGTCTACAGTAAGAGTCCCACTAGACATTGTTTGGGAATCAATTTAACGTTAGTTTGGAAAGCTATGTTTGTTTGTTACCCTGGTCCAGTATCTATAAAGCTTAGCGCAGCATGTAAATAAGGTCACCATGATCTCTGCAACACTTACAACATAAAAGAGTCTCCAAAGTTGAGGGGAGTGTAGTGAGCTTGGAAAACCATATAGAGTTAGGAAAGTCTTTGTCGTTTAAGGAACTCAATTGAATACATTTTAAGAGGCTTTTCCCTTGGTCTTTTTCATTGGACCTACATCACCCTCTTGACTCATCATTGCTTTGCACGGGTAATCCTCCAGATAGAATAAGAGGAGCAAAGCAGTGGGAGATAAAATCTTTAGTTTTCGGGGTATTTTGCATAAAGTTGCAGATGGGGGTGGGAGATGGATGCAAGTCCCAAAGAGGGTCCCTGTGCATTCACTGCATGTTTAAGTTGCAAATAATAAAATGGATATATAGGTGGGAAGGTTATATCTGGAATTGAGTTCAAAGAATGAGACCAAATTGATGTCCTTAAAAATATGGTGCAGGTGAGTAATTCCACATATCTGCCATTTTGAAGCATACTGAAGTTTAGTTAATTTTGCTATATGGGGCTGTAACTAGTGAAAATCTTCATCTGCTGTAATTGTTTGGCCTGTTTTATGCATTAAGATATAGGTTAAGTAAAATTTGTTAGAATTATGGAAGTGGAAGGATTTCAAACTCCCAAGAAAGTCTTGGCATTCTGTCAAATGCAGGACCATGGATAATGTGGAATCCTTAGGGGAGTGAGGCGCGACTGGAGAGCTATGCATACCACCAATCATATGTTGCAGCTGGGATGTCAAGTAGTATAACCACGGGCTAGGAAATTCAAATCTCCTCCTATATTTTGTGGCGTTGCAATTGCTCCAGCTTGATCCTCGGTGAGCGATCTCTCCACAGCAGAGTTCTAAAAATGGAATTGACAAAATGGAAAATCGTTAAGGTTATAACCATTGAACAAAATAGTTGGGGCATAAATATTATTTTAATAAAATTATAAGACATTGATGGCATTGTTTACGTCTAAGGCCAAAATGTCAGCCACGTTTTTTTTTTTTTTGTTTTTTTTTAAGTTTTCAGTAGAGCAGTCAAGGATTAGAACCCCTTTTCAGATTTGCATTGAGGTCTATGTCCCTGTTAAGTTGGCCATACACTGGTCGAAATGTGACCAGCTCAACAGCGACCGTCTGAATTTGTGTGTGCCTGTCCCTCCTCGATGTAAGTCTGTGGGTCCGGCTGTCAGAATACCATGTCCCGACACAGGTGGAATTCTTCATCCACCTTAGTTGCACGGATGGAGGAATTGGCCAGCTTTAGAAAGAGTTAATCTTTCTGTTTGTCTTGGTGACCACTGTCACCAGGACTGAAAGTTCCCAAATTTAGAATTGTAAAATGTGGATAACCAACTGCAAACTGTATGTGCAGCCAAAACTTTTAGTAGGAAAGGATTAGCAACCCTGGCAGGGGTTTCTATTTTTCCTGGTGATTAATGTCTCTGAGAATGAGAGTAATGGTAAATTCAAAATGTTCAAGTTGTCACCAAAACAGAAGGTGAAGGTACATTTTATAACGTGCTCTGGTGACAACTAAGAGAGAAATTCCCTTTTTATTTTGTAAAGGTTTCCTATCACTTTCTGATGAATCTCCTGGGCAGGAAATTAAACAAAATCTCCCCAGCAGGACACAGACATCAAAAAATGAATTGATGGAAGTTATAATCATTAACTAAACTATCCAAAACTAAGCAAAAAAAAATGTTGGTTATACGTAGTCTTTCAGAGCCCGTTGTGTTGCATTAATGTGTGTATTTTTCCAAAAAGCCATTGTGCGTGTTGGTGCGCTTCAGTGCCACCTTTCCCAATGCCCACAGGTTGCAACGCACCACAACACACAGTAATGCACTACTGTGCATTGTGGTGCTCCGCATTGTAAACCTTTATTTTTTATCAAATGAATGAGTTGCCCTTATACAACACACTTTACCTTGCATGTGTTAATACACAGCAAAGATGTAAATGGGCCGTAATGCTCCCTCTCTAAATATCGTGTTATGAAGTAAAAACATGTCTGTAGTTAAAAGCCACCCTCAGTTAAGCAGGCTCATTTTTCTCAGTCATACATTTTTGATAATGGATACATTTAAGAAGCTTTGTGGTCCAACTATAAAAATAAATTCCAATAGCTTTTAATCTTTTCTTGAATATGAGCCCATATGGTTTGCAGACAGTCATTTCATGACCAATTCTGCTGGGTATAACTAATGTCAGCAAGCTGCTCTGGGCTTCATGTGAGATTTACAGGCATCATCAGTCTTGCAAGTGGCACCAGCGATTATGTTGTCTACAGCATGCAGGATAAACAAATATCTGCAGCTTTTTTGAAATATCTGTACATAAATACACATTAATGTGTTACATAAACAGTGTTTAAAGGGGATATTCAGCAATATGGGGCCTATTTATAAAACTGCAGAGAGCGAAGTGCACAGGTTTGCTTCACTTTGTTCTTTACCTTATATTTTCCATGCTTCCCTATCTTTCTGTTGGTACGGCATTCGAGGTATGTGTGGACAGTCTGAGTTGGTAAACCTTCTGTTCTTTTGTTTTGTTATCTGTAAACTGTATACATTGCAAGGATAGTGTATGTAAGAGAAAACCCTCATAATGGAACTTTGCCGGCACTGAATCTTTTCTACATGAATAGAAAGGGTCTTAGAATGATTAAAAAGTTTACAAAGTCTTTATTCAATACACAGTATAAATAATTATTGCAATACAATTTAACATTCATTCAATAAAGTTTACACATGCAATGTACTTAAATTGAAAGTGAGGATGATCAACACCCAACACGTTTCTAAATTGCTTATCTTCTTCAGGGGTGCATAGACCTCAAAGAAAGAGATTTACCTTCTATAATAGAAAAATTGCATTAAAAAATTGATAATGGTGTATATAACATACTATGTTCTTTTTATACAAAAAGGTTATACTGTAATGCAAATCAATACCTTTTAAGACAGTGAGTACATCTTGGAAGGATAATAGTTAAAAATGTACTGTATATTCTCCTCTCATCATGACCAGGGAGTGTGGAGACCAGTGCCCAGCTAGTGAGTCACTGGGGTCGGATAATTCACTGAAAATGTACTCATTTCCTTAAGTTATCAAAAAATGGCTTGAGGTAGATGCCTTGAAACACGTAGCCATGCCCCCATTCCGCTGAACTCCGGCTTCCTTCTTCTGGTTGCTTGGACACCATGGACCACCTGGGCAGTAGTGGTGATCTTTTGTGCATCCTCTCCTGTTGCTACCACCACCATGTTATGACGCACATAAACATCTAGAGATAGCCCGGCCGCCACACACCTCACATGGCCCGAGTGGTAAGATCATGATCAAGGGCAGCACAGTGGTGTAGTGGTTTCACCTAGCAGCAAAAGGGTCGCTGGTTTGAATCCCGACCACGACACCATCTGTCTGGAGTTTGCATGTTCTCCCTGTGCCTGCGTGGGTTTCCTCCGGGTACTCCGGTTTCCTCCCACACTCCAAAGACATGCTGGTAGGTTAATTGGATCTTGTCCAAATTGGCCCAGTATATATGTATATATGTGTGTACGACTGTGTGTCCCAAGCATGTCGAGATCCTACGGGGTAAAATGACCGCATCAGCCAAGCAGACACTGGCTGCAAAAAGCGCCTACAGGCGATTGAGTTCGCATGTGCAGCGCTATACAAGTCACCCATTCATTCATGGAGCTTTTCATAGAGCACAGAGAAGATGGCATGCAATTTCACACAGCACTTATGAACTATTTTGGCAAGAGCACTGTACATTGGTTGCATGGATTGGTTATTTACAAGAGCACTGTATTATAGTATTTTGAGCACTTTGTTTGAACATAATGAGATTTATACACAATTTCTTAAAGGTTTGAATTATTTGGTGGAAATTTTGCATATGAGGTGACAGCGCTGTGTATTAACAATAATTAGTAGACCGAACCGGGTCCGCCTGTCAGTGTTTCAGGTGGACCCGATCGGACCACCTAGTGCCCTCTATGGAGCGGCAGGTGTCAACGGACATCTGTTGTCCATTTACACCCACCGACATTCGATTTGCTAAAAGCAGACGTCTGTCGGATAGGATGACAGTTGGATGCAAATGGACAGGCGATGCATGTACATCTGACCGCCCATAGAGGAAAGTGGGCTGTGTCCGTGTCTGCTCAGCATAAGTGGAGCAGACACTGACCTGTCAGTCACCTACTCAGCGGGCATCAGCAGACAGATTCGCGGCTGAGCAGGCGGATCTGCTGTCGAAGTCTGCCTTTGTGAAAGGGCCCTAAGGAGAAGGTGCTTGGTTGATTCTAATGTTTCTAGACAGCCACAAGTAGCTTTGTCCCCACGCTATACTTTAACATACAATGCGGGAGGGCAGTTTATAAATCTTTAACCCTTTGTTAGGAAGGACATTTTATAGCTGATAATGAAGAACTGTGAACACAGTGCAGGCATGGTTACACATGTTTCCTAAACATCACTAAGCAGGCAGAGCATATAAGGATTTGTAAGCGGGTAAAAAGCATTTAAAAAGGTAACAGCTATTTTTTTACATGTTTTATAAATTATGCTTTGTTAATGAGAACATGTAACAGATATAAAGTAGGTGTAATTCCAATGTGGCTGCAAAATACATTTTAAAGCTGAACTACAGGCAGATGTAGGAAACACAATTTAATGCACTTGTGTATTCCTTTAAAAACAATATATTTTTACACATAACCGGAGTAGGTGTCTGAATGTGTCTCCTTCGCTGTCATCCCTTTGTACAGCAGCATTCATTTAGAGATGGAGAGGCATCAGTAGGGATCAATCAGGTTTTCCTGCATGCAGAATGGTGAACAGGAGAGCAGTGTTGCTGGCCTATCATTGTTTTGTTACCTCTTCATTGTCAAATCAGCAGGTCGGGGTGGGGAGGTGACATCACTGGTTTCCTTAAATCGGCTCTGTTGGCATACGGTGCACAAAAAGTCTGACATGCTAAGAAGAATGTGAATACCTGTGCCCCTGAGGGCTTGTTTGCGCCAGCAAGCAGTGCGGGAAACCTATGATCTGTGTGTGTTTCCTGCACCGTGTTCAAAATGCACTGGGTGTGTGATCTGCAGGTGTCAATATAATCCTAACGACACCCCAAACCCGACATCCCATGGTACCAAAGTACTATGCAATTTCTTGCAGTGTATTTTTGAAAAGAAGAGCATGTAATACTTTTTTGTGCGATCCAGTGTAATTTCAGCCTGTTCAAATGAATGGACTGAAAGTCGCACTGTACTGAGTCGCACAGGGACATGGACCGCAGGTGTAAACCGGCCCTGATCCAATGAAACTGACAAGTGATTTCTTCTTCACAAATTGTCAGGTCCAAGAGTTCGAATCTCTTGGTCCCCTATAGCACGGAGTGGTTCCTTCCACTTACCTCTGTTGTTGCTGGACACAGTAGTGATGTGGTTGCTGTTGGAAGGAGCCACTGAGTCCAGTGGGGGGACCAAGAGATCGACACATCCAGAAGTGTCAGTCTTTCAGGAAATTGAAGGAATTCAGCCATGAATGTAGATAAAGGAAAGCCGGCAGCTCGATCTTCTGAAATGAATACATTTATTAATCCTGGTATGGTAAAAAAATAATACAGGGCTTACGCGTTTTGCCTTAGTCATGATGTATATGACTAGGGCTACATCCCAAAATGCATAAGCCCTGTATTATTTTGTACCACACCTTGATTAATAAATGCGTTCATTGTAGAAGATTGAGCTCCTGTCTTTCCTTTATCTACATGTGTGCTTGAGTGCTAGGAGGACACTACAAGCCAGTGCACCGACCGCTCACCACCTCGGGAAATCACTACAGGTGTTTTCTGCTATATTCAGCCATGAATGTCTCTTGATGGGAAAGTTAATTATTTACTCTCTTTTCACTCTTACATCATTTATGGGCACTGTTGTTTTGGCAACAGGGTCACCTTAACCTCTGAGGATGTTGTGCCACCTTCCTAGCTATGCGGTTTGGCAGAGGTGTATGAGTCGCAAAAATGGATGGATTAAATTGCAAATCTTTCTTGTATTTAAAAAAACTAAAATTTTTCTTTAAACTGTTTATTTAGTGGTTTGTCTCAAATTCAGTATTAACTATTTGATTTTTTTTTATGTTGTACCATTTCCAGCCAGGAAACAAAAATAAAGTAAGGAGCTATAAATACCCTGAGAAATAGTAAACCATTCATATAGCAATAAATAAAGGATTTTTTAAAGCGGTTTTCCACCCAAAATTGGAACTTTATCCACTTAATCCACTCCTCACCCCCTTACATGCCACATTTGGCATGTCATTTTTTGGGGGGGGGGGAGTGGGGGCTTCAGTAGAAGTGGGACTTCCTGTCCCACTTCCTTCTTCCGCCCAGTACCCGATTAGGCGACTCCTCATATCGCCTAAGGCGGGCCCCTCCCTGTAGGCGATCACCTGGGACACGTGACAGGTCCCAGGTGATCGCCTGGCCACTCAGATTGCGCAGCGCCGCTCACGCATGCGCAGTGAGTGCCCGGCCGTGAAGCTGAAAGCTGTCACGGCCGGGTGCCCACAGTAGGAATGGAGGCGCCGGCGGAGAGGAGCGAAGCCCCGTTCGGCCGCGTCGCTGGACAGTGGAACAGGTAAGTGTATGTTTATTAAAAGCCAGCAGCTACACTTTTTGTAGCTGCTGACTTTTAATAAACATAAAAAATGGCTGGAACTCCCCTTAAAAATAAGTCTACACGTATTACTGAATTTCGTGTTTTTGTTTGGAGTTTTCACGCAATATTCAACTCTGCCCTGTGCTGAATGTATATTTTCAAGAATGAATCTTTTCTTTTCATTGCTACAATTCGATATTGTTTTTGTTTTGTCTTTGCGGTTTGTTGTGTCATCTGATTCTACCCACATCTGGATACAGCAGTGCACAAGAACTGATAATTATCTTTATTAATGTGATATGTTTGGTATAAATGGTCTGTGCCATTTATACACAGACTTGACAATGAAATCTATAATTATTGTATCATCACATTTTTTGATAAGTCGCTGCTATTCTCGGCGGTATAAGTGGATAAATACAAGGGAATTTGCTTAGCCCATGAAATATTCATACCGTGAAAAATTCAAGTTATAATGCGGCCTATGGAAATTTACATGGCTCTGTAAGGCTGGTTAGATATTGCCGGTTTGACACTAATGTGGAAGAAGGTTCCGCTGTTTAAACATGCAAGTATACATAGCATGTGTCCTGGGCGGGTAGAAGCTGGCAGGACGAGGCTGATCTGAAGCATTTGCTTCTCTTCCATAGCATGAAGCCAACCTAATTACTAGGCTAGTTGACTATAGCAGCAGTTGTCTCTGCGGTCTTAGCTGAAGGTCGGCTATTTTCCTGCCCAAATTATTTTATAAACCAGTGAACTGCATCTTCATATTCAAATCATGCAGAGGTGGAAAATTCATGTGAAAATCAGGAGCCATTCAGTCCAGTCTAGAAGCTAACAGCCGCGGTATAGGAGACTTCCAGCTGATACAATGGACCAGAACAGAGCTGTGAGAGCTACAGCTTTGTAACTTACATATTTTAAAGGGAATATATTGTTTTTTTACACCGTTTAAATAGATCAGCTTGATATAATATTGTTATCAATGTATGTTATATTTTTTTTATATTAAAACATTATTTTACATTTACTCATTACATAGCAGGCTCAGTTTCCTTCTTTCAGTGCTACACGGTGGTTGTGCCTTAAGCCGGCCATAGTTGGTTTGAATCTTGGCTGGTTCAGCAGGAACCGTCCGAGATTCAAACCACGTATGGGCAGGCTGAATGTACCCAAGTTGATCGATCGTCAACTTGAATACAACCAGCCTTTCAGCTTTTACATGTGATTATTGCTAGCTGCTGTTATTGCTATGCAGCGCGATTCGCGCATGCACAGTAGGAAACCAAGGCTTCACTACCCTCAGCCAAGATGGCGGCAGCAGCATCGGAGAACTGAGTCAATAGTCGTCTCGGGGATGCCTGGACAGGTAAGTACCCTAATACTAAAAGTCAGCACCTATGGTATATTTAGCTGCTGACTTTTTTTTTTTTTTGGTGGGGGCGGAACTCTTTAATGTCACCCCAAAAACAGATAGCAAACACAGTGCATTTGCTGGCACCAAATTGCATGGTACCGCAGTACCATGTGATTTGGTGTGACGTGTTTTTAAAAAGTAATGCATGCACTAATTTTTCTGCATTCCTGTGCGATTTACAATACATTCAAATGAATGTGCTGCAAGATCGCACCGAGCGGAGATTGTGGCACATTGTCCTGTGCGATCCAAGTGTGTACAAGCCCTAAATCTCTAAAGTTCATGAAGTAACAAAAGTATGGAAGAGCAGCCATTTTAAAAACCGAAAGTAAGTATCAAAATCTACTTTTGGATAAGCACTGCTTCAGTAACTCACAGCTTTTATTTACTAAAAATGAATTGTGCTTTCCTTTTATAGCTGATCCTTATGCAGATTCACCTGCTTATGATCTGAATTAGATACACTTCTGCAAGGAAAACATTGTTTTAGTATTATATAAATCATATATCATATATATTACCGTATATAAAGGAGCCCTGAATGGGAATTTTGGTGCCAAAACCGAAATTCAGGTTGCACTTGGCCGAAACCGAAAATGACAGGTTTTAAAAAATATATATATTTTTATATTTAATTGTATTATATTGGACTTCTTAATTTATATCTCGAGTTTAAATGAATATGAATTTATTGTTGGCCATTAACGGCGCCTTTAGCGCAAGAAAACCTCAAGAAAAATGTATCCCTTTAAACTCTGTCTTCAGATTGGTCCGTTGTGCTTCCATTGTGTTAAAAATCTTGCTTGCTGCATTTTTGCCCAGTTAATGCCGCACCAAAAACACACCTCCACATTGAAAATGCAGCAATAAAGCACATGTTTTATGTTTTTGATGCATTTTTTGAGTCACATAACCTATGAAAAACATACCATAAGCATAGTGAAATCGTAAAAATCACGTGCGTTTTTGGCACCATTATCTACACCTTTTCTCCTGCCGAAATTTCAGGGCATCTCTAGTATTATAAGTAGTTTTTATTTCTATTTGTCATTTCTGCACTTCATTCTATTGTTGGCTGTCTTTGGAGTTTAAATGTAATGGATTATTTGGGCACTTTGTAAATTGTGAAATTTGTGAAGCACCTAAACAGTGAACCCTGGGCAAATATAAATATAAATGTGTTTATTTTTGTTTTTTACTTGAAATTGTATGTGATTTAGTGTTTGAAATTTATTGTAACACGTGTTTTCTGCTTTTCAGTTGTAGGACCAGCAATAGGAAGAGTTTAATTGGCAACAGTCAGTCTCCGGCCCTTCCTCGACCTCACTCGCCTCTTTCTGCTCACACTGGTATGTAGCACTCTCTGTCACCCTGTTTTAAATTTCACTTCACATATGCTCTCGTTATACATGACTGTGCTCTAGATCTCACTTTATCATGTTAATTATGTTTATTGCGGCTGGAGTTTCTGGCAAACTTTTACCTTTGGAAAGCAAATACGATAAAACAGCTTTGCAATTCAGAGTTTATGAACCATAACAGCACCACTTGTCTTATCAATGGCTAGAATCAATTTGATGGTAAACAAACATCTTACAGTTTTGTGGCAAATGCTGAATTAGATTAAAACTTTGGATGTGTGAGTTCTGATGTGGAAATATTTGGTAGAAACTGCCCGGGCCACCAGATTTCTCTTTCAAATGGTATTAATAATATAAATCCTGTATGTTATTAAAGTATTCAATTCAAAACCAAAAATTTAATATATTGCAGGTTACCAATCATTAGATGTGGTGGCTGCATTAGATTTATTTTTTAGGCTTTCCCCCCTCTGATGAGCTTGCCAGTAATGCACATCCTGTATTAGAGTGCCCCCTACTATGGATGAAGTTACACAGGGGGCACATTTGGACAGCAGCATTTTAATTCTAGTGGGAAGAGTAGTGTTATATGTGCTAGCAAATTTAAATAACAAGTTGAAGCCAAACTCCATTTAACACTTTTTAAGCAGTTATAGCAAACAGGTTTTTCCTTTTTGAGATAAAGGTTAATAAATAAAAGCTGATCATTGTAAGAACCCCTATCAATGTTAAATGGTTTGTCACATCCCTATAACTGGGGTTGCACCGATACCAAACATTTTGTACTCGTGCAAATGCTCCGATGCTTGACCTGATACCTGGGCAGTCTAGGATGATCATTGCGGCGGTGGGGAGGGGAGATACAATCACTGATCTCCCTGTATAGATTTCAATAAAGCATCTGACTGACTCTCCTCCTCTCCCTCCCATGGCTTTCAGCTGCTTTATTGAAAGCCCCACCAATCATCCCTGACTGACCCCTGTATCCTCCTTCGGTCCTCCTCCATGTCGTCCTCTGTGTTCTCTGTGTGCTCCAGTGTGGTCCCCCTCCCGTGTCCTCCTCCGGTTCCCTCCCGTGTCCTCTGGTTCCCTCCCGTGTCCTCCCCTGGTTCCCTCCCGTGTCCTCCCCTGGTTCCCTCCCGTGTCCTCCCCTGGTTCCCTCCCGTGTCCTCCCCTGGTTCCCTCCCGTGTCCTCCCCTGGTTCCCTCCCGTGTCCTCCCCTGGTTCCCTCCCGTGTCCTCCCCTGGTTCCCTCCCGTGTCCTCCTCCCTGTGCTCCTCTGATTCCCCCCATGTCCTCCTCCATGCGTTCCTCCCTTTGCTCCTCCGTTTCCCCTGTGTCCTCTGGTCCCCCTCTGTGCTCCTCCGCCCTCCCCTGTCCCAGATCTGTCAGGATGGAGATCGGAGGAAGGAGTCAATATATATATGTCATTTACCGGCATAGACAGTCGGTGATCGCTGACTCTGTCCATTCATAACTGAGCATCATAACCTGTGTTTACAATGCTTCAGTTTATGAATGGACAGAAGCTGCTGTCTCCTATCCATTTATCTTCAGTGCAGCTGAGGAATCTCTGTCCCCAGTCCCTTTCCCTATCTCAAAGGGGAGTGTTAAGGGGTCTGTTTAGACCCCTGATAGCTCACCAAAGACCCCCCCCTCCAACAGGGTTGATTAAAAAAAGGAAACCACTAACACTGTCCACTCCCCCTCACCCCCCCCCCCCCCAATAAAAAAAAAAGCGTTGTAAAATATTTATATATATATATTGTAGAAAATTATAAAAAATATATAAAAAATATTTATAAAAATAAAAACTACTGACAGTCCACGCCTCATCAGTGCTGCATATTCGTACCACTGTCACATGACATTAAAAAAAAGTATCAATATCTGCGAGTACTTGAAAAATAGTATCGTTACTTGTACTCGGTCTTAAAGTGATATTGGTGCAACCCTACCTGTAACTGATACATCTGCCTCCTAGACTGTAAGCTCTAACGAGCAGGGCCCTCTGATCCCTCTGTTTTGAATTGTATTGTGATTGTACTGTCTTCCCTGATGTTGTACAGCGCTGCGCAAACTGTTGGCGCTATATAAATCCTGTATAATAATAATAATCTGCAAGACAGAGTTACTGGTTGGATAACCAGATGAGAATAGAAAGAAAATCTAGAAAAGAAAACTAATGCAGCCATCTAAGAATTGGTAAGCTGCAATATAATAGTTTGATTTTGGGCTTAATACTGCTTGAATTTCTCAATTTTATGTTTTACTTTGACTTGATGAGAAACCTAAATGTCTGCATGGATCACATGCGAAGGCACTGGGCAATCCATTTTTTTTTTTTACTTCTCTAAATCCCTAATCATTATCTGTATACCCTAATGTTATACAGAAACTATTATCACACTTGAGTGCCAGGGAGAAAACGGCTGTATTTCATTAAATCTCTTAGATGTTCTTTGTATAAGTACTGTATATCCTTTTTCAGATCCTGTATTGTAATTTTCTGGTGAAGGAACCAAATATGTTTCCAAAGCATTTATCTTTAAAAACCAAAACGGTCAATTGACGTCAAATAAATACATATGCAGTTAGTAGCCTTTATACTAAAAGCCTCCATTTTTATAGTCTTACCTCCTTTTTCTTATACCACAGCCGTGCACTAGAAGAATTTTGTTCAAACTTTCAGGAATGGTTGTTCGAAATTTAAAAAAATTAGAAAAATCTTTTCTCAAACGAAAAAAAAAAAAAAAAAAAAGTGAAATGTGGTTCTCATTTCGAAAATCACATTTATTCCCAAAATGAATTGTAAAAGCAAAAAAAAGTACATTTGAACGACATTTGTCAAGTTATCCACTGTACTGAGACTTTTGGTGTGAATTTCATAAAAACTGTGATTTAGAATCTACGGTACTAGTGTATAGCCAGCTTGAGGCCTCGTACACACGACCGAGTTTCTCGGCAAGAACCAGCAAGAAACTTGCTGGCAGAGATGTCTTGCCGAGAAACTCGTTCGTGTGTATGGTTTCTCGTCAAGAAAACCGACAAGTAATCTCGACGAGAAAATAGAGAACCTGCTCTCTATTTTCTCGTCGAGATTCTCGTCGGCATGTTTCTCGACGAGAAAAGTGAGTGTGTGTACACTTACCTGTCCTCCCGGAAGCCCGCGCATGTTCTAAATGAATTTGAAGCATATGCGGTAGCTTCCTAGGCATAGGTAGGGTATACCAAGATGGCGGCGACGGCATCGAATGTGACGAGCGCATGCTCGTCGTAGTCGATGACGTCACCGCGTACGCTCCATTCAAAGAACCGCGGGTTCTTTGAATCGAGCGTGTGTACACTCGGCCGGGACAAGTTTCTTGTCCAAGAATCTCGTCGAAAAAAACATGTTTTTTCCGACGAGAATCTCGGCCGTGTGTACGAGGCTTTAGACCCAGTTCTCTCAGTAATGCCACAGCACTGGTCAGACACTTTCTTCACCATCTTTGCAATAAAGATTTATGTAAGGACACGTAAAGGGTAACTCCACTTTCGTGGGGGAAATAAAAATGGCAAATAAATAAAAAAATAATGTAGCACAGGGCTCAAAATTTCAAGTCCTGAAAATATGTTTGATCACAATGACTTCACCCAGAATACCCGCTAGCTTGTTTACATACAGAAGACGGCTGAAGATCTGCTATCTGGGACAGGATTGGGGCAGCAAGAATGAAGTGGAAAAAAATGGGTAATAAAAATAAATGTGAAAAGGGAAAAATGTGATGTAAATTTTTTTTTTAAATTTATGAAAATGATTATGTAAAGAACGAAAAAAATTAAAAAAAAATATTAAAAAAATATAATAGTAATAATAATACGTATATGTTGTATAAAAACAGCAACTCTGCTGTCCACATCAGGGACATCATGTAGAACAGCAGATATGGAAAAACAGGGTTGTTGTTTTTATATATCATATACTTATTAATTTTTTCATTCTTAATTTTTTTTTTTTTACATATTTTCATAAATATACCTTTTTCACTTCACATTTTTTCCTTTTTACATTATTTTTATTACCCATTTGTTTCACTTTCTTCACCTCATTCTTATTTTCACTTTTTTCATCACATGATCTTTTCTCATGATTGCGTTTTTGTTTTCTTTCCTTTTTTCTCCACTTCCACACCACCATTTCACAGTCTTCATCAATATGCATCTCACACACCTGCACTTATTCCATTCATGGCCGATGATGCTCATATAAACCTATGCATGGCTCTGTTTTCCCAATCTCTGTGACCAAGCTCCGGTGTGTGGGCCAAAGTGGCGTGGCTGGAGCGGCACGGGATAAGGCCACAATTATTCACATATTCATGCACTGAGTCGGTCAGTGGTGTTCCTTCCTTTCTCTGATGTTGATTCTACACCCCTGAATGGTGCATAGGCGCTTTCTTCCTACACTGCAACCAGCGGGGAGATCTTTGACTCCGCTAAACAGCACTGCAAGTTATACTTGGATCACTGTTAGTAAAACACTCTAGTCTAATATATACATTTTTTATTTATTGATTTTTCTATGGAAACAGGTAGCCCTTATATCTGACATATTGATCATCCACAAAAGGGGAAGAGAGCAGCTCCCCATAAGGCCCTTTGCAGACAGGGCGGACTCCGTCAAGCGGATCTGCCTGCTCATCTGTCCGCTGACCGTCCGGGTTACAGGTCTGTGTCCGCTATGTAGAGTGGACACAGCCTGCTCTTCTCTATGGGCCAGGCAGATGGAAATGGGCTGCTTGTTCGTTTCCATCCGACTATCATATGATCCGCTGGACAGATGGGGAACAGATCCCCATTGGTCTGTTTTTAGTGGACCGGATCCAATGTCGACAGGTGTCAGTGGATGCTGTCTTGCAGATGTATGAATTAGATTTGGTCTGCCTGAAAAACAGACAGGTAGACCTGATCGGTCTGTCAGTGTGAAAGGGGCCTAAAGGCCAATGTGAATTATTTTAAACAAAAAGGATGCACTCACAAAGTTCAGGTCCACCTGTTGCAATAACTGCTCTGACGCCATTCACTCCCCCAGAGGAGCTTCTCTATGATTAATTTTAGTATTTATAATTAAGCTCCTTTGGTGGAGTGAAATCTGTTAGATCGCTGTTGTACCAGGTGTGACTTTTTGTTCCAATAAACTCATTGGCTTTTATGGCGAGTGATTCTCTTCCCTTTTTGTGGAGGATCAATGTGTTGGACGTTCAGTGGCTCACAACCGCAAAGAGCCTGTTCCTGTATCCGGGAGAAAGGAGAGAAACCTACAGCCTGTTGCAGAGTACAAATAACTCTAAACTAAATGCAGCTCCTAAACCATTTTCAGTGTTTTGTCAGCACTTAGCCTTTTCACACAGCAGAGAGAGCGTGTAAGAGAGCCCTAATCACCAGCGAATGTGCATGTATAATGGGGAGAGAGTGGGAAAACAATAAGGTTTCTCTCCAGTTTAACCATAAACCCTGGAGCCCCTCACCGTGTGTATGCGAGAAACCTAAGTGTCATACACACTGCCCACAATCCTGTCACGTTGTAAAGACTATATTACACACATGTTCTGATAATTTCACAGTCTTGATTAAATGGTATTGTGAGGTTGCTTTGATCCATTTGATCATTTCTTTATATAAAGCAGGTTGAGAAGAGTTGAAATTTCTAGAATATTGCCCAAGTTTATGGACGCATAATGGAAATATAACCTTTGATAGGTCATACAGTTTATTTTTGCAACTCTTAAGTAGAGAGGTGGGGTTAGCTTATTAACTTACCAACCAAGTTAATGTTGTAACTTTATGGTATCAAGATCAGAATATGACCTATCCTATTTCCTCTGCCCCCAGATATCTCTCGATTTAATACCAAAATCAATCTCCCGGTGGCTTCACCATTATGACATAAACCAGGTTATGCTCTGTGGAATTATTTCAATCATTTATGCATACTGTTAGAAAGTGTCATGAAGTGAATGTAATAAGGCAGCTTATATTGAATCAGACTGATAATTATTTTTATCTTGCTTTAAGCTATACACTGTGATCAGCAGTACAGTCTTGAAATTTATCTGAATTTCTAATAATGCTTTTATGAGTTCTCATCTTGGAGAACTGCTAATTCTGAGTTAGCATGTAGATCACTTTGTCATAGTATGGAGCATATTCCCCTTAGAACCGAGTAAAACCAGAGTTAGAATTTGCTGATTCAATTTAAAAGCAGATTCTAATTTCCAAATGATCATGACCTGCATGTAATTTCCTAGGTGTACAACTCCTCTATATACACAAATCAGTCAACCGAAGACATAGAATGCACATTTTTTATTATGAATATGGAATACATATTTGCTCTCTATTGGTTTGCTAAATACACTAAAGCCTGCCGTGGTATTATTTAATTTATTTATTATACGTACTTTTAAAACGCCTTCAATTTACGCAGCGCTTTACACATATAGGTGCCTAACTCACATTCATACATGCACATATTTGGGACAATTTTGACAGGAGGCAATTAACCTACCAGCATGTCTTTGTAGTGTGGGAGTACCTGGAAGAAACCCATGCATGCAAACTCTGTGCCGGTAGCGCAGTGGTTGGGATTTGAACCAACAACCCTAGTGCTGCTAGCCAGACGTGCTAACCAGTCACTGTGCTAGATCACTTTTTTAATCAGCCAGTAGGCTTATAAAAAAAATTAAGGTATTCCCCCATCCAGAATACACTGTCAGAATACACTGATCGGCAGCTGCAATCGATCGGAAGCATTCGGCTGATCAAGAAATGTTTTCCAACAATCCGGTTGGAAAAAGAAAGAGGTTGATCAAACTGTTTTCATCCTTGCTGAGCCGGCGGAATTTCGAGCCATCTATGACCAGCTTAATGAAAGTATTGGTTATAACTATGATATACAAAAATTATGAGATTTAATCTGTCAGAAATCACTTGAGTGCCTATTTTCATGTAGTGAACTGACAATGCTTAATTGAAATGTTATTACAGGGCATGCCCCCTATGTTGTAGAGATGAGTAAAGAGGGTAGGTTTACTATAGTCCTAACCCTTTCTTGTGTTGAGAATTATTCTCCTCTATAGATATTGCACGGTTACAGGCAGGATCACCTTGTGAAAGTAAAGGGAAAAGGCCAGAAAAAAACAAATGCAACCATCACATCTGAGGACTGATGAGCTTTAGTGCATTTTATTATTATTTTTTGATTTCGAAACTCTCCGTCTTCATAGCCTAAAACTGGTTATCAGACATAAATAAAAGATAAATCCTAAAAATGTATTTCATAAGTTAAGAGGTAGAGGAGGGGAGGGTAGGGGGGGGGGGTTGGGGAGAGGGAGGGGTGGGGACTCCTGGATGGAAAATCCAGAGATTAATAGGGTACAAGAGCTGCAATAGGGTGTATGGTATTATTTTGTTGTGTATTTGGTATACTTTGCATTTTTTTATTTTTGATAAAATAAAGAATTCAAGAAAAAAATCAGACACCGCAATATATCACACCATTTATGTACTACATTTTAGGCCCCATCTACCCCTCAGAGCCCCCAACGTTTCTATGCATAAGCAGTCATCCTGCACCCAACAGGGCAATGTGCAAGCTTTGTGGTTTGTCACTGATGCATTGGAAACTAAATCGCTGAGATGGTGAAGTGCCTCCCCCTCACTGGGAGTGGGGGAAATCAAGCACTAGATGGTACCAGCCAATGAGTTTCATAGTGGATGTATTGGGTGGTATGGAAGTAGGTTATTTCCTTTTTATGTTTGTTGCCACTTCACTTACGGTATTTAACTTTACCAGTTTATATACCAGACAGTATCTATTACTTTTTTTCATTTATATCAAATAATACTTTTAATTACACCAGACGTTTGAGCTGTAAATCTTTAACATAAGTTATTAGTAGTGATAAATGTGTTTTTATAGTCGGAGCAGCAGGGGTTCCATTGCAGTAATCTTCACTGCAGACAAAAACTGATTCCTGTTTCTGACTACTAAGTAATTTGTGTTAAAATTGTTCTTTTATATATCTAGCTTAAACGTCATTCTTGCCTGCCAATATTGGCACACAAATTGCATAGACAAATACTCAAAACTGCAGTGTGATTATTTCTTTATTGTTGCCATTTGTTGAGAAATATCAAAATTCATAAACTTTACAGGCTTGACCTTGGGTTACAAGCTTTACTGTTTGTTTGCAAATCAAGTTGGGAGGGAGGTACTGCTTTAGCAATGAAAAAATCACAACGTAGTAGCTTCTTACTAATTTGGGATATTGCAAAAACCGCAACATGCTTGTCAGTAGCTCCAAATCAGAGAAAAGGTTTATTTTGACATACGCTGTACACATTTATGAGGTCAATAAAATGACTAACCACACCTAAGGCAGAGCCATCCCACCCCAAAGTAACCCCTCCCCCCCAATGCTCAGGGCATGTGGCCTGGTATGGCTCGCATGCCCCTCCCTTTCCTGGCCTGCTGGGCTGCATGCTCAGATAAGGGTCTGGTATAGATTTGGGGGGGGGGGACTTCATGCCGTTTTTTTTATTTTTTGGCGTGGGGTCCTGGTATGCATTGTAGGGGGGGGATGTTTTTTTTTTTTGTTATATTTTTAATTGCCGGGCTTATTTTCTTCTTCTGATGTTAGGGATGCGGCGGCTGGCTTCCCGGCCCACTCCTTTGCAACCAGCTCATGGCTAAAAGTTGCTATAAGTTGCAACATTAAAATATGCAGTAATTACCACATTATCAAAACTTTACCGCAGTAGTTCCAGTATTTACCACGCAATTCTTAGTGAATTGAACATTTGCACAGTTGTTTTCACATGCGTTATTTTATGCCATTTTTTATGTGTTCTTTAACTCTTCGTTAATTGACTCCCCAGTGATTATATCGATAAAGAGCCTGTATTATACCTACCTCCTGTGAGTAACCCAATATGGGGGCTTTAATAATTTGTACCAAATAATTCACTTAGTGGATACTGTAATAAAGCAAGCTCAGCACTCACAGCTGCCTGAAACAATAGTCACTGTCCGCCTTCTGCTTAGCTGCTGATTTCCTAAATCGACTTTTGTCAACTGGGTGGTTCTGTTGAATCGACTGAAACTATGAGGACCTTACATGGGGACATCAAAGTTCTACACACAGCCTGGAGCATCAGAGACAAGCTTGCTGGCTGCCAGGAAAACAAGGAATAAGCTAAATATAACCGAGAAAATTAACATTTATCCTTGCAATGCAGTTGTTGGGCACCCTTCAAGGGTAACTTTTTGAATCTCCCCAGAGTTCAGCTTTGAATACGTAGAATCACTGATGTCCAGTTCAGTTTTCTGACTGCATGCTTTTTCTGGGTCAGTGACTTGAAGCATTGAAGCCAGAGACAAACAATTTGAGGTAGATTACATTTTACTCTTTCTTTTTTTAGGCCACAGCAGGTCAACTTTAATGCCAGTTCCATCTTGCTTTTACTCACCTGTTACTCAGTTTAGTTGCTGCTATTTAGGAAACAAAGCCTTGTGTAAGCTCCTAGTCCCATTTTGGGGCTTGAATAGGGCTGAGGACACTCTTTTGCCCTCATTTGACAGCACTGTGTGCTTGAGTGGCCAATTCCCAAGCAGTTATAGTGTCACATGGGAGGGAGCCACGTGCTCCCCTATGAGTAAAGCACAGGTTTGCTTTAAGTTATCAATGTTTATGGGAAATTCAATCTAGGATTGAGGTTCAACTCGTCAGTAGTTGAAGATATTGCCAGTTCATATTTTTTCCCATCTATGAAGGAAGAGTACATTATAATCAAATAAAGTAGTGTCCCGCTACGTGATGCATTTGTGTGTCTGATCATCACAACATTTGAGTTATGATTGGCCAATTCTGATTATTTTGAATTACCACCTTCTTCTCTGTCAGCAGTTCCCAATATCAATTATAATTAATCCTTGTAATCCCTTGGTGCTAATATTCATTCGGCTCATCACGCGTTTCTGTTTTTCAGTGTAGACGGCTATTAAAAGTGCATTAATAATTTAAAGAGTGAGTTCAACATATGTCTTCTCTGAAAGATTTGCATTCCTTCCCCTCTAAAGAGAAGACATACTACTTCACACGGCTAATTACTAAACAATGCAAGCATTTAATTAATCAGGATATACATTTCTTACCAATAACAACTTCCCAAATGAGGCACCCTGTGTGAGGCGGTTGGGGGAAGAGCCAGTTTCGTATGCTGATTACCTATCCACTTTGCATCTTTTCCCCCAGGAAAGATGAGTTAATTACCTATCTGCTGCCTGCCCGCTACTTGGTATTCCTTTAGCAGGGCAGAAGTACCAGCTATAATCTCTGCAGTATATCGACATTATCGTGCAACATACAGCGGCCAAGATCTCCCTGGAAACAGCAGGATTTAAGTAATAAGTGAGCGCTGCACATATGGGCAGGGAATTCACTGGCACCACTTAATTTCACAGTCATCCAGGAATTCACTTACAGATGGGTGGATGAATGCAGACAGGAGTACGATGGCAGATGAAGGTCATGTATCAGACTTTTTTTTTTTTAAATGTCAGGCTCAAATCTTTTTTTTTATAACAGACTTTTGGTAATTATTTATTAATAGGTTTACCTTAGTAATGCTAGATAAATATCATTTTTTTTTCAGTGATATCCAAAGGGGTGTGTGCGTGTCACCATGTACTCTAGAACATACTCACCTAAATTGGCCACATTGCATAACTTTCCTTATCCATGAAATAAAGGTTAGATGGTCAATAACAGCTAAAAAACGCTAACATTTAGCATTTTTTGCCAGTATTCTTGCAATTTTTAGAAGTGTTTTCAAAAGTGTTTAGGAGCGATAGCATTTTTGTTCAGGAGCGGGCGGCCACCGGCACCCTAACAACCAGTGAAAAGCCAGCCGGCACATCCTTAACAACAGATGGCTCTTCAGCTGTCAATGGGATTCCCCGCTGACAGCTGAATGCAAACAGCTTGCGACACCACGCCATTTTTTTTGGTGTGGGGTTTCCTTTAAAATCCCACACCAGACCGGAAAAGGGAGGGGGGGGAGAGAGACCCCCAGGCTGTTTGTTTTTTTTTCTCTGTTTTTATTGGTGAAAATAGTTTTGTTTACATTCAGTTGTCAGCAGGAAACCCATCTGACAGCTGATGAGTCATCTGTTAAGGATTCAGCGGTTGGCTTGCTGGCCTGCTCCTTAAAGCGGAGTTCCACCCTTTTTTTATGTTTATTAAAAGTCAGCAGCTACAAAAAGTGTAGCTGCTGGCTTTTAATAAACATACACTTACCTGCTCCACTGTCCAGTGACGCGCCGCCTGGAGCTCCGCTCCTCTCCACCTTCCTCCGCCGGCGCGTCCATTCACAGTATGGGCACCCGGCCGTGACAGCTTTCGGCTTCACGGCCGGGCACTCACTGCGCATGCGCGAACGGCGCAGCGCTCTGTGAGTGGACAGGCGATCGCCTGGGACCTGTCACGTGTCCCAGGTGATCGCCTACAGGGAGGAGCCGCCACAAGGCGATATGACGTATCGCCTAGGCGGCTCCAGGGCGGAAGGAGGAAGTGGGACAGGAAGTCCCACTCCTACTGAAGCCCCCACTCCCCCCCCCAAAAAAAATTACATGCCAAATGTGGCATGTAAGGGGGTGAGGAGTGGAATAAAAAAAAAGAAAAAAAATTGGGTGGAACTCCACTTTAACAACCAGGTATACACAAGTTGTTAAAGATGACACTGGCTAAAAAAATAAAAATAAATGCTGGAAACCGGTGCTGTGAGCTTTTTTCTGCAGGTAAATCGCTCCTAAAAACACAAAAAAAGTTGTGTTTTTCAAGCTCCAGCTTCTAGGAGCAAAAAAAAAACCGTTCTAGCCTACAATAATGTGCATGGCCACATAGGATAATACTATTCGCTTATAGGAGCAGAAAAAAACCCTGCTCAAGTAGCTGTTAGCATGGAGACTAATACTGTTACATTGCCTCTGTGCTTTTGTTTCGTTTTTATTTCAGTTTGTGGGCATCACCCATATTTGTGGACATTGCTCTATATGTTATTGCTTAGTAGGTCAGAATCAGGAATTGAATTTTAGTTCTTATGAAGATTTTCTTTGCTCTGAATCTGCATGAGCTGTGCGTCAGTCATAGACTAATGGAGGTAGACACTGTCCAAATAAGCAAAGTAATGGTCTTCAGGTAAGTCCCACCAAGGAGGAAAAGTGTCAGAGGAAACCTGTAAGCACAATACCTCCGCTTGTTCTAATAAAGCTGACGATTGGAGTGTGGCCCCATTGGTTTTCTTGTTTGTGTCTGTGGGAGAAGACAATGCCCAGAGAGGGATTGGCACCCAGGGCTGTAGCAGTGTGGCCTCAGTATAGGACAAGTGGAGCAGCACTACTCTTTGTTAATGAAGAGACACTGTCCAGTCTTTTTATAAACAAATTGACTGATACCATACAGTATATCATCTATATTTCCACTTTATCAACACAAAGTGATAGAACTTTTTTTCTTTTTTGATCCCTCTTATTCATTTATGCAACAATAGAGGAAAAGTAATAAGACAGATTGCAATAGTCATTATTGACCATGTGTCCACATACAAAGGAAGGTGGCCACACTGACTGATGTACAATGAATGTGATGTGAAGGTTAATTGGCGGCGTCCATTTATATATTTATAGTATGGATATACTAGAGACATTATGCTGGAAGTGTTTTATCATCTAGTTCTTCATATCAAAGGCATTCATTCTTCTTACTCTACACATAACAAACTCTAATACATTTCAATGCTCTGCAGATAAATGGTTGTAATATTAGGAAATAGTATTAGTATAGAATGGGATTTAGCTGTTAGCTAGGAAATAACAATATTACTGTATTGAATTCTTTGATCTGCTTGGTTCAGCTGTTTATGAAAGAGACTAAATTCAATTTGGACATTTAACCTTTATGATCATGTTAAAACGCTATCTGAGCTTTGTCCTTTGTATAACGGGTTGTTTTGTAAAAGTAATTTTTTTTAGTATCCATGGGAAAGTGAATTTAATGGGTCATATCTTTTAACTTCTGTAATTATGTTTTTGACACGTGACAAAAGTATAAAGGACATGTGATTACATTTGTAAATATTGGGCCAACGTGGAGTTTATGATGTAGGTGAAGGAGATGTTAACAAAAAAACAATAGCCCAATAAAAAGGAAAGTTGTGTATATTCCTCTATATACAGTATCCATATGATAGATGATTTTGAGGGGAAAATAAACATTTTTCGTTTTTTTTTTTTCTTCAAAAAGGAATGTAGGGAAAGTGGTTTTGAGATGTCACGCAATCAACTGTATTCCTCCTTTTCTTACTTTCTTCTATCAGCTGTCCCTTTTATATAAATATGCATAGATGTAGTTATACTGATATGAGGCAACCGTAGACTGGCCTATCCCCCCAAATTGGCGGTATGGAAAAGTGTATTGTGTAAATAAAGATAAACAGACACACCATAAGTTAAAGTGGTAGTAAACTCTGGCTTACCTGTAGGTACTGTGAATATCTCCTAAAATTGCACAGTTTAGGAGATATTCAGAGTGCATGCAGCCAATGATATAACCAGTGCATGCGCTCTGAAGGTTCGGCTTACGGTGCTGGACCTTCAGAGCCCGTGCTGTAAATGGCGGGAGTGGCGATATCGCTCCCTGGCCACTCATGTAGATGAAGGCTGCAAACCCAGAAGGATGACCGGAGGAAGATGTCAGCCCTCTGAGCGGTGACATTGCGGCGCTGGAGGTATTCGTTTTAAGAGAAGTTTCTCATAATGTGCTAGTATGCAATGCATACTAGCACATTATGCTATTGTCTTGCAGGGATTCTTTTTTTTTTTTTTTTTTTAACCACCTGCGGTTTACCACCACTTTAACTAGATTAATAGAATTTGTATTGAAATTATTGTAAACTAAGGAAGTATACCAAAAAGTATAATAACAGTCTGATGGGGTTTATGATGTAGGTGAAGGAGATGTACATTGTAATAGGTGCACCTAACAGGACTTACAACAGGAGGAACTTTCCAATGTAGTTTAAGCAGTGTCAACGTTTTGGCAAGGCACAGTCTGCCTTTCTCAAGATAATTTAAAACACTGAAAGTGATTAAACCATGTTCGAAAATTATTCCTGTTGTAAGTCCAATTAAGTACATTCACTGCCTGCTTCAGATATACAGTGTGTGTGTGTGTGTGTGTGTGTGTGTGTGTGTGTGTGTGTGTGTGTGTGTGTATATGTATGTGTTTGTGTATATACATATATATATATTAGGGCTGTGGAAATTAACTATTAATTCCTCGATTAATCGATTAATTGTTTCGATCGATCAAAATTTTCTTTTGATCGGTACTCTCCTCTCCGCCGGCTTCCGGGTCTTCAGGGAGTTCTGTCGGAGATCCGGTGACATCACGGACACCAGCGGGGCTTGCTGTGTCCATCTGAAGGGCTCCTTTGCTGTGCCTTCATATCTGCATGCCGGCGGGACTTTACTATCTGCCACACGCAAGGGCTGTTACACTTCCCTCTATCAACCTGGAATTCTACAGCCATCCACTGGGAGTTGTGATAGTTCCCTTCATGCCGACGGACTGATGTTAACCCCTCCTCTTCTGTATTCAGCAGTTGTATCGTTGTACACATTTGTATACCAGTATCATACTTAGCTACATGTTTTTATGACTGCTTTTGCTACCGTTTGGTATTACTCGCACCATTTTTACAGTTTATGTAGCTACATTGATTTTATCTCCAGTGCAATATTTATTTTGTTACCTACTTGAAGATTATAAAAGTTTTAATGCCATTCCCATTGAGCGCTGCCTTTGTGTGTTTTTTGTATCCTGCTATCCATTTTTCCAGAGGTTGGTAGCTGCACTGGGAATCGGCCTGCAAGTAGATCAGCTAAAAGTAGTTGGATCTGTATGTGCGTTATGATTAATCGATAAAAAAAATAAATAGATTAATCGAACACGAAAATTTTAATCAGTAACAGCCCTAATATATATATATATATATATATATATATTTTTAGTGTGTGTATGTAAATACATCTATCAGTCACATCTTAATGACAACTCGCCTAATATTGAGTAGTTCTCCCTTTTGCCGCCAAAATAGCCCTGAACTGTTGAAGCGTAGATGCCACTAGACCTCCAAGGGTATGCTGTGTTATCTGGCACAAAACTGTCAGTAGATCCTTTAAGTCCTGTAAGTTGCAAGGTGCGGTCTGCATGGATTGGACTTGTTTTTCCAGCACATACCACAGATACTTAATAAAATTAACCACTTCAGTCCCGGAAGGTTTTACCCCCTTAATGACCAGAGCATTTTTTGCGATTCGGCACTGCATCGCTTTAAATGACAATTGCGCGAGTGTGCGACGTTGTACCCAAACAAAATTGACGTCATTTTTTTTTTCCCCACAAGTAGAGCTTTCTTCTGGTGGTATTTGACCTCTGCAGTTTTTATTTTTTGTGCTATAAACATAAAAAGACTGACAATTTTGAAAAAAAAAAAAAAAGCATTATTTTTTACTTTTTTGCTATAATAAATATCCCCCAAAAATATATCTAAAAAACAAATGTCTTCCTCAGCTTAGGCCAATATGTATTCTTCTACATATTTTTGGTTAAAAAAATTGCAATAAGTGTATATTGATTGGTTTGCGCAAAAGTTATAGCGTCTTCAAAATAGGGGATAGATTTATGGCATTTTTATTATTTTTAACACTATTTTGGGACCATTGAGATTTACACAGCGATCAGTGCTAAAAATAGCCACTGATTACTGTATAAATGTCACTGGCAGGGAAGGAGTTAAACACTAGGGGGCAATCAAGGGATTAAATATGTTCTGCCTCTCCTAGACATGATCGCGGGCCACTGGCAGACACAGAGTTCCCGGGACCTGCGGGTACGCTCCTGCGGCGCGCGTGCGCGCCATCCCGTGATTACGAAGGGATGTATGGTACTCCCTTTTGCGCACCCATGCCATTCTGCCAACGTACATCAGAATGCGGCGGTCGGGAAGCTGTTAAGACCTGGAGAAGTTGGAGGCCAAGTCAACACATCAAACTTGTCTTCCTCAAACCACACTTTTGTAGTGTGGCAGGGCACATTATCCTGCTGAAAGAGGCCACTGCCATCAGGGAATACCATTTCAATAAAAGGGTGTACTTGTTTAGGTAGGTGGTATGTGTCAAGTAACATCCACATGAATGGCAAGACCCAAGGTTTCCCAGCATAACATTGCCCAAAGCATCGCGCTGCCTCCGCTGGCTTACCTTCTTCCCATACTGCATCCTGGGGCCATCCCTTCCCCAGGTAAGTGACACACATGCACCCGGCCACCTACATGATGTAAAATAAATTGTGATTCATCAGACCAGACCACCTTCTTCCATTTCTCTGTGGTCCAGTTTCGATGCGGACATGCCCATTGTAGACACTTTTGATTGTGGACACGGGTCAGCATATGGGCACCCTGACCGGTCTGTGACTATACAGCCCTATACACAACAAACTGCTATGCCCATTTTCTCTGTTTTCAACACATCAACTTCATGGACTACATGTTTACTTGCTGTCTACTATAGCCCACCAACTTTCAGATGCCAATAATATTATTTTCTTCGCCTTTCAATGGTCATAAAGTTATGTCGGATCGGTGTATGTCATAGATATGTCACATTTTTGCAGATTCTATGTAGACATTGGGTAAATGGGAGAGAAATAAATGTCACCCTTGTTATGTAAACCCTTTATTAAGCATACTTAATAAATAATAGAAAATCTCCCTAATCTACCGTATATACTCGAGTATAAGCCGAGTTTTTGAGCACTTTTTTTTGTGCTGAAAATGCCCCCCTCGCCTTATACTCGAGTCTGTGTCCATCTTCAAATTTGTGCGCCTGATCCCGGCCAGCCGTAGGTTCCCTGTACCCCAAACTTGGCACACATGTAGCCCCACTCTTCATCTACAAGTGTGCAAAGTTTGTTGTCCAGGGGACCTACGGCCGGGAAGCACCGATTTTTCAAAGCCAGGCACCCCTTCCATAGACTCCCATGTTAAACGTCAGTCTGGTCACACAGCGCCTGAGATCAGGTAGGGAGATTGGGTACAGTGAGGCATGGGCACAGTGAGGCATGCACATGGACACGGTGAGTCAAAGTGAGGCATGCAGATGGACACCCTAGGCTTATACTAGAGTCAATACGTTTTCCCAGTTTTTTTGTGGTAAAATTAGGTGCTTTGGCTTATACTCGAGTATATACAGTATTTAATCTTCAAAAATGTGTACCTTAATGATACAAAATATAGTCTGCAGAGAAGTCCAGACCTGGCTCTGCATTTGAACATTTAGGACTCTGTGTCACATGGGTGTCTGCACTGAATTACAGGCAGGTATAACAGTCCCCATGAAGGTATTTCAATTCTGTATTTAGCCGTTTGGAGTTCAGCATCAACTTTCTATTTTGAAATTATCCTGAGCAAAGCACAGCTCAGTATTCAGGGATCTCTCATAACCATGCCTGGATATCCACCTAATCTCTCTTATATTAAGCTGTTAACATTCAAAGGAAACTGGGAATATATTAAAGCTCCTGCATCAGTTTATCCATAGAAATCTGCCCAAAGCACACCTGTATAAGGAAATGGATGTCCAAGAAGGGGACATCCTTCAAAAGAGTGGTAGTTGGAGAGATGTAATTGTAGCTGAAAAGTGCATTCTATCATGTGGGTTTGTAAGGATTTGTCCTTTGTGCTGGTTTCAGTGGTAATATGAAGGCTGAACAGATTACAGAATGATTCTTCAATTTGCAGGGCTCTGTGTACTTCATATGATGCCACATACATGCTATGTGTGAATGTTTTTGTTAAAATCCCTTGATCATCATATTTCTCCAAGGAATCATCTGGGATTTGGTACATGATACCCCTAGAATGGCATTGATAACAGGGGGTTTGTGCTGCATTTATAACAGAAGAATTTGAGAAGTTCTAAAATGTATTTAAAGAGCAAAATATATTACCACTTCTTATGCCGCGTACACACGATCGGAATTTCCGACAACAAATGTTTGATGTGAGCTTTTGGTCGGATATTCCGACCGTGTGTAGGCTCCATCGGACAGTGGCTGTCGGAATTTCCGACAACAAATGTTTGAGAACAGGTTCTCAATTTTTCCGACGGCAAAAGTTCTTGTCGGAAATTTCGATAGTGTGTAGCCATTTCCAATGCACAGAACCAATTTGACGCATGCTCGGAATCATTGTACTTAATTTTTCTCAGCTCGTCGTAGTGTTGTTCATCTCCGCGTTCTTGACCATCAAAATTTCCGAGCAACATTTGTGCGACCGTGTGTATGCAAGACAAGTTTGAGCCAACATCCGTCGGAAAAAAAAACACAGTTTTGTTCTCGGAAATTCCGATCGTGTGTACGCGGCATGAGATATAATAGCTGTACTATTTTTTTGGGGTATTTTTACTTTATTCTAATCTGGTGATTCTGCCAGTAAAGCCTCATACACACGGTCGGACTTCAAACAAACTTTTCCGTGGATTTTTGTTCACAGGGCGTTCGCCGTGAACTTGGTATGCATACACACGGCAGGACTTTTTCAGCGAACTTTCACCAAATCACGTGTTTTTTTTCTGCTCTTTATCGCCACCCTTTGGTCAACTTCTGTATTGTTGTCAGATCTTTTGCATTGGTTCTGAACATGCGTGTTTGTACTTTGGACTTAAGTCCGATGGATTTCTGTACACACGGCAGGGCTTTGCACCATAGGACTTTTGTTCCCAGAAGGTTTGTCTGTTTGCAGAGCGAACATTTGTCCGATGAAAACCGAAAAAGTTTGTCCGATGAAGCATACACACGGTCGGATTTTTTGAAAAACCTGCTCATTTTGAAGTTTGTTGTCAAAAAGTCCAACCGTGTGTATGGGGCTTTAGATGCATCCTTTTATAAGATTACAGTGCACACTTACTGTACTGTGTGTATGGTGGAGAAGTGTTGTCAACCTAGGACAGGATTGTTTTTTGGACTTATTCGTTTTGCAGTGGCAACTGCTAAGTGGTCGGTTCCTACTGATGTTGGTACACTTCCAGAACTACATCTCCCAAGAACTCCTTCTCCTCACAGTTTGTGGGCAGGCTAAGGCAGCACCATTCTTTTGCTGAAAATACAGTAAATGTATGTATGCATGTGGAGAGGGACAGAAGTGGGTAGGGATAGACAGAGTTCTGTAGTTCAATATATCAATAAAATACATAGGGACATTGGTATAAAACATACTAGTTCTAGAGAGATTGAAAGAAACAAGCAAAGTATCCAAATGGACTTTTAAGGCACCCACACAGTGATATATTAAAAACATATTTTTATATAATAGACATAAAAATACTCTGTATAAAAAGTAAAAATTATAGCACATTCATATTCAAGAACCAGAGCACATTCACCTTCAAATATAGATTAACCTCACTCAAAGAGTATGTCACACTCCCAGTGTATGTAATCAATGCCAACATAATCAGTAGATTTTAGCAGTAAAAATAGTGGCATTCATGACATATCCATCTGGGGGTGGACTGGCCCCTGACTCAACGCGTTTCCTGGAATCAAGTTCCTCTTCTTCAGGAGAACGAATGAGAATGCTTTCTTCAGGAGAAAGAGTTTAGTAAGCATGCTTAAGTACAGGAGGCTACTGTCATCAAAGGTCTACTCGGCGAGTTCTTTGACCATCCCCATAGATCAAGGAAGAAAGGGGAGCCACCAACACCCTATCCACGGATCACAACTAGATCCATGTTCTAGGTACAGGTGCGCTTATGGTTTAAGGTAAGAACCATCTAGTGATGCCACAATGACTATAAGTCAAGATAATATATCCTAACAGGAGGAATTACCAAAATATTTTCAGTATGCAAGCGATACCTAAGATGAATAATCAACCATAATATGATCCACATCTGCACCCCTCAGGACATCCCTTGTTGCAGTATACTTGGTGGTGGTAATAGTGGGTTCATCCCCTGAATAACCAGCAAGGAGTTGTGTAGTTCAGCATGTGTAGAGTATGTTGTGTGATTCAGCATGATGTGCATCTTAAAGAATACTATGAGACCGTGTCTTTAAAATGTTGTCGTCTCTCTCATACTCATTACATTTAATAGGGTTATTTAGTTATTTTGTTAAAGATTATTTTGTAAAGGAAATAATTCATCAACAAAGACTGATTGATTAGACTTTTTTACATTTCCTATAGACTACATTTTTAATTAAATGGATGCATTCTTTTTTGATCTCTGACATTTAAATAAAGTATCACTGGAGTTAATTTTGCAACAAAATTCACCACAGCCTATTATTTTCTCAACAGTCATACATGAGGCGGCTTTCCCAAGTGCCCATAAAAGGCCTTATTTCAGTAAACTATTAGATAATAAAGCAGGGAAAATGTGAACACATATTAGGTGTGCAATGCCTTAACCACAGCAATCAGTATGATTAACGGCTTACTTGCCTGATACACTTTACCATTTTCCTTGTTTCATCTGTTAATGAAGGCCGTGTATGGCTTCTCTGGATTGCTGGCTCACCAATGACTTCCCTCTGCTCTATAAAGAAGAAAAGACATGCAATTTAAACTAACTAAACTATGTATTAGCCCACGTTCACACTGGGGCTGCGGGAGTGAAGCCTGCGAGTTCAGCTGAACTCGCACGATTTCACTCCCGCTGGCAGTCCCGATTTCAGCCGCGATTTCAAAGACATCTGAAACAGATGTCAATGTAAATCGCGGCTGAAATCGCAAAAAGTAGTACAGAAACTACTTTTTGTAATCGGTGCAGCGCCGCAGATGCGGCGTCGCACCGATTAGGCTGGTGCCATTGCCCGCAATTTGCGGCAAATTTCGCCGATTTGACATGCGATTTGACATGTCAAATCGCATGTCAAATCGCACCAGTGTGAACCAGGGCTTAATGTGCGATGAAGTAAGGAATGGGTGCTGATCAGAATGCAACTAGTGCAAATGGTAGTTGGCAGTGGTGGCAGAACATGAACAGTATTGTTGCACTGAATGTTTAGTAAAATAACAAATGTGTTAATTAAATTACTTTCGCTCTTACACAATTAATAGCTACTGCTTTTGTACTTAAAAAAATAATAATGTGTGTGTGTGTATATATATATATATATATATATATATATATATATATATTACACACAATGTGTGTGTGTGTATATGTATGTGTATTGTGAGGGGGTTAACTCGGTAGCGGGTGTGTGTGACCCCCTGGTTGGGCTCCCCACACAAAAACAGGGCCAGCAGACGGAGGTTGTGGTTTTCAAAATCAAAAGGTGCGGTTTATTTCTCTATGTACAGTGACAAAAACACAGCAAAGCCAAAAAGAAACAAACAAAATAAATCCTGGTCAGTTTGACCTCTGACTAAACATGCAGGTTTCCTAAACTAACAACTGGGATCAGCCTGGTGCTGTCCTAGTCCCTAAGTCCCTGGTTTAGTAAAAGTCCAAACAAATAGCCACACAGGCTTTGCCTCACCGCACAGGGGTTCACTCTCCCTAGACAGTCCACACAGGTCTGGTTCCAGGCATGAGCTAACATCTAATGAAGCTGGGAGTTCTTATAGAGGCCTAAATGAGCTGACAAGCTTCAGCTGGCCTCATCAACTCCCTGTCTGTACGACGCCCCACACTCTCCCTAGAGGTATGAGTCATTCATGAGCCCACTAGCCTCAGCTGGGCTTCATCAACTCCCTAGTTGTATAAGTCGGCATAAAGCCTGAATCTGGGAGAAATATATCTACCCCCCTGGATGCAACCAGGTGACTTTACCTTCCTGCTGTCACAGTATGTATATATATATATATATTGTGAGGGGGTTAGCTCGGCAGCGGGTGTGTGTGACCCCCGAGATGGGCTCCCCACACAAAAACAGGCCCAGCAAACGGTGGTTGTGGTTTTCAAAATCAAAAAGGTGCGGTTTATTTTCTATTTACAGTGACAAAACACAGCAAAGCAAAAGAAACATAAACAAAATAAATCCTGGTCAACTTGACCTCTGACTAAACATACAGGTTTCCTAACTAACAACTGGGATCAGCCTAGTGCTGTCCTAGTCCCTAAGTCCCTGGTTTTAAATGTCCAAGCAAATAGCCACACAGGCTTTGTCTCACCGCACAGGGGTTCACTCTCCCTAGACAGTCCACACAGGTCTGGTTCCAGGCATGAGCTAACATCTAATGAAGCTGGGAGTTCTTATAGAGGCCTAAATGAGCTGACAAGCTTCAGCTGGTCTCATCAACTCCCTGTCTGCACGACGCCCAGCACTCTCCCTAGAGGTATGAGTCATCCATGAGCCCACTAGCCTTAGCTGGGCTTATACAACTCTCCACCTAGTTGTATAAGTCGGCGTAAAGCCTGAATCTGGGCGAAATATATCTACCCCCCTGGATGCAACCAGGTGACTTTACCTTCCTGCTGTCACATACTCCCCCCTCTTGTTTTAACCTCGGGGTTGGAACACCAGCAATCAGGCATTCATGTACTCGAGACAAAGCATCCACATTCCCCATTTTAACGCCAGGGCGATGCTTTACTGTGAAGTTGAATTCCTGGAGGGCCAGGAACCACCTATTCACTCTTCTATTTGTTTCTTTGTTTTGAGCCATCCACTTTAACGGAGCGTGATCCGTAACCATGTCAAAGTGCCTACCTAGCAGGTAGTACCGAAGGGAATCTAGAGCCCACTTCACCGCTAAACACTCCTTTTCAACGGTGGCGTAATTTACCTCATGGGACTTCAACTTCCTGCTGAGGTAAATGACTGGGTGCTCTTCCCCGTTCCAGACCTGGGACAATACTGCTCCTAACCCCACATCTGACGCATCACTTTGTACGACAAAGTCTTTAGAGAAGTCGGGTGAGTACAACACTGGCTGGCTACATAAGGCTTGTTTCAAGAATTGGAATGCTGCCTCAGCCTCGGGGGTCCATTTATTCATGACCGACCCTTTCCCCTTCGTCAGGTTGGTTAGGGGCACAGCCTTAGAAGCAAAGTGGGGAATGAATCGCCGATAATACCCAGCGATTCCCAGAAAGGCTCGTACCTGCTTCTTGCTGTTGGGACGTGGCCAACTCTGGATGGCCTCGACTTTGTTGAGTTGGGGTTTTATTACTCCCCTCCCAATGGTGTACCCAAGATATTTGGCCTCCTCCTGCCCAATGGTACACTTCTTGGGGTTAGCCGTAAACCCCGCTTCCCGAACAGAGTCCAGGACTGCTTGCACTTTTGGCAGATGTGAGGCCCAATCTGTGCTATGGACAATTATGTCATCCAGGTAAGCCGCAGCATACTTCCGATGGGGCCTCAGCATCTGGTCCATTTTCCGCTGGAATGTGGCCGGCGCATTCTGTAACCCGAACGGCATTCTTTTATATTGGAACGCCCCGTCTGGGGTTACAAATGCGGTTTTCTCTTTGGCCGACTTGGCCAGGGGGATTTGCCAATACCCTTTTGTGAGGTCAAGAGTCGTCATGTATCGGGCTGTTCCCAGCCGGTCGATCAACTCATCTATACGTGGCATGGGGTAGGTGTCAAATTTTGTAACTTTGTTCAACTGTCGAAAATCGTTACAAAATCGCCAGCTCCCATCCGGTTTAGGCACCAACACAATGGGACTAGACCAATCACTTTGGGACTCCTCTATCACCCCTAAGTTCAGCATTTTCTGTACTTCCTCCCGTATTGCCTCCCGTCGGGCCTCTGGGATCCGATAGGGTTTTAACTTCACCCTTTCACCGGGCGGGGTAATGATGTCATGCTCTACCCCAGATGTTTGTCCCGGCAGCTCAGAGAATACCTCCTTGTTGCGAAGCACAAACTCCTTAACCTCCTGTTGTTGGGGTTGTGACAAGGTGGCTGCTATTCCAACCTCCGGAATCACGCAACCAGTTTGAGCTGGTGACCAAGTGTCTGCGACTAGGGACTCTCTATCCCTCCAGGCTTTCAACAGATTAACGTGATAGATCTGTTCGGGCTTTCGCCTTCCTGGTTGTCTGACCTTGTAATTCACTTCGCTCACTTTTTCCATTATCTCGTAGGGGCCTTGCCATTTGGCAAGGAATTTACTTTCAACCGTAGGGACAAGTACCAGTATCCTATCCCCCGGGGAAAAGGTACGGGTCTTGGCTCCACGGTTGTACACTCTCTGCTGTGCTAACTGCGCTTGGGCCAAATGTTCCTTCACGATGGGCATTACCTGTGCAATTCGGTCTTGCATCAGGGCGACATGCTCAATCACACTCCTGTGGGGAGAACTCTCACTTTCCCAAGTTTCCTTGGCAATATCCAACAGCCCTCTTGGGTGTCTCCCATACAGTAACTCAAAGGGGGAGAATCCCGTAGAGGATTGGGGCACCTCCCTAATAGCAAACATCAGATAAGGAAGTAGACAGTCCCAATCCTTTCCATCTCTATCCACCACTTTCTTCAACATTTGTTTTAGGGTTTTGTTGAACCTTTCAACCAGCCCATCGGTTTGGGGGTGATACACAGATGTACGTAATTGCGTCACTTTGAACAATTTACACAGCTCCTTCATAACCCGGGACATAAAGGGTGTACCTTGGTCCGTAAGCAGTTCTTTACAAATACCCACCCGGCTAAACACAAGAGATAGCTCTTTGGCTATGGTTTTGGCCGAGGTATTTCGGAGAGGGATCGCTTCTGGATAACGGGTGGCATAGTCCATTATAACTAATATGTACTGGTGCCCCCTAGCGGACTTGATTATAGGACCTACCAAATCCATGGCGATCCTCTCAAACGGGACCTCAATGATGGGTAGAGGGACCAGCGGGCTACGGAAATGTGGCATCGGGGCCGACCTCTGACACACAGGGCAGGAGGAACAATAATTTTCTATGTCCTTCATCACCCCCGGCCAATAGAATCTCTGTAATACCCTCTCTCGGGTTTTCTCTGTCCCCAGATGACCTCCAAGAATGTGCCCATGGGCCAACTCCAACACCAACTTCCTGTAAGGTTTGGGCACCACAAGCTGCTCAACGGTTTCTTCTGCCCTTTTTGCCACCCGATACAGTAGGTCCTTCTCTACGCTGAAGTATGGGTAAGTGCAGGTATTATCTGGGTTCACTAACTCGCCATCTATTTTCACTACGTTTTCCCGTGCCTTTATTAGGGCGGGGTCTTTCAACTGTTCTGTGGCAAAGTTTTCCCTGTGAACCTCAAGATCAGAAAACTCCACAGACGGTAGGTTTTCGTCTGAGGAGGTGGGCTCCTCTCCAGTTTCTTGAGTCTCCCCTGCCAATACTGATAAGGGAAATTCTGGAGAGTCCTCACCACTCTCAGGGGAGTTCTGGCTATCACATTCCTGGTACATAGGGGCACCAGTGGGGGGCTCAGGATCATCCCACAGTTCCCAGAACTTCGGAAAATCCCTTCCCACAATGGCGTCATGCGGTAACTGAGATACTAAGCCCACTGGATGAGAGAGGGTACCTTTGGGGGTCTCGAAACACACTGTAGTCACTGGATACTCTCGGGTGTCCCCATGCACACAAATAACAGCTACCTTGCTATTCCCAGAGACCTCTGTTTTAACTAACTCAGCCTTTATCAGGGTCACAAGGCTACCTGAATCCAGCAATACCACAACATTTCTACCATTAACACACATTTTGCATAAATGTTTCTCAGTTCCTCGAATGGCAGTGCATGCGACTGTCGCACACAGCGACTGACGTCTGCCCGTCAGAAAGTCACACTGCATGGGTTCCTCCACAACCGGGCAATTGGCTGCAATATGTCCCGCTTGCCGGCAGCGGTAGCAAACGATCCTTCTTGCGGCCTCTTGAGCCGCTGATTTCCCAGGCTGTTCTCGCCAAACTTGGGGTAGAGCTCCCACCCTCTCAGTCTCTCCACCCTCACCCCTTGGAATCCTCTTATCCGCCCCTGGGGATGGTCTGGTCTTAGGGTGGAAAGTCCGAGTGTCTCTGGAAGAGGCCGTCAGGTTCTCTGTAGCCAAGTATTTCTCCACACGATCCACAAGACCATCGGCCGTCTCTGGGTCTCCATGGCTTACCCACTTTTGGATGGCAGTAGGAAGAGCTCTCAAAAACCGATCCATTACAACACGTTCCACAATCTTTGGTGCGGACAAAGTCTCTGGCTGTAGCCACTTTCTGCTCAGGTGAATGAGATCATACATTTGAGACCTGGGGGGTTTTCCAAGCTGGAAAGTCCAGTTATGCACACGCTGAGCCCGGACAGCCTGGGTGACACCCAGCCTTGCCAATATTTCAGCTTTTAGCATCGCATAGTCTTTTGCTTGGTTAGGCTCTAGGTCATAGTAAGCTTTCTGCGATTCACCAGTTAACAGAGGAGCCACCAGTCCAGCCCACTGCTCCTCAGGCCACTTTTCTCTTTCAGCGGTCCTTTCAAATGTGGTCAAAAATACCTCTGGATCATCCTCTCCAGTCATTTTTGTCAATAAACGACTCACCCCAAAGGACGCGGTATTAGTGGGACGGCTTTCCTCACTGGTCTGCGGACGTTGCTGCATTGCTGCTTCCATCTGTTGTTGTAGTCTCTGCTCTTGCTTCTGTAACAGGTCTATGAAGCGGGCCTCAGATTGCTGCTGGGCTTGTTGCTGAGCCTCCAGACTCTGTTGCAAAGTTGCGTTTGTCTGCTGCTGGGCTGCAAGGCTCTGTTGATGAGCTTGCTGCTGGGCTGCAAGGCTCTGTTGATGAGCTTGCTGCTGGGCTGCGAAGTTCTGTTGTTGAGCTGCAAGGCTCTTTTGCAAACCTGCATTTGTCTGCTGTTGATTGGCATTTGCTAGAGCCAGCTGCTTCAGTATCTCCTCCATGCTGGCTTAAAAAAAAACTGCCACTGGTTCTCCACCAACTGTGAGGGGGTTAGCTCGGCAGCGGGTGTGTGTGACCCCCGAGATGGGCTCCCCACACAAAAACAGGCCCAGCAAACGGTGGTTGTGGTTTTCAAAATCAAAAAGGTGCGGTTTATTTTCTATTTACAGTGACAAAACACAGCAAAGCAAAAGAAACATAAACAAAATAAATCCTGGTCAACTTGACCTCTGACTAAACATACAGGTTTCCTAACTAACAACTGGGATCAGCCTAGTGCTGTCCTAGTCCCTAAGTCCCTGGTTTTAAATGTCCAAGCAAATAGCCACACAGGCTTTGTCTCACCGCACAGGGGTTCACTCTCCCTAGACAGTCCACACAGGTCTGGTTCCAGGCATGAGCTAACATCTAATGAAGCTGGGAGTTCTTATAGAGGCCTAAATGAGCTGACAAGCTTCAGCTGGTCTCATCAACTCCCTGTCTGCACGACGCCCAGCACTCTCCCTAGAGGTATGAGTCATCCATGAGCCCACTAGCCTTAGCTGGGCTTATACAACTCTCCACCTAGTTGTATAAGTCGGCGTAAAGCCTGAATCTGGGCGAAATATATCTACCCCCCTGGATGCAACCAGGTGACTTTACCTTCCTGCTGTCACAATATATATATATATATATATATATATATATATATATATATAATACAGGGTGATTCTGTTGCCTCGTACACACGACCGGTTTTCCCGACGAGAAAAATGCAATTTTTTAGATTGGTTGGGAAAACCAGTCGTTTGTATGCTCCATAGCAGTTTTCCCGATGAGAAAACTGCCCGCAAAAAAAATTAGAACCTGCTCTATTTTTTCCCGTCAGTCTTTTTCTCGTCACGAAAACCGCTCATGTGTATGCTTTTCCGAGGGGGAAAAAAAACCTGCATGCTTGTAAACAATTTGACGCATGCGCGGAAGCATAGAACGTCATTTTGTAGGCTTTTCGTTGTCTTTGACGTCACCGCGTTCTTGACCTTCAAAAATTCAGTGGTCTTTTGTGTGACCGTGTGTATGCAAGACAGGCTTGACCGGAATCCCATCAGGAAAAACTTTTTTTTTTTTTTTTTCCTGCCGGGAAAAATGGTCGTGTGTACAAGGCATGACAGTTTTCACCATCCAACCTCCGTTCTGGTCTTCTGTCATTGCTAGCCGTAGCTGCAAGTGCTGTGGTAGTATTGACAGATGTGTGCATTCACAACCAGAAGCAGGACCCTGTGCACATGCATAGTGAGCCTGCTGTTCCATAGTTGGGCTTTGAGATCACAGACCATCACACCTCATGATTGACAGTGGATTCTGGAAGGAGTCGCATTTAAAAAATCTTATCACATAGGGCCACATCCCCTGCCCTTCTAAGAGACAGTTGAGCTGAGTAATTGCAGTTAAAGTGGAACTTCACTCTCTGTCAGCATTGACTTTTGTAATTCTTATGCTTCTAGCATTAGTAAATAGATGGGAAAGTTTTTAACATTTTTTTTATTTTTTCAGTTACTCCCTGGTTTCTAGGGTTAGGCAAATTATGTCATACATCTCAGGAGTCCTCTGGGGGGAGGAAGGGTTTTCTCAGCTAATCACACCCTCCTGCCTGCACGCATGCCTGAGCTAAGGGCAGATGGATCTCTGATAGTAAATGTTACATGCATCATCTACCCTTACTGAAGATGGCCACAGCCAGAAATCCTAGGGGGTGAATAAAGCAAGGAGACATGGATGGATGGGTGAGTTTGTTTTGAAAGTGAAACAAAATTAATTAAATAGGGGTTTGTGGTGCTCAGATGCTGTGTAGTTCCGCTTTAGGTTGACCATTGGATAAAATATTTTTTTTTGCAGGTTTTATTCATCAGTGATGTGACTTTTAAATGTATTTATTATTACATTGATGTGATCGCCTGTTTGTTCAGACTGTACTGTACTTTAAATATAGGAGATCTAAGAAAACAGGCAGCACACTGGCTGAGAGGCTAATACTTTGACCTTGATGCTGGTATCTTCAGAAAGAACACCATTTACACAGAATTTGCACATTCTTTTTTCACACTGCCATTGATGTGTATATACTTGCATGTACAGTATATAGTTGTTCGTATTAACACTTCTTCATTTTTCTTCTTGTCTTCCTATAGGGACCAGCCCACAAGACAGCCCAAGGAACTTCTCCCCCAGCGCCTCGGCTCATTTTTCATTTGCACGAAGGTAGTAACAGTCCCTAAGTATACAGAGCACAATTTTTCTTCCAAATAGCGCCTAATTAGCATCCTAATCTTGTCTAATTACTTTCTAATGCTTGGTAGTGAGGAAAGGACGCATTATTCATGATTATTAATTTGCATGAAGAGTTTATTGTACATATGCTCGCAGTAGGTGTTGCTTTTAAATAAACACCCTGTCATTCTGGTTTTTATTTACTATCCTGTCAAAATCTTGACAGGCCTATGTGTTCATATGGCTGCTTGTAAGGGTGTTATACAGTTTTATTGCAATGAACGATTATTGTGGCAGAAACTACCTTTTGCATTTCTACATAAAGAGACAAGTAGGAGTCAAAATATGATGTAATGGAGAGGACGTGCACTATATGGCCAAAAGTTTGTGGACACCTGACCAATACATCTGCCTTTATAATCAAAAGTATGTGTACACCCCTCCAATTTATTGAGCTTAGTTGTGGGTTCTGGCATTGCTATAGTAGACCAGCACATTTCAGACAATTGTGTGCTTCCAACCTTGTGTCCTCTTCTGTTCTACATGACTGTGCCATTGTGTACAAAGCCAGGTCCACGAAGATGTGGTTTGACCACTTTGGTGTGGATGAACCTGAGTGGCCTGCTCAGAGCCCTGACCACAACTCTATTCAAAACTTGTGGCATGAATTTAAATGCTGACTGTGAATCAAGTCTTCTCTTCCAACATCAGAACCGGACTTCAGAAATGCTCCTTTGGCTGAATGGCCACAATTTCCCAGAGACATGCTCCAAAATCTTGTGGAAAATCTTCCCAAAAAGAATGGAGGTTGATATAGCTGCCAAAGATGTAGTGGGAGGTCCATATTATTAAGATTTGGTTAGGGTAGTACGTAATTAGGCTTTTATTGCAGTCTTTTAAGTGTCCTCTCTACAGGTCCTGATTGCTAATGTTGTCAGGAGGTGAGAGTAATTCCAATAATCTCCAGTGGGGGACCCCTGTTTCTATAGCAACTGCTTAAAAGGGGATATTCCTTAATATTAGAGAGAGATCCTCTCACTTTCTATTGAGTCTACAGGACAATAAGTGAAGGGAAAGCTTCCTAATCAGAAATACTGTACATGGCAGAAAAAAACTACTCTAGAAAAAGTTTTTGTTTTAGATCAGGGGTCTCCAAATTTTCTAACCAAAGGGCCAGTTTACTGTCCTTTAGGAGGGCCGGAATCTGGCCATTGAGGGTAGAAAATGCCTCAGTGGGTTTATAACTATGTCTTAGGTAGGCTTGGTGGTCAGTGGTAGTAAAAAGAATTATAGTGCCTGTGGTAGTAGGAATAGAGCCTCATTTGGGGGGGGGGGGGGTCATCCCATTGCTGGTGAAGTGGAAGGAATAGTGCCCTACTGGTTATATCAGTGGGAGGATTGGTGCCTCATATCTATCAGTGGGAGGAATAGTGCTCCAAAGTCCGGATAAAGGCAAGCAAAAGTCCGCAACTGGCCCAGGGGCCACAGTTTGGAGACTACTGAATTCGATGTTCTTTAATGCTTATGGGCTTTTAAATGAGAGAATAAAAAAAAATGTATTGGTTAGGTGTCCACAAATTCTAGATTTTGCAAGTCTCTCATCTATATCAACAGGATGTGAAAGATGTATTTTTTTTTTTTTTTTATTGCTTTAAGTAAAAGGATTATTCATTTTTAGAAAAGGAAAAACATTGTAAACCAACTGCAGAGATTTTACATGTTTGAAAAGCTTTGCATGCAACAGCAAGCATTTTTATCTTCTGTGTACATTCAGTATTGATTGATTGCTAATTCCTTGGGAGATAACGGACAGATTGGGTGCAACGCTTACAAAAATCAGCCTAATTCTCCAAGTCATTTACTTTAGTAAGTACTTGAAGAGCCCATTACAAAATTAGAAAGATTAAACTTTGCCAAAGATGAAAGTGCTAGTTTATACGTTTTATACTATGCATCTTTGTGAAAAATAATTAATTGTTCTGTTACCCTTCCTAACTGGTTTTGGATTTTGACTGTAAAACCATAATGTGGATTGTTGGGTTATCCTTTTTTTTTTTTTTTTTAATAAAACAGAGAAAATAAATGTATGCGTTGCCCATACTATACATACTAATGTCTTTAAGTCCACCCTAACACTAAAATCTCTACATCTAAAGACATCCACAATCTAAGACTAACCTATTTTAGAAGAAATCAGTATACATACCTTTTTTAAAGCCAATCCGATCCGGTCCCACACTGAAATGGAAGCCGTGGCTTCTCTGTGGAGACGGGTGCAGAGGACACATCAGACAACGGAAGCCCCATAGTAAGTCTATGGGTGACATCACTTCCCATTCATTTCACAGAGGTTGCCGGGTGTGTACTCTGCAGAGCTTCCGCCACTGAAGACCGGACTGAATTGGCTTCAGAAAAGGTATGTATACTGATTTCCTCTTTACAGGGTTAGATAGGTTAGTCTTAGTTCGTGGATGTCTGTAGATGTAGAGGTTTTAATGTTAGGGTGGACTTTCCCTTTAAGCTTGGGCTTGAACAATTGGTTTCTATAGGCAGCAGTCTATTTCCTTTCTTGCAGTTCAACATGTAACTCGAGTAGTTTTTCATTCTCTGGATTATTTTGCCCATTTTTTATTTTAGTATTACGAGAGTAACGAGACTCATATGTCAACATTTACTCTGTAAATCAATCTGTTACAGCTTATTGAAAGAGCAGTATGGTAATGATTAACAGCATAACAATGCAGACATATAGCAGTATGTATTTATGGTAGAAATAAAAGTTGTCACTGAATGTGAACAATTTAATTTTCATGTAAAACACATTGGTTGATGGCATTGTTTTTTTTTTTTTTTTTGCTGAACAGGACAGATGGACGACGATGGTCTTTGGCATCCCTGCCCTCATCTGGCTATGGCACAAATACACCAAGCTCCACCGTGTCTGTAAGTACTGCTACTACTATTTTTTTCTGACACCTGCTTCTCTTAGCAAAGGTGGCAATGGATATATCACACAATTATACACGCAACCTGTCCCAATTTGGGCTGGCACTGCCCCTTGCAATACATTACATACAAAGGGAATGGATTGTTTAGGGAGAGTTTCTACTACATGGTTTTGGTAGCTCTAAAGGGAATTTCATAGATATTGTACAATCAACTTGTATTGTGTGTGGCCAGCTTTGGAGGGTGTTAGGTCTATGTCTGGCTGTGGTGGATAATTTCTGTAATTTTTTTTACTTTTCCCCTGTGATAAGCCAGTGCAAGGAATTTGTATGCTGGATGAATTAAGGCTACTTTCACACTCAGACTGCCTGAGCGGTAGCGGTAAAGTGCCGCTAGTTTTAGAGGCGCTTTGCGGGCAGGAGCGGGGCACTTTTAACCCCAAAGGGGTTAACAAGGGGTTAAAAACACTGCAAAGCGCTGCTGCCGAAGTGTTTCAGCAGCGCTGCCCATTGATTTCAATGGGCAGGGCAGTTTGGGAGCAGTGTATACACTCCTCCCGCACCACCCCAAAGTGAAAGCATTCGGGCTTTTACACTAGGGTGGCATGAGAGACGATTTACAGGCGCTATTTATAGCGCCAAAATGCCTGTAAGGCTACTTTCACACTCAGACCGCCTGAGCGGTGCCGGGCGGGGTGCTTTTAACCCCAAAGAAGGGGTAATAACGCTCGCAAAGCACTTCGGCAGCGCTGCCCATTGATTTCAATGTGCGGGAGCGGTGTATACATCGCTGCCGCACCCCCCCAAGGATGCTGCTTGCGGAACTTTGCAGACCGTCCCACAAGCACTGGGGTGGCATAAGAGGCGCTTTACAGGTGCTAGCGCTAAAATGCCTGTAAAGCCTCGGTGTGAAAGGGGTCGAAGTGTTGGACTGCTAGTTTACACATATATTGTTTAGTGTAGCGATGATCATTCTGATAGATTATAGGTCATCCACTTCTTCAAAGGGGTATTACAGCCAAAATAGCAATGTGGTACAGAAACCTGTGCAAATTAATCAAAGCTCATTTTTATATATATATATATTGTGACAGCAGGAAGGTAAAGTCACCTGGTTGCATCCAGGGGGGTAGATATATTTCGCCCAGATTCAGGCTTTACGCCGACTTATACAACTAGGTGGAGAGTTGTATAAGCCCAGCTGAGGCTAGTGGGCTCATGGATGACTCATACCTCTAGGGAGAGTGTGGGGCGTCGTGCAGACAGGGAGTTGATGAGACCAGCTGAAGCTTGTCAGCTCATTTAGGCCTCTATAAGAACTCCCAGTTTCATTAGGGGTTAGCTCATGCCTGGAAGCAGACCTGTGTGGACTTCCTGGAGAGAGTGAACCCTTGTGCGGTGAGACAAAGCCTGTGTGGCTATTTGCTTGGACATTTAAAACCAGGGACTTAGGGACTAGGACAGCACTAGGCTGATCCCAGTTGTTAGTTAGGAAACCTGTATGTTTAGTCAGAGGTCAAGTTGACCAGGATTTACTTTGTTTATGTTTCTTTTGCTTTGCTGTGTTTTGTCACTGTAAATAGAAAATAAACCGCACCTTTTTGATTTTGAAAACCACAAGCTCCGTCTGCTGGGCCTGTTTTTGTGTGGGGAGCCCATCCCGGGGGTCACACACACCCGCTGCCGAGCTAACCCCCTCACAGTTGGTGGAGAACCAGTGGCAGTTTTTTTTTAAGCCAGCATGGAGGAGATACTGAAACAGCTGGCTCTAGCAAATGCCAATCAACAGCAGACAAATGCAGGTTTGCAAAAGAGCCTTGCAGCTCATCAACAGAGCCTTACAGCTCAACAACAGAACTTCGCAGCCCAGCAGCAAGCTCATCAACAGAGCCTTGCAGCCCAGCAGCAAGCTCATCAACAGAGCCTTGCAGCCCAGCAGCAGACAAACGCAACTTTGCAACAGAGTCTGGAGGCTCAGCAACAAGCCCAGCAGCAATCTGAGGCCCGCTTCATAGACCTGTTGCAGAAGCAAGAGCAGAGACTACAACAACAGATGGAAGCAGTAATGCAGCAACGTCCGCAGACCAGTGAGGAAAGCCATCCCACTAATACCGCGTCCTTTGGGGTGAGTCGTTTATTGACAAAAATGACTGGAGAGGATGATCCAGAGGTATTTTTGACCACATTTGAAAGGACCGCTGAAAGAGAAAAGTGGCCTGAGGAGCAGTGGGCTGGACTAGTGGCTCCTCTGTTAACTGGTGAATCGCAGAAAGCTTACTATGACCTAGAGCCTAACCAAGCAAAAGACTATGTGATGCTAAAAGCTGAAATATTGGCAAGGCTGGGTGTCACCCTGGCTGTCCGGGCTCAGCGTGTGCATAACTGGACTTTCCAGCTTGGAAAACCCCCCAGGTCTCAAATGTATGATCTCATTCACCTGAGCAGAAAGTGGCTACAGCCAGAGACTTTGTCCGCACCAAAGATTGTGGAACGTGTTGTAATGGATCGGTTTTTGAGAGCTCTTCCTACTGCCATCCAAAAGTGGGTAAGCCATGGAGACCCAGAGACGGCCGATGGTCTTGTGGATCGTGTGGAGAAATACTTGGCTACAGAGAACCTGACGGCCTCTTCCAGAGACACTCGGACTTTCCACCCTAAGACCAGACCATCCCCAGGGGCGGATAAGAGGATTCCAAGGGGTGAGGGTGGAGAGAGTGAGAGGGTGGGAGCTCTACCCCAAGTTTGGCGAGAACAGCCTGGGAAATCAGCGGCTCAAGAGGCGGCAAGAAGGATCGTTTGCTACCGCTGCCGGCAAGCGGGACATATTGCAGCAAATTGCCCGGTTGTGGAGGAACCCATGCAGTGTGACTTTCTGACGGGCAGACGTCAGTCGCTGTGTGCGACAGTCGCATGCACTGCCATTCGAGGAACTGAGAAACATTTATGCAAAATGTGTGTTAATGGTAGAAATGTTGTGGTATTGCTGGATTCAGGTAGCCTTGTGACCCTGATAAAGGCTGAGTTAGTTAGAACAGAGGTCTCTGGGAATAGCAAGGTAGCTGTTATTTGTGTGCATGGGGACACCCGAGAGTATCCAGTGACTACAGTGTGTTTCGAGACCCCCAAAGGTACCCTCTCTCATCCAGTGGGCTTAGTATCTCAGTTACCGCATGACGCCATTGTGGGAAGGGATTTTCCGAAGTTCTGGGAACTGTGGGATGATCCTGAGCCCCCCACTGGTGCCCCTATGTACCAGGAATGTGATAGCCAGAACTCCCCTGAGAGTGGTGAGGACTCTCCGGAATTTCCCTTGTCAGTATTGGCAGGGGAGACTCAAGAAACTGGAGAGGAGCCCACCTCCTCAGACGAAAACCTACCGTCTGTGGAGTTTTCTGATCTTGAGGTTCACAGGGAAAACTTTGCCACAGAACAGTTGAAAGACCCCGCCCTAATAAAGGCACGGGAAAACGTAGTGAAAATAGATGGCGAGTTAGTGAACCCAGATAATACCTGCACTTACCCATACTTCAGCGTAGAGAAGGACCTACTGTATCGAGTGGCAAAAAGGCATAAGAAACCGTTGAGCAGCTTGTGGTGCCCAAACCTTACAGGAAGTTGGTGTTGGAGTTGGCCCATGGGCACATTCTTGGAGGTCATCTGGGGACAGAGAAAACCCGAGAGAGGGTATTACAGAGATTCTATTGGCCGGGGGTGATGAAGGACATAGAAAATTATTGTTCCTCCTGCCCTGTGTGTCAGAGGTCGGCCCCGATGCCACATTTCCGTAGCCCGCTGGTCCCTCTACCCATCATTGAGGTCCCGTTTGAGAGGATCGCCATGGATTTGGTAGGTCCTATAATCAAGTCCGCTAGGGGGCACCAGTACATATTAGTTATAATGGACTATGCCACCCGTTATCCAGAAGCGATCCCTCTCCGAAATACCTCGGCCAAAACCATAGCCAAAGAGCTATCTCTTGTGTTTAGCCGGGTGGGTATTTGTAAAGAACTGCATACGGACCAAGGTACACCCTTTATGTCCCGGGTTATGAAGGAGCTGTGTAAATTGTTCAAAGTGACGCAATTACGTACATCTGTGTATCACCCCCAAACCGATGGGCTGGTTGAAAGATTCAACAAAACCCTAAAACAAATGTTGAAGAAAGTGGTGGATAGAGATGGAAAGGATTGGGACTGTCTACTTCCTTATCTGATGTTTGCTATTAGGGAGGTGCCCCAATCCTCTACGGGATTCTCCCCCTTTGAGTTACTGTATGGGAGACACCCAAGAGGGCTGTTGGATATTGCCAAGGAAACTTGGGAAAGTGAGAGTTCTCCCCACAGGAGTGTGATTGAGCATGTCGCCCTGATGCAAGACCGAATTGCACAGGTAATGCCCATCGTGAAGGAACATTTGGCCCAAGCGCAGTTAGCACAGCAGAGAGTGTACAACCGTGGAGCCAAGACCCGTACCTTTTCCCCGGGGGATAGGATACTGGTACTTGTCCCTACGGTTGAAAGTAAATTCCTTGCCAAATGGCAAGGCCCCTACGAGATAATGGAAAAAGTGAGCAAAGTGAATTACAAGGTCAGACAACCAGGAAGGCGAAAGCCCGAACAGATCTATCACGTTAATCTGTTGAAAGCCTGGAGGGATAGAGAGTCCCTAGTCGCAGACACTTGGTCACCAGCTCAAACTGGTTGCGTGTTTCCTGAGGTTGGAATCACAGCCACCTTGTCACAACCCCAACAACAGGAGGTTAAGGAGTTTGTGCTTCGCAACAAGGAGGTATTCTCTGAGCTGCCGGGACAAACATCTGGGGTAGAGCATGACATTATTACCCCGCCCGGTGAAAGGGTGAAGTTAAAACCCTATCGGATCCCAGAGGCCCGACGGGAGGCAATACGGGAGGAAGTACAGAAAATGCTGAACTTAGGGGTGATAGAGGAGTCCCAAAGTGATTGGTCTAGTCCCATTGTGTTGGTGCCTAAACCGGATGGGAGCTGGCGATTTTGTAACGATTTTCGTCAGTTGAACAAAGTTACAAAATTTGACACCTACCCCATGCCACGTATAGATGAGTTGATCGACCGGCTGGGAACAGCCCGATACATGACGACTCTTGACCTCACAAAAGGGTATTGGCAAATCCCCCTGGCCAAGTCGGCCAAAGAGAAAACCGCATTTGTAACCTCAGACGGGGCGTTCCAATATAAAAGAATGCCGTTCGGGTTACAGAATGCGCCGGCCACATTCCAGCGGAAAATGGACCAGATGCTGAGGCCCCATCGGAAGTATGCTGCGGCTTACCTGGATGACGTAATTGTCCATAGCACAGATTTGGCCTCACATCTGCCAAAAGTGCAAGCAGTCCTAGACTCTGTTCGGGAAGCGGGGTTTACGGCTAACCCCAAGAAGTGTACCATTGGGCAGGAGGAGGCCAAATATCTTGGGTACACCATTGGGAGGGGAGTAATAAAACCCCAACTCAACAAAGTCGAGGCCATCCAGAGTTGGCCACGTCCCAACAGCAAGAAGCAGGTACGAGCCTTTCTGGGAATCGCTGGGTATTATCGGCGATTCATTCCCCACTTTGCTTCTAAGGCTGTGCCCCTAACCAACCTGACGAAGGGGAAAGGGTCGGTCATGATTAAATGGACCCCCGAGGCTGAGGCAGCATTCCAATTCTTGAAACAAGCCTTATGTAGCCAGCCAGTGTTGTACTCACCCGACTTCTCTAAAGACTTTGTCGTACAAAGTGATGCGTCAGATGTGGGGTTAGGAGCAGTATTGTCCCAGGTCTGGAACGGGGAAGAGCACCCAGTCATTTACCTCAGCAGGAAGTTGAAGTCCCATGAGGTAAATTACGCCACCGTTGAAAAGGAGTGTTTAGCGGTGAAGTGGGCTCTAGATTCCCTTCGGTACTATCTGCTAGGTAGGCACTTTGACATGGTTACGGATCACGCTCCGTTAAAGTGGATGGCTCAAAACAAGGAGACAAATAGAAGAGTGAATAGGTGGTTCCTGGCCCTACAGGAATTCAACTTCACAGTAAAGCATCGCCCTGGCGTTCAAATGGGGAATGTGGATGCTTTGTCTCGAGTACATGAATGCCTGATTGCTGGTGTTCCAACCCCGAGGTTAAAACAAGAGGGGGGGTATGTGACAGCAGGAAGGTAAAGTCACCTGGTTGCATCCAGGGGGGTAGATATATTTCGCCCAGATTCAGGCTTTACGCCGACTTATACAACTAGGTGGAGAGTTGTATAAGCCCAGCTGAGGCTAGTGGGCTCATGGATGACTCATACCTCTAGGGAGAGTGTGGGGCGTCGTGCAGACAGGGAGTTGATGAGACCAGCTGAAGCTTGTCAGCTCAATTAGGCCTCTATAAGAACTCCCAGTTTCATTAGGGGTTAGCTCATGCCTGGAAGCAGACCTGTGTGGACTTCCTGGAGAGAGTGAACCCTTGTGCGGTGAGACAAAGCCTGTGTGGCTATTTGCTTGGACATTTAAAACCAGGGACTTAGGGACTAGGACAGCACTAGGCTGATCCCAGTTGTTAGTTAGGAAACCTGTATGTTTAGTCAGAGGTCAAGTTGACCAGGATTTACTTTGTTTATGTTTCTTTTGCTTTGCTGTGTTTTGTCACTGTAAATAGAAAATAAACCGCACCTTTTTGATTTTGAAAACCACAAGCTCCGTCTGCTGGGCCTGTTTTTGTGTGGGGAGCCCATCCCGGGGGTCACACACACCCGCTGCCGAGCTAACCCCCTCACAATATATATACTGTATGTGTGTGTGTATATATATATATATATATATATATATATACACACACACCCCGTATGTTTTCTGTATATTACTAATATAAGAAACAATTAGGGCCCATTCATACTTTTGTATTGATGAATGGCATCACAGCACAAAGAGCAGGTGTGTTAATATGCATTCTGGCGACACATGTTTTAGTGCGCGTTGCCACAACACTTGCTCTGTGTTTGGCTTGTTGTGGTGCTGTTCATTGTGAGTGACACCCTAACGCATTGTACAGTATAGCCTGACGCACTGCAGCGTGCCATGACCCACATACCATTATGTTGTGGTATGCTGCATTGTTTAAAAAAAAAAAGGCCACGCATTTTATCTGTTGTGGGTTGCATCCCATTTTAGTGAATGTGCTGTTTAACAAAACGCACCTGTAAGGAATGCTTTAGTGTGAATGGGCCCTCAATGTTTAGCAGCCAATAGACTTGTGTGAGGTCCACATGATCCTCTCACAGGATCTAATATCCTATTTTTCCAAAAGATTTGTAATTTTATCCAGCCAGTTTCAGGATTTTAACATCAGCCTCACATTTATTTCCTGCTTTCCATATCTGTCTCCAGCCATCTCACCTGACAATTGATCCATGTCATTTTGCTTATTTTTTGGTCCAGTTAGCAGGGAAGTGATCAGAACATGGCACAGTTACAGTGGTTGTAAACCCATGCATATACCCAGTGAAGTAACTGGCCTCAGGTGATGCACAGAGATGAAGCATATCCTCCTGCATAAGTTGTACCTGTTTATCTGCAGTCTTCTCTTCTACACCGATTCAAAGTGCAGAATTTTAAAGCTTGTCTGAGAGTTCAGAAAAAAGGGATCAGACAGCTGAAGTTGCACTCTGCAGGTCTCAGTAAGGAGAGGTCTGAGAGCTGATTGGAGGGAAGGGACACACCCCCCTTCACACACACTCAGGAACAGAACTGAGACTGTCAATCAGCTTATTGGCCCTCCTCTGCTGCCATTTTCCTCTTGGTGTCAGGAAAACTTGGAATGAAGCAGCAGACAAAAATGACACTGACCATGGGTGGCAGGAAAGAAAATCGTATCATCTATGGCCAGCCTGATGGTTTACTGATACACCATCACTCTACTACTCCATCTTAAAGTGGTTGTAAACCTAAGATATGAAATATGAACAAAACATATCCTTTTATAGTGTGTACTTTCTCAATTAAAGTGATTTTACAGGCAGAAGTTATTTTTTATCCTAATGCATTCTATGCATTAAGATAAAAAGCCTTCTGTGTGCGGCAGCCTCCCCAGCACCCCCTCATACTTACCTGTGCTCATCTCTATCCAGCTATGAGGCAGGAGTGTCTTGGCTGCCCGGGACTGCCCTTTTCATTGGCTGGAGACAGCAGCGTGGCACCATTTTCTCCAGCGGCTGTCATAGTCAGTTGGCCAACTCGGCAGGAGGGAGGGGCCAGGAGAGCCGAAGATGGAACTGATAGGAGGATCTGGGCTGCTCTGTGAAAAACCACTGCACAGAGCAAATAAGTATAACATGTTTGTTATTTCATGTATGCTATTGTATAGCCACTGGCAGTAATTGTGTATAGAGAAATCCGATGTGCTGGTTGTTCCCAGTTAAACAATTGATCAGCTTGGGCACAATCAGCCTGTCCATGCATGGTTTGAAACTCGGACGGTCCCTGCTGAACTGGCTAAGAATCGAACCGTCTGTGGCTGGCTTAAGATTGACTGAACAGATTAAAAAAAGGGAGACAAAGGTCTGGTGTGACCGCTCTACCACCTCCATCCCTGATAGTGGAAAAAGGGGAAAAATGGCCCTGGGACTTTGGGTGAGGTGGGAGAGATAGGTGCATGCTCACACAAATTGCAATAAAAAACAGTTTGTTACATAATGTTGTATGACAAAGCGGAGACAGCAATAAATGTGCGTCGTCAGGCATAAAAGCCAAAGTGCATAAAAATAGTACAGATAAATGTTGTTACAATACAAATATGTTACATCCATGATACAACAATGCAAATGGTAAAAAGTGTTTTGCTCATGAAGCCACAGTGTGTATAGTTGTAAAAATGCTCAGCCGGTAATATATGCATACAGTACAAAAGCTCATGTATAAAAAAGTGGACATTGGGACAATGTGTGGGCATAGTGGCCGACAGAAAAGGTCCTCAAAGTGTGCAGGTGCACAAATGCATACTAGGTCCCCTACGCGTTTCGCGAGCTCTGCTCGCTTCTTCAGGGGCAGATGCATAATAACTGTATCTGTGGTAGGATACAAAAATTAAAGATGAGTAACCTTGTTTGCTAGTAGTATAGGGGGGGGGTGAGGTGGGTCAGACAAGGGAGAGACCTCCTACTCACCAATGCTGGGGGCTATAGAGCCAAACACTGCATGCCAAGATGGCGGCAACTCGCATGTCCAGGGCAGGGGCTGAGGGGGCGAGGCAACACGGATACCGCCACGCGGGAAGGTCTGGATGAGACAGCACAAAATGTCTGGCCAGCGGTCATAATGGCCCCGAAAAATAAGTATGTCTATGAAATAATATATATATATTAAACAATATAAGTACACCAAAAGACGTGGATAGGAAGCAAAAATAGGTCAAAAAAAGAAAAAAATGGTTGAGGATAATGAATAACATATAAATGTGTAGTATATAAAGTGGCCTTGCTGCAACATGCTATGATGGAAGTGTAATATATAGTGAAAAAATTAAAAATGAATATAAATTGCTAGGGGCCAGTAAGTGATACTACATGCTGAGGCAATAAGGAGATGGTGTAATTGAAGCAACAGGTATTGCTGGCATGGATAATTAAAAAATATATAAGGAAGGAAGAGTGTGCTTTGCATTCAGTATTGCAAGACCACTTGTGTGGTTGCTAAGTAAGTAGGAACAATACCTTGATATAAAAGGGACGATACATGCCAGCAGTAAAAACCATTGGTGTGCCTTCCAACGATGTGACCACTGCGCAAGACAGATCGCAAATGCGAGTCCCAGCCGTGCCAAAACAACCGGATTTGTATCCCGCGGCCGGCCCGGGAGCTCCGCTCCCAGTGTCATGTACGGATATGGACGCAGCGGCGTCATTGCGACGCCGGCCGCCGTCTATCCGGGATGTTCCACACAGCCCAGCCAGCAGCGTCAGATGACGCTACGGTGTAGGCGTGGAAAACATGGTGCCAGTGGCCATGCCCATTAAAGGTGACAGGCGGGGACAGCAGGACATCTCCTTATTGCCTCAGCATGTAGTATCACTTACTGGCCCCTAGCAATTTATATTCATTCATTGTTAATTTTTTCACTATATATTACACTTCCATCATAGCATGTTGCAGCAAGGCCACTTTATATACTACACATTTATATATTCATTATCCTCAACCATTTTTTTATTTTTTTGGCCTATTTTTTCTTGCTATCCACATGTCTTTTGGTGTACTTATATTGTTTAATATATATATATTATTTCATAGACATACTTATTTTTCGGGGCCATTATGACCGCTGGCCAGACATCTCCCACCATTTTGTGCTGTCTCATTCGGACCTTCCCGCGTGGCGGTATCCCTGTTGCCTCGCCCCCTCAGCCCCTGCCCTGGACTTGCGAGTTGCCGCCATCTTGGCATGCAGTGTTTGGCTCTACAGCCCCCAGCATTGGTGAGTAAGAGGTCTCTCCCTTGTCTGACCCACCTCATCCCCCCCCATACTACTATCCTACCACAGATACAATTATTATGTATCTGCCCCTGAAGAAGCAAGCGGAGCTCGCGAAACGCGTAGGGGACCTAGGATGTGTTTGTGCACCCACACACTTTGAGGACCTTTTCTGTCGGCCACTATGCTCACACATTGTCCCAATGTCCACTTTTTTATACATGAGCTTTTGTACTGTATGCATATATTACCGGCTGAGCATTTTTACAACTATACACACTGTGGCTTCATGAGCAAAACACTTTTTACCATTTGCATTGTTGTATCATGGATGTAACATATTTGTATTGTAACAACATTTATCTGTACTATGTTTATGCACGTGTGCGTCGCCAGGCATAAAAGCCAATTGGTTGCTGTCTCCACTTTGTCATACAACATTATGTAACAAATAAACAGTTTTTTATTGCAATTTGTGTGAGCATGCGCCTATCTCTCCCACCTCACCCAAAGTCCCAGGGACATTTTTCCTTTTTTTCGACTGAACAGATTAGGCTAAATACGTTGAACTAAAATTTTGGAGAACTATGGAGGTGGTAGTTGCCAGTATATCCATCCAAAAAGTACAGGGTTCCTAAATGTCCAGCCAATCAATATAGACTTTGTATTTGGATACAAGTGGTAGTAACCAGCCCAGTGTTGATGTAAAAAGACTACATTTTGTATTAGGCTGGGTTCATACTAGTGCGAATTGGATGCAGGTTTCTCCGCATGCAATTTGCATGACAGTAGTTTGTGACCGGCTCTCTGTGGTGCCGGTTCACACATCTCCGGAGCGTCTGCAGAGCGATTTGCACAGGAATCCTGTGCGTCTTTGGCTCAGTTTCAGGTCCGAATTCAGCCCAAAATTCAGACCTGATTCGTCCCTGAAATGGAGAACGGGGACGCACCGGACCCCTGCTGTGAGCCGCATCCATCTGCAGTGTGAACCCAGCCTAAAAGTAAAAAATGTCATTAATATGACATAACTTGTCATGTACAAAGTTCTAAAATGTCTCCAGAGTTTATTTGCTGGCTAAATCAATAACATAACAGTTAAAACGTAATAAGCATTAGCTATTCATTTTTATCACCCATCCACGTCATGGCAGCTATAGACATTGTCACCAGTGCAAGTTTATTGATTTCTCCCAAGGTTCTCTCCCTGTACGGTGCTGCTGTGAGCCACTCCTTTCCTGTCTGCAGTATGAGTGATGGGCCCGGCTGGGTGCTAGCTTGTTCGGGAACAGGAAAAGCAACAAGATCTGCATTTTAATCACCACACCTCATAATGAGAATGTACAGGCTGCCTCTGTCGGGACACACTGACTTCAGCTTCTTTTCACAAGTTCATCCCTTGTGCCCCAAAGGCTCTGCTTGGGACTCCATGTTCCCTGCACAAAAGCTGGCACTCTGTTGTCTTTTCCAGACACGCATTTGTCTCGTCTCTTCATTTATCGTTATTGTATGAGGTTGAGAAAGAGAACTGTATGGTTTTCTATAGCAGACAGTGCTGTACAGTGTGAACATGTATAGGACAGAGCATTCTTAACTCCTGCATCCTTTTTTTTTTTTACTTTTGCTTTTAAGAACAATGGTAATTTTTATTCCTCTTTTTACTGAATAAAACTAGAGCAGATTCTGCTATCAAAAGAAATGAATCACCTTTAAAATCAGCCTGTTCTTTAGATATCGCTGCCCCATAAATTATTTTCACTATTTAAAGTATAGATGTATTCGCTAAATATTGCGGTAATTGTCAGAAGAAAAAGGTTCCAGCTCATGTAGGTTATTATGCTATCACAACCAATATTCGGGGCCATTTTTTCTTTAGGTTATGCTTTTTCGGTCAACACTATATGGCACCTCGAGGATTCTGGCCCTCAAAGCCTTGCTCCTCATTGCTTGTGAAAAGCTTTCACGACAAAATGGGCTACTTACTGGTCTGCATACTGTAAAGAAAGGGCCTATCAGCAATTGTAACATGCTGGGAAAGATCTCTACAAACTATAGTAAGCATCTCTGAAAGGTTCATTATCACTATACAACATGCTGAAATTATCGTTACCCACGGCGCCTAAATTATTTAAAAATAGAGAAACTAAAAAAATGATGGGTCTTTTAAGGTACCCATATACATTTTTTTTTTAAATAAAACCCAGATTTTGTGCTAGAAACAGCCTCATACAAAAAAAAAAAAAACATCCTAAAAGCAATTTACAGTGCCATTTTCCTTTCAATATAAGGAAGTCTCCTGGCTTTCTGGTTTGTAATGTTTTATTTTCATTTTTTTTATTTTTATTTTTTTAAGTTACATAAAAGAACACAATAGTATGACAAGTTATCATGTTATTAAAACTTCAATTGGTAGAAAAATGTAGAATGAATATGGAAGAAAGTGCAAATTACACTAGAAATGCAATAATAATAAAAAACACATTGTTATGATAGAGTCTAAGACACACCCTTAAAAAAAAAACAAAAAAAAAATTGCATTGTGGCAGGAGACTTATAGGAGGTCAGTGATAACTTGTCCATATTAAGAAGGTGGTACTACTTAGAAGGTGGTACAGTCAATAAATACATAACCACTAGAAGACCAGGGTAGTACAATGACCCCTCTTTAGTAGGAGATTACATTCCCTAGACCGATAGCAGCAGTATCTTGAAGTCAGAGCATACTAGGTCATTTTTTCAGAAAATGTGGAGTAGAAAAGTAGACACCTAGACTGTCTAAGTTGCTTTTTTTTAGCCCTAACTGGAAATAACTGTGTACTATAGGATGATTCATTGTGTGATTAAAGGCGGCTATATACAGCTCCATAGCTTTCTCCCTTCGAGGGATTACACTCAATCTGCCATCGACTAACATATAAGCGTTATCGGACAGGACCAAATTACTTTTTATGTTGAGGGAATATTCTTTGATGTCCCTCAAAGTGTTTCACAGAGCCTGACGAAGTGGGATATTTGGAACCATTGAAACGCATCATATAAGAATCGTCAAGCTTCTCCCTAAGATTGGCATCCAAAATTGAAGCTAGCATGAGTGCAATAAAAGATAAGTGTTCCAGATTAGGGTGGGAATATATTTATATGTTGAATATATTGTGGATTTATGAATACGCCATGCTCAGCTAGAATGTGGTGCAATTTTAATGTTTAAAAAATGTTTTGGAATAAATTTATGAATTTTAATGGAAATGTACAGTGTATATACAGTAAATCTAGGCACCTATAAACTCCCATATGTAGTGGATATTTTTATTGTTGGTTATTCAGAGGATCCTGGTGCACCATCTGTGTAATTCTGGCGGTATATATCTATACGGTTTTATTTAAAAGGGAAGTAAAGCATTTTTCTCTTACCATCCATGGACTGACACGGTGTCTCTTTACACTTTACACGTGGGTTATGTCCCTGCTTGCAGGAGAAGACCTAGGCAGAATGTGAAATGTTATACATACATTCCAAAAGCCAGAGCTGAACAGCCCCACCCAGGGGGCGGTCCCTCCATACATAACCCTCCCACTACAGTCAGCAGACTTCAGTTTTTTTCTGCCTAGCAGAAGGAGAAGACGTGGCTCCCTCAGGAGCCAGTCTCCTGACCTATTTTATTCCTTTTTGGAATTATTTTTTTATTTTATTTTTGAGAATCTTCTATCAACTGTCGGCTGGGCAACAGGTTGGGTACAAGATATCCTCGTAGTCTTCCCTGTCCGACCATCGAGCGTGCTGATCCTCGCCTTGTGTGCGTGAGACTCAGTTCACGACAGGCCCCATGACTCCAGGGGTGGCCGGGTTTGCTTCATGCTCCCACGGTCCTCTCAAGACTGAACAGCTCCTGACTGACTATCTTTCGCGGTGGACCGGGCCAACAGCTACTCAGTACTGCACTGTGATAGTCCTGTCAGAAACACCAGTGTGTCCCTCAGGGGACGGGTAAGTAGTCTCTCCTGCCTGCAGGTGAGTACAAAAGGCTGTGTTTCTCTGTGGGGGATTTTCCCTGTCTCCCCCTGTATTTTATTGTCGCTCTCTGTCACCATTACTGGCGCTGGCTGTGTGGGGTGCTTGGGGGTCACACTGTTCTTGGGGGGCTCATCCTGGTCTGCAATGTATGCTTTGGGGCTTTTTTGTGTGTTTTTTTGGGGCCTGAGCGCCGAGTGGCGCTGTGCGTGTGTGCTGTTTCATTTTAACTGCGTCATGTCGGCCATCTTGCCGCGGATCGCCTCAGTGAAGTGCGGCGGCCATTTTCTTGTAGCCCGCGTGCTTTTCAGCACTAGTTTGGCCTCTAGCGCTGCTGTAGCAGCGCGAATCTCCTCACAGTCTCCTCACAGCTCACCAGCGCTGACACAGCGCGGTACAGACAGCGGAACTAAGCGGTCCCTGGTCCGGTTTGGTGAGTCCCCTGGGCGCCCCCTCCTCAGTCAGCACAGCCTGTGGGTGGACTTTTTATCTGAGAGAGTCTCAGAGGGGGACAATATGGAGTCTGTGTCACCAGCTTTCCCTAAAAATGTCAGTGGCAACAGGCAGTGCTTCAGCACCTGCGGTCCCTATGGACCTGTTTTGGGCAGCCCTGGAATCAATTTCTGACCAGGATGGGAGCTGTGTGCAAGCGCAAGGTACAAAAAAGGCGCCCTCTCCCCACTTTATCTACTCGAGGGCAGTGCGCTGATTCAGATATGGGCCTAGCCACTATCGCTCAGGACCCTAGTTCTGAATGTATGGATGGTTTTGAACAGGACATTCCTTATGAGGGAAACTCCAGTTCTGAGTCAGTAAATGACAGGGCGCTTGTTAGTGTGCTCATGACTGCGGTGAGGGACACTCTCAAGCTCAAATGCTGCGGATGCAGAACCTCAGGCGGATACTGTCTCCTTTGGTTCTTTTAAGGCCAGGCCTTCTAAAGGGGTTTTTTCCATTGTACTTTCTTTGACCAGCTCATTGATAAGGTCTGGAAAAAGCCGCAGAAGAATTTTTTATGGTTCCGCGGCGTTTGTCTATCAGATACCCCTTTGAAGATGCCCTACTTAAAAAGTGGGCTTCTCCCCCAGTGGTCGACCCTCCAGTCGCCCTGTTGAATAAGGCCACCACTCTCCCGATGGAGGGGACTCCTGCATTAAGGACCCCACTGACAGGAGGTCAGAAGTGGTGCGCATAGCCATGTTTGCCTTGTTGGGATCCGCCCTACGGCCTGTGGTAGCGGCGACCCTTGTGTTTTAAAACACTTGCAGGTTGGGCAAAAATGTTGCACCTAGCTGTACAGGAGCATAATCTTCCTCCAGACACAGTTACTCTGGCCCACCAACTGGGCAGGGCCTGGTTTATGTGTGCGACACCACGTTGGACGCGGGCCCTTTAACATCCAGGGCCTCTGTCCCGACGGTGGTATGGCGCCGTCTTATCTGGTTGAAATGCTGGTCTGCTGACCTAGCCTCTAAGAAGCTCCTGACGTATCTACCTTTTTATAGGTGGTAGACTTTTCGGTGCTGCTCTGGATGTCATCGTCGAGGATGTCATGGGAGGTAAAAGCACTCTTCTTCCTTAGACTGGCAAGGGTAAGGGGGCCCGCCGCAAACAGGGCCTTTTCCTTTCCAGCAAACAAGGGGTTTTTTCGTCAGTCGAGTCCACAGGTAGGTCCTCCCAGACTGACGGAGTGCGGCTGGTGGGCACAAGCGCCCCTGGGTGCGTAAGCCAAACAAGCGGCTCCCGAGCCCGCCTCCGCGTGAAGTCTTGCCTCCGCCCGACTCTGGGGTGGGGGGACGACTTCGCAGGTCACGAATCGGTGGTCCTCCCGAATCTCCGACTGGTGGGTGTGTGAGAAGGTCACCTCAGGATACAGGATAGTATTCCGATCCTGGCCCCCAGACAGATTCTTTCCCTCAAATCTTCCTCTCCTTCCTACCTGTCGGGCAGCCCTCTTGGGGGCTGTACAGGATCTGATCAGGTCCGGAGTGATTGTGCCGGTTCCGTCACAGGAGAGTTTTCAGGGATTCTACTCGAATCTGTTTGTCGTCCCAAAAGTAGGACGTGGTTCGACCTATCCTGGACCTCAAGGCCCTGAATGCCTTCGAGAAGGTGCAGAAATTCCGCATGGAATCCATTCGCACGGTGATCGCTACACTCCACCAAAGGGATTTTCTTCTGGCGTCCTTGGACTTCAAGGACGCCTACTTGCATGTTCCGATCTGCGCAAGTCACCGGAAGTTTCTGCGCTTTGCGATCAGCGAAGTCCACTATCGATTGTGGCTCTTCCTTTCGGCCTAGCCTCGGCACCAAGGGTGTTCACCAAGGGTGTTCACCAAGGTGCTTGCTCCGGTTCTAGCCTTCTGTTACAGCGAGGTATTGCTGTCGTGGGCTATCTGGACGATCTTCTGCTAAGAGCAGAAAGTGGATCAGACTTAGAGGAAAGGTGACTATCATCAATTAGACCCTCAGGGACTCGGGTGGTTCCTGAACATTCAGGAGTCAGTCCTGGTCCTGACTCAGTGTCTGGAGTATCTAGTTCTGATTCTGGACTCCTTGGAGGCAAAGGTATCCTACCTCTGGAGAAGTTGCTGACACTTCAGTCTGCGGTGCGGGTGCTGACATCCCAAAAATGGTTGTCAATCCGTTTTTTGCATGAGAGTCCAGAGACTCGTGGTGGCCTCCTTCGCGGCCGTTCCGTATGCCCAATCACACACCAGGGCATTGCAGAAGGAGATCTTGTCCACCTGGGACAAATCCCCGTTGTCCTTGGATCTTCAGATCCAGGTGATTCACCTGGTCAGGGCGCCCCTGACATGGTGGTTGAGATCCTCGGCTCTTCGGTCCGGAAAGTCGTTCCCCTCCCATCCACTGGATGGTACTCACGACGGACACCAGCCTGACGGGCTGGGGTGAAGTCTGGGGAGTCCTGTCGGCTCATTCCTTGGACTCCGGACGAGCCCGTTTACCAATCACTGTTCTGGTAATACGGGCCATCGGACTGTGTCTCTCCTCAGGTCAGAGAGAGTACGGGGTCGCTCCATCAGGAGCCAGTCGGACACCGCCACGGCGGTGGCGTATGTAAACCATCAAGGGGGAACTCAGAGCTCAGCTGCGGCTTCCGAGGTAGTCCGTATCCTGAAGTGGGCCGGAAGAAACGTTCCGGCTCTGTAGGCCATTTTACATTCTGGGCATAGACAATGGGCAGGCGGACTATCTGAGTCGCCAGACACCGGACCAAGAAGAGTGGTCCTTGCATATTTCAACTCCTTTACCGACGGTGGGGCACGCCGGATGTGGACCTGATGGCCTTTCGACTCAATCGCAAGTGTCAAGGTTGTGGCCAGATCCAGGGATCCTTGGGCGATGCCTCGGATGCGTTGGTGGCCCCATAGGGTCCTTATCGCCTGATATAAACTCTGGCAATCCTAATTGTTCCGGATTGGCCGCAGCATCACTGGTACGCTGATCTGGTACGTCTCGTCGCGGACGTTCCCTGGCGGTTGCCGATGGGGGAGGACCTTCAGTCTCAAGGTCCTATGCTTCATCCGGCTTACAGTCTCTGGCTTTAATGGCAGGGCTGTTAAAAGCCAGGTGTTGAGGGACCAAGGTCTCTCGGACTCGGTCATTTTGACCATGTTAAGGACACGGAAGTCTTCCTCCAGGCAGATCTATCGCCGTACCTGGAAAGCTTATATCGCCATGTGCGAAGCGCTGGACTGGCGTCCTCGGACGTATTACGTCCCCAGAATCCTGCGTCCTCTGCAGTGTGGAGTGACCCAAAAGCTTGCTTTGAGTACCATCAAGGATCAGATTTTGGCCTTGGCCGTCTTCTTTCAGCGACCTCTAGCGGGTCATTTTCTTGGTTAGCACCTTGTGTTGGGTTCGCCATGTGCTCCCTCCTGTCAAGCCTCCTCTCCCACCGTGGGATCTGAATTTGGTGCTCTCGGTCCTCCAGGAACCTCCTTTTGGGAATATCCGGGATATTCCCTTCTTGTCTTGTCTCAGAAGGTGGCCTTTTTAGTGTCAATCACTTCTGTTTGACGAGTGTCTGAGTTGGCGGCTTTGTCCTGCAAGTCGCCATGTTTAGTGATCCATAAGGATAAGGCGGTGTTGCATCCGCGACCTTCCTTTTTTGCCAAAGGTGGTGTCGACCTTTCACCTACATGAGGACATTACCCTCCCGTCCTTGTGTCCTCACCCATCGCATCCCAGAGAGTTTGCGCTGCACATATTGGAGGTGGTACGAGCCTTACGGGTGTACCTGTCTGCTACTGCTTCTATTCGAAAGTCCGACTCACTATTTGTGACTGTCTCTGGTCCATAACAGGGCCAAGCGGTTTCGTCTGCCATCATTTTTAGGGGAATCAGACAAACCGTCATTCAAGCCTATGCTCTCAAAGGGCGGGCGCCTCCCTTTCCGGTTACGGCGCATTCCACCAGGACAATTGGTGCTTCCTGGGTTTCCCGACATCAAGCGTCGGTTGCACAAGTGTGCAAGGCGGCGACCTGGTCGTCTGTTCATGCCTTTTAAGTTTTATAAGGTTAATGTGGCTGCATCTTCGGATGCTTCCTTCGGCCGCAGGGTGCTGCAGGCCGCTGTTTAAAGTTGCGACTCCTCCGTTGAGGAGCTCTGCCTTATTGGAGTGAAGTTTTGGTTTTTCCATTTATACTGCTCCCATCCCTCTTGACACTGCTTTGGGACATCCCACGTGTAAAGTGTAAAGAGACACCATGTCAGTCCATGGATGGTAAGAGAAAATAGGATTTTTTGTACTCACTGTAAAATCCTTTTCTCTGACATCCATGGACTGACACGGCACCCACCCTTCCTTTTAAGTTTGTACTGCTTTGTTACGAACTGAAGTCTGCTGACTGTAGTGGGAGGGTTATGTACGGAGGGACCGCCCCCTGGGTGGGGCTGTTCAGCTCTGGCTTTTGGAATGTATGTATAACATTTCACATTCTGCCTAGGTCTTCTCCTGCAAGCAGGGACATAACCCACGTGTAAAGTGTAAAGAGACACCGTGTCAGTCCATGGATGTCAGAGAAAAGGATTTTACGGTGAGTACAAAAAATCCTATTTTTTCCCCCAATGATACTTACCTAGGTGAATGCAGCATTCTACATTGAGAAGCGAGCGATCAAACACCACTGATCATTCGGTTCTGATAGCTCCCCGAGAAGAGAGCTGCTGACTGTCAATCAGCAGCTCTTTGCTCTCTTCCTCCTCCTCGCTTACTGAAGTGTTGAGTTGTGGAGGCCATCTCAGGCTCTCAGCGGCTCGCTAAGAGGCTGAGCGGGGTGTCAGTCCAGGCACCTGCCGGATCTAGACTTACATTGTCGGGATAAACGCGGTGCCTGGACTGATTTCTGTGACGTCAGCAGAGAGCAGACTTCAGGCTCTCTGCTGAAAACGGGTCACAGGAGTGCAAAAAGAATTGCACTCCTGTCATCCATAGGAAAGACGTACAGCCAAACGAGCTTTGGCTTTACTTCTCCTTTTAAAGCCGTAGAATAATATTACCATGTGATCCTTCTCTATACATATTTACATAAAAGTGTCTGCTGGGTCACACAGTGACATTTCCAGGAGTCAACTCTACACATTTCTGGGACCATCTCCTCCTTTTTTCTACTGTACTAGAAAATGTTGTTGTTGCTCGCTGTGTTACCATTAGGCTCCATGCACACTTGCGTTTTTATAAGCTCAAAAAAAACACTAGAAAAAAAAAGCTGGATGAAAAATGCTGATAATAGCATTTTTTGTGCTGGCTTGTAGTAGCATTTTAGTAGCTTTTAGGAGCTTTAGCATTATATTAGCGGCTTTACAATACATTAAGAAAAAAAATGCTTGAAAAAAGTTGATTTAAGAGCGTTTAGCGTTTTTTCTGCCGGGAAAACACTCCCAAAAACGCTACAAAACGATTTTTTTTTTCTGCTTCTAAACACTGAAGCTTAAAAAATGCTTCTACCATAAAATAATGTGCATGGACAGATAGGATAACACTACTGGCTTCTAGGAGCAGAAAACAAAATTCTCATAATAGCTTCTAGGAGCTTTAAAAAATGCATGTGTCGAGCCTTCGAGAGATTTCCCACCACTTCCTCCCCCACTGACCTTCTGTTACCAGACATGAAGGGAGGGGAAATTTTCACGCCAGATTATGACCAATACCTGCATGCTCGATGTATAACTGAGTTAGGAATGCACTCCGGTGTGTTTGGATACTAGTCCAAACCCACTAAACTATCTTGTCAAGAAACTATCATTGTGGACCAACAATCGCGATAGGCTGAGGCAATCCCCACCCTATATAAAAGGGGCATGTATATGCGCAGCTGCGGGATAGCAAACGCCTCAGCTGCTTATGATTTTCAGTTCGCAGTGACAGATTCCTTGCGCGGAACAGCTCAGGTGGGTTTGAACTAGTATTTGAACACACCTGAGCTGTGATCTTAATGGCAATCCCAACACTAGGGATGAGCCGAACACCCCTCTGTTCGGTTCGCACCAGAACCTGCGAACAGCCAGAATGTTCGCGTGAACTTTAGAACCCTATTAAATACAATGGACTCGAACGTTCGAAATCAAAAGTGCTAATTATAAAGGCTTATATGCAAGTTATTGTCCTAAAAAGTGTTTGGGGACCTGGGTTCTGCCCCAGGGGACATGTATCAATGCAAAAAAAAGTTTTAAAAACTGCAGTTTTTTCGGGAGCAGTGATTTTAATAATGCTTAAAGTGAAATATTCCTTTTGTACCTAGGGTGTGTGTATAGTATGCAATGTAAAGTCGCGCTTGTTTCCCGTGCTTAGAACTGTCCCTGCACAAAGTGTCATTTCTGAAGGAAAAAGTCATTTAAAACTCACTCGCGGCTATAATGAATTGTCGGCTCCCGGCAATACATAGAAAAGTCATTGATAAAAAAAAAAGTGTGGGGGTTCCCCTAATTCATTTACCAGGCCCTTCAGGTCTGGTATGGATATTAAGGGGAACCCTGCCGCAAATTTAAAAAAAAAATGCGTGGAGTTCCCCCCAAATATCCATACCAGGCCCTTTAGGTCTGGTATGGATTTTAAGGGGAACTCCACCCCAAATAAAAAAAAATGGCGTGGAGTTCCCCCAAAAATCCAGTTTTTAAAACTTTTTTTTGCATTGATACATGTCCCCTGGGGCAGAACCCGGGTCCCCAAACACTTTTTATGACAATAACTTGCATATAATCCTTTAAAATTAGCACTTTAGATTTCTCCCATAGACTTTTCGAATTTGCCCCGAACACCCCAAATTGTTCGCTGTTCGGCGAACGGGCAATGTTCGAGTCGAACATGAGTTTGACTCGAACTCGAAGCTCATCCCTACCCAACACATACCACACGCTCCTTATTACGAATTGTCTAGAAATGACTGCTAGTAGCAGCTCAGTGCCCTAAATAATACCATGTCATATGTAAATTAGTAGTTTTCCCCTTTACCCCACTGCCTTGAAAGGTAGGTAAGCTCTATACAGAAATTCCAATAGCATATGTACTGCGCTTAGCTATTTACAAAACACATAGATCCTTCAGTTCACAAAAAATGTACCAAGCTTGTACGTTTTCTAACATAAAATCTAAAAAAAACGATGCTCACTAATACGTTATTTTGATAGACCTAAAAAAGCAAGTAGAACAAACTGACCATTTAAACAGAAGAAATGCTTTAAACTTAATTTACTTGTAATCCTCTATTAAAAACGACCCTTTTATTTCAATGGCAGAAGTTTATTTTCCTGATTTTCCCAGTCGTTTTTTCATCATAGCACTGGGGGAAAATCATGTTATTGTAGCACGCTGACCCTTCCATATAGTACAAAGAAACAGGGGAGGAACATCTTCAAACATCTTTCTACAAATGAGTCTGTAATGCTTGCTGAACAGCCTTGCCATGTGTATAATAAAATTATAACTAAACCTAAAAACAGACATTGTATATAGACATATAGGCATTGGTTTTTAGACAAAATACATTTTCATCAAGAGCCAAAATGACCTGTTGATTATGCTGGGTATGAATTGTCTTTTTTACTACTTGTCAGCTGAAAAGGAAGCACAAGCATGTTTGTATTTCTTGTGTAAACTACTAGTCCAATCAAACCATCTTGTACAACCTAGGAGAGATGAACAAAGACCATCCCGTGATAACTATGGAACCCTCTATCGATACATTGGGGAAGTAAATGTGGTTATGAAGAGACAGGAAGTGTTTTATTCACATAATTAAATGGTGAAAATGAGGGGGGTCCTGATTTTTTTTTATTACAGCCACTACCCTAAAAGTCAGATTCTAATTAAGCCTAAATCTACTCCCACCCCCCATTCTAAGACTATTCTTTGTACCCGGTAAAAGAAAACATATCTATACTTGCCGGTTCAGTCCGGTCACATGATCTGGTCGCAGCACTGGCTTCAGTGTAGAGGAGAGGCAGCGACATTGGGTGCTGAGCCTGGGCAATGACATCACCCATAGGCTTTCAATGGGATAGCCATTGGCTGTCCCTCCTCCACACTGAAGCCACCACGGGGTCCCAAACATTTGACCAGACTGGAGCTGCTTTGGAATAGGTAAGTATAGACCTCTTTTCTTTTAGAATACTTTTAGAAGGTGGGAGTAGATTTAGGTTTAGTTAGAACTTGACTGGAATTCCACTTTAATTGCTGGTAAGCTGCAGTATATTACTTTTTTTGTTTTTGGGTTGCTCTTTAAGTCATAGTTATCCAGTCAACATAAGAGTGTGCCCTGTATGTGAAGTACAGTTGTGCTCATAAGTTTACATACCCTGGCAGAATTTATGATTTATTGGCCATTTTTCAGAGAATATGAATAACACAAACTTTTCTTTCACTCATGGTTAGTGTTTGGCTAAAGCCATTTATTATCAATCAACTGTGTTTACTCTTTTTAAATCATAATGGCAACAGAAACTACCCAAATGACCCTGATCAAAACTTTACATACCCCCAGTTCTTAATACCATGTATTACCCCCTTTACATCAATGACAGCTTGAAGTCTTTTATAGTATTTGTGGTTAAGGCTCTTTATCTTCTCGGATGATAAAATAGTTTTTTTTGTACTCACCGTTTGGGGTGAAGTTAAGTCTTCTTTTGATTGCTGTCCCCACCCCTCGTTTTTTCTGACACTGCTTGGGGAGGTCCCACTTTGTCAAGATTTAAGGAGCTGTGTCCGTCCATGTACTCACTGTAAAATAATTTTCTCTGTCGTCCATTGACGGACACAGCACACACCCCTCCTTTTTTAGTTTGTACTGCTTTTCTACGAACTGAGGCTGCTGAATGCAGGGTGGTGGGTTACATACGGAGGGACCGCCCCCTGGGCGGGGCTGTTCAACTTGTTAAAGTTGCATGTTTTAAGATTACTAACATGTTCTGCCTAGTCCTCTCCTATGAACAGGAACATACCCCACTTTGTCAAGATTTAAGGAGCTGTGTCCGTCCATGGATGAAAAGAGAAAGCTGCCCATTCCTCTTGGCAAAAAGCCTCCAGTTCCTGTAAATTCTTGGGCTGTCTTGCATGAACGGCACGTTTGAGATCTCCCCAGAGTGGCTCAGTGATATTAAGGTCAGGAGACTGAGATGGCCACTCCAGAACCTTCACTTTATTCTGCTGTAGCCAATGACAAGTCAACTTGGCCTTGTTTTTTGGATAATTGTCATGTTGGAATGTCCAAGTACGTCTCTTGCGCAGCTTCCTGGCTGATGAATTTCAATGTTCCTCCAGTATTTTATGACAACATACTCTATTCATCTTGCAGCGTGTCCAGTGCCCAATGCAGCCTCACCTGTGCCCAATGCAGCCTCACCTGTGCCCAATGCAGCCTCACCTGTGCCCAATGCAGTGTGGCCTGTGCCCAATGCAGTGTGGCCTGTGCCCAATGCAGCCTCACCTGTGCCCAATGCAGCGTAGCCTGCCCGTGCCCAATGCAGCCTCACCCGTGCCCAATGCAGCCTCACCCGTGCCCAATGCAGCCTCACCCGTGCCCAATGCAGCCTCACCCGTGCCCAATGCAGCCTCACCTGTGCAGTGGAAGAGGCGAGCCAGTGGCGGAACTACCGGGGAGGATGAGGAATGCATACTGCAGCCCTCAAATGGCTATTGGCGAGCATGGGGCTGCCTCAGAGTGGGGGGGCGAGCACCGCCCGCACGGTCCCCCAGCCAGGGGAAGTGAGGAGAGGAAGAGGCGCGCTGAGCGTACAAGCAGAGAGCTGTAATAGCTTTCATTTGAATGTCCTGCGTTCCTGGGGCTCACCGTCACATAGCCCCACCTCTTGGCCTGGCGCCTTTGATGACGTCACATGTCCCGCATTGGACCGGCGTTCTGTCTATCAAAGGCGCCGAGCCAAGAGGTGGGGCTATGTGACGGTGAGCCCCGGGAACACAGGACAAGGACATTCAAATGAAAGCTATTACAGCTCTCTGCTTGTACGCACAGCTCGCCTCTTCCTCTCCTCACTTCCCCTGGCTGCTCGCCCCCCGGCAGTATGCATTCCTCCTCCCCACGGGCCCCTCTCGGTTGCGGGCCCCATAGCGGCCGCGTGTGTCGCTATGGCGGTAGTTCCGCCACTGCATCTTGCCATCAATTTTGACCAAATTTCCTGTGCCTTTTGTAGCTCACACATCCCCAAAACATCAGCGATCCACCTCAGTGTTTCACAGTAGGCATGGTGTACCTTTCATCATAGGACTTGTTGACTCCTCCTCAAATGTAGTGTTTATGGTTGTGGCCAAAAAGCTAAATTTTGGTCTCATCACTCCAAATGACTTTGTGCCAGAAGGTTTGAGGTTTGTGTCTGCGTTGTTTGGCGTATTGTGAGCGGGATACTTTGTGGCGTTTGCGTAGTAATGGCTTTCTTCTGGTGACTCGACCATGCAGCCCATCTTTCTTCAAGTGCCTCCTTATTGTGCATCTTGAAACAGCCACACCACATGTTTTCAGAGAGTCCTGTATTTCACCTGAAGTTATTTGTGGGTTATCTTTGCATCCCAAACAATTTTCCTGGCAGTTGTGGCTGAAATTTTAGTTGGTCTACCTGACCCTGGTTTGGTTGCAACAGAACCCCTCATCTTCTTGATTAGAGTTTGAACACTACCGATTGGCATTCTCAATTCCTTGGATATCTTTTTATATACCTTTCCTGATTTATACAGTTCAACTACCTTTTCCCGCAGAGCCTTTGACAATTATTTTGCTTTCGCCATGACTCAGAATCCAGATACGTTAGTGCAGCACTGGATGAAAGATGCAAGGGTCAGGAGTCAAACGCATTGACTTTTTATACACACACACTAATTGCAAGCAAACAGATCACAGGTGAGGATGGTTACCTTTAATAGCCATTCAAACCCCTTTGTGTCAACTTGTGTGCATATGATCAGGCCAAAATCACCATGGTATGTAAACTTTTGATTAGGGTCATTTGGGGAGTTTCTGTTGGTATTATGATTTAAAGAGTAAACAGTTGATTGATAATAAATGGCTTCAGCCAAACGCTAACCATTAGTGAAAGAAACGTTTTTGTGTTCTCATTCATATTCTAATATCTGAAAAATTGCCAAGAAATCATAAATTCTGCCAGGGTATGCAAACTTATGAGCACAACTGTATAAATGTTTTTTTGTCCATAAGCTACATGGAGTATGTACCAATCTTAACCCCATAGTGCAAATAAATGAAAAGTCACAACTCATCTCTGCTTAATGCCTCCCATCATATATGTGGTGCATGGAAGCAATCCCTCTTGCAAGGCTTCAAATCATATATATATGCATAAGATTCCTGACCCTTCAGCAAAATCTCCAATAATTCATTTCTTGGAAAAGCACCTGTACACGCAGAGCATCAGCTGATGCATTTCTGCTTTAGTTGAACTTATTTATAGCTGGTTGTTAAATGAAAAAACATTATTAGGGGGTTAGGAAAAGCATGGGTTTCCTACAAACTGTACACTGCCCTAAAAGACTAACACAAAACAGTACAAGTATTGTAGTCCTGGAGAAATCACAATATAAACCTACAATGTAGGTTAAACCAGACGTTCATACTTTGTTCCTGAAGGCAAGGATTGGTAAGATTTTGCATATTTAGCTGCATCTGGTTATTTTCATATTTATGATGCAACTTTTATGCATAAAAAGTCAACGGGGGTTGACTTTCTAAAACATTCTCAAACCGGAATGTGCAAAATCTGGTGCAGCTGTGCATAGAAGCCGATCATTTATTTTTTATTTTTTTGTCAAAGCTTAAAGCGATTGTAAAGCTTCAGTTATTAAAAAAAAAAAAAATCCTATCATATACTTGCCTCCACTGTGCAGTTTGTTGAGCACAGAGTGGCCCTGGACACTGACTTCTGGAGTCCCTCGGCGGCTCTCGCGACTTCTCCCCATATCAGATAACCCCCTGGGAGAAGCTCTCACCTGAGGGGTTACCTTGCGGACGTGCTCCCAAGTCCAGCATTCGGATTTAGCCACTGAATGTATGACTGGGCCCGGCGCCCGCATCGTTGCATTTGATTGACAGCAGCGGGAGCCAATGTCTGAGCTGCTATCAATCTATCCAATCAAGAGCAGGGACCCCGTGGAGAGAGGGACAGTGCGTCCCCGCCGGGGGAAATTCGGGGCTCAGGTAAGTAAAACTGGGGGGGGGGGCGGTGACTGCCAGGTGTTTTTTCACCTTAATGCATAGGATGCATTAAGGTGAAAAAAACACGACGGTTTACAACCCCTTTAATAGAACAAGCTGAAGTTAGAAGCCGATTGGCTATCATGCACAGCTGCACCAATTTTTGCACCCTCCAGTTTTAGTAAATCGGCCCCAACGTGTACCAGGAAAAGGCAGTTTGTATCTATTAAATCTGTAAACCTCTGGGAATTGTTTTTACTTTTTCAGAAACCCAGCATTAGTGTCAAATAGAATTTGTAGTTATTAATGGATTGAGGAGTATTAGCAAGGCGTGCTGATTCAGGTGTGGAAAGTGTTTACCCAGAGGCGACGGAAGATTTCATCCGAAGGTCAGCCGTGTCAGAAGTGTATCATCTGTCAGGATAGGGATACTTGTGAAATGACGGGAGAAATGTTGAAATACTCTGGCAGGGGAGTGCCACCCTGCAGCTGCTAACTGGTTATGCCAGGAACCAGTGCCAGCAGATCCAGGTTAGGTAGGGGACAGGTATCCTTTAAAGGAGCGCGTAAACAATAAAATAAAGCATTAAGCCGTTTATCCATGTCTTTGTTTTTGGGTAAACTGCTTGGAAGAAAGAAATAATCTTCCATAAATATTTGTTAGAAACAAAAGGTGTATACAGTGAGTGGGGCAGATCACTGTTATTATTGACATGTGATTGATGCATAAGCCAGCAAGTATGATGCACGATTCAATAAATTTCACGCAGACCAGGGAATCCATTAAAAGTCTGACTCCCATCTATGTGATAAATTGGCACCTCTTTCCTTATTAACATTATGGTCAAACTTATTTTTAAATTTGTGGCAGCCACAGCAACACAACTTAAAAGTATCACACTTACGGTATCTAAATTTGTTGCACGCATCAGAAACGGCAATCAAACTGTCTCAAGGTTTTCAGGAGTTTGGAGCAGGACTTTGTACTCCGGCTTTACCACCAGAAAATGTCAAAACGACTTTATTGAATCGCTCTAAGAGGGATTTGCTTACCACATTGGCCCAATTTTGGGGAGTTTGGTTGGGTCTGTGTAATTTGTGTTTTTGCTGCAGATTTGTTATTACGATTACATCTATATCAGGTGAGCAAGGTAGAATTCATTTTTTAGTCTATAGATGAGCATGAAACCAGTATTTGATAATCGCTTCAATCTTTCACAAATGATTTCCTACCAACAGTGACCCAGCCATCACCAATTTTTCTCAACCCTCTTCATATGCCCCAATTGCTGGAAACATACTGCATCTGTCTTGGTCCCAGATATCGAATCGTCAGAGTCAACTGTATAGATATACAAGATGTTGGCAAATGATTTCTCCATATAGCTAACCACCCAAAACGGATTAAACTTTTAGCTCTAGGGGTTAATAAACTTTTTTGAACTGGTATCCGCTAGAAAATTTTTGCGACCGCTTACAACTACCAACACGAAGCATTCTTTTTCGTGTGATTTCTGTTGCACAATATGTAATTCTTATTGTGTAATTTTGCAACTACTAAGTTGCCCTCAACTATATAGGCAGGTACCATTGTTTAGTCCTGGCCACAGTTCTCCATTAAACTGCTGAAGATGAATATTTTTTTTTTTATCTGCACAATAAAATTTGAGTTCTGATAGAATTACATACTTCTGTACTTTCCCTTGTGGCCATTGAGAGTCTCATCAAGTTGATGCATGGCTTGTCCTTGTGAAATCAGGCTGCTTTCTCTCTGCTTGTGCAGGCTGGTTACTGTTGTGACTCTCCAGATCATCTTCCTGAAAGTGACAGCGTGTATCACTCTGCATCCTTTACTCAAGTCCTTTGCACACACTGGGAATACCACTTTACATTTCCTGCTCTACATACATCTCTTAAATTATTCTTTGGTGTGTTTGACCTATATCTGTGTAGACAGGTCATAGTTTATCGATGCTGCTTCTGGTTCTCTGGCTTCTCTCAAGCGGCTTTTTGTGCAGCATAAAATATCCTATATTCCTTTCCTATAAAGATGTCAGCAAGTTAAGGATCTTTTCTTATGAATTATTGATTTTGTTACTTTTTGTACAACTATTTTATTTCTGAAAAGTTATAGATGTTAGCATGGGCCATGGTGCAGCAGACCTTTAGAATCTGTCATAATACCCTCCACAATTTTGTTTTTCTGAGTCAAATCAAATCAGGCTTAGAGATGGTGGAGAGTTTATTCTATGCTGAATAATTGGGAAACCTGGAAAGATTTACTTCAAGACACACAAAAAAATTGTAGTACACACATGCTGATTGACCAAAGCGATCAAGAACAAATATGACTAGAACTGCATATTGGAATGTATGCTTGCGATTGATCAGATTCCACGATTGATGGATGCCAACCATCAAATGTCTAATTGCTTGTGTTCATTTGGATATAATCAGGCACATTGTCAACAGCCATATTCTTTTTAGGGTTCTGAGTTGCTGACTTCTGGAGCAACAGTTTTAATGATCCTTTTACACCCTTTCTTACGATATGACATTGATATCTAAATTCATGTAGAGTGCAGACTTGCATCTGTTTCTAAATAGTTTGGGGGCATATGATTCTCATTCAAGCATTTTTTTCCACCTCCCCTATTTTATCTCACATGAATCATCACTAGTTTTAGTGGAAGTTAAGGGCTAGACTCATCAAGCATCAGCTTTACATTACAGTTTATAGGAATAACACAGAGTATTCCATGAGTAGTCAGTGACAGCAGAACATGTCATATCCTCCTATCTAGTTCTTGTACACTATTATCACATCATCTCATTGTTGTTTCAGTTCCTTGCAGCATTGTGTGGCTTTGGAATTGTGCCATTTATTCCATAGTTATGGCTTCCTCTAATCCATAGCTGTCATGTTTAAAGGGGAAACCTACATTTCCTCATAGATGAGGCTGTTAAGACTACCTGCCAGCCTTACATTTTAATATTTAACATATATACCACAGTGGCATGTGGATAATTGACATTGTGTAGTCTACTTATTGTCCGCTCTAACCAGGTTATGTTTTTTTAAATGGGGCTTGGACATCTTATATAAAAAACATTAAGGTACATGCCAATAAAAAAAAAAAAAACATGTCTGAGTAAAGTGTATATGATTTGTGGATCTTGTGTCCACTTTACGCTTGGTTCACACTAGCCGACTCCAAAGTTGTGTGATTTTTCGTGCAACTTTGGAGCCTGACTTTGAGGCTCCATTCACACTTGTATGGCTTCAAAGTTGCGCTGTCTTAGAAGTGCACCTTTAACGCAACTTTGGATGGGTGCAACTTTGATACGACTTTGACCAGTGATAATGGACAACTGTTGCATGGTATAACATTCAGGTACATCTTTCATGCAACTTTTGAGGGTTAACCTTGAAGTCTATGGCTCTCAAGTTACATGAAAGTCCAACCAAAGTAGTGCATAAACTACTTTGAAGTTGCTGCGACTTTAAGTTGCACATATGTGAATGGTTATCATTAGAAAACATGGGTAACGACTTGTCATGCAACTTGATGTCCAAAGTTGCATGACAAATCGCACAAGTGTGAATGGAGCCTGAAGTGACTTTGATAAGACTTTTACAGTCTCTGTGTCAGTCATATCAAAGTAGTGCTTTTCTGAAGTGGCAGCGACTTCAGTAGTGTCAATTGGAATGGCTCTCATAGAGATGCATGGCATTTCACATGTTCTACAACTTTGGGTCTCCAAGTCGGATCTTAAGACAAAGGTGTGTGAACCAAGCCTAATTCATGTCAAGTATTTGGCTATATTTTACTCTTGGGCAGAAGACTTCAGAGTTGCACTGGGTGAGAAGACTAATGAAAGCAAGTCTACCAATCGGCTCTGACCCATGCGTGCGTTAAACTCTCTATGCAACAAATATAATTTATTTCACTGCAGTTATACTCTTACCTCATACAATGTGCAAAACACAAAATACCCAAAATTACATTTTATGTAAATAATACAATAATAACGAATATGTCTGTACTGAGAATACAATATAATTCACCTTATAAAGGTGATCTGAGTTGACTTGGGAGCTCACAGATTTTTTACTTGTTGGGTTAAATTGCTTTTTAAAATACTTTTTTTATGTCTCTAATCTCATAATAATGCACTGTTAGCCAGAGCCTTCTACTGTGCTGGCAATTGAAGAGCATTAATATACAATACAATGCTATCATCTTTTTATGATACTATATAAAGTTTTGCAGGCAAAGGTTAAAAATGCAGATACATAAAATTATAATTGAAATATGTATAAGTTGTTGCATAGCAAGACATATGAAACCCCCCCCAAAAAACTAAATGCAATTAGTGCCTGCCCATAGGGGCTTAAAATCTCTCTATTGTAGCTTTGTCCATACACTAATATAATAATCAAAGAGCGACCAGTGCTTGAACCAAAGAACACATGGGGTCTGCATTTTCACTTGCTCATATATATGAGTACATTTAAAAAAGACAAGAATACCAGCAACGATAATGATATCACAAACACAACAGCCAAGTTAAAGATGGCAACTAGTTGGACATTACCTAAGCAAGCTTTGTCTGTTTAATTTATTTTTAAAGTATATATACACCGATCAGTTATAACATTATGACTACTGACAGGTAAAGGGAAAAGCATTGAATATCTCATTACAATAACACCTGAAAGTGGGTGGGATATATTAACACCAAGTGAACATGTAGTCCCTGATGTTCATGTATTGAAAGCAGACGAAATGTGTAAGTATTTGAGTGACTTTGACAAGGGCCAAAGTGTAATGGCTAGATGACTGGATTAGAGCATCTCCCAAACTGCAATTGTGGGAAGGTCCCAGTCTGCAGTGGTCAAGACCCACCAAGAGAGGTCCAAGGAAGGAAAAATGGTGAATCGACAACAGGGTCATGGGTGACCAATGCTTATTGGTGCACATGAGAAGCAAAGGTTCGCCTGTGTAGTTTGATCCAATAGAAGATCTACTGTAGCATAAATTGCTAAAAAAGGTTAATGCTGTCAGAATGTCAGATGTCAGAACACACCGTGCAATCACAGTTGTGTATGGGGCGATGTAGACGCAGATCGATCAGGGTGCCCATGTTCACAGCCAAAAGGGCCTACAGTGGGCTTGTAAACATCAGAACTGGACTACTGAGCAATGTAAAAAAGGTGGCCTGGTCTGATGAATCACGTTTTTCTTTTACATTGGATGGCAGGGTGCGCATGTGTCGCACCTGGGAAAAAGATGGCATCCAAATGCACTATGGGAAGAAGGCGAGCCCGCAGAGGCTGTGTAATGCTTTGGGCAATGTTCTGCCATTCATGTGGATCATACAATGAAGTCCATGCCTGTTTGGGTCAGGGCTGTTTTGGCAGCAAAACGAGAACCTTCTCCATATTAGGTGGATGAGCATAATGTTATGGTGTATCTATGTATACGTAATCATTCAAATCTCATAAATTTTAACCGGCTAATATAATTTGAAAAGTAATTTTAAATGTTTTAAAATTTGTGTCTTTCATTATTCTAGTACTTGGGTATTTTTCCATGTACAGTAGGTCATTGTGCAGACATTTCCTGTTATAGGGTAGTCAATAGTCTGCTCCTGTCTCCTGATTGTTTTCCTGTGTTGTCCCCCTATCACAGGCTCTCCATTTGAAACTACTAGTGGCAAGCACATTGAACAGGGTTGGCCCACTGTAGTCACCTTTAGGAAACCCACCCTGAATAATGTATGATGTGCATCAGTTGCTGGAGCACATGCATGTAGACTAGGGTGACCACATTTTTAAACTACCATTCAGGGACACCCCCCCCCCCGCCCAAAAATCAGCTTGTGCTGTAACGAATCACAGCACAGTGATTGGACACGAGGTGGGATTTATGATTTCTCCAATCACAAACAGGGGGTGGGGATTGTGCTCCTCCAGGCATTCCCGGCCAGGACAAGTACTGTCAGTGAGTAAAGCGGTGATGTGGTGGCCTTTTTTGGGGGCATCAGATTGGCCTGGGGGGTGGCTGTGTCCGTTTCATTCCGGGACACTGTATTTTCCTGGAATGAATGTGCCCGGGACAGATCTGCAAAATGCGGGACTGTCCCGGGCAATCCGGGACACGTGGTCACCCTAATGTAGACAGGGACAGGCTACATGAATTATGCAGTACTTGTATGCAATGTAGGATAAGATGGTTAAAGCAGTGATATATATAATTTTTTTATTTTTATTTTTTAAATGGCCCTTTTTAGAATACATGGTGCTTTAGTAATACATTTCTTAGAGTTCACATCTAGTTTTAATGCAAAATATCCTTGTTTTGACACTGTACATTTTTTAAAAGCAAATAATTAAGACATACTCTTACAGGACTGCCACAAGAAAACCGTCTTTACTTAAGTCTGCTCTTCTTTCTATGGGTCTTACTTGGAAGGATTTTTTTAGAAAGCCTCAAAATCTCTGCAGTTTTGGCGGTTACGCTCTCCCTTGTAGTAGCGAAGCATTGCTAGTATGTACCGGAGACCTAAATTCACATTCCAGGCATCTTACTTTATAAGCCCCTTCCATGTTATCATGGTCTATTCCAATAATTGTGGATGCGAGTTTGTTGCTGACTGTTGTATTCCTCTATTAATCTTGTTTGACTTACCATATACTAAGGTTACATAAGATGCCTTCTGCAGTCTCTCCTCATCTTTTACCATTCTCCTGCCCTCTTCAGTCCCAAGGACATCAGATCCTTGAGATGTCCTGATAACGTACAAAGGAGATTTGTTTCTGACAATCAAATAGTGTAGCTAATCACAAACTGTCAACACATGCTGCCTATATAGTCATAAAATATTTGATGTAGAGGCAACGAGTCTGCCGGTAATATATAAGCAATCAGAGGTAGCCTGCTCCCCTCCAATGAACCCTGCCACCAATCAGAGGAAGGTTTCTGATAAACATGACCCAAACACAATGTGATCTGGTTCAATCACCGGTATACTAAGCTTCCAAGATAATGAAGTGGGGTAAAATCCATGTATCTGAGACTCCCATCTTATCCAACCATATAAAATAATCCACAGCGGCATTCACAGAAATTCAGGGAACACATGCCAGAGTGTTGTGGAAGTAACTCACTCGGGAAGATCTTCACTGTATTTGTTTTGCGCTAGATCTTTTTTTTTTTTTATCTGACAAACCTGATTGTGAATAGAAGGTCTGGATAAAGGTTGTATTTGTATGAGTAAAGATTATGGCCCATTTCTTAAAGTGATACTAAAGGCAAAATCAAAAATGACGTATCTTATTTATTGCAGGTACTTCTATAGCGCTGTCAATTTATGCAGCGCTTTACATGCAGTATTTATTGTACTTTCACATCAGTCCCTCTAATTTTAACCAGCCATACAGGGATTGCAATTTGAGATTTAATACATGTATGGGTAGGCTCATTGTACACAAGTTGATCCATCGATCAACTTGGGTACAACCAGCCTGTCAAATTTTTTAAATGCAATTAATGGCAGCAGCTATAGCCATTAGCAGTAATCATTGTGTTCTGTCAGTTGGGAAGGCTTTCTTCGCACCTCTGCTGGCTGAACACAATAGCTCTGCAGGAGGCATTCCCCCATAAACGCTGACTGTATTGATGGGGGAAACCAGCGAACCAACCACAAGTCTCCTGTGATCTGCTTTAGTTTTTTATTGTTGATCCTATTTTTTAACTTCCTTTAAAGTGGTAGTAAACTGCAGCTTAAAAAAAAATCCCTTACAAGGCAATGTCATAATGTGCTAGTATGCATTGTATACTAGCACATTATGTGAGACTTACCTTAAAACGATGTCCTCCACTAGCATGCTGTCACATATGACAGGGCTTCCATCTTTACCCGGTCTTCCTTCTGGCTTTGCGGCCTCCGGCTACATAAGGGGACGGAGCCGCAATGACATCACTCCCACGCATTTCCTCTTTTACGGTACGAGCTCTGAAGGTCCGGCACGGTACACCTTTTCCTTGGTGCTGCCCTCTTACATCATCATGTACAATGTAGGACTATTAGTCTTGCATTGAATGTGAAAAGGTAAGCAGGATAGAAGGAGCCTGCCCTAGCAAGGTCTAAGATTTTTTTTTCTTTCCTTTTGCTTGGAATTGGGTGTTCAGTAACATCTGATCACTTATTACACTTCTTACTTGGGTAAGCTAAAGTGTGATTTTGCCATACAAGGGCACTTTGAGGCCTCATTCACATGGCATGTGCTTATACGCATTTATTGGACATTTTTTATGTAAATAAATACATGTCATGGTTTTGAAATGGCATAATTCTCATTGCGAATTTACTTGCATTCAGTTTAGCTAGGTTTTAGAAATTTAGAAATCTATGCACCACCTGGGGACATTTAAACACAGGAAAAACCTGACCTTAATCTGGGAAGTATAACATTTGATTTATACAGTGGGTATAGAAAAGAATCAACCTCCTTTTAACCACTTGACTTCTGGAAGATTTACCCCCTTCATGACCAGGGCCATTTTTTAGCGATACGGCACTGTTACTTTAACAATTATGCAGTCGTTTAAACCAAAATAAAATGTCCTTTTTTTCCCACAAATAGAGCTTTCTTTCCCACAAATAGAGCTTTCTTTCCCACAAATAGAGCTTTCTTTCCCACAAATAGAGCTTTCTTTTGGTGGTATTTTATCACCGCTGCGTTTTTGTTTTTTTGCACTAGAAACTATTTTGGGGAAAAAAACAATATTTTTTACTTTCTGCTATAAAACATATCCAATAAAAAATTCTTCAAAAATGTAGGCCAATATGTATTCTGCAATATATATTCTTGGTTAAAAAAATCGCAATCAGCATATATTGATTGGTTTACGCAAAAGTTATCGCATCTACAAACTATGGGATATTTTTGGGGGATTTTTATTTTTAAATTTTTTACTAGTAATAGTGGCGATCAGTGACTTATAGCGGGGCTGCGATATTGCGGAGGACAAGTCGGACATCTGACACTTTTGACACTTTTTGGGGATTAGTGACATTAATACAGTGGTCAGTGCAAAAAATATGCACTGTCAATGTACTAATGACACTGGCAGGAAAGGGATTAACATCTGGGGCAATTGAAGGATTAAATGTGTTCCTAAAATGTGCTTTCTCAGTGTACGGGAGATGCTTTTACTATAGGAAGGCAAAGATCCATGTTCCTGCTTTGGATCAAAGCCTTACCTACTGACAGAACGATAATCTGCCTTGTTTACAAGACAGATCATCTGAGAGACAGCACCTCTCTCTCAGGTCTGATCTCTACTCCCTCATGGCTAACTGACTTTTACCTCCGGGCACAAAATGGATTATTTTTCTTTCCTGTCAGCAAAGCCTTCTGGGATTTGCATTTCTCTCTGTATACCAGTCTATGGAGCCGTTTTGTGTGGAAACTGTATGTCCCAGAATCCATTGCAGCTCTCTCTGCAGTTCAGTACAGTCTCCCATTGGCTGTTGTAACTGTGCCTTTTAATAGTTTTTCTTCTTCCTGCCAATAGGGGCACAAGAGAGGCTGCTGAATGAACAGCTCTATGTGTGTCAGCTCATATTACATTACTCAATCAGTGGAAGGAGGATGGGGGGGAGTGGTGAAAAATCCACCTGGCAGATTTCCCTAACTCAAGTTGGAAAGCCTGTGTACATTGTTCTGGCCAGCTTGGCGGGATCACGGGTAATAGTGAGACACCCACTACATATCTTTCACTTGGATGTTATAAGTTGCACTGTGTAAATACAGCTGGATAAAACAAAAAATGTGTCTGTCTTCATTTCAGGCTGCAAAGCAACATAATGTGATTATTTTAAAGTGAGGTGATTTCTATAACCACTGTACTTTCCAGATCAATTTCTCCTGTGTTTAAGTGAAACTAATACAGGAGGCCCATGTGAAAGATGCCATAAAGTTGTATTACATCTAAAAGATGCAGATAGTGGTGTTCTAGGCAAAATATGACTGTAGTTCCTGACCCTGGAGAAATGCAACAGTGGGCAGTAATGGGCTGGCCCCTTCTGTCCTGAGAGCGTGTCAGGTCACATACGTAGCATGTTGTTTTTAGTTTAGTTGAGATCATATGAGCTCATAAAGAGATAGCCATGTGTCATACAGGTAAACTTTCTTATCCGCCTGCTGGGTAGTTGTGTAACAGACCTGAAAATGTCAGTTTAATCTGCGACATAATTATATATGTGGGTAGGTGATATTACCTCAACAGTTACAAAGGTGTGGTGCTTGGTGACCATGCTGTGACAAAGTATGTATGTCACAAAATGAAGTCTTGTCATCCTTTCAGTTCTGGCTATGTTTTATAAAATAAAGACTAGTAATGTACAGTCCTCCCTTGCTTGATTTCCACTGAGAACAGGTAACCCCCCAATCATTTATCAAGTTAAATAATCCCATGTAACTGTCTGTAAATCAGGACAATGTGCCGTATTTATAGCTGGAAAAGAAATATAAAACTGTGAATATGCACAAAGGTGTAAGAACATTTCATCTATGAATGCTACGTAGTTATTTTTGACCTTTTAGTTCACGTTGGATCACAAACTCTTTTCAGTGAGAAGAGATATTTGTGTATTCTGTAGAGAACCAGTCGGTAATGACTTGTCATTGTCCAATTTCATTTTGCCTGTCAACAAAAAATAAAGAATAACCACATTGCTGATATCATCCATTTCATATTCTCCTTCAACTAACCTTCTGGCCTGACATTTAAGAGAGATTTCTACAATCTGAAACAGACATTTGTGCTTTGTAGACATGATTCTCTTACACTGGAGACAGATGCAGCCATATAAACAACAAACTGTCTTTGATGGTGATTGGTGCTAATTTTTGTAGTCTTCAATGACAGCTGAAGAACATTTATTACATCTTTTTTTTAAAAACCTGCTTATTTTGCTGGAGTATATTGTTTACATACAATAATGTCCATATTGTCTTGTTGCATGTAGGGCCCTCTATATATAGAGGCGTGAAGGGCATTTTTCCCCCCCCTGGCCTGCTAGCAACCTTCCCTTATATACCGTATTTTAGAGTTTCAAGATCACCTGAGTTAAAAACATAGAAAAAGTAATCCTACTGCATGTTTATATGTGTAGCGGGTGTCAAATTTAGTGGGGTGTATCTGGGCAATAGATGGCTCAGATACATTGATTTTAGGGATTTATGGACACTTTGGAGCGTGGGAGGTATGAATGGTGTCATGTCCTCTGCGGTCCCTGGGTGGCGCTGTCACCTGGGACCGGGGTTAAACTACCATTCTAGAGCCGTGCCCTTTTTGTCCTCCCACAGCAGTAGGGGGAACCCGCTGTGCCTGCTGGGAGAGGATATAAAAGGGGGCGGACATCTTGCGCACAAGGTCCATTCCCCAGGCACCTTCAGCCTGGGGATGCTGCGGTTCGTCTGTGCCCAGGCGCCCTTGGCCTGGGCACATGCAGTCGCGTTCCATCCTAGGCACCTTCAGCCTGGGGTGAGGTACTATACCAGGAGGCCTGGGGCCCAGTACCTTCGACTGGGTCCCGCGAGGGCAAAGCATTCCTAAGGTGCCCCCGGTATTGGGTGCCTGAATCCTGGGCGTAAGGGACCAGAAATGTGACCTCCCCGTAGAGCCAGCACAGCATTTGCTGGTGCCGGTGGAGGCCTCTGGTGACCGTCCGGATGGATGTTTTCCTCTGACAGGGGCCGGTTGTTGTAAAGAAGGTACTTCATGTTCTCATGGTCTGTGGCAGGGACCCATCTTTCTCAGGTCAGTGGCAGGCCTCATCCAAGGCCTGTGTCAGGGGCCTCAACGTTCACCCAGGTCAGTGGCAGTGACCAAATTCACAGTCGGTGGCAGTGACTGTGCGCCAAGCCTGTTTGCACTAAACGGAACAGGAGGAACTTTAATTCATCAGTTGTGCCTGAACCTACTCTTCCCTACACCTTGTCTGTTCTTTTAAAAGTCACCCAGTTTCAAGTCAATAAAACAGTGTTGGACTTTTCTTGGTGTGGAACTCGTGTTACTGGAAGCGAAGTGTCTCTGTCAGTGGCAATCATCCTCCATAGGAGAAGCTGAGGTTCCGGCCTAAAATGCAGACCCGAGGGTAAATGGTTTAGCTCATATCTCTGCATCCTACATCAGAGAGCCGAGCTGGTGGTGTACATCTTTCCCCCTTCTCCCAGATACCCCTAGATGAGTAGAACCAGCCATGAAGAGAAGGGAGAAGAAGGGGAGGACCGCTACATATGCTACAATGATCGCTAAAGACTCCCATACCCGTACAGTTTTTACCAGCATTATGCCAAATTCAAGAATTGCTTGCCTTGCCTTAAGAATACTTATGATTTTTGAACATATTCATGCTATTTATATTTAGACTTTCAGCAATCTTCAGAATCCCCTTTTACTCTCTTATCTGTAGAAAAAAGAAAAGATTGTCACCGCTGATAGAAGATTGTGGTGCATCTTATTGTAGTCCTTATGGGTCATGATTTCTTTATCTTGATTAAAATGTTATGATTTAACATTAAGTCGTTACTTTAGTAAGAATCTATTTAAACTTGCAGCAAAAAAAAAAAACGCAGGGTTGGAGATGACCATTGGACGCTTACAGGACGCCATCAAACCTAAACATTGCACATTTTGTTTGGACATGGTAGTATAGATAATAAAGGGTTGCTAATGAGATATATCTGAACATGCTTGAAAAAAAACCTGAAGGTCAATGGATGTTTCAGGAATTGTGGTCGGCATAGGGATGATCTGCACATCTAGTGGTCATGCCCGCGGCTGACAGGATTTTGGTCAAGGGTTTTTGGCTTGTAAATTTAGGCTAGCTCTCTTACATTTCTCTGTACTGGGCCTTTTTGCACCTCAGCAGAAATTGGCTACATACCTTTTGCTCATGCCTGGAAGACTGCATCTGTTGCCTTTCAGGGAGTGAAAACCCAGATGACCGCCATGATGGTTAATGAGCAGATGTCCAGTATTCTGGAGGAATGACATTCCAAGTTCCTTAACCTTTGTGAACCTTGGAGCAGCTATTCCTTCCCATCTCTGCCTCCGACTTGCTATGGTTGTTTATAATTGTTACCTGCGCCAATCCTGAGTCCTTGGTTATCTTTTTACCCCTTTGTCCTTCTCTCCCTTTTTTCTTTTCCCTCTTCATTTCCCTTTCCCACTCCTAGTTTTCATTTTCTCTTCCTAAATTACCTAATTAGTTGGACTGTTGCCCCCTAGAAGATTGCCTAGCGATGATGGGGATATTTGCTCTAATTTCCTTGCTGGTCCTCTTTGGTTTCAGTTGGGATTGTGTTGTTTTGACAATCCATAATGCTTACATGTGCATGCTTTCATATGTGAATGTTTAGCTCAGCCCCTGTGCGGGCAAACCCAGAGCTTATGTTTTTCGTATGTTGAAATAGAAAAAACATGAAGGTGAGAATGGGCTTCTAACTGTTAGATGTGTGCATGCATGCCATGCTACAGTACAAGAACAACTTATGTAGTGCCAGTGCAGTAAATATATGGAAATATAAGAAGTGTGTACTCTTTGAACCTGGAGTCCAAACTAAAATTGTTGATGGGAAAGCTTGTCTGCAGTTTAAACTTAAGACATCCCCTATCTGACAATTACCATCTAAAGGAAAATGTAAGTTACTCCTTTAGAAGTGTGAAATATATTGACCATACTTTCTTGTGTTTCCACAGTCCTCCTGCTCCTCCCAGGAGAAGCTGCACCAGTTACCGTATCAACCAACGCCTGATGAACTCCATTTTCTGTCCAAACATTTCTGCACAGAGAGCATTGCCAGCGATGAAAGATGCCGGAACACTCCGCTGCGACCTCGCTCTAGGAGTCTCAGGTGTGTTGTCTGCCGCTGTCAGAGAAAAAAAAATCAATCAGAATTAAATTTACTCTTGTACCAAACGTGAAATGTGATCTTAAAATAATCAACCTGTGTATAGAAGTGCCTGCATAATTGTTATGGCTGACTGGGGGAAAAAAAATCTACATTCTCATGAAGAAATACACCACATGCAAGCCATTGTACGCTAGTAATGTGACCCTTATTAGGTTTGTTATTGAAAAACATGGGTGTTCCAAGCCATTAAGCTGAACTAATGGCTTCTATTTGGAATTTAAAAAATCCTGACTACTTTATTGTCCATATTTGCAAAACAATCACCTCTGTCGGTGGGGGTTTTCTAAAGGCAAAATCTACCCTTTGGTCACAGTTCGGATTTTGATGGATGCTGGGGAGTTTGTTTTCCTGCTATCTTTTATCATGATTCTGATAGTGAGATCTAGCCACTGAGATCAGCATTCATCCTCTCAAACTTCACATCAGAAGGTCCTATGGTGTACTGCCTTCCCCACTCTAAAGTCAATGTGCTGTAAAATAAATGATTAAACCAGAGTGAAGAAAATAAGCATCTTAGTTAACACTGCCCTTGCCTGCAATCTTTTTTTGTTCTTTTTCTTCCCTGGTCCTTCTCTCGTCAAGCTTGTTGTCTTTCTGTGCTCGTCCTTTTTGTTCTCTAATCGAACTATTTTTCCTTAAAGCCGAACTTCACCAAAAAGGCGATGTTGCGCGCATTCTGCCCCCCCCCCTTTACCAATTGGCATTTGGGGGGGGGGGAGGGTGTCCATATCCTCTGCTCAGGGCCCAATTTATTTATTTTATTTTATTTTATGTGTACTTCGTCTTTCATCTCTGATACTGGCTGGGGGATGACAAGTATCTTGAGATGTTCTGTTAATTACAATAACCAATCAAAATAACCCTTATAGGGTTTAATAAGTAGGCTGCCAATTCTCGCTACCTTCTAAAAAAAAATACTAGTCTCCTAAATGTCTCTAGGCAATGATACTTTCTAAATCATTGAACACAAACAAGCCTGCAGCTAGTGAAGTCAGAGGAAAGATCTGAATACTTGTATAGTATATACGATTTAGTTGGAGGTAGTCAAACAAATGAAGATTAATGTCAATGGTTGCTCTGAATACTGAATATCTGCACACCTCAGAATTATGTAAGTTTTCGTTGCTATAAGGTATAGCTTTTATTACTCAATATGATGATCGTAAAGCCATGCGGTTTAGAAAAGTCAAAAAATATTTTAGCAGTAGGAGAAATTAGTATATTATCTCTGTGTGTGTGTATGTGTGTATGTATGTGTGTGTGCACATATATATATTAGGCATTTAATACTTGACATTTTATTCCATTGTACAAGCAGAAATTACCCCTATCCACTAATGACCCCTATCCACTAATGACCCCTATCCACTAATGACCCCTATCCACTAATTATAGAGCAGCATTCAGCAGTTTAGAAATGTCAGACTAATGAAGGATTTCTGTTAACTTTACGGTTACTGTGAGCCACACCTACATTTCTTCATTCTTTTTGAAAAATCCCTGCTTAGAAGTTGTATTGACCTGTGATTTGTCTTTTGTTTGTTGGCAGCCCTGGACGTACACCTGCATGCTGTGACCATGAAATAATCATGATGAATCATGTGTACAAAGAACGGTTCCCTAAGGTAATCCTGTGTAATGCACCAACTTGGCCCAATTGCTTACTCTAAAGCAGTGGTTTTAGGCTATCATTCTATGGCCCCTTTGTATCCTTAAGAGAATCGCCACTGACCCTTGGTGAACAGGCAGGGTACAGAATAAAAACTCTTCTAATCTTCAAATATAAATTATGCATGTAAAAAAAAAAAATATATATATCCTCGGGGTACACCTTCTGCAGTAGTGCCTTCTGTATTTTGCTGAGCACAGTTTACAAAAAATCTTTTTATGGTACAATAGATTTATTGTAAAAAAAACATAACAGCCAAACAACTATTCCCACATGCAGGGGTACAACATATCAGACATGGGCAAGAAAACATATGATCAGTTAACTTTTTTGAATAATGAATGTCCACTGAGCGACCTAGGGGTACAAACCGCAGGTCCACACATTTCGCCTAGGCCCAAGGGACGAGAAAGCGCGAGCCCATGTTTCAGGTGCACTAGTTTCTGTCAAGGGAAGGAGTGTGAGTAGATCCACTGGACACCCCCAGTGGGGGTCGGGATCAGTTAAGAGAAGTGGAGAGCGATGAGAGGGAGCTTTTCCAGTGAAATGACTCGGTAGGAAAAGCGCAAAAAGATTGACCTAGCAGCATTATCCGCAAGTCAACAAAATGCCCTAGGTCTGTGGACTTGAGGCCATACTATAGTAAGGGGGGACCGAGGGCAGCCATGTGTCTGGCCTTAGTTCACAAAGAATATTTTTAATGAAGGCTATGCTTATTGCATCAGAAAATAGTAATCTTCTCAAACACACTTACAGACTGCACTACGTTTGTGTCTACACAGTCATCATTTGTCGTCTGTATTAATCAAAATTTTCACACCTGCAATGTTATCATAGTGCAGTCCCATCCACCAAAGAGTGCTTGATGATTTACTGGCCTTCTCTCACTCAGGTTGTGAGGCCATCCTGTGTCTTGACTAAGCTCAGTGCTGATATTGATGAAAAACAAAGTTGTATTAGGATAGCATGAAAAAAAGTGTAATGGCTGTGTTAATTTACTGCTACTGGTCCTCTAACAGCCTGGACACAGTTTATCAGCGCAATAAAAAGACTGGTCAGCTTCCACAAGGGCCTTACAAGCCCTATCAATGTCTAATTTTTTCACTGACAGGGAGAGAATACAAATAAATATAAGCATATACCCCCATCTGGGGTATTATAACAGCTTTGGATTCAGTTTCTTACCAATGCTCATTCTGTAAGGTATTGCTTTTGAATACATATTGTATTTTGTTATTAAAATAGTCTGAAATAAAATGAGTTCCTTCCTATATTTTCTAATGTGGTAAAAATAGCTGACATCTGAAATGTGGTTGTTATGGGCAACACAGATTAATTATTTTTGCATCCTTTTAATATACATGTCCTGGGCAGTTTCAATGTAGGATGACAATTGTGAAATAATGAGACTGTTCTGGTCTCAGTAGACGTGAATCTCATCTGCTGTTCAAATCTGCAGCTAGTCTATTCTACAGTATCGTTGAGGTTGACAGCATTGCATATGAGACTTCTAAAAGAGTTTGTTATTTTCCTCAGGCCACGGCTCAGATGGAGGAGAGGCTTCGGGATATTATAACCAACTACGATCCTGACAGCGTGCTTCCGCTTGCAGATGGCGTGCTCAGCTTCACCCACCATCAGATTGTGGAGTTGGCTCGAGATTGCCTGGACAAATCCCACCAGGGCCTCATCACCTCAAGATACTTCTTGGAGCTGCAGCAAAAGTTAGAGAAGTTAATACAAGAGGTAAAACTTTGCTGTGGCTAGGCCTTGTTTTAATGGGTGATAGCCTCCTAAAAAGGAAGGTACCTGTATTAAATTCAGCACATTTGTGGTCACACATAAATCTGCCAGCTGTTTAACTAATAAGTCTTACAACATGCAACATTGACACTAAGGGCCGTTTTATAAAGCCTTAACACAGCCATACTACTGCTTTTTAAAAAAAAAAGTCCAATGACACATTTATAACACAACATCTGTGTGCTTTGCCAGTGTAACTAATGGATGCAAATAAGTGATGGGTGGGGAGTAAGCCGTCACATGACTGACAGGTCATGTGATGGGTCTCTCCTATCTAGGATTTTTTTCTGCAGCCTTATACAAAGAACACCCTGCAGGACAAGTAAGGCTCTATACTGTGTTCTGCCTTTTAATAAATAAAGTGCAATGTTGGATAATAAGAGTGATGATCCTGACTGTGAGGAGAGCTGTATCCTCTCTCTGTTTTAAATGGGCCCCTTAGAGTTTCTAGAAATTTAGGTGCTTCAGTCAATGGATGTGCACTCCTGTATTCTCTCTCACTTTCTTTTTTGGTTTTAACTCCAGCCAAGGGAAAAAAATATAACACGTGTAGCTAGTTGGCTATATTGTCAGGCTGTGGCTTGGGTCTCTATAATTACTGACTGTAAGATCGTAAATCACTCTTGAAATAAGTAATTATGGGTCAGATTGCAAGTTTTGGATATATGCATCTCAGTTGTGTTTTGCAAGGAAGTGGGTGGACATAGGGAGAGAAATAATAAGCTATAACTGCTGCTTGAGTGTTTGGCACCACATACTATAGGTTTTTAGCAATGGATGTGATGCTGCCAAGTGAGAATGGAGAGATTGGGTATTGTATTCCAGTTGGCTACATTCTTTGTAAAACATTCCCTTCCTTCAGTTTGTTTCTACTACCTTGATGTTAATTGTTCAATAGAAACCAGCCAACGCTTGGCCTGTGTGTATGGCAGCCGGATTCTGTCAAAGGCACATGATCAAAAAAGCTTTCCTTATCAGCTTCCAGTAAGCGCTCTCAGCCAATGGCTGACCACAGTGTCCTGGCGGGGGGGGCTCCCTTGTCAAAACACAATAGCTTAGCAGGGGAGATCGCTGTACTAACATTGGATAGATAGTACAGTGCCTCCGAACTGGGCTATCTTTTTATTTTTTTCTCAACCCGCTGGGTTGAACGGAAAAGGACTAGTGGTGTATATGGGGCTTTAGGGAAATACTTTTTGGCAGTAGTTAGGCTACTGTCTCTGTGTATGGTACAATTTGTAACTGAACAGCTTCCTCTCTTGCTCCCAATTTCCTGTTTTTACCAAGGTGTGGGCATGTGTAGCTCTCAGCCAGTAGTTCATGGCACTAACCATGTAGAGCTGATTTTTTAATTTGCCCATACTGAGCAAATGGCTTTTAGATACATTTCCCCTGGGGTATCCATATAGGTGTATCCTGGAGAAAACATATAAGAATTATTATGGATATAGAAATAATTGTATTTCAGATATCCTTTCTTGCATTATTTTATAAAAAAATTTGCCTCTTTTCTGCCCTCTTTTACAATCTTTGGTATTGATTTTCTCAGTGCAATCTTAAACATATATTACAAATGAAAGAAAATAATAGATGGTATCTAACAAAGACCAAATAAACATCCCTTCCATCTTCATTACTCTTCCCAGACACTTGGATGTTTAATTAGGATATCTGTCTTTGCCTTGGTTTAGGTTGAGCTGTTCTTCGTATTCATTTTGAAACTAAAGAAAGCCTGAACATTTTCCATCCACTGACCACTGTAGAGAGTTTAGTTTGATTTCAGCAATTTCATACTTAATGATGATAAATTAGATTCTGCTTCTTGAGGCAGAGCTGTGAAACAGTCATTCATTTTTTTCTTGTTCTGTGTTTATTATATCCAGAGATTTTCTACAATACATAACTTTTATCTTAGATAAATATTTCTTCTACAGTGTAAGTCTGGCCATATACCAATCATTTTTTTCATTCAACCAGAGGACTGAAGGAAAGAAAATGACTTGATTACCCCATGCACACATTCAATGTGGATGGGGAAATCCCTCCCGCAGCGCTATTATATTCTGACAGTGTGATGACTTCCCTGCCATCAGAATACACTAATAAGCACTACTGGCTATGGCTGACAGGGCTGATCGAGATTTTTTTTTTCCCAACAGGTTGTTTGTACACCATCCGACCAATAGATTGACATGTGTGCAACCAGCCTGCCCATGCATGGATTGAAATTTGGCTGGTCCCTGCTAAGTCAACTGAATTTCGATCCATGTATGGCCAGCTTAGGCGATAATTGGATACCTAGACAAAGGCTGAGATATCTGGTAATGATACCTAAAGCTGCGGGAGAAAAGTTAAATCTAGAATCTGGGCAACATCTACTTTGTCTTTATCCCCTAAGCATTCCCTTTTGTGTGTACCGCACAACTCACATTGTTTGCAGAGGCATACCAGTGTGGTATTTGGAAACAGGATATGTATGGAGGTGGCTATTTCTGATCTATTGGTAAAGGTCTGTCATTCACTTTTTTGCTTCACTACAGAAAGAATAGAGGGCTTGTTTGGCAAAAAAATATTTATAAGTCTCTGCTATACAGGCACATTTCCGTATAGTCCATCTTTTTAAACACACAAGTACAGAAAAAAAATGTTGATGTGACGGAAATATAGTGTATGGTGTACTTTTTGGTTTTCGGTTCCAAAACATGTCAGCCCTGACAATTTCATTTGTATTGGGCTATAAAGAACACAAACCTCTCCTCTTCTCTCTTCTTCCATAACTCTTCCTTGTGTCCAGGCAGAGAGCAAGGTATCAGTTCACATGATTGCTGGCAAAATCCACAGATTAAAAAAAAAAAAATTGCAACAGTTATAACAAAAACAGACCATGAGAAAGAAACAACTCTTCCTTGTGCCCAGGCAGAGAGCACGGCAAGGTATCACTTCACAAGATCACTAGTAAAATCAGCTTATCTATATATATATATATATTTATTTTTTATTTTTGCAACAGTTATAACAAAAGCCGGCCAAGAGGAAGCAAATATGTGAATGTTATGCATATATTATTGGTGTACAGTGTTCTGTATGTGCTCACAGCAAACAAAATAAAATCATTACAAAAGCTGTAGAAATGTTTCTTTATTTTATATAAATTGTATTGTTTCTGTGGTTTTCATAGGCTCAGGAACGATCAGAAAGTGGAGAAATGGCTTATATCAAACAATTGACCCAGAAAATCTTAATCGTTATTGCGCGCCCCGCAAGGTTACTGGAATGCTTGGTAGGCATCTGGATTTATAATATGTTTTTGTCTATATTACCAGCTGTTTGTAAAAATATTATTCAAGCTGTGAGAAAATAGTTTTGCCTCATACAGGCTCCTCTCATAGAAAGCTCTTTTCCAAAATATAAATAATTGTACTTTCACTACTTCACTGTAAGAATAAAAATCATTAATGGAGTAGTGCAGTGATGGTTAACTTAGTAGATATTGGGAGCCTCAGGTGTGTCATAATGCTAGAGAAAACTTTCAAATACTACAGTCACTAGAGTAGATAGTCCAAGATCTCGGATATGCTACCAGAGTGGTTGAGTACATATTACATAAGACTGCTTGAGATCATAGCCATTTTATTCCCTTTATAAGTCAATGTGCCCACACTTAAGCATTTTACAAATCCCTTACAAATTACTGATACCACATTTCATATTCTTCTTGGCAAGATCGATTATAAAGAGAAAATCGTTAAAAAAAAAAAAAAAAAAAAAAAAAAAAAAAGCTAGGGGAATGGACAGAACAGGAAAAGTAAGAAAGTGTGAATTTAACCAAACCACTCAACAAGCATAAGCCAATGTAATGAATCTTTTTTCCTACATTGATCCTGAACAAGTGCCTAAGTTGGCAAATGATGGGTAACTGTCTGCTGGAGCCTGAGGGCCTCACAAAAAGTACCAAAGGGCTGCAGGTTTTTGCACCAGGCTATTAGAGGGAGCACAGTAATTTTTGTTTTCTGCAATGAGTCACTGTGCCCGGATGTGTTACCAGCCAAGTACTGTCGGTTGTGTATGTCCACTACTTGGAAGACTTTAAATTAAGTGGAATAAAGGGAGTCTATTGACTATTTAAATAGCATATCCAAGTGAATGTTTCGGTTTTGAAATAACGCTGTTAATGTGTTTATGTATTTCTATACTGCATAATACTTAGAAGCAGCCACTCTGATGTGAGATAGACACGGTCACAATAACAATCCTATATAGAGTTGCACTAAATATCCAATATATACTAATGAAAAAAATTATCGATGAAAAAAAAATGTATATTAAGAAAATAAAGTGTAAAGTCCAAATTGTGAGGAAACAAAGTCCTTTAAGCGAGACGCACACCATCCATCACCAATCATCACCAGTGTATGATTTATAGTTAACACCTTCACCTTTAAGAGTTCTTGCTTACCAGCTTGCACAGACCTCCTATTACAGAAGGTCAGTAACGCTTGCGGCTCAGAACCTAGCCAGGGCTTTTGTCCTTCTAGGGGAACGTTGGAGTATAGAGATCCACCCTCAAGATGACTCAATCACAGAAGATCCCCAAAAGAGATCTAAACACGCCATAGTTTAAATCCTTAAAGCGGAAGTAAACCCATCCATAAAACCGTTTCATTTACGGCACGTGCCTGAAATGTAACACTCCCATTGGTTGTGCTCTCAACCAAACTGTCAAACCATCCAATGGCTGGTGTCTAAACTGATCACATGTGCAGCATCATGGCAGTTGTAGATTAAACAGAGACAAAGATGGCAGCTTCCTTGGCTGAAAACGATAGGGGGGTTTACTTACACTTTAAAAGTTTTATTTATATCAAAAAAATATTGCACTTACAACAAGGAGCTTTAAATTCGCATTGGTAATAAACAAGCCGGCCGGCTCTTCGTAGCAGCCCATCCTTCCCGAATACGAGAGGCACAGTGACGTCAGCACGTCGCTCCATCCGACATGTTTTGTCACACACTGTCGTTTTTCTTATTACCATTTATTAAAGTGAGTAGTTGGCAGCCATCTGAAAATGTGAATGTGTGTTTTTTTGCGGTCATTAATGTAGCTCTGTCAAATTTCCATAGAACAAGAAAGGATACGTAAACCTCAACAAAAATGTAATCTATTGTGGCTTACCAGTTCTTAGATTCTTCATTTAGCAATTTTAGGGTTAAAACATTTTCAGCAAGTACAGAAAATACCTGTCCATCTTGCCAGTAATGTCAAGTGTCTTCTATGAACAGAAATCACAAACTGTTATATTTCTTATGTGCACTACTAATTTAATCGCTACTGCCATAGATGCAGTGTAGGAGTGAACAAAACCACCCAAGGACTGGAAGTGTATTTTTTGCAAGGTTAAGAAGGTAAAAATAAAGGGAAAATGTCTTTAAAAAAAGAAAACTAAATCTAGAACATTATCTGAAGACTGGTAAGCTGCAATATATTTCTTTCTCGTACATCACGGGACACAGAGTGACATAGTCATTACTAATGGGTTATATAGATACCTTCAGGTGCTGGCACTGGCAACTTCCAAAACCGGAAGTACCCTCCCCTATATAAGCCCCTCCCATCCGGGAGCACCCCAGTTTTTTGCCAGTGTCTAAGGTGTTGGCCAAGAAGAAACATGTGTTTTTCACTGAGCTTGCGTACAGGTTCTTTTGGGCCTCAGTAAGCTATTCCGGATCCGACCAAAAAAGCTTCATAGCTAAACGGTCGGTACCCGGGCCTTGCAGAGAAGAGCAAGGTTTTGCCTGTAATGCTTCTCTTAGGAGAGCTGGACCCTGGGATCCAGAGCTCTGGTCATACCCACGACCAAGATGTTTTCTGTGCAGGGTGCTATACAGGTCCAGGGGAGTGGAATCCTTGGGAACCCGGTCCCTGAAGGTTTGATTACAATGCCTGCCGTGATAGGTGAAGTTTGGGCTTCTGTGGACCAAACAGAGTCCTGCGGCGAGGAAAAGGTAAGTGGGGGCCCTCGGGAACTTGGTTCTATTGAGGGACCCCCAAGCCTATTTTGTCTTTCTGCCTGTTACCTAAGGTATTCCCGCTAATATTCTGTGTATGCCTGTTACTACTGAGAAAATGTAAAAATTTTAATAGTAGGCAAGAAAAAAAAAAATGTAAGACCGCGGTACCTGTGTTAGACACTAGAGGCCGCTATGGTTCTTTTTCTTGTAATGTGGATTTTTTTCGTCCAGAATCAAATCCAGGCAGTTGGTATGTTCTCTCCTGGGAAGCTGTCTCCTCTGCCCTGTTGCTGCGCTCATCCATCCCCGGGCCCTGCGGCAAAGGGACCCTGGCTCCCATCTAGCTCCTTGTTGTTTTCAAACAAGGCGCCGAAGGCGCACGTGCCCGCACGCGTGCGCGTGCACGCGCCTCTATTCATAGAGGCGATCTGGAAAAAGGGGCGGAGCGGGTGGATGACGCTCAGGTGTGCGCCGCGGCGCTACTGCGCATGTGCGGGCGTCCAGCGTGTTTTAAAGCACATTATAGCTGGCTATTGAAGTGCACAGACAGAGCTAGCAACAGTATAAAGGCACACAGAGGCGGTTGATGCAGGCATCCCCTAGAAAGGCACTTTAGTAGACACCAACTGTGATATAGCAGCAATTGTGCTAGACTATTCTCAGTAAAAGTGGTGTATTACGGCTGGAATACCTCAGCTTTAGGCTTAGGAATATGCCGTCCAGAAGCTCCGGAACTGAATCTTCCAGGAAGCGAAGGGGGTCTCATCGGGCTCTGAGGATCTTGGGCATGCTTCTGCTGCACCAGTCTCCCCTGAAGTTCAGAGGTAAGTGACCGTAGAGACCCCGCAGGGGTACTTGGTACTGTGGCTGTCCTCAGTTCACCTGCTCCTCTGTATGTAACAGAGGAGGTTTTTTCCTCAGCTCTGGGAGGATTAGAGAGAGATTGTCAACATTGATCGCTGCCTCCCTGTCAGGGAAAGCACGCCCCATCTCCGTCTCCTCCTTCAGAGTGCCTGTTAGCAGAGCAACAGTCCCATACAGGGATTGACCTGCCTGAAGGGGATCAGGATGAGGTTGATTCTGTTATAGAGGAATCAACAGTGGGGGAACCTTTTCTCAGCATCTCAAGCTGAAAGATTATGGGTTCAGTCTCTGACTAACATGGTCCGATCAGCATTAAAAATGCACCTTGCGGAACCATCAACCACTACTGTATCCTCGTTGGGGTCGCTAGAAGCCCCCAGACTGTCTGTTCTTTTCCACTTCACCCTTTACTGAAAGGGCTTATTTACCAGGATTGGGAACGTCCTGAGAAAATATTTATTCCCCCAAGAGATTTCCAGTGGTCTATCCCATGGAGGATAAGTTCATCAAAAAAAAAAAAAAAAATGGAAGGTCCCTTCAGTGGACGCAGCCATCTCTTGTATGTATAAATCACTGACATGTCCAGTGGATAATCTCCAAATGTTCAAGAACCCAATAGATAAAAGATTGGAGTCCTTATGAAAGTCTGCTTCTTTCTACAGCAAGCTTGGTGACACAACCAGCAGTAGCAGCTATTGGGGTCTGCTAAGCAGTGAAGGATCAGTTGAAACAGGTCTTGAGGGACTTGACAGATCAGCAGGCCTTGCCCTAGCTGATCTACCTAGAGCCTTAGGCTTTGCGGTTGACGCCATAAAGGATTCAGTCCATCAGGCCTCCCGCCTTACGCTGTCTATAGTACATATGCGTAGGCTTCTATGGCTCAAAAACTGGTCTGCTGAAGCTCCCTGTAAAGAATGGCTGGTTAGCGTCCCATTTCAGGGTGAACGCTTATTCAGGGAAAACCTGGACAAATATATCCAGAGAATTTCCAGCGGTAAAAATACGCTCTTGCCGGTTAAAAACAGAGTTAGAGGTCCCTCTTTAAGAGGCCTGCTTCTCCAGTCCCTGGGGCATCGGCTGTGTAACAGTTCCGACGGCCTCCTCGGTCAATTCCCGGGGGTAAAAAACAGGGACAATAGCAGGGTAATGAGAAACCCTGGGTCAGGGGAGGTACAAAACCTCCCCCAAAGTTAAATTCATTGAAGGGTTGCCCCCACTCAGTCGGGTGGGGGGAGGACTCCAGTTGTTCGCAAGAGACCTGGCGGGACACGATCAAAACAGATTGGTGCTCTCCGCAGTATGTTTGGGATACAGTTTGGAGTTAAAAGACTCTCCTCCTTCCCATTTTTTGAGGTCAAACGTGCCAAGGGATCCCCGGAAGAGAGAGTCCCTCCTGTTGGCACTAGAACAACTATTGCTCCAAGGAGTAATTATGGAGGTTCCCCTGGAAGAATGAGGGTTCGGGTTTTACTCAAACCTCTTTACAGTCCCGAAGCAAACGCGGACGGGAGGCCCATATTAATTCTAAAAGGGCTATACAAATTCCTGTATATCAGGACTTTCCGATGGAGTCGATCCGATCGGTGGCCACTGCCCTACAAGGGGAGGATTGGTTAGCCGCGATCGACATCAAAGATGCTTATTTGCACATTCCCATCTTTCCAGTCCACCAAAAATTTCTACGCTTTGCAGTAGAAGGGCGCCATTTTCAGTTCAGAGCCTTACCCTTCGGTTTGGCCACAGCACCACGAGTGTTTACAAAAATTCTGGCCCTTTATTGGCCAATCTAAGAACACAAGGTGTAATGATAATGGCATATCTAGATGACTTGTTGCTGATAGACCACTCAGTGAAAAAACTAGACGTGGTCGTTCACAAGACAATCAAGTATCTGGAATCTCACGGTTGGATTATCAACCGAGACAAGTCAGCCCTAAAAACCAGTCAAAAGTCTGGAATACTTGGGGCTAAGGTTGGATTCAGGCCAGAGAAAAATATTCTTGCCTCAAGGAAAGGTGTTGTCTTTGAAAGATTTGATCCACTTAGTGGGTACAAAAAAGACAGCCGTCCATACGCCTGTGCATGAGGCTGCTGGGAAAAATGGTGGCATCATTCGAAGCAGTACCCTACGGTCAATTCCATTCAAGGAATTTGCAAGGGGCCATACTGTCAGCCTGGAACAAAAAAGTTCAGGCCCTAGACTTACAATGTCCTTGTCCCCTTCCGTTCGCAAGAGCCTCCGTTGGTGGTTGGTTCCCCAAAATCTGGATAAAGGGAAATCCTTCAGTCCGATTTCTTGGAAGGTGGTCACTACAGATGCCAGCCTTATAGGCAGGGGAGCAGTACTGGAGCAATGGTCTCTCCAGGGCAGATGGTCGGATGCAGAAAAGGCCCTGCCCATCAATCTCTTAGAGATACGAGCAGCCCGGTATGCCCTAGTAGCATGGACAGCCAAACTCCAAGGGTCCCCTGTCAGAATTCAATCAGACAATGCCACAGCAGTGGCATATATCAATCATCAGGGGGGCACCAGGAGTCGTGCAGCCCAGAGGGAAGTAAATTACATCCTGAAATGGGCAGAAAGATATGTCCCAGCCATATCTGCGGTATTTATTCCAGGAGTGGAGAATTGGAAGGCGGACTTTCTAAGTCGCCAGCAATTATGCCCAGAGGAATGGTCCCTTCACCCCGAGGTTTTCTGGACAATATGTCAGCGGTGGGGAACATCGGATGTAGATCTTCTAGCATCCAGATTCAACGCAAAGGTGGACAGGTTTGTCTCTCGGACAAGGGATCCCCTAGCTTGCGGCTCGGATGCCCTAGTGTTCCCTTGGGATCAGTTCAAGCTGATATATGCATTCACACCGCCACAATGGTTACCTCGATTACTCCGCAGATTTAGGGTAGAAAAGAAACCAGTGATTCTGGTGGCTACAGCGTGGCCCCGAAGAGCGTGGTACGCGGAGATTGTAAAATGTCAGTGGGGAGTCCTTGGTCTCTCCCACGTCGTCCGGACCTGCTTTCGCAAGGACCGATATACCACCCTTCCTTACCAGCCCTAGGTTTGACGGCCTGGCTATTGAAGCCCACATTCTAAAAAAGAGAGGGCTCTCTAATCCTGTGGTATCTACCATGATCAATGCCAGGAAGCCGGTATCCAGGCAGATCTACTATAGAATCTGGAAGGCGTACATCGCGTGGTGTGAGGCCAAGAAATGGCATCCACATAAGTACGTAATAGGTAGGAGTCTGGACTTCCTACAGTGGGCTGTAGATAGGAAGCTTGCCTTGAGTACTAGCAAAGGTCAGTTTTCGGCCTTGTCAATATTTTTTCAAAGGCCCTTGGCTTCGCATTCACTAGTCAAAGCCTTTAGATAAGGAGTGATGCGTATTAGTCCTCCGGTTAATATTCCCATATGTCCATGGGATCTAAACCTGGTTCTGTCGGTTCTACAGAAACAACCATTTGAACCATTACAGCATAGTTCATTGGTTCTTCTCACCAGGAAATTGTTTTTTCTAGTAGCCATTTGTTCGGCTAAAAGAGTGTCGGAATTAGCAGCTATGTCCTGTAAAGAGCCATATCTGGTTATCCATAAGGACAGAGTAGTGTTACGTCCTCATCCAGCCTTTCTTCCTAAGGTGGTATCAAGGTTTTCATTTGAACCAAGATGTGGTTCTTCCTTCTTTTTTCCCCAAACCTAGTTCGGTAGAGGAAAAGTTATTGCATTCTTTGGATGTAGTAAGAGCAGTTAAAGCTTATCTAAAAGCCACTGCTCAGATTCGCAGAACGGATACTTTGTTTATTCTGCCGGAAGGCCCCAGAAAGGGTCAGGCAGCGTCAAAATCTACTTTAGCCAAGTGGATTCAACAGGTCATTATGCAAGCCTATGGCTTAAGAAGGAGACCGCCTCCGTTCAAAGTTAGAGCGCACTCCACGAGAGCAGTTGGAACTTCATGGGCAGCGCATCACCAGGCCTCCCTGGCTCAAATCTGTAAGGCCGCAACATGGTCTTCAGTACACACGTTTACTAGGTTCTACCAGGTGGACGTTAGAAGTCAGGAGGATGTCGCCTTTGGGCGCAGTGTGTTGCAGGCCGCAAAAGATCCTCATGTCTGATAGCGCTCAGCTTATGTATGGTGTATCCCCCCCCCCTCGTTGGGCATTGCTTTAGGACATCCCATTAGTAATGACTATGTCGCTCTGTGTCCCGTGATGTACGAGAAAGAAAATAGGATTTTTATAACAGCTTACCTGTAAAATCCTTTTCTTGGAGTACATCACGGGACACAGAGCTCCCACCCCTCTTTTGGGGACACTTATTGCTTTGCTACAAAACTGAGGTGCTCCCGGATGGGAGGGGCTTATATAGGGGAGGGTACTTCCGGTTTTGGAAGTTGCCAGTGCCAGCACCTGAAGGTATCTATATAACCCATTAGTAATGACTATGTCGCTCTGTGTCCCGTGATGTACTCCAAGAAAAGGATTTTACAGGTAAGCTGTTATAAAAATCCTATTTTTTTTGGTTTTGGGATTACATGCTCTTTAATTTGAGAAAAGGAAGTGTCAGACTCAGTAGGCTTTAGGGGACATTCTCTTAAAATCAGTGCCTTGATTAGCTTCTTGATTTCTCAGATGGTGGGTGCCCGTTGGAAAGAAAGAGATGCACATTCAAGTCCTAAACTAAGCAGAAATACATTGCTTTGATTCAATGAAGCTAAATCTGTAGGTTGATGGAACATGCAGCTTGTAAAGTTTCCATTATAAATTAAGTCTTATAACAAGTCAGTACATCTTGGTGTTGGAATTTAATCATGTAAGAAGCTGAGTGCTAAATAATAGTAGCTATGGCTTATTAATCTTTGGAAAGTATGCACATTTTAATGTATGTGTTTATATTAATTATACCAGGAATTTGATCCTGAGGAATTTTATTACCTCTTGGAAGCAGCTGAAGGCCATGCTAAAGAGGGACAAGGCATTAAAACAGATATACCCAGATATATAATAAGTCAGCTGGGACTGAACAAGGATCCCCTTGAAGGTGAGTTGAATATTAATTAAAAACGTATAGTAATGCAACCCAGCTTAGGATTCTGTGAAGTGAATATTAACTATGTGTTAATGCTTGAGTAAAATACCCTTTGTTACTAAAAGCAATGAGACTATTTGTTTTATAGGAATTACCAAAAATGTAGCCTAATGTAGAAAAAAAATATTCTCCTAGTACTTTATACTTGCCTTTGTTATTCAGAAAGAATGTTTAAATTAAAATTGTATTCTCTGCCTTTTATCAACACCCCTAAAGTCGATGTATTTTATGCATGCCTGACAAAGCAAGAGTATCACACCACCCCCGCGCACCTCTCCTTGGCTTTGCTGCCTCTAGTTTCTGCTGCCAGAGAACTCTCACCCAATTTTTTATGGTGGCTTACTCGTTTGAGACAAGGTCCTAAATGCTATTGATTTCCGCAACCTTGGCTAATCCTAGGGCAGTAGAGGGCAGTTGTCTGTTTCCAACAATACAGCTTTTGGCCACATTAGGATAACAGTGAGCATTTGTAGGTCTTTCTGGGTGATGGTATGGTAATGCAAGAGAAACAGGGCTGGTTTCAAAGGATTCACAATGTCCGTGAATGTTTGTTATATGCCTAACCATAGACCAAAACTCTTGGAGCTTGTCACAAGTCCAAAAAATATGCAGAGCCAATGAGGAGTAAGATACCACCTCGTCAGGATCTTAAAATTTGTTTCCTGGTGTTTGTTGAAAATAGAAGCTTTGTCTGTTCTGTCCAGAGGGTCATTTGAAGATCTTTTTCCCATTTGAGTAGATACGGTGGTTTGATGTCCCTAGGGTGGGCATTAATTGTACATAAGAGACACCAAGTACCTAAGGGGAGTGGAGGATATGCAATCACGTTCAAGTGATGTTAAGTCTTGAGTAATCGCTTTAGCGGGAGGGAGAGAAGTAAAGAAGTTTTATAATTGGGCTTTCTAATAACAATACAGATTATGTACATAACTGGGGATGTATGTTATGTGTAATTGTTCTATGGAGGACCAAATATCACCCACATAATGGGCTCTAAAGACATAAGCATTTATTAATGCCCAGAAGTAGGGGTCCTCTAATCCCGGTCCTAAAAGATGGGTTGTCTAAAATTGGGAAAAAAGCCAAGGGAGAAGGAGAGATTTCTTTACTTCTAAAGATTATTACACATAGCTTCCAGGTAGTGCCAATGGTGGGGTGAGACTTAATCTGTATTGGAACTCGTCAGTGCACCAAGGGAGGGCTAGAAGTGGTATAGTGGAGGCCACTTGTTCTATCACCACCCATTGCTTGACTGGGCTGTGGCAGCACCAGTCAGTGACTCTGGTTAGATGACAGGCTGCTTGATAACATACAAAGTCTGGTAGAGCTACACCCCCAAGGGGTTTAGAAAGACATAAGATCGTGTGAGTGTTTGCATTTTTAAGTCCCACCTAATGTTTCTGGTAATTGTAGTTCAGCAAAACCTGGAAAGCCACACATTGCAAGCATCAGTTACAAAGCATTTCTATTTGTATGTTAACACTGATACTAAGGTTTTTCTTTACAATTGTAAAACATTGTAAAAACGTGGGTAGATGCTTTTGTAACTTTATAAGTGATCAATAAAAGTCTTGTATTGCAGCGAAATGGCAAGCAGTGTGAAATAGCTGGATGAAAAGCCAATAGCTAATCTTGTTTCTCGAGCCTTAGATAGTTTATGAACAGCATTGGGATTCCACAACTGTTGTTGAACAAAATGACTTTAAAATTATCTTCTTTTTTTTTGTGCAGCTGAGCATTATTACCTTCAACAGTAAAGCAGGAGAGCAGAGCTTCATCTCTTATCTGCTAAATTGTTGCCTTTTTCATGTTTGCAAACATATACACTGAAGGGTATCCACGCTGGCAGCTCAAAACCTGAACCAGCGGCAGCTGCCTTCATGATGACCAAATATTCCTAATAGAGTAGTCACGCATGAATTACTGGCTGATAAAAGCACATGAATAGACTGTGTCTTGAAAGCAGGACCACAGAAGATTCATCATCAGCTAGATACCGATACATTTCTCAGCTGCTCCCTAGAGGAAGATTCCTTCTTTTTTTTTTTTTCTCTCCGTGGTGCCTAAATTGTCGTCTTTACCTCTTTTCTCTGCTTCCGAAATGCTACTCTTTAGAAATGGATGAAATCAATGACATAAAATAGGCAGATGTTTATTGGCATTTAGATGAGTTTTAAAAATCTCTTCAGGCGTTTCAAAATGGTTCCCGGGATTCTTGCTTTAAGTGCTGACTCCGGGATTCATTCCATTAATACCCACTGTTTGCAGAAATTATGTCTTTCCAAGATAGCTGATATGGGGCAAGCTTTCTCTTTTGAAACTGGAATTATTTAAAAAAATATTTACCTTTTCTACTGTGATATTAGCTGTTTATTTTCAGAAGCAATGCCAATAATATTAAGATCTTTGGAGATTGTATTAAAAGCTCTTGAACAAACGTGGTCCATTTTTTTCTATGAAGAAGGCATGTCAGACACCAAAGTGGTGCATTAGATCTGATTTGAGACGTTTGATAGGCAGATACAATTAGATGTCATGTGAGGCCATATGAAGTGTCTGAGTTTGCCAGCCTAGAAAAAAAATATGTACCCCTAGCCTTATGCTGCGTACACATGATCGGAAATTCCGACAAGAAAACCGTGGATTTTTTTCCGAAGGATTGTTGGCTCAAACTTGTGTTGCATACGCACTGTCACACAAATGTTGTCGGAAATACCGACCGTCAAGAACGCGGTGACGTACAAGATGTACGACGAGCCGAGATCAATGAAGTTCAATAGGCAGTTCAGCTCTTCTGCTTGATTCTGAGCATGCGTGTTTTTTTGTGCGTCGGAATTGCACACAGACGATCGGAATTTCCGACCAGAACTTTTCTGGTTGGAAAATTTGAGAACCAGCTCTCAAATTTTTGTTGTCGGAAATTTCGACAGATAATGTGCGATAAAGCCTACACACGGTCGGAATTTCCGACCAAAAGCTCACATCAAACTTTTCTTGTCGGAATTTCCTATCGCGTGTACGCGGCATTATGGTTCTGTAAGCAGGGCTGTGTTTACCACAATGGCACTCATGGGCCACTGTCTAAAGCAGCAGGGTCATAGGGGGCAACAGCAAGCCTCATTATTTACACATTTTTTCATCCTCTACAGCAATGTTTCTCAACTCCAGTCCTCAAGTACCTCAAACAGGTCATGTTTTTTTAGGCTTTCCATTATTTTGCACAGGTGATTTGAGCAGTTTCACTGCCTTAGTAATTACCACAGCCATTTTTTCTGAGTGAAATTCTGAAAACATGACTTGTTGGGGATACTTGAGGACTGGAGTTGAGAAACATTGCTCTACAGTGCTTCCTCAGCACATGACAGTTTTTTTTTTACAGCCTGACTCGAACTGAAACAGTTCTGAATAGAGAGGTGACGTTTTAGAACCTCTGACAGGTTTCTATTGCTATGTGAGACTGCATTGGGAGATTTTCTCTTTCTTTCCCCATGATACCATAAATTGGGGAGTGTAGTTATTAGGAAGGTGCATACAAAAAAAAAAAAAACCCACAAACGTTAAAAACATTCTCTGTTTTAAAAAAAAATTAACTATTTCTTTCATGTTTCTATCATTTCCTGTGCCTCTGATCTGCTTTGGAAAGTCCGGGCTGTAGCCCTATCTGGGAGCCCAGGGTCGTCTCCACTCCAGTCCCTGAGGGATTAGCCAGTTCTACAGTTCCAATTAAAATTTGGCACCATTTCTGACTACAGGTCCTGTGTTCTTGTGCAGATGTGTGGCTTTTATCTCAGGAAGACTCACTACACATACATATGTTATTTTTATTTACACAAGTGCACAGTCAGCTGGTACCTCTACTTCCTGCCTCCCTTGACAAAAGCACAGCAGGTTCTTGGCTCCAGCTGCCTATAGTGACTGGTCACAGAACCATTAACCCTTTTTTTCTGTACTGTACAGATAGGACCTCTGATAGGTTACTTTAACTACACAAAACGGATCAAGTGCAAGGGAAATGGGTCAGCAGGCATTACCAGCTCAGACTCCAATAACAACCTAGGGGGGTCTGTAGCATCTCTCCTTTCTATCCTGATTCTGATATTCCTGACCACTGCACCCATTGTTGGACACTGCCCTCTTTAGAGGCTTATCTAGCTCCCTCAGGCACACCCACTCCTCCTGTGTATCCAGGGTGGAATGTCAAATATCCAGAATGACGCTCATTTCGTTGCATATGTGAAGGATCCTTTAGTTCAAGTTTTGGTCTGTTTTACTTCCATGCAAGAAGTCCCTTGTGAGGATGCCTTTTGAAGGGAAACATCTCTTTGGCAACTCCTTAGACACTTGCATCAAGAAAATTACAGGCATGACCCTCTTGCCAATAAAGAAGATTAACGTTTTTGCCCCTTCAGCTGCTGAGAATAGGAAGGGTTCCTTTAGTTTTTGTCATGCCTTCAGGTTTATGTCCAAGCCCGGCTCACATTTCTGTCATTGGCACTAATCCTCCAAACCAGCAATGTCTTGGAATAAGCCCTCCTCTCAATGAGGAGGTGCCATAACTTAAGATATTTTAGAAAAAGGTTCTGTGTCATTGTATGCCCCTACATCCTACATATCATACCCAATACCACCAATTTTATCCATTTGTAGCAAAGGACTTTAAAGGGCATATAGGTTTTGGCACCATACAGAAAAAAACTTTTTTTTTTATATATAAAAACATACATTTTATTATATAAATATTAAAAAAACATATGCCACCATATACAATGTTGTAACAAGCATAACTTATATTCTCCACATCACTACAAAGTAGATGACCTCATGCCACATCTCAGCTCAATGCGTTTCAAATGATCGTACATCTTCATCAGGAGTAAATGTGGAGGGATCTAAAAGAGTGTAACAGTTTTATAGCATGCCATATAGCAATTTCTAGGTATTCTGAATAAGGTTTTAGTTTCCCAGTTTGTAAGTCTGGTCTTCACTAGGGATGAGCTCGGTGTTCGAGTCAAACATAAGTTCGGCGAACAACGAACGATTTGGGCCATTCGCGCAAAATTCGAGTGACGCGAACGGCCCACAATACACTGCGCCATCGCAGTGTAATCCCGGCGCTGTGATTGGCCAAGCATGCACTGTGACCCTGCATGCTTGGCCAATCACAGCGCCGGCAGCGAGGAGAGCAATGATTGGCCACAGGCAGGATGCCTGTGGCCAATTATAGCTGAGGGGGTTTAGTACACGCCCCACACTATAAAAGGCCGCCAGCGCGGCGGCCTCGTGTAGTGTGTTCCGGAGCAGGGAAAGTGAAGGATAGGCAGGGACAGTGTCAAATCTATTCTTTGCTAAACCTTGTGTGTAGGGACAGAGAAGGATAGGCAGGGACAGTGTCAGTGTCATATACTTTGATAAACCTTGTGTGCAGGGAGAGAGGATAGGCAGGGGACAGTGTCAGTGTCATTGTTGCTAAGCCTCCCGCACATTATACACCTGAAGTTAGCCCGTATTGCTGCTTTTTCCTGGTGTGTTACACCAACAGGCATTTGCAGCACTTACAGCGGGCGGAGTGTGCCTCCTGATCATATTACACCTGAAGTTAGCCTGTATTGCTGCTTTTTCCTGGTGTGTTACACCAACAGGCATTTGCGGCACTTACAGCGGGCGGAGTGTGCCTCCTGATCATATTACACCTGAAGTTAGCCTGTATTGCTGCTTTTTCCTGGTGTGTTACACCAACAAGCATTTGCGGCACTTACAGCGGGCGGAGTGTGCCTCCTGATCATATTACACCTGAAGTTAGCCTGTATTGCTGCTTTTTCCTGGTGTGTTACACCAACAGGCATTTGCGGCACCTACAGCAGGCGTAGTGTGATTCCTGCAAAATATACTCCTGAAGCTAGGCCTTATTGCTGGTTTTCCCATTTCCCGGGAGGCCATTAGAATGTCTGGAAGGCAAACAAGGAGAGGCAGACAGTCAGGAGCCAATAAAAGAGGGCAAGCAGGCTCTGTGTCTAGAGACAACAGTGCTGGTCGTGGACGCGGTGCATCGCCATCAGCACGTGGCCATGGGACACGCTTGTCCTTCTTTTCGGCAGCTGGACGTGTTGAGCCGCATCATGCCGAAGACTTGGTAGAGTGGATGACCAAGCCCTCCTCATCCTCTCTCACCCAGGCTCAGGATACTGGCAAAGCAGCTGCCAAAGCGTCCTCTTCCCTGGTATCAATGTCATCATCAGTCACTCCTTCCCTAGACCAACCATGTCCTCCTGAGGAGTCCCCCGAACTGTTTGAGCACAGTGTTGGTTACATGCTCCAGGAGGATGCCCAGCGTTTCGAAGGGTCTGATGATGATACCCAGCTAGAGGAAGGCAGTAGCGTGAGAGCAGAGAGAGGGGATGCTCAAGAAGGACACCAATCTGGCAGTCATGTTCCAGCAGCTGCAGCATACTGCCAGATTGGCTCCAGTGATGAGGAGGGAGGGGATGATGAGGTCACTGACTCCACGTGGGTGCCTAATAGGAGAGAGGATGAGGAGGAGGCACATCTCCAACGAGGCAGGATGCCCTCGGGGGGGCCAGCGTAAAGGCAGCACACCGACGGAATCACACGGCAGAGCTCCGCCTGTGCAGGGCGCTGCCTCTGCCCGTTATTCAAAAAGTTCTTTGGTGTGGGCCTTTTTTGAGTCGAGTGCATCAGATCACACAGCTGCTGTTTGCAACATATGTCTCAAGCGTATATCGCGTGGCCAAAACATCACCCGCTTGGGCACCACATGCTTGACCAGACATATGTTGACCTGCCATGCAGCTCGTTGGCAAGCCTACCTTAAAGACCCACACCAAAGAACAAAGCCGACCTCTTCTTGCACCGCATCAGCTGGGATCTCCAACCCCACTATACCTTCAGTCCTCTCTGAAACCTGGACTGAGAAGAATGAAGGTGTAGAATTAGGTGTGTCACAGCCAAGTACTTGCGAGCACTCTGCTAGCAGTACACCGACGTCTGATTCTAGCAGGCAAATTTCCCTGCCCCAGCTGCTGGACCGTCGAAAGAAGTTCACTCCCAGCCATCCACATGCCCAGCGGTTGAATGCTAGCTTGGCTAAATTGCTAGCGCTTCAACTGCTGCCTTTTCAGTTGGTAGACTCGGCCCCTTCCGTGAGTTTGTGCAATGTGCGGTTCCTCAGCGGCAGGTTCCCAAACGCCACTTTTTCTCACGGAAGGCGATTCCGGCTCTCTACCGGCATGTGGAAGGCAATGTCTTGGCCTCGCTGGACAGGGTGGTCAGCAGTAGGGTGCACATTACCGCTGACTCATGGTCCAGCAGGCATGGACAGGGACGTTACCTTTCTTTCACGGCCCATTGGGTCACTCTTTTGGCAGCTGGGAAGGATGCAGGACAAGGTGCAGTAGTGTTGGAGGTTGTTCCACCGCCACGCCTCCAAAATGCTACTACTGGTTGTGACACACCTCTGTCCTCCACCCCCTCCTCTTCTTCTTCCTCCATGGCCTTTTCCTGTGCTTTGTCCTCGGAACCAGCGGTGCTCCGTAGGCGTTCAAGGGGCTACGCAAGTACGCAGGCAAAAAGATGCCATGCCGTGTTTGCGCTGGTGTGTTTGGGGGACAGGAGCCACACTGGGGCAGAGGTTCTGTCTGCTCTGCAGGGGCAGGCCGAGAGGTGGTTGACGCCACGCCAGCTTAAGCCAGGAATGGTAGTTTGCGACAATGGCACCAACCTCCTCTCCGCTCTCCGACAGGGACAACTGACCCATGTGCCCTGTGTGGCTCACGTCCTTAACCTGGTGGTGCAGCGGTTCTTGGGCAGGTACCCGGGCTTACAGGATGTCCTGAGGCAGGCCAGGAAAGTCTGTGTGCATTTCCGCAGATCTTATAATGCCAGTGCTCGCCTGGCTGAGCTGCAAAAGGAGTTGAACCTGCCCAAGAACCGCCTTATATGTGACATGCCCACCAGGTGGAACTCAACGTTGGCCATGCTGCAGCGGCTGCACACGCAGCAGAGGGCCATCAATGAGTACCTGTGCGACTACGGCACCAGGACAGGGTCAGGGGAGCTCGGGTTTTTTTCACCACGCCAGTGGGGCATGATCAGGGATGCATGCACTGTCCTGGCACCATTTGAGGAGGCCACGAGGATGGTGAGCAGTGACAGTGCATGCATCAGTGACACTGTACCTCTTGTCCACCTGTTGGAACATACGCTGCGTGGAATAATGGACAGGGCACTTGAGGCAGAACAGAGGCAGGAAGAGGAGGACTTCCTTGCCTCTCAAGGCCCCCTTTACCCAGACAGTGTTCCTTCTGTCGAGGAGGAGGAGGAGCCTGGCACTCAGCATCCGCAGTCTTTAAGCGATGATTTACAGTCCCAAGAAAACAGTGGACTTGTCCGTGGCTGGGAGGAGGTGGCTGCAGATCATGTCGTCCTTAGTGACCCAGAGGACTCCGGACAGAATGCCTCAGCTAACCTACGCTGCATGGCCTCCCTGATCCTGCAAAGTCTGCGGAAGGATCCTCGTATTCTTCGGATCAAGGAGAGGGACCATTACTGGCTGGCCACTCTCCTTGATCCACGTTACAAGGGTAAGGTTGCGGACCTTATCTTACCGTCGCAGAGGATGAGACAACTCCGGGAGGCCTTGCAGAAAGGTCTGTGCAACGCGTTCCCAGAGACTGGGAGGTTACAAACTCCTGGTCCTGGACAACGAGTTGCTGAGGCTTCGGTCAGTCAAAGAAGGAGCGGTGGGGAAGGTGGCCGTCTGACCGATGCATTCAGACAATTATTTAGTTCGCAGCCCCAAGGTATGATCGGTTCCAGCAACCATCGCCAGCGTCTGATATACATGGTGCAGGAATACCTAGGGGCAAGGTCAGACTTGGACACCTTCCCCACCGAAAATCCTCTGGCTTACTGGGTCTTGAGGATGGATCACTGGCCAGAGCTTGCACAGTATGCAATTGAGCTACTGGCCTGTCCTGCATCCAGCGTTCTTTCAGAACGCACATTCAGTGCTGCTGGAGGATTTGTCACGGATCACAGGGTGCGCCTGTCCACCAACTCTGTTGATCGACTGACCCTTATCAAGATGAACCAGTCTTGGATCACCACCAGCTACCAAACACCTGAAGCTGATATAACAGACTAATTTATTTTCAAATGTCACATCCCTTCAAGACTGATGCTGATGCTGAGAGACCGTCCTGTTATGTTGACTGACTATCCTTCTCCTCAATGATCCGATTGATAATGATAGCTTGGAAGAACATTTTTGTTTCTGGGTGCCGCCACCTGTGGCTAAGGCCCAATTTTTCAGCCCCTGTTTAACAGGGGCATGTAATTACAATTCTTGATCTAATAATTCACAGCAGGGCCCATTCCTGCGCCCACCAAGAGTAACTGTGAGACCTTACAGTGTTGTGTCAACACCACCACCACCACCACGGCCCAATTTTTCAGCCCCTGTTCAACAGGGGCATGCAATTACAATTCTTGATCTAATAATTCACAGCAGGGCCCATTCATGCGCCCACCAAGAGTAACTGTGAGGGCTCACAGTGTTGTGGCAACACCAACATGTAAGGGGCAAATTTCAGCTGAGTATATACAGCAGGCCCCTACTTTCAAACATCCAACTTACAAACGACGACTCCTTGCAAACGGAAGGATACAACAGGAAGTGAGAGGAAATCTACCCCTAGGAAGGCAAATTCTCTCCTGTAAGAGTTAATATGGGAAAAAAAGTGTCTCCTCTCCACTGATGCTTTATCACCAATTCTTGTTTCAATAAAAACCCCAAATTTTCAAAAAACATTTGTCATTAGGACGGAAAGTGAGGTGAACTGTTCTGAACAGGTGCACACTGCACAGACAGCAAAACTAATGTTACAGGGGTGATAACCCTTCCCTATGTTTTCCAAAAAGCTTAAAAATAGATTTCTTGGCTGGAGCTACACTTAAACAATGTACCTGTTCAAAATTACAAACAGATTCTACATAAGAACAAACCTACAGTCCCTGTCTTGTATGCACCGCCTGTATACGGCTGTTCAGAGTATATAGGGCCTTTTTTATTTTGTGCGGGGTTCCCCTTAATATCCATACAAGACTCAAAGGGGCTAGTAATGGGCTGGGGTGGGGGGGGGGGGGGTGATGGGGTAGCTATGCCATTTTTCTTAAAGATTTTCATCCATATTACCGGGACCAGACATTACATTAAAGCCGCAAGCAGTTTTAAATGGCTTTTTTTCCTTCAGAAATGTAATTTTGTGCAGGGACAGTTCTAAACACGGGAAACACGTGGCACTTCACAGGCATACTTTAGACACCCCCCAGGTACGATATTTAAAGGAATATTTGACTTTTTTTTTTTCACTTTATGCATCATTAAAATGACTGCTCCCGAAAAACGGCAGTTTTTAAAACTTTTTTTTGGATTGATACATGTCCCCTGGTGCAGAACCTGGGTTCCCAAACCCTTTTTAGGACAATAACATGCATAATAGTCGTTATAATTAGCACTTTAGATTTCGAACGTTCGCATCCATTGTATTTAATAGGGTTCTAAAGTTCGTGCAAACTTTCGGTCCGTTCGCGGGTTCTGGTGCGAACCGAACCCGGGGGTGTTCGGCTCATCACTAGTCTTCACCCTCAGCTCAAAGTCCTCTGTTAGCCAATTTGTAGCATAGACCTGTTGGTATTTGTTGCATTGTCCCACCTCTCAGTTGGATTGTTTTTGGGCATCCCATGGTCAAAGACACAAATCCTATTAGTTGTACATATAAAAAAAAAGATTTTTAAAACTTTGCTTGGCATGGGACTGACTATGCTAGGGATGTTCTTACAGCCTTGTTTGCCAATGTCTAGTCATGTGAAGGTAGCTGCATATCCTATAGTCTAAGAGTAAAATCCTGTGTCCTTAGGATTTTTGGCTTGCCTGTAAAAATCATTATTTGTTTCACTATGCACAGTACATATAGTATGTAAACTTTGCCTTGCAAGTAAACACTTAATACATGGCAAAAGCATTCCTAGAGCATTATGGTTTAGCAAAGGACATCTCAGCAGAATTGGCCTGCTTTAAGATTTGCCTAATTGAAACCTATATCTAGACCCTCTGATAAGGGATGAGTCATCCCGTTGGCTCTCAAGCTATTACGTTCTCTAAACAATGTTACTCTGAGAAAAGCTTAACTAGCCATGTGAAAAGGAGGCTAGAGGCTACGTAATTTTCATATGCAATTTTTAATATTTACCTGATTCTCTGCGTTTATAGATATTTCCATGTGGCATGCTATATTCCTAATTGTTAAAGTAATATCATATCATCCTTTACCTAATTATTACTTGCAGTGCACTTTATATTATAAAAGGCTTTGATTTCAAAATGTACATTTACCATATATACAGTGAGGATGCAGGAAAATATGGCTTAGGTGCATCTTACCAAACTTACAGCAAATACCCTGAAGTATTACTTGTTGCATTTATTACTAAAGGGCTTTAAAATGTTTTTAGCTCTGAATTTGTTGTTTACCATTGTATATTTCTGTATGTCTGTATAGTGTGTATAGACCTACATTCTACTTTTCTTCTGTTTTAGAAATGGCCTTGTTGGCTACTTATGATAGTAGTACAGTGGAAACTCCTGAAACAGATGAGTCTATCAGTGTAAGTGTCACAAAAAAAATTGTATTTGTCAGGTTAAAAAGAAATATCGTACATATATCTGCCACGTATTGTATACCCAATACTACTTGATAGGTGGAGAATGATTTACTTTGATAGTTTACAAATCCCATGGCTAGCTAGTCGCTTAACATTCTTTGTGATGAAAAATAAATGAAGAACCCAGTAGGTAGGTGGAGATGAGATCCCAGGTTTTGAGATCTTGTCACTGGACAGATAACTTATAGATATAAGAGTCTAGTGAAATATGAGCCATGAGCCATGTGCCTTATGGCCCAAAGTTTGTGGAAACCTGAACATCACAATTATATATGAGCTTGTTGGACATCTCATTTTAAAACCATTAAATATTGGCCCGATTGTTATTAGAACAGCCTCTATTCTTCAGGAAGACTTTCCACAAGATTTTGGAATGTGTCTAAGGGAATTGGTGGCCATTCATCCAAAAGAGTGGGGTTGATTTGCTAAAACTGGAGAGTGCAAAATGTGGTGCAGCTCTGCAGAGAAACCAATCGGCTTCTAGGTTTTTTTTTTTTGTCAAAGCTTAATTGAACTGAATTTGGAAGCTGATTGGCTATCATGCACAGTGTTTATGATTTCAGGAATGAAAGTTGGCTGAGAAGACCTAGCTCACAATTGACATTCCACTTCATTGTAAATGTGTTCAGTAGGGTTGGGTTCAGGGCTCAATGTAGACCATTTGAGTTCCTCCACACCAAAATCATCAAACCATGTCATCATGGATGTAATTTATTAACATATACACTAAACAGAAAGACACAGTCAGCAAAAGTTTTTTTTTTAGCATCCTAATCCTCAATGTATGTAACTTCTCCAACCCCAGTTCCAAAAGTTGGTATGCTGTGTACATAAAAACTGAATGCAGAGATTTGAAAATCTCCTAAACCCATATTTTATTCACAATAGAAAAACATATCAAATGTTTAATCTGAGAAAATGTACCATTTTAATAAAAAAAATTTGGTAACTGAAATTTATGGCAACAATACTCAAAAAAGTTGGGATGGGGCCATGTTTATCACATCTGAGAACTGAGCTTTGGCCTAGTGAAGACTGCGGCTTTTCTGAAATTCTCTGCATGACAGAGCTTTAACTTGCATTTTTAATTGGCATAGTGAACTGTGTTCCCAAACAGCATTTTTTTGGAAATATTCCTGAACCCATGCTGTGATGTCTATCACATAATCATGCCAGTTTTTAATGCAGTGCCATCTGAGGGCCCGAAAATCATAGGTATCGAATATTGTGTTTCGGCCTTGTCCCTTGCACACACATTTCTCCAGATTTCCGGAAACTTTTGGTGATGTGTACTGTAGATGATGGTATATTTAAAGTCTTTGCAATTTTACATTGAGGAACATTGTTCTGAAATTGTTTGACAATTTTTAGAGGCAGCTTTTTACAGATTGGTGAACCTCTGCTTATCTTTACTTCTGAGACACTCTGTTGCCGCTGTTTGCAACCTGCTCTCTTTATACCTTGTCATGTTACTGGCCTTTTGCTAATTAATCTAAATAGTTGCAAAATGTTCTTCCAGCTCTTCCTCGTTGGTACCACTTACTTTGCCAGCTTTTTGTGGCCCAGTCCCAAAGTTTTTTGAGACGTGTTGCTCAATTTCAAAATTACCTTTTTTTTTTTTTTTGTAAAATTATAAATTTTCTCAGTTTAAACATTTGATGTTTTCTACTTTGTTTTATTGTATTCTATTATGTAGATTTTACACAGCATCCCAACTTTTTTGGAATTGGGTTTGTACACTGCTACATAACATCGCTTGCCGCTGTTTGCAACCTGTGTTTTAATAATGTGTTATTTTCCAGAGCTCAAATCGGTCACTGAAAATGAGAAGAAAACCTTGTGAAGTTGACTTTGAAACAATGAAACTGATCAGCAATGGTGCTTATGGGTATGTTCTGTAATAAGCTATGACAGTACTTTGTAATTTAAATAATAGGAGGGTTTCTGGTTAGTTTGAAAATAAGCCCAACTTGACATGTTCAGAGTTGTTTCATTTTTTTTTTTTTTTTATTCCAGATGTTTTCTGGCACAGCAGTTGGGTTATTAATGTGCTCTTTTAGCAGGTTAAAAAGGGAAGTAGATAATTTGATATCTGACTAAAAACCCTCATGCTACCCACAGACAACGTATGACTAGTTTAAATTTAAAGAAGAACTATAACCAGAAACAAATAAACTTGTTAAACCTTCCATGGGATCCTGTGCACATAGTACTTGTCCTTACAAACATCTGTGCAGGGGTTGCTGAACTGTGTTGTCTAATAGCTAGCTCTGCCCATTGATTTACCTCTTCAACAACATTAATCAACAAATATGGGCTTCTGAGAGTCAGGAGAGATGGCCTGGAAGGCAGTATACACCAAGCCCACACAGTCCTGCCCCACATCCTCCTAGGCTGCCAGACAGAAACTAAGCTGTGCAGTGCGGTCTCCGAATCGTTCCCATTGAGTTTGCACTGATTCCAGAGCTGCAACCTGCTAATCAGGGGAATGGAGAGAGTGGGAACTGTTAGCTTGTGTTGTGAATCGTTGTAGCTGGAGAAAAGGGCTTTCTTTCACAAAAACACAAGCTGGGAACAGTACAAGCCAGGTGCAATACTATGCTGTCTTGGACAAGTGTAGCTGGTATGTACTATTGTCAGCTTGTGTTTTTGTGAATGAAAGCACTCTCCTGAAGCTGTAATCATTTACAACATAAGCTAATGGTCTCCACCACCCTCCTCCCCTATTGCCCTGAATGGAATGCTGTCTGTTTCCACTCCCTCTTCTCCCCTAATAGCAGACTGCAGTTCTGGACTCTGTGTGTAGAGGGGATGGGGGTCAGGACTTTCTGGTACTCCCAACCCCATGGGAATGAACACCCATAGTTTTAGGCTTTTGGAGGATGAAGCTACAGATGTTGTCAGCTTGTGTTTTTTGTAGACATGTGCCTTCGTTTTCGTCCGAATTTAGGGTATTTTCGTTATCGTTTTAACTAACGAAAACGAACGCGCAGAATCCGAAAGATCTGACATAAAAAATGCTTTATTTTTGTTTTCGTTGCGACAACAGTTCGATATAGATAGGAGATTCGACGTGACACTGACAATGGCGATTTGTGTCTATCGAACCTGTGGTCGAATGTGCCTAACCTTAACTCTATTAGTCCAAGATCATTCTACATAGAGAGAAAAGATTCGACATTATAGAGACAGTGTTGGGGTAGACCATGCGACATGAACGACGAAGATTCGACGAAGCAGCGAAAAACATACAAACATCGAATCTGTCATTGAAGGCTTATGGTGTCTGTTGAAAGTTCTAAGAAGATTCGACAAGCAGCTAAAACTGTACAATGCCGCAATCATACATTTCCGGTCAAATGCTCCGCCCATAGGCTATAGAAGAATTCAAATGTTGGTTGACTAGTAATAATAATTTATAAATATAATTATTACTAGTGTCATACAACATTAGAATTCTTCTATAGCTTGTAGGCGGAACATTCGACCGGAAAGGTACGATTGCGGCGTTGTACAGTTTAGCTGCTTCGTTGAATCTTAGAACATTCGACAGACACTATAAGCCTTCAATGACGCATTCAACCTTAATTATTTATGATTTTCGGACGAATGCATTTTTTAACAAAACAAATTAAAATAAAAAATAATTTCGGGAGTAACTAAATGTGTTTTTCGGACGAAAACAAAATTCCGAAATGAAATATTTTAGTGTGCACATGTCTAGTGTTTTGTGAATGAAAGCACTCTCCTGAAGCTGGAATCATTCACAACACAAGCTAATGGTCTCCAACCTCTCCATTCCCAAAATACAATGCTGACTGTTTTCACTCCCTCTTTTCCCCTGAATAGCAAGGTGTGTGTAAAGGGGACGGGGGTCAGGTCTCTCTGACACTCCCTCCACCACGGGGAACGCCCATAGTTTTAGGCTTTGCGATGGTGAAGCTACAGCCAGCAATGACCGAAAAGGACGATTTTTTTTATTTTTTCAATTAACATACACTGCTCACATTTTAATGGGGACAATTGCTTTTTTTTCCCCCTGTGATAATTGTTGTTTAAGTAATTGAGCCAACTATGATACAAGGTCTTGCCTGCCCAGTAGGCACATTGACATGTTTTCTTGTATACCCTGCACCTCTATGGATAAACCGCAGACAGCCGCAGGGTTGGTCCTTGGGTAATGAGTATAAAGTTGTTTAGGTGTTGAAAACTTTGCATTCCGAGAGATTTGGTTTATGGCAACCTTATAGATGGCATGGTTTTTGCTCAGTCATGGTTTGTGGGCACTTTTATTCCTTTACTTTATAAGATTTATCACAGAGTCCTCTTTATCATTGCCTTTACAGTATCTATAAGTTTGTACCATTTAAGCTGCTAGTGCTATCTAAATTTTGTTTAATAATATTAGAGAGAGACAAGAATATTGTGCTGTATTTTCTGTTTGATTACCATTGCATGCCAAACCTGGGTTTCCGTGGTCACCAAACTGCACTCAGCACAGTAAATTCAAGGATCCTATGCATGTAAACACTTTGTTTTTGTAAAGCTTCCTTTGCTGATCAACGTAATTTGATATTTGTTTGTTCATAGGATTGATTTGGTATTATGGAAAGATTAAATGACATGCGTTCCTTTCTTAGTCCTAAATACTTCCTTTCAGTTGATCTGCCCCCTGGAATATTAGACATACCAAATAGGTGAAGGGGTGTGCACATGAAGTAACCCAGGTTTTTGCCTTGTAAAAGCTGTGAATCATCACTAAGTGTTCATGGGGAATTCCAGGCTATAATTTGATGTTTTTAAATAAAAGATTTTTAAAAAAATTATTTAAAATTATACATGTAATTGACATAAGTTAAGTCATAACACAATCCTATATGAATTACACACTAAAGCCCCGCTTGTTGTTACCTGCAGTCTTAGAACTGATCTGGCCAGTTATGGGCATCTAGAGGACATAATAGACATCTAGCTGCTAGGATAAGTGTCTGTTAACCATCACAATCAATGGCACACTGGGACACATTTTATTTAAAGATGATCTTTAGGTAAACGGCTAATTTTACAAATACATATGTAAATTGTCTAATCTACCAAATATTTGTAAATTATCCAGACGCCTTTGTAATGCATACACCTCTGCAAGGCAGTGTAGCCAGAAAGGTTACTCCACCTTTTCTATTAGAAGTAGGAAATACAATGGTCCCATCTCCCCACCTGCTGATTGGGAACAGCAACACACTCATGAGTCATCAATTTCGTCCACTCTTCTCTCCTTTTGTCTGTATGATCTCTGTCAACACATATGCATGATCTGTCTTTTTTGTAATGCATTGTATTAATTTTCCGCTAGTGCAATGCTTTCCATTCAATGTTGATTTTGTTTATTACAGAATGAGTTGTATACCCAACAGCAAAGTAACCCAAAGGAGTGTCTGCCTTTTCTTATGCCTAACTGTATATCTGCTGTGCATGAGTCAGTGGGAAATTGATTTGTAGTTCAGAATTAGAGATTACTCTAGTCAACCAATGTTTAGTTTGATGAATCAGTACATTGTGGTGCCAGGTACAGTGGTTTAATTACATGCCTGCAATTGTTCATTTTCACTGAGAGAGTAAGTCAGCTCTAGAGAAGAAATACTGGTTTACAAAGCATGGTCTGACATTAATTCTTTCATTTACATACAGAGTAGGATTAAATATTGTGCAATAGATGTCACCATTTAAGTATAAGAAATCCATAAATTTATAATAATCGCCACAATTGATTTAGAGAAGTTGGATATAAACAATCTGCAAGATTGAACATATACCAAAAAACAGGTACCTAGTGTGTCTAAACAAGCACAGCAAGAGCAAAGTTCCATGGGAAGTTTGTATTCTGTGTTACATTTTGTGACAGAACCTTGTTAAAGGCATTGAAGATGTGAATTAAATGTGAAAAAAAAAGTGGAAGTTTAAATGTACCTTTATTCATCAGATTCAGCTCCATGACCTAAACAAATTTAGTCCTTATATGTTTGGGGTGTGCATCCACCTGGCTTGTGTCTGCTTTTTCTTTATTTCAGTCCAATCTAAAAAAAAAAAAAAAAAAACTCTTTGTACCCTGCTTTAAATGGACCTGTTGCTTTTCTTATAATAGTCACTTTAGTAGTACTTGTTCGCCTTAAGGCTTGATTGATGCAAGCTGTGGTTACGTTTTTTTACAAAGAAAGCAGGCAGAAATATAGATGAATTCTTTATTTAAAGGTTTACATCCAGGATTCATGGTGTGACAGAAAACAGCATAGCTTATGATATGATAAATTGAGAAAAAATATATCTTAATAGACAGGCAACTGAGAAGGTGTGATACAAAGGCACATGAAAAGGTAGACAATCCGAATATTGGAAAGTACAGGTCGAAATGATCAAGTCCCCCAGATTAGTGAACAAATTGTATATTGAACAAAGTACCAAAGGCAATTGCATAGAACATAAACCCTAGCATGAGTTTGGATCATGCAC